>OZ023265.1:37237571-37917571 GCA_964006375.1 Tillus elongatus
GTTAATGCTACAGTATGTACTAAAACAGTGAAAGGAGAACCCTGATATCGAACCTAGTACCCTTCGGTTCATAGGCACGCGTTCTTACAACTAAAGCACCGAAATTCTCATAAATTTGAGATATTAGCACAACTCTTTTATATATCACAGTATATCGAAATACTCGAGGACAAAATATTGCAACAAATATTCTAACTTTAAAAATAATAATAACAATAATACATTTATGTGCAAAAATTTTAAAATACATTCTAAACAAGTTAGATACTTGTGCTGTATACTAAAGTATTTTTATTTATTTATTTATTTGCTGAAATTGCTCAACCCAATTACAAAGCAGCTAAAAACACGCAAAAGAGCAATGTATAACAAATCATAATTAACAACTAAAACACGTACAAAAAAAAAAACAAAAGTAAAAGCTAAAATCAAACCTAAAATTAGAATTATATTAAATATATTATTATTTTATAACACAATGGCAAAAATTAACAAACCGCGCAATCACAAACCAAAAGCGGATCCACCATTATTACTTATAGCAGAAAATATATCAAGCTCCACACTTACATAGAGTCAGCTTACGATGCAATTGAGAAAACTTCAGAATGTTTGTTTGTGCAAAGGATGTATGAAAGGTAGAGCGACTGTACATAATACCACGAATTGATGACTGAACGACAGCCTGTAACGTGTCACACGTGTCACCACCTTTTTTCCAAATTATAAAGCTTCTGAATCAGTCCCACTAGTGACGTCAAAGTCCTTGATGCGGCATACACAGTTCGTAGTCAGTTGCTCTACCGCGTTATAACTCAATGAGAACGCGCCTGCGAACACGACAGCTCGACTAGTCGAATATATTTCAAGATAAGAAGCCTTTATAAGATGATCTAGACACGTGACACGTTCTCTTCTTCCGTGAAGACTCAATCTAATAATATGCCAGTACGTAGTTTAATATACCAAAAAGAACAGCATGTCTATATAGGTAAGAGAAAAGAGATAATGCTCGCTTATTTTATGATTGCTTATAAACTTCCAGAATTATGATTAATGTGAATTGCTGTTGTTTTACCGTACTAAATTTGCTTTCAGTAATTGATATATTCATTGTAAATGTTGTATTGTTCTATGGTGGCTTGTGGTAGCGTTCCAAAAAAGGAAATCAATATTAAATGACTATTTGCTATTATCTCGCATTAACTGTGCTTTCAACAAAGTTAATTAAATTTTATTAAGTGTCAACATACAGATAACTTTTGTACTTATACGGAACGTGCTACCGCCTGCCTTGCATAACCACCAAAGAACTAGACCGACACTAATTCACCTTAAGTTTTATAGACACCCCGTTATTCGGGGACCCGTTGCTCTGGGACCCGTTATTCGGGGACCCGTTGCTCTGGGACCCGTTATTCAGGGATCCGTCTTCCTGGGACTCATTATCTGCAATTTACCATTTGGAAACCCATCGTTCTATGGAGAGGAGCACATGCCATTTCGTGGGCATCGTTCTGAAGGAGCTTTAATAACAAGGAACATCCATCATTATTGGCACAACAGCCACTCGTAGAGGAGACGAACTTCAAGCTTGACTTCCATACCCGCCTCCAAAAGGAATATCCAATGTGTCAAGTCACCGAAGCTGTCTCTGCAAGGAAACATCACTCAAGCTGATCCTACAAGAGGATGCATATGCACAGTGCATGTAGGTGCTAAAGCCCATGCCCTGTATTTAATCTGTATCACAGCTTATGCCTTGACGGAGCAGCCGAATTGAATTTTATCCATTATATAAACTTTATTCTTTATTATTTGTGCATTTAATTAAGTCATACTCCTTTAATTTCATTATACTGCCGCCCGAACGGTGGGGCTTTTAATGTCGTTATAAGTCATAATAACTCCTAGACTCATAGGTCGCGGAAAAACGGGTCTCGATGTCACAGTGTCTTACAAAACGTACTTAAAATCAGTTTTGTCTGCCCTCAAGGTGTAAGAGATCACACAGTATTTTCGCACTTTCACATGAAGACTGTCGGCGCATGGCCACAAATGTAAAGATTTCAAAGCCGTCTGCAGGCGACGACAGCCATCCACGTTATCAACCTCGACTACATCTTAAAGTCGTCCACATAAAGTAAAGAGGAGACATTGTGAAAACCAGCTTTCACATCATTTAGAAGGATATTAAAAAGCAGAGTTTCAAGGACTGGACCCTAGAATACCCCATATTCTACCAAGATTTTTTCAGATTGAAAACCGCTGCACAAGACATATGCTCTCTCCCGATCAAATACGACTCATAATATAAAACAAGTATCTATATTCTCAGGTTAATACAAATAGTAGGTAAATAATAACCGAACTTTTAATTTTAACATAACTTTAACAAATGCCTTCGGCCATCGACTGTAACTGTAGTGCATTATGATTCTAACATCCAATCAAACAAATAAGAAAGTGGTTATGTACATCAGATTCAAGTTCTTAATCAATGCCTGTAGGTACTGTATTACCAAAGTGAACTATTAATATTAATTAAAGATGATAAAAGTCAAACGCTTTTTCGTGGAAGTTTGATACTTTTACGGAAATCAGTTGGAAATCAGTATTCCAAACCTTTTTTTTTATTTTTCTCGAAAACAGCTAATTCAATCGAAAAATATCTAGATAATTATAATTCATTGTTGTCTCAGAAAACTGTATTAGATTTTAAAGAAACTGTCGTACTATTTTCTTCTTTATTAAACCAGTCCGTATTTTTGAAAAGAAGCGATTTAGGATCTATATTTATAGAAACTTTTTGCTTTAAAATTAAGTACACTTTCATTTCTTAAAGTTTGTGTACATAGTTAATTAAGATCATGTATAGTCAAAACATAAAAGAATGTAAAGCTAAGTAAGCAAAGTCGTGTAACGATACAGTAACAATTAGCTAACTATGCACAATTCAAGATCATTATTGTTTGTTTAATATTTATGTTCTTAAGAATTTAGGCTTGTTAAATTAATATATAGCAGGTCTTATTTGCTAGAGAAATTGATTCAGTAAATAATGATTATTGGCTCATTGTCACAATGTAGTTTTTAGAATTCTTAAAAAATCCTTGGTAGTCCAGTGGTAAGAGCATGCGCCTCTGAACCTAAAGGTACTGAGTTCGATTCCCAGGGTCCCCCTTTTACTTTTTTAGTGCATACTATGAAATTAACATCAACCGATGTTCTGGTCTTGTATTTAAGCAAGTTGAATATCAGCTCGTTCTGCACTTAGGAGGGGCCGTAAAGCCGTCGACCCCCAATCCATGCGATGTTGGGCACCTTAAAGATACATGCTCTCCTTAGAGAAAGGCAGGGGTTCGGCAAAATTTCCAGGATAGCGAGGTAAAACTTTTCTCTGGCGTCGGTGATTGGCCATAGTCGCAGAAATAGACCGACGTTAAAGTACAAGAAAAAACATTCTTAATTATAAAGTTTGTTCATTATCATGTGGTAATTTTTGATCAACAGTGTGTCCAAAATGTCCGCTATTACCAAATAATAACATCTATTTTTTTAATAGCAAATAATCAGTTAATCAGGTTTATCATTTAAACTTGCCATAAAACGTTACGTAAAAAAGTTACGAATAATGATTTTTATACGTAACTAGCGCCCTGTATTAGTAACCTGAAAATCGAGATTAGATTCAGGTTTCTCACCACAAAAAACGTCTTATACCTTACAACTTATTCTTCCTAGGATGGTCTAATTAATAAATTAATAATAAATTGAAAACCAGTCGTGAACAACCTGTATCTCTTAGACGAGCAGTATTGCATTAAGGCATAATATATGACTAGTTCTTATCATTTTCATGGGTAGAATATTACTCAATGACCCAATCGTTACGAACCACCCTATATGTGGGTTGAATGTCTGAAACAATTCCCCGGCATACTTTGTTAACATACTTCCGAACTGTTATAAAATTCAGAGAGAAACGTAAGAAAATTTGTAGTACCCATTTCAAATGCGATAGAAGTCTAGACGTGCCGGATGCGGAATATCTGCCTGGAAGTTTTATTAAATCAAAAAAAAACGTTATATTTACATACATATTGGGTATATGTCACACTTCTAGCTGTGCCAAAGAATATGTTAAATACGTATAAAACTAGGTGGCTGGAAAATGTAATACGAAAAAACGTTACATACAGACTGACCCAAAAGTATTGATACACAGAGCAGCAAAATAGTATTTTCTTGTATTTTTTTTTCAAGAAAAGAGCCACACTCGTTAAATGACACTAAAATCAGCTGTATTCGTTATAGTTTTATTCGCCGCATACTACGCGTTTGTCATGAACAAAGTCATAACTCCGTTCTTTCAGAATAGCTGCTTGATGTCACTGGTTGTTATTTTGATAAGATTTTGTTCAAAATTACCTAAGCTAAGCCACGACATATTTTTTTTTCCATTGAAGAAATGCGAGATATAGTTAACTTCTTCAAATTTTAATGGACGTAAAGCGTACAAAATGTATACTCAAAAGCATTTAAACAAAAGACATCCAGACCACAAATTATCCAAAGATCATCATACCAGCTTAGGTGAAACTGGTTCATTTTATCCAAAACGAGATATTTTAGGTCGTCAAAAAAATATCACCCCCGAACAAGAACAAGAAATTTTAATTCGTGTAGGAGAAAATATAAAAATTAGAAGAGTAAGTGCAGCAGTTAATATAAGTAGAGCGTCGGTTATGGTGCTATTTTATGAAGAAGGACTTTACCTCTATCACTTTACACCCATATACAATTTATGCAGCTAGACTACAGTTATGTAATTCCTTTAGAAACAAACAGGATACAAATACACTCTTTGTAAATAAAATCCTACTTAGAGATGGAGCTACATAACTCGCCGGGATAAATTCAACTTCGGAAACAAACATATGCGGGAGAATTAAAATTCTCAGGTAGCAGTAGCACGTCATTTCTCAACATGAAATCAATAAAGTTTGACTTGGAATAATCTAAAAACTTAAGTCCATATGAATTAATACTAAACGTGAATGTAAACTCCTACTTGATTTTTTTTTACAAAACGGGTTCAGTGATGTTATGGATAATATGCATTTTATGCAAGACGGTGTACCGAATCACTTTTCTGTTACCTAATGAAAGGTATCGCTAAGGATGGATAGGTCGTGGTGGCCCAATCGCATGGCAAGCTCGTAGCCTGGATTTCAGCTCACATAACTTATACGCCTTTGGAGTCACCTTAAATTAGTTGTCTACACTGACACAATAAATTCCTGCGAAAAACTATTGCAAAAAAATACAAAAACAATTCATCTATGAATGAAGAAATACTGTTCAAAATTAGACAATCTCTTCTCAAGTTATATCAAATTGCATTTAGATTAATCGTGGCTATAATGAATATTTGTAGTTTAATATTTAAGCAATTAATAATTCCTTTTCCTAATAATAATAGTTGGTAGTCATAAGTTAAAATATTTTCTATTATTCGTTACATTTCTTACATAAAAAAATAATAATAATTAGTACGCGCGCGTACCAGCGGCACATCATGAAGCAGGATGTCAGCAACCGATGTAGATTCTGTCTAAAAGCCGGAAACCGTTCAGCATATGACGGCCGCTTGTGATTCTCTGGCCCAGTAAGATTACAATAAACGTCATGACAACGTGGCCAAGGTCGTCCATCAGGCCTTGGCTAAACATTACGGAAGCCCCCTACTATAAAGGCAAGCCCGAAGGTGTAGTTCAAAAGGGTCAGGTCAGGCTTCTGTGGGATCTCCCGGTGGTCACTGACAAAGCAGTTGAAAGCCACAGAGAGAAACCGGAAGGCTTTCATTGTGGACATTGCAGTGCCGCTCTACGACAATCTCGTTTCGAAGATAGGGGAGAAGCCACAAAAGTACCAACCACTCGCAGTCGAGTTGGTCGGCTTGTGGAAGCTGAGAGAGGTTCAGATCATCGCAGTGGTCGTATCAACAAATGCGCTTGTAACACCAGACTGACAGAAATTTACCACCGTTCTCTCACTTACTACCGCTCATTTAAGAACAGTGAAGAAAGCAGGGATTCTTGGGTCTTCCTACATCGTTAGGAAAGTCCTATTTCTATAACCATACGAAAATAAAATGTTATGTTTACCGCTATAGTCTTCAGGGGACAAAGTGCGCAACTATGACAACGAAAAGAACAAAAGAATAATAATAATATAATAATGATAATAATAAAACAACTTGAAGTATATAGTTGGGGATAATTCGGAACAAGATGAAAAATGCAGATTTAGGTATCAGTCATCAGAGACTATGCGGAACGTACCCGGAGGATGACAAGCGTTTGCTGCAACACAGTACAAAGAAATACACGACGCGGTTACAAGAATACTCCATCAGGAACTGGCTCTGAAAATGAGGTTTTGAATCTTGGTAAGGAGTCCTACTGTAGATACACTCCTGGGCCTGTTCTATAGAACTTAGGATACAGGTTGTACTGAGATCGAACCGTGGATACGTCCTGCAAACTTGTGACACTGATTGATGTGGCCATTCCGAATACCAATAATCTAGAGATAAAGTACAACGAGAAGATTATTAGGTACAGAGACCTCGAGATGCAGGAAAAGATAAAGTGGAGGGCAGATAGTGTCTGAGTGATCCCCGTAGTCATGTCGTCCACTGGTGTAGTTCCTAAGAGTCTTCGAGAGAACATTCAAAGCCTGGGCCTTGGAGAGGTTATGCAAAAAGCGATAATGCTTGCAACTGCCCACACAGTACGAAGATTTATGGGAAAAGCGGATGTGTTGCGTTGACCCTCAGGGCCCAATAACTTGGAAAGGGCTGAGCTTAGTCTGATATACCTGTGATGAGTGAATGTTCCCGCTTGAGTGAGAGCGAAAGCCCTCCAGGCTAAAATCGATAATAGAAATAATAATAACACCACAGTCAAACTCCACACCCTAAAGTCATAGACTTGTGCGTGAAATGATTTATTAAATTATTCTGTTTTTTTCCTGCACAGCAAAAAAATACAAAATCTAAATAAGTTTTTAAATGTTCTAACGCTCGCTTTTCAGGTAATGATCAACAATAACTCCCTTAGCATATTTTTGTCTTTAAAACAGACACTTGGGGATTTAATTTAGTAAATTACCTCGTATAGCATATAAACGACAGAAACTTAAAGAAGCCCCTTTATAACAAATGGAATGCTTTAGAATATATTCTTAAAAACCTTAATGTATACCGATAAAGAGCGTTCCTATTGAATACCATTTAAAAATATCATCAAGCGCTGGATATTTTACACCAGCTATATTTCTCATCTCGCCCTATCTACAACAGCTATGGAAAATACCTTAGAACAGGACACCTATCCTATCTCTTTGTTGACGCGGCAGTTTTTCTTGCATCTCTATCTCGTTGGCACGTGTGAATGAATTTTTGTTTTTCGACGACGCGCTAGACAGAGATACAAATCGACATAACACCCCCTTGGTCATTGCTTCAACCATACAAAGCGGCATGTTATCAAGATTGCGTCGACTGGTGCTATTAGTCCAAGTACCACTAGTAGACTTCTTTAACGTTGCAGTTTCTTTTAAATTCTCTTATACTTCCGTGACTATTGCCTTTTATCTCATTTCCTCTCGGAGTAGAACCGTTTATTGACTTTACCGCTAATCTAAGTATCTTAAAAGTGTCCTGTTTGAAGACTAGGTAAGTCGACTCTGATTGTCAATACTATCGAGTTGCTTCTAATAGAAAATTTTATTAACTAAATTAATCTTGCAGAAAAACTCCTGTTTACCGGCAATGTTGCAGTAAAATTCCTCTGTACCGGTGATATTCATAGCCTTCTGTGTACAGGGGATGCACATAGTCCCTTGCGCACCGGAGAGGTTAAGGTTTACCTTATTAGAATTACATTACTGCAGCTGCCGATACTTTTAAAATTGCAAATATCTCTAAAAGGGTAGATTTTGGCGTCATTTTCTAATCAAAAGTAACCTGACGCTAACAAAAAATTTCGGGAGGCAGCAAGTGCGTTATAGTAGCGAATTTTCATAAGAATTGTACACTATTGTTATACGGCATAATAGTAAAGTTAATACTTTTAACTTACACAGACCTTGAGGATCAATTTTAGAGGTCCTAGCACATTTGAAGATTTGTTTCGAAAGTGTTACCATCGATATATCTTTATTATCAAACTGATATTGCGTTCTAACTCCTTTTGAGAAAAATGTCGAAAACTCAATTTTCTATGAAGCTAAAGAACTAAATTTTGTTATATCTGTGGATCAGTGTAAGTTTCTTTAAAAGAAACTTGTATTACAAATTTCATTAAAGTTATACAGAAGATTTCCAGAAGGAAAGTGAATTAATATTTAGAAAAGTAAAATATCTGCCAAAATATAAACGTAGCAGTTATTTTTCCTTATTAATCGCCAGTATGATTTGGTTTTAGTCAACCTCATCAAACCGGTTTTTTCAATATCAACAATAACACCATTATAATTTTACGCTCAAAGGTGACAAACTTATTCAGGCGTTTTAAACAAAAATGACAGTTCAAAACGTTTGACATCTGTGCACTGTTGTTTCTCCGAATGTCAAAATAAGAGATAAAAAAACATATATTCGTCGAGCTGGATTCGATGGCTTAACCTTCTGATTATGAGGCAAGCACAATGCCCCCTGTGCCACCTAGGCGCACGTCAACTAGTGTTTGATTTGCGTGATATTTGAAATCGACTTCATGACATTCAAAGTATACGTACCAATTACAGAATTAGTGGAATTACAATTGAAACACATCCCACGAGTGTTTCGGTTTTATATGACGTCTTATGTTTAAGTTTAAAGATAAAAGAAACTATTTTCGAATCATTTTTATAGACTTGATTTCAATTTGTTTAAATTTCTGCTATATTATGCGACAGCTTAATATATCTATGCTACACTAAAACTGCATGTGGGGCCGTTAATAAAGCTGCAAATATAGTGTATTTTAATGATTGATTGAGTCCCCCAGTTAAATAACAATCACTTGACAAATTTTTAATTCAATATCGTCTGTCATTTTCCATAATTGCGGCCGAGATTTCACGATTGTTGGTTCGGGTAGTATGTTGTATGCCCGGTGAATATTTAGTTTTGTTACCGTTGATGTATGGTTTATACCTGTTGCATGGAACAATCTACGCGTGGCAGTTAACTACTCTGTCTATCAGGCATTGGACTTTAACCACTAAGTCGTTTCAACGCATGTCTTTGGAATTTTATTTTTAATTTGGAAAAAAGTCAAAATGTTGTATACCAAACGACTTAAAATTCACAACATAGGTTAATTTCCACTATGTCTAGCCACATGCAAAGTATTATTCCAGGTACTACAAAAATATAGCGTTTTCAAACAGTTTTCCCCGATTTTCCAGCTGAAAAAACTTGATCATAAAGGCTGATTAACGAACTCGGCCCCGGTTTTTGCCCATACAATATTTTTGCCAAGTTTGATTGAAATCAGTGTAGTATTTTTTGAGTTATTCCTTGGATACATCCATATATATATATATATATATATATATATATATATATATATATATATATATATATATATATATATATATATATATATATATATATATATATATATATATATATATATATATATGAAACCGACACCGAATATAGGTTCTAGTGGTTCTAGTTCACGCTAATTTGAAAACAATAGACTTAAATGTTGGTTTCCTAAGCAACAAAGCCTACGTTAATAGCAAATTGAGTTATTGAAATTTGAAGGATTTGAAGAAAATTCGGTAAATTTGCAGATTAGCTCCCGAACGCTTTTCAAAAATTGTTTTTAGAAATATTACTAGGACCCCACCTGGATGCACAAACCACAAGAAAAATTTCTGGTTCACACCCCCCAAGGAAGTTACGGGACTGGGAGTGAATAGGGGTGCTGGGCGGGGTAGGTAGTAAAAAAGAAATATGAGCAGAAAAAGTGAAGAAAACTGCTTAAAAGCTGTCTATTTGAAGCCATATCCACATTAAGCCCCGCCTACCCCGCACAGCACCACTATTCGCCTCAGGTCACGTAACTTCCTTGGGGGGTATTAACAAGAAGTTTTTCTTGTGGTTTTAACGAGGGTGGTTGTATGCACACGGGGGGTGGGGGTGGTTGGCGAAGGAAAATGCCTACGACGAAGCAGTAGGGTTAGGGGGTTGGGGGTGGCTGCTTCGTGGTGGGGATTTGCCTTCCCCCTCGCGTGCATGCAACCACCCTCGTTGCATAAACCACAAGAAAAATTTCTTGTTTATACCCTCCAAGGAAGTTACCGCACTTGGGGGAATAGGGGTGCTGTGCAAGGTAGACAGGGTTTAAGGGGATATGGCTTCAAGATGTGAAAAAGACAACTTTCAAGCCCGTTTTATTAGCATTTTCTGCTCATATTTCCTTTTTACTACCTACCCCGCCCAGCAACCCTATTCACTCCTGGTCCCGTAACTTCCTTGGTGGGTGTGAAAAAGAAATTTTTCTTGGGGTTTATGCATCCAGGCGGGGGGCCTAGGCAAGTTTCTGAAAACAGTTTTTTGAAAAGCGTTCGGGAGCTAATCTGCAAATTTACCGAAAATTCGCTACCAAAACGCACTTAGGGCGTCCAGATTTTTTTCTTATAAACGCATCATATTTCGATAAAAATTCAAAAATGCATTAACGAATTTGTTCTACGAAAATTAGCTAAAAAAAAATTTAGACCGTTAAACCATAAACTTCACTAAACCTACAAATAAAAAACTAACGGGACGTAGCAAGTGCGTTATGGTAGTGAATTCTTATTAAATGCTTCAAAATTAAATAACTCAATTTTCTATAAACTTAGAAAGCTGAATTTTGGTATGCAGTAAGGTCTTCCGTAAGGCACGATATCCACCAAATTTCATTACAATAACTTTGTAAGTTTCGGAGAAAAAAAGTTTTTTCGAAAGAAATTTCAAAAACTCAATTTTCTATTAACTTAGAAAGTTGAATTTTGGCAGGTAGTAAGGTCTCTCCTAAGGCAATATATCCGTTAAATTTCATTAGAGCATATTTGTAATTTTCGGAGAAAAAATTTTTTTTGAAAGAAAACACAAAATTTTCCCGTAAACCCCGTCTGAATTTCCTGGCTAAGGAACTCATCCAAGCCATTAATAGAAGAAAGGCACTTGCCGAGTTTAATCGAAATCGGTTATATATTTTTTGAGTTATCAGACGGATATATATATATATATATATATATATATATATATATATATATATATATATATATATATATATATATATATACATATAAAAATTCAAAGTGACCCCGGATATGGGTTCTAGGGGTCCTAGTTCGCGCTCATTTGAAAAAAATTTTGCAAAGTCTCACCATCGATACCTCTCTATTAGTGAATTTTTTTTAATAAAAATTCACTAATATCCAAAAAGGTATCAACTTAACTAAACTGACAGCCAAAGCATCAAAGAAAGGGTCTATTTGAAATGAATATTTTCTAAATATTTCAGTAAAATGAAGGGCAATGACGGTTGAATATGAAACTTAAGGGTTTGCAGAACACTCTTCTTGCAACATTTTCTTTTCACAATCGGTATTTCATTTCACATTCTTTGCCTAAACATTGCCAATTTTGACGTTTAAAATTGCGAGTTTGAGGTTTTGAGGAAAACTCCAAGATTTGTTTTTTTAAGTGTCCATAACTTCGTTGTTAAAGCTAGAGACCTAAATTTTCGTAAAAAGTTCACTCTTTATAATACAAACACGCGTACCAAATTTGGTTGCCCTTACTTTGTTATTTACGGAGATATGAATTTCTTTAGAAAGAAAACACAAAATTTTCCGGGAAAACCTGGTCCGATTTTCCTGGCTAACGAACTTATCCAATCCACTTGCAAAAGGAAGTTATTTATCAAATTTGATCAAGATTGGTCCATTATTTTTTTGAGTTATCGGTCGGATATATATATATATATATATATATATATATATATATATATATATATATATATATATATATATATATATATATATATATATATATATATATAACACACAGATCTCCTCATTAGCGAATTTTTTTTTAATTCGCTAAAAACAGCAAATAAAATAGTTTACTTGGTCCAAGAATTCAGATAGCCTAGTCAATTTGTAATTTTTAGTTTGCATATAGCATGTTAGAGATAAAGATTTTGCTATAAGATGGCGACGACTTTATAAGTCTTAATGCTACTTCTTTTAAATCCACTAAATTATTTTTCTCCTTCTGAAAGCGGTTCATTTTTTTGTTAGTGATTATTTCTTTAAAAACTGTTGGCCGTAGGGCAAATGAAAAACAGACAAAAAGCTTTTCAACTAATAAGCATTTCATCCATCTTTTTTTCGGAATTATATATGGACAATTAAAAATACATTCAACTTCACAGTGGTTGTCAGTTTCAATCTTTTATATCTTGTAAGCCCCGTCATTTCAGAAATTGGTAAAAAAAAATTCTTAATGGAAATTCGCTAAAAAGTGCGAGCATTTTTATGATCTGAAAGGTACGTCAAAAAGCGCCCTTTTTTCGCTAGGGGCAAATTGGGAATGAATTCTTTTTATCGTTATGAAAAACTCATCTGTCCCAAATGTGGAAGATAATACGTCAAATATTTTGTTAGATATCAAGGAAAATCGAATCTAAATTTCTCACGTAACTGTATTTCTTTTAATTTTGACTTTTGGACTGGTGTCAGTTTGACTAAACTATAATATTTTGATGACAAAAATGTACTGCTGCACTGTGTACCATCACTTTTGAACCACCCTATTGAAAAAAAGTCTGGACGCAGCAAGTGCGTTATGGTAGTGAATTTTCATTAAACTGTTTTTAATAGCAAATATGTTTTTTAAAAGAAAGCAGGCATCAAATTTGGTGACCAGTATAACCTATATAGTAAAAACAATGTGCCATGATTCATCAAAATAACTTTATTGTTTGAAAATGTACAAAAATTTCCGAAAGTAAACTTAAAGTGTTCCGGAAAAACTCGTTTCTTGGTCAACCTTACAGGTTAATAGCAAATTGGGCTATTCAAATATGAAGCATTTGATCAAAATTCGCTACCATAACGCACTTGCTGCTTCCAGAATTTTTTTTCTTACAAACATGCATTATATTTTGATGGAAAATGCAAAAATTCAATAACATAAGGCGTGTTTGATTTAAAAAAAAGATAATTTGTATCGCCAACGACTTATGGGCCATCCTGTGATTGTAGAAATATTTTTTAAAGATGTAGCTCAAGACACCCTATAATTAATATATACACATTTTTTTCATATCTTGTATAATAACGGATATATTGAGCTTTATTGATTTTTTACGAAATTTCGACAAAAATTATATACAATTAAACGATAAACTCTATAGCTTAGACTACTGCCAAGCATCAGAGAAAGGGTCTATTTGAAATGAATTTTCTGGAAACATTTTAGTAAAATGAAGGACAATGACGGTTGAAACTAAGACTTCAGGGTTTGTAAAACATCCTTCTTGAGACATTTGATGTCCATAGCTCATATTAGATTCAAGTTATTTGCCTAAATGTTGCCGATTTTTACGTTTTAAATCGCAACTTTGACGTTTTGAGGAAAACCCCAATTTATTTTTCTTTAAATGCCTATAAATTTTTTGTCTTTAGACCTACATAGCTAAATTTTGGTAGGTAACTTACCTATAAGGATGTAAACCCTCGTACCCTTGGTTGCCCTTACTTTGTTAATTCCGGAGATATAAAATTTTTTCGAAAGAAAACCGAAAATTTTCCGGGAAAACCTGGGCAGATTTTCCTGGCTAACGAACTTATCCAAGCTATTTGCAAAAGGAATTTATTCACCAAATTTAATCAAAATCGGCACATTATTTTATGAGTTATCGGTGTGATACATACATACATATATATATATATATATATATATATATATATATATATATATATATATATATAAACATATAAAAATTGAAACTGACCCCGGATATGTGTTTGGGGGGGCCTAATTAGCGCTCATTTGAAGAAATTTTTTCAAAATTCAAAAGTCGGGATCTCCTCATTAGTGAATTTTTTTAAGAAAATTCACTGAAAATATATATACTTTGGAAAACCCAATTCGCCAGAACAAACTGTTTTGATATGATGATCCTTTTACTAAGACGGTTAGGAAGCCCGTCCTTTTAATGTGCTATCATTGTTAGCGAAACGGTCATCAGCTCTTAAACATGTGTTGTTGTGATTTAAGTTTTGCAAATTGTACTTATCATTGATAACCACTACTTGCAATATTCACTCACTGAATAAAGGTGCATTTTATACCTAAGCACTAGTGTTGTATAATATTTCCAGACGAATGGTTTTCAATCCTGCATGTTGGCTATATGAGCTTTTCTCTAAACGACTTATCTGTGTTTGAACAAGCACAACAGAAGATAGACGTAATCGAATCGAAACCAGGAGCGTAAATTATACAGTCTCTCCTGTGCATGAAGTTAAGGGATAAGAGGAACAACGAAACTTCAAGACGTCTCATCAGTAACGGGCCCATGACACTGTCTTAACATATAATCAGCTTCGTGTTCAACAAACTTCTTGATCAACTGTCGACGTGGAACATGAGTAAACTTTAGCGACTGCATTAAAATGATCGGATAAGACTCTGCAAACCGATAATGTGTTTCTGCAAGTTAATGGCTTAATTCATAGAAGAAAACATAATTATATATAATAAAAATCACCAATAACTGTAAAAGGTTAAGTAAATTGAAGTAAACAAAAACTCACTTCATTCAATAGCTAGTTTATATATATATATATATATATATATATATATATATATATATATATATATATATATATATATATATATATATATATATATATATATATATATATATATATATATATATTATTACTTTTTTTCTTGGAACATATAAATGTAAATTCTGGTGTACTCGACTTTCTATATCGCAAACCTACCTACCAATTTTGGTTATCATAGCTTGTTTGTTTTTGGAGATAAATTTTTTTTTCGAAAGAAACCTCAAAATTTTCCCGGAAAACCTCGTCCGATTTTCCTGGCTAACAAACTTATCCAAGCCACTTACAAGAGGAAGGTACATGTCAAATGTGATCACAATCGGCGCATTATTTTTTGAGTTATCGGTGTTATACATACATATACATATACATATACATATATATATATATATATATATATATATATATATATATATATATATATATATATATATATATATATATATATATGTATGTATGTATATGTATATATAAACATATAAAAATTGAAACTGACCCCGGATATTGGTTCTAGGTGTCCTAAATTGCGCTCATTTGAACAAATTTTTTCAAAATTCAAAAGTGGAGATCACCCCTTCAGTGAATTTTTTTCTACGAAAATTCACTAAAATTGACAAGTATGGATCAATTATTTGTTACGTTAGTAGATATATGTATACGGCCTGCGAATATTTAGTGCAACTGAGATATGGCACTGTGGATAAATCGTGTGTTGCTCAGCATATTTGGGGTAATAATCACCGCGTAGATAGGAAAAATCGCAAAATAATCAAAAATGTCAGAGAATCACGACAACTAAGACTGATATGAGGGTATATGTGTGTTTATATATATATATATATATATATATATATATATATATATATATATATATATATACCAAATTGTAAGGAGGAGTAACAGTCTTTAGACGACCAAACGACATGATATAGTATGTATCTTTATAATATTCATTCAGTCAAGGGACTTTGCCCACATAAGCTGAAGTCATAACCATCAACATGATTTATCAGGGTCGTAGTCAATGATCACACCGTCTTGTTAGTCAGTGAGAGTTACTGTTGTGCCGTCACCTGTGGGTCCGGGGACTAACTAAAAGAATAGGCCCAAGGTAACTCCTGCCTGTCGTAAAAGGCGACTAATTGGAATCAAACACTGGTGGGGGGTCTTGTCTCTGGGGAGTGATGTACACCCGGATTTTGAGGCCTCCAACTTAGGGCTTAGAAATGGATGGTTGCCCGCGCTTGGTTGTTACTCAGGAGCGGGGTTCCGGATGGGTGCCGCCTTGGGTTGAGTGCTGGCGGGTGTCGTGTGTCTAGACGACCCGGCGGGGGTTGACAACTCTGATGAGTGGTAAACACCCGGAGTTTGGGGCCCCCACCGTGTGCTTCGGAACGGACGGACGGCCTCGCTTGTGCGATGCTCGGGAGCGGGGCTCGATGGGATGTCGCCTTGAGTCTAGCACTGGTGGGTGTCTGGTCTAGACGAACCCGGAAGAGAGCTGAGATCTTTAGGGGTGGAATAAAAGTAGGGTTGAGGCCTCTTCTGTGAGCTTCGAAAGGGACAAACGACCCCACTTGGATACTGCTCGGATGCAGGACTTCATGATACTGCACCGAGTCAAACACTGACGGATGTCTGGTCCAGACGAACTCGGAGAGAGGTTATCTCTCTTTGAGCTTTGAGACGGGCAAGCGACTTCGCTCAGATGGTAGTACATCTGTCAAACAAAGTTTTACCTCGCAGGTGTCCGTCTCCTGTCGGAAGCTCGATTTGTTAGGTGAAATTTAAGCTAACGTTGGCAGGTGTTGGACCTGAACGAACCCGGAGGTAGCTGGGGTCTCTAGGGGTGGATTACACCTGGAACTTGGGCCTACTCTGTGAGCATCGATACAGGCTAACGACCCCGCCTGGATGCTGCTCGAGGGCGGGACTTCATGATACCGCCTCGAGTCAATGAAACACTGGCGGGGATCTGGTGCAGGTGAGGCTGGGGGGGAGGCAGACACCTCTGGGGATTTGGCGCCTCCAATGTGGCCTCAGAGACTGACAATTTGCCTCGCTTGGTTGTTACTCGGGAGCGGGGTTCCAGATGATACCGCCCTGGATTAAGCCCTGGCGTGTGTCGTCTGTCCAGACGTCTGCTCTGATCTCTGATGAGTGGTAAACACCCGGAGTTTGGAGCCCATACTGTGTGCTACAAAACGGACGGACGGCCTCACTGGGGTAATGCTCGGGAGCGGGACTCGAAGGAATTTTGCCTTGAGTCTTAACACTGTTAGGTGTCAGGTTTGGAAGAGCCTGAGGGAAGCTGACATCTCTATGGGTGGATTACAACTGGAGATTAGATGCTGCTCGAGAGCGGGAGAGCGGGACTTCATGATACCGCCACGAGGCAAACACTGACGGATGTCGGGTCCAGACGAACTCGGAGAACGGTTATCTCTCTTTGAGCTTCGAGCAAGCGACTTCACTCAGATGGCAGTACACCTGCCAAGCAAACTTTCACCCTCAAGAAAAGATCGACTCCCTCAGGGAGCTGGAATTGATGGGTGAAATCTAAATAATTAGACGTGAGTCACAATAGACCTAAGGTCGCGGTGAAGGTACTGGAATAGCGCACTCACAATAAAATCTATACTATAATATACTGCTTTGCCCAACCTGTTCAGTTGTGACACTTGGTAGTTCAGATTTATTTGTGAAATAAGAAAACATTTATAAGGTCCTGCAACGACTTAAAACACTCTCTTCTTAACAAGCTTTTAAATAAAGCATAATAATATGTCGAAAACATCCAGATAAGCAATAAGTAGGCAGCACGTCAAGGAGCCATCCCGTTCTTTGTTTTTTCCGTTCTTTGGTTCTTTGTTCTTCTTTCTCCTGTATGACTTTTACGCCATGAAGTAGAGAACGTTTGGCGATGGGACATCTGTCACACCTTGCAACCACTATCTAGCAAGAAAATTTGAAGAGCTCCTCAAACCCATTCAAGCTGATCCTCAAGACCAGGCCAAGCAGAGGTCCCACCAATTTTTTTAACGGTCTAGGCAGCCTTGGACCGCCCAATAATGTACTGAGCGGTTCAAATGACCCCAAACAACATCAGGCCTTCTCTGATACGATCAACCGATGGAACTTCGCCAACAAGACCAAATTTAAGTACATTGCTTGTCACCTATCAGTCTTTGAACACAAGTGATTTCATTTAAACTGCTTCAATTCATCACGAAACACATGGTGATTCTGTTTTATATAACCTCAGTATGTTTCTAGTAAATTCAGTCATTGGCATTATATAAATTCAACATTTTTTAATAAACAAATTTAACCGTATTTTGATTTTTATTTGTACATCTAACACCATACCAGTTGTGTGTGCAACACCCGACGCAATTGGTGTTTAATTTAGATTAAAGCTCACGCCTTCGAAAGAACATCCGAATTAAATTTTAGTAATCCTTTATATAAAATTTTATTTATTCATCAGATCAATATATTTAGTTACAGTCTGTATGTAGGAGACTCAGCATTCAAGTGACCTCAGGATGAGACCAAATAGAAGTGCACTGGCACAACATGTGTCACGACTGGGTCATCATATCGCCTTTCAGGATATTAAGATTCTACAAAATGAGAGTAACTTAAAAAAACGCTCTGTTCACTAAATGTGCCGCATACTTGAAAATGACACTATGAATTCAAAATCGGATATTCAAAATCCGGGTTATATATATATATATATATATATATATATATATATATATATATATATATATATATATATATATATATATATATATATATATATATATATATATATATATTGTTATATTATGATATTATTATTTCGTTTAGTATTATTATTTGACAAGTCTGGTGACACCGCTAAGGTGGCTGACTAAAGTTAAAACTAAGAAAGTACTATCCTCAGCCACAGAATAATAAGTGTCTATGTTCCACAATTTTTATGCCTTTAAGATGTCTGTGGTATGTTCTAAAAATGCTTTTTGGTTGAGTTTTTGATGACGTAAACATTTAAAAAACTCTAGACGCAGCAAGTACGTTATGGTAGTGAATTCATAAGAGTTGTACACTATTAGTAAGATATATTATTAAAACTAATTCTTTAAATTTAAATTGACCTTGTAGATCGGTTTTAGAGTCCCAGTTAGCGATTATTTGGAAAAAAAATATATTTTAGCTAGAGCTAAAAAATTAAAAATTGGTCTTACGTATAATATGTAAGTACTGCAAGTGCCTTTAAAAAATTTGTGTTACAAATTTCATTAAAGTTACAAACGTTTTTCAGAAAAAATAAATGATTTACAAAGGGAATGTACCTGTCAAATTATAAATATGACAGGTATTTTTCCTTATTAATTGTTTGGATGGTTTTGTTTTAGTCAACCGATCCAGTTTTTGCAAACAATAAACAACAAAAAGGTTTTTTAAAACAAACCAATAACTATAAGTTAGTATTTGTTTCACTTGCCAGGTTATTAAAAATATTGAAGAACACAGATAACGATAAGCATGTGCTACTTACATTTGATCAACAATTATTGTGTCAGAAACTTTAGGACCAAATCAAAAGAACACTTTTTAATAACAACTCTAACATAACATGTAGAGATATAATATAAAGAGCTTTATAACAACAAACGTGGCTACTACTTCATGTATGGATGCCTTGCAAAATAAAACCATAAACAATAATAACGAATCTTCGAATGTTTTGAGGTTAGATTGATATTGAAGATTAAATATATTTCTGGATTAAAATGCTACTGGCGCTAAAGCATCGGAAATTAGTACTGAGCTTATAGTTTTAAACCATTTCATTGAAGTGAAACTTCTATTTGGTATATTTTGTAATATAACAAAACATTTCAGTTGTAATAATGTAAATAACACGTCGATTGTCTAACCTTTCGGCGTCGGTAGTCGGCGACTCTCGTTTCGCAATGACAGTTGGCCTACCATGCAGCCGTGTCAGATTGAGTAAATTAGAATTGATGATAAATCAAATGAGAAATTATTGGTAACTCAACATTTATTAATATTAAGCCACATTTATTAGATGAATTAATTTTTTGACGAACTTCTATTTGTCATTAATAAGTACAAATACGTGTTATTACCATATGTTTTACATTTTAAGATTTAAATGAAATATAATTAAATCTGACAACCCGGCTCCTTTATATTTAATTGTCAGGTGACTGTTGTCTCTATTTAAATTATCTCTTCAAAATTACGCATTCACAGTCTAACCACCCGTATCAACATTGAACCTGGGAAATGCTGTATGAAATTTGAACTGATATCTTAGTCTGTTCATTCATTTATTATTTTGATTTTTTAATAACTCCTGTCCTCGTATGCTGTTTAATTTAAAATTTGGTTAGCAGTTATATTGTAACGTCTTCTATATATGTGCAAATTTTCATTCGAAACACTTCAATATTTCAAAAAATATTGCGTTTCCAACATTTTCTTTACATTTTTTTCTAAGAAATATTATACGCACGGTGCCCATCTACGAACTCATCCAAGTCATTGACAAAATCAAGGTAATTCCCAAATTTAGTCGAAATCGGTCAAGTATTTTTTGAGTTAGCGGTTGGATACATACATACATACATAAATACATACATATATATATATATATATATATATATATATATATATATATATATATATATATATATATATATATATATATATATATATATATATATATATATATATATATATATATATATATATATATATATATATATATATATATATATATATATATATATATAAATTGAAACTGACCCCGGATATGGGTTCTAGAGGCCCTAATTCGCGCTCATTTGAAAAAAATTTCCAAAAGTCTTATCATCGATACCTCTCTATTAGTGAATTTTCTTAATGTAAATTCACTAATATGTAAACTGTTTTACCGTGTTTGATGTTAACTCTG
Organism: Tillus elongatus; assembly: GCA_964006375.1. NCBI lineage: Eukaryota > Metazoa > Arthropoda > Insecta > Coleoptera > Cleridae > Tillus > Tillus elongatus. The sequence continues at coordinate 37,258,468 of OZ023265.1, forward strand.
ACTATTTTACAAATAATTCCATCTGGGGTCATTAATCGTTTGCGAGCCTTTCAATAGGTTTATGTTTATGGCATCATTTCTCTTCTTCGGTCTACTTTGGTAGACTTAAACCTAAACTTAAACAAGTGGCAGTATTGTAAGTTCCCTGTTTTACATTGTTTTGAGAATGTTTTTGTGACTTTTTAAACAATTTCAGTATTCGGAGAAAAGTCGAAACATATTGAGTTTTTAATACAAAGTGACTTTCTTTAAGTTGAAGCTAACAATTTTTGTCCGTGGTTATTATTATTACAAGATAAGAGTAAAAAAGTTCATCTGTAACTACTCATAACTTAAAAATGAAAGTTGCATACCAAAAACAAGAAAATGTCATAAAACAGTGTAATTCTGAATAAGTGTCGCTGCCATAGTGAGGGTGAACCGATAGGATTCATCAAGGTTACGCTACATGCTTACTAGGACGGCAGGAGAGAATTAGGTTGATTCCTTGAACGCGTTAACACTCTGCGCGGATATGATAGTTTCCTGGAGCGAATTCCAGCTGGCAGACTCGATTGGAGAAAAACGTGATTTTTGGAAGGACTCTTTTTGAGTTTTAGGGTGTTACCCCACAGCAGGGGGCGAAAGTTTAGCTGAAAGAGGTGGGAGAGATTGGAGTTCAGGAACCCACGGAAAAGCTTGAAGGGGAATATCAGGTATCCTCTGGCGCGCCGCTGTCTTCATACTAGGGACGGGTGGGACCGTAAGGAGACGGATGGCTTTTCGCTGAACAGACTCCAGCAGAAGAGCATCTTTGACGAGAACATAACTCCAAGCAACGCCAGCGTATTCCAGGATGGGTCCCACATAGGTTTTATAGAGAGTAGTGAAAGTCTTTGGGGAGCAACCCCTGAATGCGTTATTTACTAAATAGAGCATCTTTTTTCTATGTGTGCGGACCACGATAAATCTTTCGTAACCAGCGGCCCAAGGTCGCATTGCGTTGTAACCTCTCTAACTGTCTCGCCAGAGATATTGTATGGGAAGCAGGGATTGTTATATTCCAAATGAGGTACGCAGCATTTGCCGATATTTAATAGAAGTAGCCAATGTTTGCTACAATTATAAATTATTAGTCAGTAGAAATGTCATCCCAGTTTGTGTCCGAGTTTTGGAAGATTTTAAGGCCGTCGGCAAACGTGACGCACTCCGTTTTAAGTAAGCAAGGCAAGTCGGCAGTGTACACAAGAAAAAGCAAAGGGCCGAGAGCAGAGCCCTGCGGAACACTGCTCAGAACCGCTTCACATGTAGATGTTTCTTCACCAACCCTTACGAAAAACTTAAGATTAGATAAGAAGCTCCTAGCCTAAACGAGTAGAAGTCCACGAATTCCGTAGTGTTATCATTCTTATTATTATTAGAAGATAAGAGTAAGGAAATAGATAAAAAAATAACTACTCATTACATAAAAATCAAGTTTTAATTATGGCCCTTAAAATACACACACACAAATATATATATATATATATATATATATATATATATATATATATATATATATATATATATATATATATATATATATATATATATATATATTGTTACAAATGTTAATAAAAAATTCTCTATGGATATCACAAATCAACGTCTGTGCAGTTCATTGTTCGAATTGTTCTCGTCCTAATCAGTATCTCTTTCTTACAAAAAATGCTGACACGATGTGTTGACAATAGCTGGAAACGACACGTTTACTACAGAAACTTTCGGTAATATTATGAAATTTTTTAAGTGCGCGATTATTAATTAGCTAATATATACGTAGCTAACCTTTATATTATTTATTCGCTTAGTTTATTTATCTCTCTGATGATGCTAGCCTTGTCAGGGAAACGTTCGTCAGGTGTTAGAAAAGTATTGTGCTGAATTTCCACCAGCACCCACAGCCAACACCACACCACCCCCACCCCCCCACACCACCCCCGAGGTTTACTTATCGGTGTTCATAACAAGTTCCAATTTTCACTTAGTATGTGTATGTTCTTTTCGATGTTAATTTTTACATACATATTTATATAAACAATTTATCGTTGATTTAACTAAAGAATCAGTCTACATATCTATTAACACCCTGGGTGAATAAACTTATAACTTAATGGTGCGAATTTACAGCGACATCACCCAAAAAGTATAACGAGTTAATCGACATGCATAAAAAAACTTGTAAACTCTCCATTGCAGTTTGTGCCCTTTTGTTCTTTTCATCACTTGAGGGCGTACACTTCATCAGAGCAACTCTTTGACCCTGGCGCTATGTAATTCACTTTACTCTCATTGACGATTTGTCACCTAACGAGCATTTAGTTCCATTGTACCCTGCAAATGACGTGCCATTTATTTCAACCATTAACTTCATTTTAGCGACGTCCTCTTGATATTTTACAATTTGATGATGTTCGCCCCTATCCATGCCTAATGAGAAATTCTTCCGGAATAATAAAATCAGCTAGATGTGACTAGAAAAGACATTTATTGTTCCCTTTACATAAACTTACATTTTTAGCAAATATTCGTAAAACAAATTTATTTATGAGGAGCGTGACTTTTCAATTTTGAACAAATTTCTTCAATGGACGCAAACTAAGACACCTATAACCCACATTTGGCGTCAGTTTCAATTTTCGTATGTTTAATAACTTCAAAGTTCGGGATGCAGCAAGTGCGTTATGATAGCGATTTTTCATTAGATGATTCAAATTTGAATTTGAACTTAATTTAGTACGAACCTGGAGAGTTGAATTTTGGTATATAGTAAGGCCTTTAATAGAGCAAGATATGTACCAAATTTGTTATTTTTGAAATACAAATTTCAAAAAAATCTAATTTTTTTTGAAAAACCTGGTTCTGCCGTGGTGGCTAACTAACTAGTTCACGCTATTAATAAAAGAAAGGTAAGTTCCAAGTTCCATCCAAATTGGTTAATTACTTCTTGAGCTATCGGTTAGATATATACAGTGTGTCTCCGTTGTTATTAGAGATAGGAAGACGGTTAAATTAGCAATGTTTTGTAGAATTTCATGCTCGTTCCAAATATGACCTGTATTTTCCCTGTCCCTTTTCGTTTTCGAGTTATTCTTTAAAAAATGTCGATTTCTTTTTTCTTCAATATCTAAGTAAGCGTTGATCTGACATGTCTAAGACTTGCACATTATCAGGACACTTTTCACAGAGTAATCTTTTTGTGCTATTCTCGACTTTGGATTGTCATTTGTTTTTGAGCTACAGGTATCAACGTTTGCTTTTATTATGGCAGCCATATTGGATTTTTCACTCATGTGATAGCCTGTGAAAAGAGGTTTCCAATGATGTACAACATGCTTGAGAAATCTTGTAATTGCACTGACAATTTTGAGAAAAACCGTTTTGAGGATAGTAGGCTATGAAATCCAATATCAGAAAACAAATGACAAAAAAAGTGTTCAAAAAGCAGTAGGCCATGGAGTCTAACAATAGACTTCTACTTTTAACATCATTTTCCGTAATGATTCACGATAAAAAATAGGAACTTTGAGCACACCAATGAATCGGCCCATTATTACAAATGATATTTAACATTATCCTAAAAAATTGTTATAATTTAATTAAATAGGTAAACCTAGTAAATAACTAAATTTACTAACAGAACTCAATAAAAAGCCAATTAATGATTTATGAAGACGCCATTGAAAATTGTTTGATTTTTAAACGTAAGTCAACTGAAAAACAACAGAAGACGGTTTGGCTCGGATAGCCAGGCGGTCCGCCGAGCAGTCTACGCGGCCATAATCAGGTCAACACTGGTTCAGGAGTGCGCTGACGCCCTCAAAGGAATAGCCAGGACAAAGGAGGTGCAACTTGTGTGGGTTCCGGGACCCTGTGGCGTAGCGGGGAATGAGGTGGCGAATAATTTCGCAAGGCTTGGTTCCCGGCGGCCGTTCTGTGACCCGGAGCCTGCGATAAGCATAAGTAAGAAGACGGTCTCTGTAGCCTTAGACAGGTGGACTGAGGAAGCCATGGAGAGGCACTGGGGGTCGGTTGGTGGCTGCAGGTAGGCGAGGGACTTCGTGGAGAGGCCGGATAGAGATAAAGCTGTCTGGCTACTCGGTAGGAGTCGACCTACGCTTCGCCGCATCCTTGGGGTGCTGACAGGCCACTGTGCCCTAAGAAGACACCTCACATTAATAGATGTAGAGAGGGATCCCATTTACCAGGAATGCGGCGAGGATGAAGAAACGTCCTACCACTACCTGTGTGAATGCGAGGCTTTTGGGAGTCTTCGAGCAGAATTGTTCTGTTCGAGAACTCTGCAGAGGAACCAGGTAAGTGCCGTCCAATTGAAGACCGCCACGGCCTTCATTTCGAGGTCGAGTCGGTTTGGCGATGGAACCGAGGAAGAGTAGAGCATGGTTGCTGGGGTTGGCAAAAAGGGCCCATTGTGGCCTACTTGCTTGGCGTTAGCCTCCCCACCACTGCTACTACTACCACTACATATCAGATTAATTTTGTGTTACGTAACGAGTCACGATAACTCATGTTCATATTATTGGGCCATCTTTTTTGTTGGGAATAAAAGGAAAAAACTAGGAATCCCTGTTTGTTTAATTTTAAGCGGTGCAAATGAAGCCGTCTCCACTGGGGAGAGGACGCCATAACTGTGTGACATACCTGCCCCGCTTGTAAATGTAAGGATGACAGTTCTTTATAGTCTTTATTCTAGGTATTTATCAATAATGGCCATGGAAGCGTTTACATATTCTGTCAGAGTTGATATTCTATTGAAAAACCAGCAATATTAAAAACTAATATTTTATTTGATAAGGTAGATTCAGTTAGAGTCCGTAACGTCGTTTTCATTTAAAAAAAAACACTAAATCCGACCATTCTTAGCATAGCTACATTTAATTTTCTCTAACAGTGAGAGATTTCCATTTGCATTCTCAAACGGTGCAGACTGTGCTAGAAATGCCTTAACTACAGCCTAATTGCTGTTCTAACTCAATTCTAGTGCACCATCTGCGATTCAGCAAGAAAGACAGTAGCGTGAGATCAACGTGTAGCTTTAATCGCTATATACTAGTGTGTATTCTTAAGAAAAAAGGCTTGAAATGGTTTTGTTGATTTGTTCCATCGATAATCCGACTTTATTGGTTCGAAAAATGCAAGCTCTTTTGTTTAAGTAGCCGTGTTAAAGTTAGTTATCTAACAGCCGTCTATCGATTTGTCTGTTTGCATTGGGTATGTACCGTCAGTTCGAGCATACAAATGTGTTGTATGCAGTAGTAGTGCATGCAAGTGCAAGTATCCTCTTCGGCATTCGTGAGCAACCGCATCGAGTTCTGTTACCTAACTTACGAGCATTTTATGATAATGTCTTCTGGAAACAATTTGAATATTTTCCGCCACTCGTTTGGTTACATAAGCACGTCTGGTGTGAAAAAAGATATCGGAAAATATTGATTTTGTCACCAAAATAGTGAGCATTTTACACAGTCTTCAGTTATGATTTGCTACTAAAGTACAGAGTGATTGACATAAGGGTTTGTTGCTGTTACACAGTCAAGGTATATACATACTGGGGATTTTGAGTGTCGATACTATTGGAGCCTCGAAAACTATAAGAGATATCTGAGGGAAACAACCAAAAAAGCTACGGAGGCAAAGAAATCACCTGCGTGAACAACCGGAGCCCATGGAATTAGTTAATATAACTTTCTGGGCTCCGGATCTTCACGCAGGTGATTTCTTTGCCTCCGTAGCTTTTTTGGTTGTTTCCCTCGGATTGAGGGTCTTCCAAATGTTGCTGCAATTGTGCACTGGTTGCCTGTTGGGATTCCGTATATTTTTCCATCTTCATCCAGAGTGTTACCATCTTCACCTGGCTATACCGTACTGATGATGGCTAATTAGCCTGAAACACGTGTTTGCGGTTGTCTCCTTGCGGCTTTGCCCTTAAACCTTTCTCCTTGTATAGTACATAAATGCCGTGTTATCAATCCTGTTTTAGTTAATATAACTTCCTGGGCTCCGGATGTTCACGCAGGTGATTTCTTTGCCTCCGTAGCTTTTTTGGTTGTTTCCCTCGGATTGAGGGTCTTCCAAATGTTGCTGCAATTGTGCACTGGTTGCCTGTTGGGACTCCGTATATTTTTCCACCTTCATCCAGAGTGTTACCATCTTCACCTGGCTATACCGTACTGATGATGGCTAATTAGCCTGAAACAAGGTTTTGCGGTTGTCTCCTTGCGGCTTTGCCCTTAAACCTTTCTCCTATATATATATATATATATATATATATATATATATATATATATATATATATATATATATATATATATATATATATATATATATATATATATATATATATATATATATATATATATATATATATATATATATATATATATATATTGTTCGTAAGATTTCCGCGGTCATTGGTGTGAGATAGGATACGGATACGACAAAAATCATATACTACGAAACATAAGAAATGCATAACCAGCCTCTACACCCTAAAAAGAACAGACAGAGCCATTGCAACAGCAAAAATCCTGCTTACGGTACATTAAAGGTGTCACCGACAAATCTAGCAAAATTTTAGAAAATTGGCCCATGTTTTGCCGGAAAATTTTTTGTTTTCTTTGGGAAAAATTTATATCTCCGGAAATAACAAAGTAAGGGCAACCATATTTGATACGCGTATTTGTATTGTAAAGCGTGAACGATTTTTCAAAAGTTAGATCTGTAAGTTTAAGACAAAAAAGTTATGGGCATGTAAAGAGCAAAAATTTCGGGTTTTCCTCAAAACGTCAAAATTGGCAACATTTAAGCAAAGAACCTGAAAGAAATGCGGATTATGTAAAGAGTGTTCTGCAAATCCTTAAGTTTCAGCTTCAACCGTCATTGCCCTTCATTTTACTAAAATATTTCCAGAAAATTCATTTTAAATACACCCTTTCTCTGATGCTTTCGCAGTATTTTTTGTTAAATTTAGGTTTAACGGTCTATAATTTTGAACTAATTTTCGTAAAAAAAATTCGTTAATAAGGAGACCGTGAATTTTAAAAATATTTATTCAAATGAGTGCAAACTAGGCCCCCTAGAATCCATATCCGGGTTAGCTTTCAGTTTTTCTCTGTTTACATATACACAGCGTGGCGCATTTCTACGGTAAAGCTCAATATAATTGTTATTATGCAAGATACGAGAAAAAATTGTATACGTTACTTATAGGGTATCTTGAGCTGCATCTTATAAAATTGATTTGACAATCACAGGATGGCCCATAACTTGTTGGTGATACCTACAATTTTTTTAACGTTTCTTATTGCATTTTTGCATTTTTTATCGAAATATGATGCATGTTTGTAAAAAAATCTAGACGCAATAAGTGCATTTTGGTAGCGTCTTTTCATTAAACGCTTCAAAATTCAATAACTCAATTTGCTATTAACCTTAGGTTCGTCGGCTAGGAAAAATCTGATTTCTGATTTGTGAATGTCCTTCCTCCGAAGTCACTATTCTTGGTGACTTCAATGTCCATAATAAGGAATGGCTAGGATCTTCAAAAACCGATCCACAAGGGATAGCAGCGGAGGCCTTTGCAGTCAGCATTTCTTTAGCCAATATGGTTCAGCAACCTACTTACTTTCCTCGCATCCCAACGCATAGCTCAAATCCCTTGGATCTCCTTCTTACTACAAATCCTGAATGCTATAAGGTATCAGTCACCGCCCCCCTCGGTCGCTCAAACCATGGTATGGTCATCGCTTCCTGCGCAATGCAACCCGAGGTCACACAGTCATCACACCCACGTATCGTTTAGCACTACAACTCCGCGAACTGGGACGAAATGCGAGATTACTTTTCCTCATTTCCATGGGTGGTCTGTCTGCTTCTCTCGAAATTATCCAAGCTGGCATGGAATTATTTATTCCACGTACACAGAAAACCTCTTCAGATACTCAAAAGCCCTGGTTCCCTAAATCTTGTGACAAGGCCAGACTTGAAAAGGTCAAAGCTCACAAAAAGCTTCTACACAATCCCAGTCAAGAAAACCGTCAAGCATTTAACGACGCAAGAGACCGCTATGTCCGCATTCTTTCTGAGGCAAAAAACTCGTTTAATAACCACATCAAAAACAAAGTCCTCTCAAGCTCCAACGGCAGCAAACCCTTCTGGACTCTTGCTAAATCTATTGGGAATAATTTCTGCAAAAGCACGTTCCCACCTCTTGTCTCAGGGGATGAAATTGTTTCTACCGCCCTGGGCAAGGCTGAACTTTTTGCTTCGCTGTTCGCTGGCAATTCTACTCTCAACCCACCTCCAAATGTTCAACCACCAACAGTCCCCAATGTCGCACACAAAATGACGGATATCATTTTCAAAACTAAAAAGGTACGAAAGATGCTCTCTTCTCTTAATACTGGCCTTGACGAGATCACAGCAATTGTTCTCAAAAAATGCACACCAGAACTTGCTCCTGTCCTGACTCGTCTGTTTCAGACATCTTACAATAGAGGTATATTCCCTAGTAACTGGAAAACTGCTCGAGTACAACCCGTCCCCAAGAAAGGATCCAAAGCGCTTCCTAGCAACTACAGACCTATCTCTCTCCTTTCAGTTATCTCTAGAGTGATGGAAAAGTATATAAACACCGAATTACTAAAAGTTCTTGAAAAACACAGTCTAATCCACGACAGGCAGTATGGATTCCGTCAGCGCAGATCAACTGCTAACCTCCTTTCCTTTGTCACCCATTCTTGGAACAAGTCTGTGGATCACCAAAAAATATTAGATTGGGGAAGTAGAAATCTTGTACAATTCAACCCCACCAAATCTCAGTCTTGCTTTCTTTCTCATAAAAGATACACCAGCCCTAGACCCATCACAATGAACAACCAAGTTATTCAAAGTAATCAGTCATTTTCACTTGTTGGCATTTCTGTGGATCGAAATCTCAGAATTGCAGAAGGGGCTGCTAAGAAATTAGGTTTCCTCGTCCGGGCTCGCAAATACTTTTCACCAGCTAATATCTATACCTTATATACTTCGCAAATAAGGTCAAACCTCGAATACTGCTCCCACATCTGGGGTGCTGCTGCCGCTTGTACACTCGCTATCCTGGACTCCATTCAGAAGAGAGCTATACGTCTCATTGGTGACCCTACCCTCACCCAAAGGCTGGCATCCCTTGCCCACCGACGTGCCGTTGGTGACCTCTCTCTCTTTTATAGATATCTGCACGGGCACTGCTCAGAGGAGCTTTCTTCCATAGTTCCTCCACCTGCTGCCCCCAATAGCTCTACCAGGGGAACAGAGCGAATGCACCCTTTTACTGTCCAGGTCACCAGACATAGAACATCTTGTTATGCCCGCTCTTTTGTCCCGAGGACTTCCAAGATGTGAAATTCCTTGCCGGCGCATGTTTTTCCTTCTCCTCCGAACCTCCAAACCTTCAAGTCCAGAATTAACAAGTTGCCTCTTTCCTCCTTGTCGACACCCACGGTACGATAGTATTTAGGCTGTAAGCCCTCGTGGTGTGTTGTTGATATATAAAAAAACGAGTTTTCTCGGAAACATTTTAAGTTTATTTTTGTACATTTTCAAACAATAAGTTATTTTGATAAAATATAGTACATTACTACTACTATATAGATTATACCGGTGACCAAATTGATGCCAGCTTGTATTAAAGAGTGATATTTGCTATTAAAACGTTTTTATGAAAATTCACTTCCATAACGCACTTGCTGCGTCCAGACATTTTGAGGTCTGTTAAAAATGTAAACGTTGTCGACTGTGTGTGTGTGTTAGTTTAGGGATGGCCTCGGAAGCAAAGTCCATTAGCCACAAACTGTTGTACGAGACAAGTTGTCGACTGTGCTTGATCTAAAGAAAAGTAATTGAATTATAACCTTTCAATTTATACAGTCCATGAATGAGTGATAGAATTTCCTCGGTTGTAAGCGTGAAATTGCAACAGAATCAGATAATTCCCGAGTTTTTATCTAGAGTAACAAAGGCGGGAGCTGGGAATGCACTTAGCCTGGATTCATCATCTTAATGGCTTGCACCGGATCCTAAAGCTGACTCTCTTTCCCTCTCTCTGTGAGCTTTCGACCACAACTCTGTGAGAATAAAGCTCGCGCGCTTCTACCGCTCTCTGACCATAAACCTGTTATCCATACTAATGTACACGAGAATCAGCTACATTTATATAACAATGTTGCATCTACCCTCTTTGTCTCTTCCACATTCTCTTGATTTTTTCTTTTACTCTAATTATGTTTGCGAAACTTTTAACCAGAATTCCGTTACGTAATTATAGCTCTGCTTGCTCTCTAGATAAGAAGCTAATTCAAATTTAGTTACCAAAAAATTATAGCTACGTGATGGTCTATTAATAACACTAAGTTATGCTCAAATTAGATTAAGGTGAATTTCTTCCAAATAAAAAACTAAACCAAGTAAATACTTAAAACTAATACCAATAGATCATCGATTGTATAAGACACAAAAAACCTTTTTAGTATTTATTGGGACGTATTGTTTTGTCAACAACACCAAAAATAAACCTTTAGCAGCCAGATCTAACAAAAAGTAAGATAAAGCCATATTGGTTCCTTAAAACAGTTCAAATATAAACACAGTATTTCGCAAAAAAAAACAAGAAAACAAACCAAGAAAAAACCCAACTACACCTGCGTAATAAAAAAAATTGGGACGCAGTAGGTGCGTTATAGTAGCGAATTTTCATAAGAATTGTACACTATAATTATACTGCATATTAGTAAAGTTAATACTTTAAATTTACACAGACCTTGAAGATCGATTTTAGAGGTCCTAGTACGCGCACATTTGAAGAATTCTTTCGAAAGTGTTACCATCGATATCTCTCTATTATAAAAAAAAACTTGAGTTCTAGCTCCTTTTGAGAAAAATGCGCAAAACTTAATATTCTATTAAGGTAAAGAACTAAATTTTGCTCTATCTGTAGATAGAGTAAGTCTCTTTAAAAGAAACTCGTATTACAAATTTCATTAAAGTTATACAAAAGATTTCCAGAAGGAAACTTAATTCATATTTATAAAAGTAAAGTCTCTGCCAAATTATAAACGTAGCAGTTATTTTTCCTTATTAATCGCCAGTATGATTTCGTTTTAGTCAACAGTATCAAACCGGTTTTTTCAATAACAATTACAATAACAAAATTATAATTTCAGACTCAAATGTGATAAACTTCTTTAGGCGTTTTAAACAAAAATGAGATCTTGTTCAAAACGTATGAAATCTGTGCACTATTGTTTCTCCAAATGTCAAAATAAAACATTTAAAAAAAACATACATCCATCGAGCTGGATTCGATCGCGTAACCTTCTGCGTAGGAGGCAACTACGGTACCCCCTGCGCTATCTAGGCACACGTCAAGAAAGGTTTTATTTGCGTGTTACTTTAGATCGGCTTCATGCCCGGGATATGATATTAAAAGTATACAGAATTAATTAATTACAGAAAATTAGTAGAATTACCATTGAAATATATTCCACGACTGTTTCGGTCTTATATGACGCCTTATGTTTAAGTTTAAAGATAAAAGAAACTATTTTAGAATCATTTTTATAGAGACTTGGCTTTTTTGCTTAAATTTATACTATATTATGCGACAGCATAATGTATCTATGCTGCGCTAAAACTGTGTTTAGGGCCGTTAATAAAGCTACAAATATAGTGTATTTTAATAATTGATTGAATCGCCCAGTTAAGTAACAATCAATTGGGAAATTTTTAATTTAATGTCGTCTGTCATTTTCCATAATTGCGGCCGGGATTTCACGATCGTTGGTTCGGGTAGTATGTATTATTCCTCGTATATATTTAGTTTGGTTACCGTTGATGTATGGTTTATACCTGTTGTATAAATTAATCTACGCGTGGCAGTTAACTACTCTGTCTCTCAGGCATTGGACTTTAACCACTAAGTCGTTTCAAGGCATGTCTTTGGGATTTTATTTTTAATTTGGAAAAAACTCTAAATATTGTGTCCCAAATTACTTAAAATTCACAGCATGGGTTTATTTGCACTATTTCTCGCCACATGTAAAGTATCATTCCAGTTACTATGATACTTACAAAAATATAGCGTTTTCAAAAAGTTTTCCCCGACTTTCCAGTGGAAAAACGTGAGAATAAAGGCTGATTAACGAACTCGACCTCGGTTTTCGCCCAAATAAGAGTTTTGACAAGTTTGATTGAAATCAGTTTAGTATTTTTTGAGTTATCGCTCGGATACCAACATATATATATATATATATATATATATATATATATATATATATATATATATATATATATATATATATATATATATATATATATATATATATATATATATATATATATACAGATAAAAAATTTAACGTACCTTGGTTTTGGATTCTAGGACCCAAATTCGCGCTCATCTGAAGAAATTTTTTCAAAAGCTTTTCATCGTAACCTCGCTATCAGCGAATTTTTCTTAATGAAAATTCACTAAAACAAGCAAAAAACTCTTCTCACTAATAAACACGTATTTGATGGATAAGTTACTTAGAAAATAAAGCTGGCAAGCTGATTAATTCCAGAAGGTATGCCGGTTAAATTGAAACAAATATAGAGAAGTTTACAATAAATTTTGTATAAACAAAAAGTAACAAAATTAGTAAGGCCAACAACAATCAATGGGAAAAGAAGGGGTGAAAATATGAAGTTAGATGGAAAGATTGAAATACATAATATAATGACTGCCAACAAGTTTGCACCAAGTGGAATAAAATATGATTGTTGATTTTTCAAAAAAAACTTTTACGGTCATGATTTACGCTTGTGTAAATACCCAGTGAACCTCAATCAGACATACAGAATAATTTTTCCTTAGTTCAAAAATCGCGTTTTTCAAAATTGTCAAAATACGAAATTGACCATTTTTCTGAAACTCAAACAACATTTCGATGGGCTTTTTTTCGTCAGTTCTAGCTGATAGAATAATTTCAAGGCGAAAAAGTAACCCTTTTCCGTGTTATTTACAGATAGCTATATTAGGAAATTAATTGATTGGTACAGAGAGATTAAAATTTTTAAAAGTCGTTTAAATAACTCTACGATATCGGTGAAAAGCATATCTCCATAATCGCCGAGATGATTTCAAACCGGTTTTTTCAACCAGAAAAAAGTTTGCTACAAACAAATTCCCTTCTTTTTTATCGACAACAAAAAAATGTCTCCAGAAAATTATAATTTTAGACTCAAATGTGACAAATTTATCCAGGCGTTTTAAAGAAAAATGGTCCAAATGTATGATATCTGGACACTATTGCTTCTAACAAACGTTAAAGTGAAACAAAACAAAATGTTACATGCACGCGCGGAATCGAATCCACCGCCCGCGTGTAAGGAAAATATTCTACCACTAAACCACGGATGTTAGCTAATAAATTGTTTGTTTGGGTGATAGTTATACAGACGGCAACTTGCTGCCTCAGGAAATTTTATATTATATCCTAAAAGTAAATTAAGTAAACAGCTCTTTATAAAAGCGATCGTTCCTTAAATATTCTTTACTGCCTTTATTAAACCTTGAACTTTCCGCTATATGCCACATTTTCAGCCTAAAACTTTAATTAGGACCGTTCATCGAGCTACAAATGTTGTTTGTTTTAAAAATATATTGAACCCCCCACTTAGGAAACAGTCACCTGTCTAACTTTTAATTTTGTCATTTGTCATTCTGACGTCGTAATTTTTGACAAACGGCTTGAACGGTTTTCGGGATTTTTGTGTCGGAGATTTCTCGATCGCTAGTTCGGGTACTATCTTTTACACGTGTTATTTGTATTGTTTGATTATAGTGTAATTATGATTTTTGCCTGTAGTATGTGTCACTATATGGATTGCAGCTAACTACACTGTCCTTGTCAGGCATTGGACTTTAACCACTGAAGTTAATTCAAATTTCATTTTTCATTTGGAAAAAATTCCAAAGTTTGTGAACCAAGCTACTTACAATTCACAAAAGAGGTTCATTTACATTATTTTTAACTGCATTTAAAGTCTCATTCCAGTTACTTTCAAAAATATAGCGTATTCAAAAATATTTTTGTAGGAAAAATGTCCGTTATAGCTGATTTACGAACTCATCTGTGATTGTAACAGAATGGAGACATGTGCCAAGTTTCATTCAAATCAGTTGAGTATTTTTTGAGTTAGCGCCCATATACATTATATATATATATATATATATATATATATATATATATATATATATATATATATATATATATATATATATATATTCAAACACACATTTGATATGGGTTCTAGCGGTCCTAGATCTCGCTCATTTTAGAACAAAATTCTGAAAGTGTTAGCGTTACCTATCTACTAGTCAATTTTCTTAACGAAAATTCACCAAAAAAAACTCGAAGAAATTAAGAGAAGGTGGGCAACATTTCTTTATATATTTTGGGACACATAAGGTTTCTTGCAATGTTAATTGAAGGACACATACTTGGAATAAATGAATCAATTGGTAAAGTGCGGAAGCTACTGTGAAATAAAAGAAGATGCTGGAGACAGAGGCACATCGTCTGGACGACAGGGCGACATCGCATTGAGAGTGTAATAATAATAATAATGACGATCATGACACCTGCATGACTAATTTTTCTTATCAAAACTAAAAGGCATTGTAAGTGTAGTGTGTCTTATTAGAATATTGTGTATTTCTTTTTGTAATCAAGTAATTTTTACCAAAATCAAAATGTAGGTACAGTCCGTACGATATCTGTTGTGGCTGAATTCCTAGAAGACCCCCAGCGTCACTTTCTTGGAATTAACCGTATTCGACACCCGAAGTTGAACAAAAGACAGTGTCGACGTGGCGTCCGTCATAAAATCTGTATAGACCTGTATATATATATATATATATATATATATATATATATATATATATATATATATATATATATATATATATATATATATATATATAGTGTGAAACACACTTATGGGATAAAATTAATTATTCAGCAAAAAATAGTTTTTGTGGAAAACGTTGACACGTGAAGTTTACTTTGTCGAACATTATCTTATAATCATAGATAAAAAAATTAACTCCCACCATTTTACCCCCACCACATTATCCTTTTATCCTCACAATTCGATGGATCACATTTTTCTGAATGCGGAGATACCCCATATGTATGGTCTAACATTGCAGTTTTCAATACAGGGTGGAAATTTAATACCGGAATATTAAAACTAAACAGTTTGTCTTGAAATTCAAATTTCGAAAATAAACTTAATAAAAACGTCCCTTTCTTATAATAAATGTTCAAAGTGTCCATTCATTCGCACACAACGAAATTATCTGCTCTGGAATTCTTGACTGACTCTTATTATAAATTTCTTATCTTGTCTTTTATCTAAAACGTACTTGGTATCATTAATCATTTCTTATTAACTACCAATTTTTGCAGTGTGAAAGGTGAAATTAACAGTTCTGTTTTATTTTGTGGTGTATTGTGTTGAACGCACGATCTCCTAATAAATTGGTCGTAATTTTATTCCGATAATTTTAATTAATTTTAGGTCTAATAATGCGATACTACTGAAACTCTGCGAACAGAAATATTAATAATGATTGGATATGGTGATATGTGTAGAACACAAGCACAAGTTGTTAACCTATTTAATAAAAAACATCCAGATCTGCCCCCACTAACACAGAGAACTGTGTCTAAGATACATTCACAGTTTCCTGATTATGGACACGTTAAACCACTGCTTAGGAGACCCAAGTTTGTTGAAGAAGATGTAAAACTCAATATTTTGTTGTCTTTTCAAGAAGAACCAACAACTTCTACACGTCACGTTGCACGTGAAAATGATGTTAGTCAATGAACAGTTTTAAGGTGTCTCAAAAACGAAAAAATGCATCCCTATGAACTACAACACGTTCAAGAGTTGATTGACGGTGATTCTGATAGAAGACTGTAATTTTGTGAACAACTGCTAGACATGTTACATAGAAACGTTATTTCTTCTGCTGACGTTCTGTTTTCCGATGAAGCAACATTTTTTTTGAATGGCGATGTAAACAGGCAAAATTTCATATACTGGGCTGCCGAAAACACCCACTGGATGCGAAAAACACACACTCAGCGTCCTCAGAAGTTAAACGTTTGGGCTGGTATCATTAGGGTCACGTAGTTGGACCTGTTTTTATCGAAAAGCTAAACGGTCCAAGATATTTAGAAATGCTAAGAGAACAGGTTATCCCATTGTTAGCAGAATTGTATCCAAATGTAATGGAACATAATATTCCCCATGAAATGATATGGTTTCAGCAAGACGGTGCACCGCCCCACTTTGCTCTTTAAGTGCGGGAGTATTTACACGAAGTTTTTCCACAAAGATGGATTGGACGAAGAGGTTTCGTAGAATGGCCCGCTAGATCACCAGATCTTACACCTCTTGATCTCTTTTTTATGGGGATACCTTAAAAACAGAGTGTATAAAACGCATCCTGCTGATTTAGATGATTTGCAAATGAAAATCACAACAGAAATTAGGAACGTAACGCCTGGCGTGTTGAACAGAGTTGGGGAAGAATTCCAGAGCCGATTATTTCGCTCTGTGCAAGTGAATTTTTTAAGTGAACATTTTAAACATTTATTATAAGAAAGGGATGTTTTTATTAGGTTTATTTTCGAAATTTCAATTTCAGGGTAAACTGTTTAATTTTAATATTCCGGTATAAAATTTCCACCCTGTATTGAAAACTGTTATATTAGACCATACATATGGGGTATCTCCGCATTCAGAAAAATGTGATCCATCGAATTGTGATGAAAAGTTTACGGTTGCTATTTAAAAAAATGGATAAAGTGGTGGGGGTAAAATGGTGGGAGTTTAATTTTTTTAACTATGATTATAAGATAATGTTCGACAAATTAAACTTCCCGTGTCTCAGCGTTTTCTACAAAAACGAATTTTTGCTGAATAATGAATTTTATTCCATAAGTGTGTTTCACGCTGTATATATATATATATATATATATATATATATATATATATATATATATATATATATATATATATATATATATATATATATATATATAGTAGAAAATTATGCAGACCGTATACTCGTAGAACACAAGACGCCTTACTAATATTTAAATTACTAATCCCAGGTTTGTGACATAATAAATAACAACCAAGGATTCGCCTCATATCACTCACAACAGCGTTCGTGCAAACTATTACCTAAATGGGCCGGTAATTTAAATTTATGAGAAGATTAGATCCCTTCCGCTAAGAAGGTCAAGCGGATTCGGAAACTTTAAATTAGCAATTGCTCTTTGTTTGAGCGTCCCCTCCAAGTTTCAATATTTTCCGTTCGCGAGCTTACGTAATTTTCCACCGTCCCTAGTCTACTTTCCTGCACTCGATCCTCCGAGCTGAAATAGAGATAAAACTTTTCAGTGGGTTACATATGTCGTATTTGCGTGGGGTCCAGCGCAAACGCTCACTGGCCGGAACTCCTATATCCTTCGCAAAGCCCATGTAAAATTTTCCACATTCTGGAGATTCAAAACACTTGTTCCCGGATTATTTATCATCTATGAGGTCAAGATCACGTAAAGCAAGGAGAGATGATATCGATCCGGGTCTTTTGTTAGGATACGAACAAGACATATCTGTAAACCCATATTGGGATCGTAGAAATGAAACGTAGGACAATAAAATCGGCTTCAAAGAGAAATAAAATACATTTCTGATGTTGCATATGGGACATCATGTTCAATAATGGCTTTCTCAATGAAACACATACACAAAGTTTTTCTGAAAGGAACCATATAAAGTGTCTAAGCGCGAAATGGTTTCCGGTTGCATTATTCTCATAGACCGTGATGGTTGCAACTCTATGGTTATGATTTGTTAAATATCAGAGTGTAGATGTACTAAAATCAAGAGACGTTGTAAGCTACATTCAATTAAGAGCAAATTTTCGAGATCGCTAATAATCTGGACTTTCAGATTTTTAGTGAATTTTCGTAAAAAAAATTCACTAATGGAGATCCCGACTTTTGAAATTTGAAAAAAAATCTCTTAAAATGGGTGCTAATTAGACCCCGTAGAACACACATTCGGAGCCAGTTTAAATTTTTTATGTTTATATATATATATATATATATATATATATATATATATATATATATATATATATATATATATATATTTATGTATATATATATATATATATATATATATATATATATATATATATATATATATATATATACAGGGTCGCTGATAAGTCTGGAAACGGTCGATTATCCGGGAAAATATACAAGGTGTCGAAAAAAGTTTTATACAAAAGTTTTTGGGTTCTTCAATGTCTACTAGGCGGTGATAATTTCATTTATACAGGGTTGGTCATACAGGCGTGGCACACCAATATTAATTTTTTTTTAATGGAACACCCTATATATTATTCGATATTTCAATCATTCTCTTAATTTTGAGCAACATTTATCAGAAGCATGATGTACATAAACTCAATCGTTTCCGGGTAAAAAAATAAATAAAAATAAACGCTATTGTTTTTAAAATCTATTGGATGAAGAACAAAAATAAATGAAAAGTAGAATATCTCTTGAAAACAATCTGTGAGTGTGAAAAGAACCGGTTGCGATGTTTTTAACATTGTTTGAAATCCTATTTTATAAGATGTTCAAAGTGTTCTCCATTGACCTCCTGACAATAATGAATTCGCTTAACAAAACATTGCACTGCATTTACAAGAGCGTTTTGAGGAATGTTATTAATTTCATGCACAATCCTTGCTTGCAACTCTTCAATATTCTGCGGTCTATTTTGGTAAATTAAATTTTTTACATGACCCCACAAAAAAAGTCAAGCGGCGTCATGTCGGGAGACCTAGCTGGCCATTCAATAGTTCCCCTGCGCCCTATCCATCTGCCAGGAAAGGTTTGATTCAGATATTCCCGTACCTCAATTCCAAAATGAGGGGGTGCCCCATCCTGCTGAAACCATATTTCTTCCGCTGGTAGATTTGGGTCGTTATTGTTCGGAAATAATCGACTTACGTCTGGAACAATTGATTCTTGCAAAAGTGTCAAATATCGAGCAGAGTTCAAATTACCGTGTATAAAATAAGGTCCTATGATATATCCACCAATAATAGCACACCAAACATTTACTTTTTGCGGTCTTTGGGTGTGAATTTGTTCCATCCAATGTGGGTTTTCGTCTGACCAGTACCTACAGTTGTGTCGGTTGACTTGTCCATTCAAACAAAATGTAGATTCGTCGGAAAACAAAATGTGGTTGGCAAAGTTAAAATTTTGGCGTAACTTCTCCATAATAAGTTCACAGAACTCGATTCTGCGATCAAAATCGTCTTCACTCAGTTCTTGCAATAAATGAATTTTATATGGACGGAACTTTTCCCGCTTCGTAATCTTTTGAATTGAATATCGACTCATATTGTGATTTAAAGCCAATTGCTGTGCCGAAGTTTTCGGATTTTCCACCACATCCAATATTACATTCAAAGAATTTTCTTCATTTGTAACGGTTACTGGCCTTCCAGTTCTAGGTTTATCCTTGATACCGCCAGTTTCGTGAAAACGATGCAAAGTTTTCGAAACTGTGGATTTGGAGATCGATTCCCGCTCAGGATGCAACTCATTGAACATAATCACCACTTGAGCAAAACTTCGTGTTCTATCACCGTACCCTATCATCATTAAAATTTCGATACGTTCGGTTTCACTTAAACTTGCCATTTTGCACAAAAACTGTTGACACTAAATTACTAATGTTTCAAAACTGTTGACACTGAATGAATGTTTGACATTCGTTGTCCTGGAAACATTTTAAAACAAAAGAATAATACTGCGTTTCTTATGGGCATCTTATCTTATCTTGGGATTCCAAACAATGTTAAAAACATCGCAACCGGTTCTTTTCACACTCACAGATTGTTTTCAAGAGATATTCTACTTTTCATTTATTTTTGTTCTTCATCCAATAGATTTTAAAAACAGTAGCGTTTATTTTTATTTATTTTTTTACCCGGAAACGATTGAGTTTAGGTACATTATGCTTCTCATAAATGTTGCTCAAAATTAAGAGAAGGATTGAAATATCGAATAATATATAGGGTGTTCCATTTAAAAAAAATTAATATTGGTGTGCCACGCCTGTATGACCAACCCTGTATAAATAAAATTATCACCGCCTAGTAGACATTGAAGAACCCAAAAACTTTTGTATAAAACTTTTTTCGACACCTTGTATATTTTCCCGGATAATCGACCGTTTCCAGACTTATCAGCGACCCTGTATATATATATATATATATATATATATATATATATATATATATATATATATATATATATATATATATATATATATATATATATATATATATATATATATGTATCACACCGATAACTCAAAAAATAAAGGGCCGATTTTAATTAAATTTGGTGAATACCTTCCTTTTGCAAGTGGCTTGAATAAGTTCGTTCGGTCTGTCGGTTTGTATGTCTGTCTGTTTGTAGCCACGATAACTCCAGAACGAATTGAGATATCGTCTTCAAATTTGGTAGCCAGTTAGCACTGGACAAACGAACGGTTCGGATTGTTTCTGGAAAAAATCGCTTTGGGGTAGGGGACGAATGGGGGGTGATTTGGTAAACATTGACATTTTTTCGTTAAAACTCGAGAAATATAACGTTTTAGGGTTTATTTATTAGAAAACTTTTAAGGTCACCAAACATCTGGTATTCTCTGCTGCAATTAAATTAGGCGGTAATTTGTGGGGATGGAATATTGTTGACAAAAATTTCGAAATTTTTTCTTAAAACGGCGTTAAAAGTCTCAGAACATATAGAAAATTTTATTCTGGAACGACTTTTTTTTCTGTCGGTCTGTCAGTATGTCGTCATGTACGCCTTTCTGTTAATAGGCGCAATAACTGTCGAACGAATTGAGATATCACCTTCAAATTTATTTATATATATGTATGTATCACACCGATAATTAAAAAAATAATAGGCCGATTTTAATTAAATTTGGTGAATACCTTCCTTATACAAGTGGCTTGGATAAGTTCGTTAATCAGGAAAATCGGCCCAGGTTTTCCCGGAAAATTGTGTGTTTTCTTTCGAAAAAAAATTATATCTCCGGAAATAACAAAGTAACGGCAACCAAATTTGTACACATTTGGTATATCATTATAGGTAAGTTACGTACCAAAATTTAGCTCTGTATGTTAAAAGAAAAAAGTTATAGGTATTGAAAGACAAATAAATTGGGGTTTTCCTCAAAACGTCAAAGTCACGATTTAAAACGTCAAAATTGGCAACATTTAGGCAAAGAGCCGGAAACTAATACGAGCTATGGAAAAAAAATGTCTCAAGAAGAATGTTTCACAAAGCCTGAAATCTTAGCTTCAACCGTCATTGTCCTTCATTTTACTAAAATATTTCCAGAAAATTCATTTAAAATAGACCCTTTCTCTGACGATTTGGCAGTAATCTTAGCTATAGAGTTTATCGTTTAATGTATATGTATATAATTTTTCTCGAATTTTCGTAAAAAAACAATAAAGTTCAATATATCCGTTATTATTTAAGATACGAAAAAAATTGTATACATTAATTATAGGATGTCTTGAGCTATATCTTAAAACATATTTATACAATTACAGGCTGGCCCATAAGTCGTTGGTGATACAAATTTTCTTTTCCTTTTTTAATCTAACACGCCTTATGTTATTGCATTTTCCATCGAAATATAATGCGTGTTTGTAACAAAAGAAATTCGGGACGCAGCAAAAGCGTTATGGTAGCGAATTTTTATTAACAGCTTCAAATTTGAATAGCCTCAATTTGCTATTAACCTATAAGGTTGACCAAAAAACCAGTATTTTTGGGAACACTTTAAGTTTACTTTCTGCAATTCCTGTACATTTTCAAACAATAAAGTTATTTTGATGAAACATGGCACATTGTTTCTACTATATAGGTTATACCGGTAACCAAATTTGATGCCTGCTTTCTTTAAAAAAATACACATATTTGCTATTGTAAATATTTTTATGAAAATTCACCACCATAACGGACTTGCTGCGTCCAGACTTTTTTTAATCTTTTAATGAGCACGAATTAGGGGTCCTAGTTTCATTGAAATCGGTTAATTATTTTTTGAGTTATCAGACGGATACATATTTATATAAATATATATAAATATATATATATATATATATATATATATATATATATATATATATATATATATATATATATATATATATATATATATATAAACATATAAAAATTGAAATTGACCCCGGATATGGGTTCTAGGGGTCCTAGTTCGCGCTCAGTTGAAAAATTTTTTGCAAAGTGTCACCATCGATACCTCTCTATTAGTGATTTTTAAAAATAAAATTCACTAATATATATATATATATATATATATATATATATATATATATATATATATATATATATATATATATATATATATATATTCGAATATGCTTAGCTAACATTATAAAATAAAACAACTTAAACTATAAATTATGTTGACTATAATTAATCAGCGGTTTTCTTATTTCCGCGGTGAACGACTGCTTCCATCCTACTACTATACTAACACGAGATATCATTACAGCATTATACAGGGTTCTGTAACTCGCGTCAGTTAGATGCTTCCGATTATATATATCGTTAGAAATTTGAACAAAAATGTTTCGTGAATAGAGTAGGTCTAGCTATATGTAGTCCATTGTTCGAACTGTTATCTTAATAATCGGTGTGTGCTTCTTAGAAGGAATTTTTGATAACAATACACAGTTTTACAAAAGCAGGTATGCAATTTTAATTACAGGGATTTAAGACTCAACAGCGGGGGCCTTCTGTATACCTTCGTAGAGGACGCAGTTCACAACTGCTTGGCAATTAACATATAAATAGTAGTTCTAGTTTTTATTCGCTTAGTTTATTCATCCCTCTGATGACGCCAACTTTGTTAGCGGAAAATTGTATTGTGATGAATTGGGTTCTCCAAATTGTACTTGTTAGTGCTCATCACAGGTTCCAATCTTCACTCATTACACCTTACTAGCATGCTTACTCTAAATAACACAACTGCTAATTAATACATCGACTGGTGATTGACTGACTATTGAGCTATTTAATTATATTGTATGACTCTTATGCCCAGTTTCACAAATCTCGATTAAATATTTAAGGAACGATTAGTTAATCAAGGCTTCAGACGACCAATTACAGACTATGATTCGGGTTTTTGCCATGGCAACCAAATATTTTGAAGCTGTGATTGGTTGTAGTAACCCTTGAATTACTAACCGGCCGTTAAATATTTAATCAAGCTTTGAGAAACTGGGCATTAGTCGATGGTTATTATTATAATAGGTTACTTCTATTGTTTATTAACCCAATAAACACACGTGCGTTTAATAAACGTCTATTTTACGTAAAGACCGTTGAAAAAACGTTATCGGTTATAAAAATTAACGTTCAATTCTAGGCTAAAAAGGCAACGTTACCATTTCTTCGTTGTAAAGACGTTAATTATAAAGAGTTTTTAGACATAATATTTAAACGTTATTTAAACACATTTCGCCTATCAAAAAACTACGTTTAGTTGAGATTAATACGTTGAATATATGTATTTTATTAAACACTTTATAAACGAAAGATATTTTGTGTGGTATAAACGTTATATGTAAAACAGGTATTTACCTAATTTTTGTGAAAAAATTAGGTAAACATTTTCTCGTTGTAAAGACCTTATTGATGAAGGGTATAATATTTAAACGTTGTTTCAACACAGTTCGCCTACCAAAAACCTACATGAAGTTAGAATTCATACATAAAATACACGTATTTTATTAGACATTTTATAAGTGAGAGATATTTATGTGATATAAACGTTATATTTAAAACAACTGTTTTCCTAATTTTTGTAAAAAAAAAAGCAACGAAACAATTTGTCATTGTAAAAGACCTTATTAATTAAGTGTTTTCAAACATAATATTTCAAGGTTGTTTCATCACAGTTTGCCTATGAAACACATGCACGAAGTAGGGATTCATACATAAAATATACGTATATTACCAGACATTTTTTAAGCGAGAGATATTTCATGTGATATAGACGATATATTTAAAACCACTATTTTTCTAATTTTTGTTAAAAAAGCAAATTACTTAACAATTTATCGTTGTAAAAGACGTTATTAATTAAGTGTTTTTAAACATCATATTTAGACGTAGTTTCAACGAGGTTCGCCTATAAAAATATACATGAAGTAGGGATTTATACATAAAATATACGTATCTTACTAGATATTATTTTAGCGTGAGATCTTATGTAATATATTATATTATGTACCTATAGTTATATAGGATACATTTTTCCTGGCTTTTTAAAAAATTTTGTCACATAATCAATCTGAGAGGTATTCGACAATGCGTGTATGTTTTAAAAGGAGCTATTTTGTCTTTTGCATTCCACTGTGTAATACATAAAACATATTTGTCCTTGTAAATTAGTAAGTG
This sequence comes from Tillus elongatus, assembly GCA_964006375.1. NCBI lineage: Eukaryota > Metazoa > Arthropoda > Insecta > Coleoptera > Cleridae > Tillus > Tillus elongatus. Next base: position 37,283,154 of record OZ023265.1, read on the forward strand.
TTTGTGCGCATGCTCAACGAGAATGAACAAGAAATAGAAATAGAAACAGAACAGGTGAAGTGATGGCGTACAGTGTGTAACGTGGTGCTTGGAATTACATTTTATTAAATATTATATTCAGTACGTGACACTTGTATGTTATGGTGAATGGTGGTCTGTTCTATAATTTATAATTGTTTTATATATATTTACAAAGAATGATTATCATCCTGTAGGGATTTCCATTAAAAGTTTTGGAAATAGTTAGTGCATCTCAAAGTGTCAAGTTTTACGTCTTGAAGTTAGGTTAAGGTAAGCTGTATCACAATATGTAATAATTGTCTTCAAACGTTGTCGAAGTTAATCACATTTCTTGTACTTTGATTGCTATAGAGCGTTATTAGGTAGAATAAATAATTGGGACTTATGAGTTTAGCCGGCGTGTTTAAAATCGGCCATCTTGGTTGCTTTCTCATATTTTTAAGTTTAATTTTATTGAGGCATTAGACGTATATCTAACGTTTATGAATACACCGTTTTTTCCTCTATTTTGATTGTTCGTGAATCAAACTTTCGAATGAGAGTAATAATGGTTAGATACGGGTTTAGCATTTATAAATTCTGATGTATTTGTTTATTTTCCCCAGTTTAATTTAATTTGCACGATACATGTACACCTATATATATATATATATATATATATATATATATATATATATATATATATATATATATATATATATATATATATATATATAATTTCATTAGAACCCACGAGACTAATGGCAGTAGTATATGGTAATCACAATTTAATGACCTATTTATTTCTATTTAGTAGTTTATAATTTTAGATGCTGCAAAGCTAAATTTTCCCCAACGTGAAAAAGGCGACAGAGCAATCTTTTGTGCTGTTAAGGATTGGTTGAAATTAGCTACTTCGAAAAGGTCCAGAGCAAAAAACTAATGGAAGAATACTTTTTTTTTGGTTGAGAAGTTGACAAATAATTTAAGAAATATATTTTTTATTTCATGATTAAGACGCTATGATTGAAGAAGCTTGTTATATTTTTAGAATGTGGTATTAATTATTTTAGTTTTTTGATAATGAAATGTAAGTTTTTTTTAATATATTTTTGTTTTTTAAATAAAGTTATTTTTATTTGACATTTGACTTGTGATCTAATCCATTTTTATAAGGCCCATTTAAAATTATAAACATAAATAATAATTTCTCAATGGTAGGTTTATAAAATTTTGCAGAGTAGCAAGTTTAGAAGTTTTGATGAGCAATGAGCACTTAAAGTAAGTATCTACACCCCAATGAGGTCCAGTTTGACACTTCTACACCTAATGATCGTTTGTCCTATAAGTTGCCATCGTCAAAAAAATTTTCGTACTTCTGCTGTCAGCTGGGTTGAAAAACTATCATTTGGTAGGTATGTATTAGTTGTAATTCAAACGTTTATTATACGTCGTTAATACAAGCAGATTAACGTGACAGATCCCGTTGATAAACATTAATTATAAACGTATATTCTTCGTGACAGATGATGGTTAAATCAACGTTGTAAAACCCTTGTTAATAAACATGTATAAAAAATGTATATTTTACGTTATTAACGGCAAATAGTTTAACGTTACAAATTCCCGTTGATAAACGGTAATTATAAACGTATATTCTCCATTACAGATGATAGTTAAATTAACGTTGTAAAATCCTTGTTAATAAACATGTAAGAAAAACGTATATTTAAACGTTAAAACATATATGTATAAAAACGTTTTTATATTGGTTTAATTATATGTTTATTCGGGCGACATTTTTACCAAAATTAAACGTAAGGTAGCAGTTTCCTTTTAAGCGTTTAATTAACGAACATGTGTTTACTGGGAAGAAGGTTGTAACCTTTTGTCATCGAAGGATTGCGTTCAATATATTTTACAAATTTCGGGACGCAGCAAGTGCGTTATAATAATGAATTTTCATAAGAATTGTACACTATTAGTACACATTACTGAAAGCAATACTTTAAATTTTAACAGACGTCAAAGATCGGGTTTAGAGGTCCTTATACCCATTTTAAGAATTTCTCTTTCTATTATCATACAAAATATCTAAATCTTGTGTTCTAGCTGCTTCTGGGAAAACACTATGAATGCCGAGAACTCAATGTTCTATAACGCTAGAGAATTAAAATTTGGTGAATCTAGGTGCTGTAAATCTCTTTAAAAGAAACTTTTATAACAAACTTCATTAAAGTTACAAAGGCTTCCCAGAAGAAAGTTTAATTTATGTTTGGAAAGGGAATATATCTGTCAAATTATAAACGTGGCAGGTATTTTTCCTTGTTAATCGTCTGGATGATTTCGTTTTAGTCAACCTAATCGAACGGATTTTTCCAACAAAAAAGTTTTTAAAAAAAATACTATTAGTGAATTTTCTTACTAAAAATTTACTAATACTAACAAAAAATGTCTGCTGAAATGGTTACTTTATCTAACTTGTGTTATTTTCTGTGAGCTTCATTTTATATATTAATCCATTATGGTAAACTAAACCGTGATTTCTTCTGCGATTCATTTTAATAGTTTTTTAACACACCAAGTGAAAACAAACAAAATGTTCCTACTCCTGAATTCATAAAAGCAAAAAGTCAGTTCATTATTCAAATAACTTACCTACTTGAAAAATCAATCAATGAGCATTAATGTTAATATTTTTATTATTTAATTTCCAATATTAGAAACATATTATACAATCATTTACTATTTAACCTCAAAACAAAACTGTCAAACCATAATAAATAGACAAAACACGTTATTATTCTTTGGTTTCCAATTTTAAACGCATAATATACAAGTTGTTATATCTATTTCAATGACAATCATTTGCTACTTAACCTCAAAGCAGTACTGTCAAACTATAATAAATAAACAAAACACGTTATGATTCTTTAGTTTCCAATTTTAGAATCTTATACAATCATTTACTTAACCTCCAAACTGAACTGTCAAAACATAATAAATAAACAAAACACACTATTCCATCTGGTTTTTACTTCAAGTAGCTGATATCAAACTTCCTTATTTTCCCCTCTCACTTCCAGATTAGGATATTTTTGAACATTTTACAAATCCGCACATCCGAATATACCGGAAAGCGGTCATTAGGGTGGGATCGTCACAGTTCGGGTGTGAACGTTCGATGCACATTAGGATGTTGTGGCGATTCCGCCTTACGCGTGTGTTTGTTTGGTTATCGCTGGATTATGATGTATGCCTGTGGTATATGTATTAATCTACGCATGGTAGATGACTCTCTGTCTTTGTCTGGCATCATACTTTAACCACTTAAGTTGTTCATATTCATGTATTTCAGATTTTATTTTTAGTTTGAGAAAAACTCAAAGTTTTGTAAAACAAATTACTTAAAATTCACAACAGACGTGTATTTACTTTATTTCTAGCTAAGTGTAAAGTCTCATTCCAGTTACTCTAATGCTTTCAAAAATATAGCGTATTCAAAAATATTTTTGTATTTTTTTTGGGGGGAAAATAAAATCATTATATCTGATTTATGCAAGTGTTCGCGATTGTAACGAAATGAAGACATGTGCCAAGTTTTGTTCATACGAGTTGATTATTTTTGGAGTTATCGTTCGGGTACATACATACATGTATATATATATATATATATATATATATATATATATATATATATATATATATATATATATATATATATAATTTTATTTCTATAACATCGCTTTACTTACCGTTTTTCCTTATTTTCAGTTGAGTTTTCATGTTAATAGTAGACTGACAATTTAAGTTTAATACAAGTTATACTTATAAAACGGTTTTGATGACTTCTTATTACATATGTGTGAAACATAGTAGTATGTATGTATTCAAGTAGCAATATTTCACGCAATGGAATGAGCTACAATTTCTGTGTAATACATTCTCTATTCTGATTGTAAATGAATAAAAAAGATTTTTCCAATTTTTTTAAATTTGTTGAGATGTGTCACCGGCGTTCAAAAACGCAAATAACCTACGATATTAATTTCTATTAGACCACCGGCGGCCGAATAAAAAATGTAGGGGTTTGATTTTTCTTATTCACGCAGATGTCGTCTAGTCGTGGTATAAGACTACATGTTATATTTCATAAAGATAACGTTTCGTAGGTTTTTTCTCACCTGTTGGGGTCCGACCATACAACTTACAATAACTCATAAACTAGTCATTTTATCAAAATTCAACTAGAAAAACAAAACTTATAAAATTATTTTGTCTAACAAGAGTCATTTGTTTTAAAACCATTGGCGTGAGCACAAAAAAGTTTAGAGGGTCAACACTTGTTCCACCCCCTGTACCCCCTTGGGATTTGATTTTTCTCTCCTCGTCTACACAGATGGCGTCTAGTTCTAAAATAAGAGTACGTGCAAAATTTAATGAAGATAACATCAAAAACAAAAAAAATTAGAAATGAAAAATTGTTTTTTAAGTTCAATTTCAACACTCTGTATTTCGTATTTCGAACACGGGGCCCCCAGAAGAAAAATGTTATAAGAAAAGTCACAAAATTTTCGTCTCGGGAAGCCGTAGTTAGCGGCCTGTATATATGAACATGAGACCTTGGGTATGAGTTCTAAAGGCCCTAATTCGCGCTTATTTCAAAAAAGTTCCGAAAGTCTCACCATAGTTACTCTCTATTAGTGAATTTTCTTACTGAAAGTTCACTAAAAACGGGTCCTCACAATACGTTACACAAAGTAAAAAATCTATTGAAACTAGATAAAAAAATATTTAGCACACCTGAGATAGGGGGGTACTGTAGATAAATCATGCATAGCCCGGTATACTTAGGATAATAACAACCGCGTAGATAAAGAGGACGTAAAATGTCTGTTTCTTAAGTTGAATACACCCCTGCGAATAAATGTAGCTGCATCTGTAAACAGTATTTTATTCACAAACACTGGATCTGCATTCTGTTTGTTTCTGAAGAAATTGTAGTCTAGCTGGAAGGTCAGCTGGCAATAAATAATGTACGTGTGTGAAGTGATATGGACAAAGATCTTCGTCATGAAATATCCTCAGAACCGATGATCTACTTACACTAGCAACAGCACTTACTTTTCTTGAAATAATTCCTAGATTATCCACCACGAGTGCTAAAATCTCATCAACTCCTAATCCAATGTATTTTTTGTTTGTTAAATTCATTCGTGCGTGGTTTACCAAATCCACAAGTTAAACTCAATCAGCCTTTAATTACAGCGTTGATCTTTTGAAAGCATTGCAAATAAACGTGGCAATCCATAGTAGCAAAATTATTTATGTCCTGTTTGTATAAGATTATTTTATCTCTGATTGCGTACGTGTCTAACGAAAATAAAGTAATCACCATTATGAGAGGCCAACAGAATCGTCTAGAAACTTTCTGTTTACACATCGCCTCATACAATATGGAAGCCGTTGCATGAGCCGACACACAAATTCAATAAAGCGGCAGATTTAGGTGTTACAATAAGATTTATTTCCATATTCAAATCAGTTTACTTTACCGGGACCACTGTACAAATAAAGCAGGTCCCGCAAGACATGCAAGACCCACTTTGTGTACACCGACCCCACTACTGAATTGGAAAACCAGACGGTACGGAATCTCAATTAACTTACAAAGGATTCTGGAGTAAGAACTTTTAAAATGTACTGCCCCATCGTATTACATCGATTGACTGCATTTGTAAGAGTAAAACAAAAGTTATAGTATTTAGAGAAATACGCTTTTAAAATCTAAAGCAGATCCATGTTGTTTCTGAATAAACATATTATTAATTAGAACTATTAAGAAGTGGCGGAACTTGCTTCAAACAAACTTTGTTTTTATGGCCTTACATATATATATATATATATATATATATATATATATATATATATATATATATATATATATATATATATACAGGTAGTTTAAATTCGAGCCTCACCATTGGGATCTGATTATCTTAAAGAAAATTTGAGGTGACATTTTTAATTTTTTCATTATTCGAAAAAACCTAAATTTTCAATTGTCGTTTTTTTCTTTTCAAGCGAATATTGAAACAACTAGACTCTTTTTAACTATGACATTGTTAGGACACTTTTTTATGGGCAATCTAAATCTGACATCATATTTTCCAAGGCGTTTTTGACGCAACAGTTACAATACTTACCCTTAACTTTTCTTATGGTGCCATGTTGGATTTTTGCATTTTTTATAAGCCTTTATTTTTCTGATTAGAATGATATATCACACGATACGATCACATCATACCTACTATCAAAATTTTGAAAAAATCGTTTCTGCGAAAAATTCTTTGCTTTGTACTCGCTTCACTTGAGGAACTCTCCACACTCGTTTGAAAAAACACTTGTTAACCCCTAGGTGCATACTGTTATCTAAATCTGACCACATCACAAAATTATTATTCAATTTAATCACAGAATACCAGATAAGTGATGAAATTAATAGTTTTCTAGTGAACAACTGTGAAACCTTATATTACTCCAGTTTTACCGAAAAAATGTAAATTTTCACCAAATCGCCCTATTTATTCCCCAACCGCTGGAGCGATTTTACGCAAAACAATCCGAGTTGTTAATTTTTCTGGTGCTACTATTGCTACAAATTTGAAGACGATATATCAATTTGTTCGAAAGATATCGTACCTATTAACAGGCAAACATACAGACCGATAAACCAACAGACCGACAAACAAACAAAAATCTTCGTTCCCAAATCATGTTTTCTATATTTGTTTTAACACTTTCTACGCCGCGGCGTTTTGGCGATAAAAAATTTCAAAATTTCTGTCACCGATGCCATTTTCCGCAATTATTGACGATGTGGAAGTAGTAAACATTGATAACGATTTTCTTCAATCATAAGAACAAAAATTTAAGCATTAAACGCCTACCTGTTGTAGTACTAGATTTTCCTCAACCTCGCTAATTCTACTATAATAATACTTGTTTTTGAGTTTTCCAAATGGACCAGATTCTTTTAGATTACGATCTAATCCATTAAAATAAGAATAGTGTGGTTGTCGCCGAATATTCATTAAATAGTTTTCACTAGCAACTCCCGCGTTTCTATTATTTTGGTAATATATTTTATCGTGCCTCTCTTTTCTTTATTTGTAAAACTCATGATATTAGAACAAATGCTAAAGAGACAATGTACATAAATACTATAAACATCAAAGTTTGCCTGAATTGTCAATATTTAAATCGTTAAACAAATTTATTGACGTCGCTTCCAAAGTACTCTTCGCAGAAACCATTTTTTCCAAATTTTGATAGCAGGTAATATGTGATCATATTGTGTGATATATCATTGTAATCAGAGAAAACAGACTTTTTAAAAATTCAAAAATCCAATAAGGCGCCCATGAGAAACATCAAACTTAAGTATTGTAACTCTTGCATCAAGAACACCTTGGAAAATATGATGACAGATTTAGATTGGCCACAAAAGAGTTTCCTAACATTAGTCATAGTTAAAAAAGTCTAATTCTTTTGGTATTCGATTGAAAACAAAAGAAACTAAAATTGAAAATTTCGTTTTTTTTTTTTCGAATAATTAAAAAACCATAAATGTCACCTCAAATTTTCTTTCAGATAATTGATCACCATAGAAACGCGCAACTTTGCCCTAATTTGACCATCCTCGTATCTCCTACGGTTTACAAGATCCCAACAGTGAAACTATAAATGTCACCTCAAATTTTATTTCAGATAATTGATCACCATAGAAACGCGCAACTTTGCCCTAATTTAACCATCCCCGTATCCTATGGTTTACAAGATCCCAATTATGAGGCTCGAATTTGACCTACACGTACAGACTTTTTAAAAATGCAAAAATGCATCTTTTGGATAATTATATTTTAGCAGGTATGTAAATAGCTTGAAGATGTTGGTTTCACAGGAAAATCGGACCAATTTTTGTCTTTTAAATTAAACCCCTAATCCACTTATTTTTTGCTTTTTAGTGCCTATTTTGAAGTCGGTTTTTTTTTCTTTTTTTTTCCATTTCTAGTGTAAATACGTAAGTAGTTAGTACGGTATTAGAAAACTGCTATAATATAATCAAAGTGCCGTATTACAGTCAAACCTTAAGTTCCATATATTATAAGAGGCTTTCCCTCTATTTCCCGGAGATCCTATCATCAGAACCTGACTTGGTGAAAATTGGACCACCCCAGGAGTATACCCTTTCAAACAAAAAAAGATTTTTTACAATTGGTCCACAGTTGACGAAAATATCGGTAAAAAGACATAAAGCAAATTGTTTAAGGATTTTCCTCGAAATCCCTGAGATCCCATCATCAGATCCTGACTTGGTAACAATGGGACCACCTCAGGAGTACTACTCTTTCAAACAAACAAAAATATCGGTGAACATACATAAAAACGCATACAGACAGACGAACATTGAACGTGCTCCTTTTTTTAAGTTAAAAAGCGACATTCTAAATTTAAGGTATTAATTTTAAAAACATGACGCAATAATAGTGTACAATTCTTATGAAAATTCACTACTATAACCCACTTGCTGCATTCCAAATTTTATTATTATTATTATTAGACTATATTGGATACAATTCTACAGTATGTCTATTCAAGAAGCCTTAAGACTTGTGTAAGTACATCAACACAATTTTAAGAGAATTTAAATAATACATAAGTATCAGATAATTCAGGACCCTGTATATTTTACTAAAAATATCAATAACATTGAAAACGTCAAAAATGGGCGTATTGTAGAATAAGTGACTTTCAACATTTGAGACTTCCTGCTTTCGATAAACTACTCTAAACTTGTCAAAGGCTCCTCAACTTTTTTTGGGTTAACTGATGGAGGTTGTAGGGTTTGTAAACGCATAGCAAACGTATATGATATTTAGTCTATGGGTTTAAAATCTGAGCTTTTTGCTGTTCATTCTTATAATTTTTTGACTTGGGTTAATCCTACATAAAAGCCCAAAGGAGACAAATCAGGTGACCGTAAGTACCATTCTCTATGTCCCCTTTTCCAAATTTATCATTATGGAAAAGTCGTTTCCAAAAACTGTCTTACAGGCATTGCGCAAGCAATTTGTCACAAAATTTACGTCAAATCAGTGCCGATTTATACCGTTGGAAAATTATTTATCTGTTAGTATTGATAATTTCGATTTGTCACAAAATTTACGTAAAAATCAGTACCGATTTATATCGTTAGAAAATTATTTACCTGTTAGTATTGATAATATCTTCTGGTAAGCATAATTTAAGTCTCCTTTAGCAAAGCTGACAATCTGTACCCACATAGGACTCAAATTATGTACCTAATATGTCGCAAAAAATAAACTTTTGATAGGTACTCAAGGTAGCTACTAGCAAAGAAGATTGTTAAAGTCTTTAAATAAAAAAAGTTCGGGACGCAGCAAGTGCGTTATGCTAGTGAATTTTTATTAAATGTTTCAACATTGGATAACTCAATTTTCTCTAAATTTATAAAGTTGAAGTAGTAGTTGGTATGTAGGAAGCCCTTTCTCAAGACAACATATCCACCAAATGTCATCAAAAAAGCTTTGCAATTTTCGGAGAAAAAATTTTTTTTCGAAAAATATGAAAAATTAAAAAAAAAACAATTTTCCATACACTTAGAAAGTTTAATTTTGATGTGTAGTAAGGTCTTTCCTAAGGCAACATATCCACCAAATTTCATTAAAATGGCTTTGTAATCTTCGGAGAAAACATTTTTTTTTTCAAAAGAAAACTCAAAATTTTTCTGGAAAACCTTGTTCGATTTTCCTGGCTAACGAACTCATCCAAGCCATTAATTGCCGAGTTTCATCGAAATCGGTTAAATATTTTTTGAGTTATCGGTGGGATACATTTATATATATATATAATATATATATATATATATATATATATATATATATATATATATATATATATATATATATATATATATATATATATATATATATATTGGAACTGACCCCGGATATGGGTTCTAGCGGTCCTAGTTCGCGCTCATTTGAAAAAAATTTTGCAAAGTCTCACCATCGATACCTCTCTATTAGTGAATTTTTTTTTAATAAAAATTCACTAAAAAACTGCTAAGAGTGGAGTTTGCTTTACCACAGAGTTTTCTTTGTAATCAAAAGTGCCATGGTTAGATTCTTTAAAATGTAGTTTAATATTATTAAGAGGTAATTTTTGGGCAATATAAAGTGTAATTTTACCATTACTGGTTTCATGCAGAGGTTAACTATCAGGAATTAAAAGAGATACTGCAAGGTTGGCGGGTCGATTTTACGATCTAGTACCAGATTTGGGTCCCGGAAGAGGCTTATTAAGTATTAAAAGGGTCTAAGCGAAGAGTACAAACACCGCAATGTTATTACTTCATTTATTAATGGCACTACAGCCGAGTAACTGAAGTGTCATACCGTAAGCTAAATATCTCCTCCTCGATAGAGAGATTATGAACATAATTAAATTTCATTTTATACAAATAAGTGACAAGATTGAGTTAAAAAAGAACAATGTCTTGGAAGGGTATGACCTGCTTTAAAATAATAAGAAAGTTTTTATTGACATACTAATGGGCAAATAGTCCTCTCTCTACAATTAATATACAGTACACGTATAAATAACTAAGTCTAGTCGCAATTTCAATGGTACTAAATTTTAAACAAGGGATACAAGCTTATGACAAAGATACGAGGTAAACGCCAAAACTTCTTGACCTGACTATGAAAGAAACGGCGGAGCATCACAATTAATAATCATTTTTTGACATAGTCACCCCACCACACACCCCACCACCACCACCAACACACACACCAATGCACTTATTACTTCGTTTCGGCAAGAACTCCATGCCCCTAATAAAATATTATTCTCCCGGGTTGTCCTCAAAATCTGCCCAAACTGCAGCTTTCACTTCTGCGTCGTCAGTGAAAAGGCGCCCGCGGTGGTCCTTTTTTAAATTTACAAAAAGGTGGTAATCTCTGGACTATACGGCAGTGTGAACGGGTGCATTGCCATGGAGCAAACGCACGCCTCTGGTCAGTTTCACACGTCTTTTCTCCCGAATATTTTAAAGTAATTTATGCAGAGATGTTGCATAATATGCCCCGTTGACTGTGATGTTGCGCTCTTTAAAGTTTATGAGAAGAATACTCTCACAATCCCATAAGATCGGAGCCATCACTTTATTTGTCGACTGACGTCGATTGGCGGTGCTTCTCCTTTACGGCTCATAGTAAATGATCATAGTAGATAACCATGGTTTTAAACCCTGTGAAAATTATCTTCAACAGATGCACAGGGTTTTCTTCACAGAGGTGCAAAAAGGATCTGACACATTCAACATGACGCTGGCGCTGAACTGCTGGAAGATGTTTGGGGAGCCATCTTGGACTAACTTTATTCATTGCTTCCAGTCCCTTCGTGAAGAGTTTCTCCCAACGGTTATAAAAGGACCTTTAAAGGTAGGTAGATAGGTATAAAATAAGTTATGTTAAATTCTATCACACAGTTGACCATACCACGTTGAATACACCGATTCGCGTCCGATCACCGAAGTGAAGCAACGTCGGGGACGGTGAGTGCGTGGATGGGTGACCACCTAGGAACACCGTGTGCTGTTGCCTTTTTATTCTTAGCCAGTAACATTTCTGCTTTGTTCTTATTAGCGAATTATTACGAAAAACATTCGTTAATAGAGAGGCATCGATGGTGAGACTTTGCAAAAAATTCTTTCAAATGAACGCTATTCTGGGCCGTTAGAACTTGACACCAACTTAAATTTTTATATGTGTATATATATATATATATATATATATATATATATATATATATATATATATATATATATATATATATATATATATATCTTTTAGAATATTGCGCTACACTGTAATCATTTTAAATATACACTTTATTTGTTTGCTGTACGTTTGTAATTTCTTATTGGTTTGCGTGGACTGCAGTTTCGAACCGTCTTGGCTCATCATCAGCACGCTACTGACTGTTATCGCTCCTGTGTGGTCTACGTCTGAGATTGTACGTGGCGCATGCGCCGTGAGCTTCTATTGGTCGGTTTCCTATTCTCTGATTGGTTGTGCCTACGGACTGTGTCGTGTGTATCGGTCTACTGTCTTGATCACTGTGGTTTGATAATTTGTCTATTTGTATGGCCTTTATTAAGTTTTGTTAAAATGTTTGTACTTGGATTTGTTCTGGCATTAATTGTTTCTTATTGTTTGTTTGTTGAATGTAGTATTGTTCCCAGATTTCCATTTTTTGTGGTCTTTAACATGTTTTATTTGTTGTAATTGGGTGATGTCTGGTTTTTGTGTTTTGTGTTGTGAATGTGTGTAGCTACGTTTGATTTGTAGCTAGGTATGTGGATTTTATCTAATGCTGTTATATGTTCCTTGAATCTTGTTTCTATTGATTTTTTTGTCATTCCGATATATTTTTTATTGCATGTGTTACATTCTATTTGATATATTCCGTTTAATTCATGTGGGTTGTTTTCTTTCCTTTAATTTATTTTGTTTATTATTTTGTTATTGGTTTTGTAGCTCATTTTTAAGTCATATTGTTTGAGTGTTTGTGTTATCCTTTTGATGTGGTGGTTATAAGTGAATGTTGTGTATTTTGTGTTTGTTTCTGATGTTTTGTTTTCGGTTTTGCTGATTTGTTTGTTTTTTATTTGTTTCAGTAGCTTTTCTATTGTTTTCTTGTTGTATCCATTTCTTTCTGCTATTTGTATTATGATGTTGTACTCCTTTTCTCGTTCGTCGTTATGAAGTGGTACATTTAGCATTCTGTTTATTAAGTATCTGTATGCGGCCATTTTGTGTGTATGTGGGTGTAGTGAGTGTTTAGGTATAGTAATGTCTGTTTGTGTGGGTTATCTGTATATTTTGAATTCAATCTGGTTTTCTTTTCTAATTAGTGTTAAGTCTAGGAAGTTTATGGTGTTGTTTGATTCTTTTTCTATTGTAAATTTTATGTTTTTGTTAATTTGGTTAATTTTTTCGAGGATATTGTCTATGTTGGTTTTTTGATTGTCGTATATTATTAATATATCATCGACGTATCTCATCCATTTGATGTTTGGGTCTGTCTCTTTTATGATTGTTGATTTTATCTTCTAATTGTTGTATGTATATTTCTGCGATGATGCTTGATAGTGGAGGTCTCATTGGTAGTATATATACATATATATATATACACATATATATATATATATATATATATATATATATATATATATATATATATATATATATATATATAATTGTGTGTGTATGTATGTATGCATCCACACGAAAACTCGAAAAGTTATTAACTGATTTTGATAAAACTCGGCAAGAATCTTTATTTTATTACCAGCTTGAATGAGTTCGTTAGCCAGCCCTATCAGACCTGTTTTTCAAACAAAAAATTCCGAAAAACAAAATTTGTATTTCAAAAAAAGTTATTTTGATGAAATTTTGTTGGTATGTTGCTCTCGTAAATACCTTACTCCACCAAAACTCAACATTTAAGGTTTATAGAAAATTTAATTATACAAATTCGAAGCATTTAATGAAAATTCGCTACCATAACGCACTTGCTGCGTCCCGAATTGTTTTTAAAAATGGCAGCAGGTAGAGAAATATTTTCATTTTACCTCAATATAAAAAAGTTCGGGACGCAGCAAGTGTGTTATGGTAGTGATTTTTTTTTAATGCTTCAAATTTGATTAACTCAATTTTCTATAAACTTGGAATTTTGGTACGTAGTAAGGTCTTTCCTAAAGCAAGATACCCACTAAATTTTATTAAAATAACTTTGTAATTTTCGGAGAAAAAAAATTTTTTGGAAGGAAATTTAAAATTTGAATAACTCAATTTTCTATACACCCAGAAAGTTGAATTTTGGTACGTAGTAAGGTCTCTCCAAAGGTAATATATACGTTAAATTTCATTAAAACAGCTTTGTAATTTTCGGAGAAAAACGTTTTTTTCAAAAGAAAACTCAAAAATTTTCCAGAAAACTGCGTCGGATTTTCCTGGCTAACGAACTCATCCAAGCCATTAATAAAATAAAGGCATTTGCCGAATTTCATCGAAATCGGTTAATTATTTTTTGAGTTATCGGATGGACATATATATATATATATATATATATATATATATATATATATATATATATATATATATATATATATATATATATATATATATATATATATATATAATAAAATTCAATTTTAATCTGTCTGAAAATGCTGTCAAGCAGCGAACCTATAGTCACAGAAGCATTTAAGAACATCCTAAAACTTCCAGAATTCGAAGGGCCACTTGCTCCAGTTAGCTCACGCGCTGGCTACGTCCTTCACCTACAAAAACCAACAGTGAAGCCAGAGAAGTAGTCTCCAAGTCTGTATGTAAAATTGAAACTGACCCCGGATATGTGTTCTAGGGGTCCTAGTTCGCGCTCATTTGAAAAAATTTTTGGAAAATCTTACCATCGATACCTCTCTGTTAGTGATTTTTTTAAAATAAAAATTCACTAATAAAACATCTACATTCTTATAATTACAGTTTCACTTTCCTTAACATTTTCTTGTATGTTTAAAAACGTGTCATGTTTAATGGTAAAAAGTTGTGAAAACTTAGACAATCTATATTTAAAATGTCAGGTGCGTTGAAAACCAGCAACCTGTCCGGAAACGAGCGTGCTGCACGAAACGGTATTTGCAAATTGTGCTTAATGAGCAACTTAAATGTGAAAATGCATGACACGGTTATAAAGTTTATTATTTTGTAGAAGCCGTCAGTTTTATATGCCTGAAATGGCTGAGATTTTAAATCAAGCGAATTTGATTAGTGTACTTGGTAACGTTTTATTGCTACTTGGATCGAATCAATTGTGGAACAACCATATGACAATGCCATTACCTTGTCGCGTATGAAATCAGAAACTGTAATTAAATTCAAAGCCTAGCGTCTTGGTCATTTTATACAAAAAAGAAAACTTATTCAAATGATACAATTGTCCTTTAAATACTGTACTATATACTAGTCAAAATAAAGGCAGTTTAGAAGAAGAGATCATCCAATAAGGCGCCTCTAACAACGGGCAATAAATTTCTTGCACCTATCTTTTTTACTACTCGGGCTTATAGGGGAGAATTCCAGTGGCTATACAGTGTGTCTCAAACTAGATGGGAATGTATTGCTATCTCCGTTACTATTAGAGATAAGGAGACGGTTAAATTAGCAATGTATTGTAGAATTTCATGCTCGTTCCAAATATTACCTGTATTTTGCCCTGCCTCTTTTCGTTTTCGAGTTATTTTGAAAAACACAAAATTTGTCTATTTCTTTTTTCTTCAATATCTAAGTAGCCGTTGATCTGACATATCTAAGACTTGCACATTATCAGGACATTTTTTACAGAGTAATCTTTTTGTGATATTCTCAACTTTTGATTATCATTTGTTTTTGAGCTACACGTATCAATGTTTGTTTTTATTATGGCAGCCATATTGGATTTTTTACTCATGTAAAGAGCTTTCCAATGATGTACAACATGCTTGATAAATCTTGTAATTGCACTGACAATTTTGAGAAAAACCGTCTTGAGGATAGTAGGCTATGAAATCCAATACCAGAAAACAAATGACAAAAAAAAAAGGTGTTCAAAAAGTAGTAGGCCATGGAGTCTAACAATAAACTTCTACTTTTAACATATTTTTCCGTAGCGAATCACGATAAAAAAATATTGTGATTTAATTTACAATACTTAAATAGGTAATAATGCTAGGTAATATTATGTAAAACCGTTTAATAAAGAAACCCGGCAGTAACAAACAGAAACTTAAACTCCACAAAACAACACAATTAGAAACGGAGCTCAACAAATAATAAAATAGAAACTTAAAAATACACTAAATAGAAAATTGTTATATATGGCCACCGTTATGTTTGCACTTTATACACCTTTCTGAAGCATGCCTGAAAACTCCGTGAGGATGTTTTGGTTAATATGATTTATAGCTTCCGTGATTCTGTTTCGTAATTCATTGATATTTTGTGGTAGATCGAATTTATACACATCATTCTTCAGAGTACCCCAAAAATAAAAATCCATGGTTGTTATATCAGGACTTCGAGCACACCAATGAACCGGCCCATTGTTACAAATGATACGATTATTAAAATTTTGGTACAAAAATTCTTTGACGATCCTAGCATTGTGAGCTGTACAACCGTCTTGTTGGTACCAAATCTCGTCTAAATTAGCATGAACTCTTCTAATTGTTGGTAAGATATCATTTCTCAATAGATTAAGATACCTTTTCCCAGTTAAATTATTTTCAAAAAAGGACGGACCAACAATGAAGTTACCTGTCTAATGTACAAATAAAAATAACAGTTTTTTACTTAATAAGCCGCACCAAACATTAATACCAAATCTGTCTTACAATCCTCTTTCTTCCTTTAGATGGGGATTTTCATTTGCTCAGGAATGCCTATTATGGCGATTATACACACCACAATTTGTTCACCATAAAACCGAACAGATTGCGGAGGGTTTTCGTTTGAAACTTGTAAGACGACATTATTTCTTTCTTCATTTCTAGACATTGGTAGTTTCTTTGTGTGAAAGCTACCGTCGTTCAATAGATTGGTCACTATCCTGCGAAATATTTTGGTATTTGGTTGTCGTCTTTCTGGGTAGTTGTTTTGATATGAATTTGCAGCTGCCTCAGTATTTCGGTTAAAACGAATATAACATTCCAACATGCCAAAATATTCTTCATTACTGAACATATTGTTTAATAATATTTAAAATAAACAAGAAACAAACTATTTAGTTTAAAATTATAAGTAACATGTTAAATACACCTCAAATTGTTCATATATTTAAGAATTGCAGTATTTTTAATTGTCGCGATAGTGTTATATCCATAGCAACCTTTCTTCTGTTGTTTTTCAGTTGACTTGCGTTTAAAAATCAAACAATTTTCAAAGGCGTCTTCGTAAATCATTAGTCTGCTTTTTATTTAGTTCTGTTAGTAAATTTAGTTATTTACTAGGTTTACCTATTTAATTAAATTATAACAATTTTTTAGGATAATGTTGTAATGTAAAATATGATTTGTAATAATAGGCCGATTCATTGGTGTGCTCAAAGTTCCTATTGTTTTATCGTGAATCATTACGGAAAATTATGTTAAAAGTAGAAGCCTATTGTTAGACTCCATGGCATACTGCTTCTTGGACACTTTTTTTGTCATTTGTTTTCTGGTATTGGATTTCATAGCCTACTATCCTCAAAACGGTTTTTCTCAAAATTGTCAGTGCAATTACAAGATTTCTCAAGCACGTTGTACATCATTGGAAAGCTCTTTTCACAGGCTATCATATGCGCACAAAATCCAATATGGATGCCCTAATAAAAACAAACGTTGATACCTGTAGCTCAAAAACAAATGACAATCCAAAGTTGAGAAAGCAAAAAAATATTACTCTGTAAAAACTTTCCTGATAATGTGCAAGTCTTAGACATGTCAGATCAACGCCTACTTAAATATTGAAGAAAAAGAAATCGACATCTTTTCGTTTTTTTCAAAATAACTCGAAAACGAAAAAATACAGGACAAAGTACAAGTCATATTTGGAATGATCATGAAATTCTACAAAACATTGCTAATTTAACCGTCTCCCTATATCTAATAATAACGGAGATAGCAATACATTTCCATCCAGTTTGGAACACACTGTATACTGGTAAAAATAAAGGCAGTTTAGAAGAAGAGATCATCCAGTTAGGCGCGTCTAACTACAGGCAAGAAATTTCTTGCACCCATCTTTTTACTACTCGGGCTTATAGGGGAGAATTCCAGTGGCTATATAAGGATAGTGTGGCCATAGGCGATTCGGACGCCATGTTTCATCATTTTTTGTACAGAACCTTATGGGGAAATGGGCAATATTTCTGTGTTGCTCGATGAATCTGTGAAAAATGGACAGGGGTTGCAAGTAATAATGATGAAGAAACCACCATCAATGCATAAACCGCAAGAAAACTTCCCAAGGCTCCAGAAAGTTACGGGACCTGGGGCGAACAGGGGTTCTGTGCGGAGTAAGCAGTTGCAACACCTAAATTTTTAAATAGAAAGTTTCATTCTTTATTTAAAAATGCTATGGTTTTTACATTTATTGCAGAAATTAACAATAGGAAAAATAAATTCAGCTGATTGACGAATTTCGCTAAAACACGCTAAAAAATTAATAACTAATCGCGTTTTATTCTTGATAATGAGAAAGCAAGCAAAAACAATTCTAGTGCCCTTTTTCGACGGTATCAATTAAAAAGAAGACATAAAAAATTATTAACATTCTTCATAGTTGGCAATGTTAGCTTTGTTTAAACGCCTCAGCAACTTGCTGTGTGGTTCTAACCGCATGACGGTAGTTGTCAGTTGTTAACTGCAATTCAGAAACATGGTTTATTTAACAGAAATGCATAAAATAGCAATTTTACAGGTGATTGATTACGTATATACAGCACAATCACAGATCGACGTTGCGCGCTCATTTCAAGAAAAATTTCCTGATTTGCCGCCTATATCTCAAGCGACAATTAGTAGAACCGAAAAGCAATTTCGCGAGCTTGAACACGTAAGCCAGATATAAGAAAAACCTTCTAATAGACTGAGCATCTAATGCTTGAGTTTGAGAAAAATCCACATACTTCGAGTTGACAAGCGCTCACAACGTTACATTGTAGCCATTCATCGATTATTCGAATATTAACATAAAATGAAAGACAATTTTAATGGATGAACGTCTTTTTGTGTGCATAGGATGGAAATGTTAGATAACAATGTTATCCAACAAGAACAAGTTTTGTTTTCTGATGAGTGCAGTTTTTCACTTGGTCATGATAGTCGTCAAATTTGTCGCTACTATTCTAACAAATGACCAGCACGATCATCCTATCTTACTCTATTAGACTTCTTCTGATAGGGAATATGTGAAAAGTATAGTATACAAAACTGAACCATGCAATTTATCTGACAAAAGAAGAAGAATGACGATAACGATTAGGTCGGTCACGCCTCAGATGTTGATTAACGTTACAAGACATTTTTATTTACGATTAGGATGCAGCCGAGACGTTCGAGGCATGCATTTTGAACATCTCCTACATTAAGATTGATGTACTTTAGAGAATTTTCATTAAGAAAATTCATTAATAGAGAGGTAACGACGGAATTTTTTGTCAAATGCGCAAATTAGGGCCCCTAGAACGCATATTCAAGGTCCGCTAAATTTTTTATTTGTTGCTCATTTTCACAAAACATAGCACATGTCTTCATTTTATCAAGACCGCGGACGAGTTCGTAAATCAGCTACAACGGACATTTTTCCCCCAAAAATATAGAAAAATGTTTAGGAGAACGCAATATTTTTGAACGCATTAGTGTAACTGGAGTGAGACTTTACATGTGGCTAGAAATGGTGTAAATAAACCTATGTTCTGAATTTTAAGTAATCTGGTTCATAAAATTTTGAGTTTCTTTCAAATTAAAAATTAAATCTGAAACACATGCGTTGAAACGACTTAGTGTTTAAGTCCAATGCCTGACAGACAGAGTAGTTAACTACCCTGTGTAGATTGATTCATACAACAAGCATAAATCATACATCAACGCTAACCAAACAATATAACATACTACCCGAACCAACAATAGTGAAATCTCGGCCAAAAATATCCCATATGAAAGACGACATGAAATTGAAATATTGGGGGATTCAATCAATTTTTAAAATACACTATATTTGTAGCTTGATAAACGGCCCCACTTACAGTTTTAGAATGAAAGTGTAGCAAAATCTAGTGGAAATGTAAACAAAATCATAGTCACGTCTCCATAAAAATGATTTTAAAACAGTAAGCTATTTTATCTTTAAACTTAAACATAACACGTCATATAAGATCGAAACAGTCGCAGAATGTGTTTCAAGTGACATTTCTATTAATTCTGTGATTATCTGTTTAGTTTCCTTTTAATAGCATATAGAATATCCCGGGGCATGAAGTCGGCGCCAAGTATCAGGTAAACAAAGCTTTAGTTGACGTATATCAGCTGGATCAGTGGTATTATGCTTGTCTCCTACGCAGAAGGTTCCGAGAACGATTCCCGGTGGCTGAATATATTATTATTATTATTTATATTATTATTATTATTATTATTATTATTATTATTGTTTATTGGCAAAAATTATACATTATGTTAATACAATAAGTCTTATGCGACTTGTGGTGTATCATATAACATAATTTAGAAGGTTGAATCCTAAATAGTTTGACAGTCCGACACCAAATTCATAAACTTTTGACTGATTTGAATTTATTTTCTTACATACATCATAATTTCGTGGTCGAAATTCCATTCAATTTACGTTCAGCTCAGAACTGACACTGACCGGGGGAATCCGTCTGTCTAATTAAAACAAATCATTGTTTAATCTATTTCAACTGAGCAGATTTGCCTGGCTAACGAACTTATCCAAGCCAGTTGCAAAAGGAAGGTACTCACCAAATTTGATCAAATTCGGCCCATTCTTTTTTGAGTTACCGGTAGTTTTCCAGAGATTATGAAGTCGTTACATTCGTTACATATATATATATATATATATATATATATATATATATATATATATATATATATATATATATATATATATATATATATATATATATATGTTACATTCGTTACATATATATATATATATATATATATATATATATATATATATATATATATATATATATAAATTAAAACTCACCCCGGATATGTGTTCTCAGGGGCCTAATTAGTGCACATTTGAAGGAATTTTTTCAAAATTCAAAAGTCAGGATCTCCTCATTAGCGTTTTTTTTAAGGAAAATTTACTAAAAAGGACCAAGTATAAT
The DNA here is from genome assembly GCA_964006375.1 of Tillus elongatus. Classification (NCBI taxonomy): domain Eukaryota; kingdom Metazoa; phylum Arthropoda; class Insecta; order Coleoptera; family Cleridae; genus Tillus; species Tillus elongatus. Next base: position 37,304,184 of record OZ023265.1, read on the forward strand.
ATTTTATCCCCGATAAGGTGGCGCAAGGATCCCATCACATTTTCATAAGGCCTACACACAACCCTAAAAAAATCAGGTTAGGTACACTTGGAGAACCCAAATCACCACAACACATCCTTTTAAAGACTTTAGACTTAGTGAAATCGGGTTATTTTCTATGTTGATTTACTAACTTTCCGTCAGCCTGGCTTTCATCTAAATTATGTAACGATTTACTCCTACCCTCTGTAAAAGTGTAACTCTGTAAAACGATCGAAATTCGAATCACAACCCTCACCCCTTATAAATTGAAAACCAATAATCAATTTAAATTCACTGCATCTGGTGGTTTTATAACATTATTAAAAGGTCTTCAGACGTAAGCGCCATGTAATACAGTGAATAGACCTTCCGACATCATTAATAAAGTAATGAAGGGTAGTTTTAAAAATTGATAGCTTTATCATTGGAATATAATGCTCGGTTGATACAAGACTTCCTAGAATGTTTTGCTTTCATGGGAATGGTTTAAAAAGTACGTGACATTACAACTAACCAAACAAGGAAGTTCCTTTTAGCGATTTTTCGTAGAAAAAAATCGCTATTGAGGAGATTCCGACTTTAGATTTTGCAAAAATGCCTTTAAGTGAGCACAAACTAGGTCCCCTAGAACCCATATCCGAAGTGAGTTTCAATTTTTATATCTTTATATACACAGGGTGTTCATTATAAAAGGTTGCGCCAGGGATTTCCCGAGAACTGCTGAGGATTTCAAAAAACGCTAAAACACGTCGATTTTACATGCGATGGGGGACACTTTTTTGAATCCTAACAAAATTTGCAGCATTCAACCCCTTCATTTAAATAGGGGAGGTGGGTCGAGTGGCACATTTTTGAAAAGCTCATTTAATTATATATTTAAAGTCTACAGATTATTTTTTTGGATATTTGCTTTCAAAATAAAAAATCCAAAATGATAGTATTTATTTCGTGTTGAAGTCGTTGATTAGTTTTTAGTGAATTGTCTTTTTTTTAATGAGTAATGAGGAGATCGCTACTTTTAAATCTTAAAAAATATCTTCAAATAAGCGCAAACTGGGAACTTGGTCTAATTATATATATATATATATATATATATATATATATATATATATATATATATATATATATATATATATATATATATATATATATATATAGGGTGGCGCATTGGAAACGAAACAGACCGATTTGCTTCCAGAGAATTTTTTTTAAGAAACGCTGAAACACGTCAATTTTAATATTGAGGGGGACATGTTTTGACACAAAACTCAACTTTGTCACATCAACCCCTTAAGGGTGGTATTAACAACCCTTATATTTTAAATAGGGAACATGGGTCGAGTGTTACATCATTTCAACATTTTTTTTCTAAATTCAGCACACTAATTTTTTTGGAAGTTTTATCAACTCGTTTAAAAATTATTTACAGTTGGAGTTGCAAGAACGTATTTCATTCATTGTGATAAAAAATGCACTAATTAGTCAATTTTTCGTTAAAAAAAAAACAAAAAAAAAACAAAACCAAACGTTCAAAAATGTTTATTCAGTTAAGTAAGTGTTCAAATTCTTGACCACCAGCTTTCATACAGAAGTACAAATTTTGTTCAAAACGACCTCTGACATTCTGGAGCATTTGTGGAGTTATTAGACGGCATCTTTAATAATGCATCGTCGTAATTCTTTCAGAGACTCCGGTTCTGTTGCGCAAATTCTACTCTTTAAATGACCCCATTGAAAGAAGTCTAAAGGAGTTAAATCCGGTGATCTAGGGGGGCACTCAATAGCACCTCTACGCCCAAACCATTGTCCTGGAAAAACTCCCAGCACGTTGTGAAAAATGAGGAGGAGCTCCATCTTGTTGAAACACTAATTGATTTTCTTGATAGCGATCATCATTTTCAACAATGTCAATTAGTAGAGGGTAAACTATATCTTCTAATAACTCCAAATACGTTTCGCCACTCAAATTGCCATCAAGAAAAATTGGTCCGATTAAACGGTCTCCAAAAATGCCAGTCCAGACACTCAATTTCTGTGGAGTTGAGTGTGGACTTCGTGAAAATTTCTTGGATTATTATCTGCCCAATAACGACAATTATGACGATTGACTGTAGAGTTTAATAAAAACGCACACTCGTCTGAAAAACAGATATTAAACAGAAAGTTCTCGTTATCAGCTATTCGTGCAGTCATAACTACACAAAACTCCAGCCGCCGATCAAAATCATCTTCATTTAGTTGTTGTACAAGATAAATTTTATACGGGTGAAATTTATGATGCTTCAATATTCGCTGAATAGTTCTTTTAATGTTTGGAACAGTGACCAATTTTCTCGTGCTAAAAGTTGGGTCTGCAGCAATTTGCCCGAAAACTTCAATTTCGGTAGTCTCATTTCTAATCGGAAATTCACGTTCAGGCTCCCGTTTTTTGTTGGCTACTGAACCACTTTGTCGAAACTTTGCAACTAACTCCAAAATGTATTTTCTGTTAATATGTCTGTTCGGATGTCGTTCATTAAACTAATTTGCGGTACGGTTGGCACAGTCATCGTTTTTGAAAAAAAGAGTAATTATTTTAACTCTTTCTTCTACAGAATACACCATTGTGAAATTAATTTTCGGTAGTACTATCAAGTATCAAACCGACCGATAAACTGAAATAATAAACTGCATTTCTCTCATTCCGATAAGAAATGTTCTGATAGTCAATTTTTTGTTTACAAACCAACAAAACATTCACTATCAGCACATTTCTTATCGGAATGAGTGAAATGCGTTTTTGCATCTTCAACTGTGAATAATTTTTAAACAAGTTGATTAAACTTGTAAAAAAATTAGTGTGCTGAATTCAGAAAAGAAAGAGCTTTGAAATGATGTAACACTCGACCCATGTTTCCTATTTAAAATATAAAGGTTGTTATCACCACCCTTAAGGGGTTGATGTGACAAAGTTGAGTTGTATGTCAAAACATGTCCCCCTCAATATTAAAATTGATGTGTTTCATCGTTTCTTAAAAAAAAAATCTGGGGGCAAATCGGTCTGTTTCGTTTTCAATGCGCCACGCTATATATATATATATATATATATATATATATATATATATATATATATATATATATATATATATATATATATATATATATATATATATATATATATATATATATATATATATATATATATATATATGTATGTATGTATCACACCGATAACTCAAAAAATAATGGGCCGATTTTCATTAAATTTGGCATGTATCTTCCTTTTGTAAGTGGCTTAAAAAAGTTCGTTACCCAGAAAAATCGTACGAGGTTTTCCGGAAAATTTTTGAGTTTCCTTTCGAAAAAATTTTTGTCTCAAAAAATAAAAAAGCTATGATAGCCAAATTTGGTAGGTACGTTTACGATATAAAAAGTAAACTATACACCAAAAGTTAGATTTCTATGTAACAAGAAAAAAAAGTTAGAATATAATATTTGGAGCCAGATCATTTCTATGAAAATTCACTACCATAACGCACTTGCTGCGTTCAGACTTTTAAAAATATGTTGTGGTGATTTGGGTTCTCCAAGTGTGCTTACCACTGCACCTGACAGGTTCCAATCTTCACTTAGCGCATAGTATATGCTTTTAAAACAAACTGTAACATCTTTTCCGAGACGTTGCTTCAGTAATAGTCGGCATGTACCACAAAAACTTTTATAAAATAATTATAACTTGATAAACGAATAGTGTAACTTCCGCTAAGTGTTTACGTTGAAACTTTTAACTAACTTGGGAAATCAGTTAAATGAGTTATTGTAACAGAAATAACTCTAATAACGACGACGTTACAAGAATCTTCTCAGCAAATAATGGAAAACCCAAACTGCTCTCCAGATATAATGTAGCTATAATATCATTCATCGTCAAGACTAATGCATCAACGTTTGCCAAGAACTATCTCATATAATTTGTGATGGCCTTCCTCTATGCATACGAGAAAAGCCAAACATGTTTCCAGAATTAATATATGTAAATCCTTATGCTACCTTTTAGCTGAAAGCATATATGGTAATACTAAGGATCTACCATAACTAATTATGTAATTTTAGATTCACTTAGTTGTGCAATTTAAAAGGTAATAATACTAATCTTTACTCTACTTCTTTAGATTTAAATGAAATTCCAAACACTAGCCATATAATGGAATTTTCGTAAAATAATTTATTCACGAGAAATAATTAAGCCATTAAAAAATTATATTCGTGGATCAAATAGAAATCCAGGTGAAATGTCTTTCCATCCTTACTGTACTTTCAAAGACATTTTAGGGTGGCTTTTAGTGAATTTTCGTAGAAAAAATTCACTAATGGGGAGATCCCGACTTTTGAATTTTGAAACTTTTTTGCAAATGACCGGCGAACTAGGACCCCTAGAACCCATATCCGGGTCAGTCTCAATTTTTGTATGTTTATATATACATATACATTGAAAACAAAACAGACCGATTTGCGTCCAGAGACATTTTTTTTAAGAAACGCTGAAACACGTCAATTTTAATATTGAGGGGGACATGTTTTGACATAAAACTCAACTTTGTCACATCAACCCCTTAAGGGTGGTGCTAACAACCCTTATATTTTAAATAGAGAACATGGGTCGAGTGTTGCATCATTTGAAAGCTCTCTCTTTTGTGAATTCAGCACACTCATTTTTTAGAAGTTTTATCAACTCGTTTAAAAATTATTTACAGTTGAAGATGCAAAAACGCATTTCACTCATTCCGATTAGAAATGTGCTGATAGTCAATGTTTTGTTGGTTTGTAAATAAAAAATTGACTATCAGAACATTTCTTATCGGAATGAGAGAAATACGGTTTATTATTTCAGTTTGTCGGTCGGTTTGATACTTGATAGTGCTACCGAAAATTAATTTCACAACGGTGTATTCTGTAGAAGAAAGGGTTGAAATAATTACTCTTTTTTCAAAAACAATGACTGTGCCAACCGTACCGCAAATTTGTTTAAAGAACGACATCCGAACAGACATGTTAACAGAAAATACATTTTGGAGTTAGTTGCAAAGTTTCGACAAAGTGGTTCAGTAGCCAACAAAAAACGGGATCCTGAACGTGAATTTTCGGTTAGAAATGAGACTACTGAGATTGAAGTTTTAGGACAAATTGCTGAAGACCCAACTTTGAGCACGAGAAAATTGACGACTGTTTCAAACATCAAAAGAAGAACTATTCAGCGAATATTGATGCATCATAAATTTCACCCGTATAAAATTCATCTTGTACAACAACTGAATGAAGATGATTTTGATCGGCCACTGAAGTTTTGTGAAGTTATGACTGCACGAATAGCTGATAACGGGATATTTCTGTTCAATATCTTTTTTTCAGACGAGTGTACGTTTTTATTAAACTCTACAGTCAATAGTCATAATTGTCGTTATTGGGCAGATAATAATCCAAGAAATTTTCACGAAGTCCACACTCAAACTCCACAGAAATTGAATGCCTGGACTGGCATTTTTGGAGACCGTTTAATCGGATCGATTTTTCTTGATGGCAACTTAAGTGGCGAAACGTATTTGAAGTTACTAGAAGATATCGTTTACCCTATACTAATTGACATTGTTGAAAATGATGATCGCTATCAAAAAAATCAATTAGTGTTTCAACAAGATGGAGCTCCTCCGCATTTTTCACAACGTGTTAGGGAGTTCTTGAAAAGGAAGTTTCCAGGACAATGGATTGGGCGTAGAGGTGCTATTGAGTGGCCCCCTAGATCACCGGATTTAACTCCCTTAGACTTCTTTCTATGGGGCCATTTAAAGAGTAGAATTCTCGCAACAGAACCGGAGTCTCTGGAAGAATTACGACGACGCATTGTTGAAGAATGCCGTCTAATAACTCCACAAATGCTCGTTTTGAACAAAATTTGTACTTTTGTATGGAAGCTGGTGGTAAACAATTTGAACACTTACTTAACTAAATATACATTTTTGAACGTTTGGTTTTGTTTTTTAGTTTCTTTAACGAAAATTTGACTAATCAGTGCATTTCTTATCACAATGAATAAAATACGTTCTTGCAACTCCAACTGTGAATAATTTTTAAACGTGTTGACAATACTTCCAAAAAAATTTGTGTGCTGAATTCAGAAAAGAAAGAGCTTTCAAATGATGTAACACTCGACTCATGTTCCCTATTTAAAATGTAAGCGTTGTTATCACCACCCTTAAGGGGTTGATGTGACAAAGTTGGGTTTTACGTCAAAACATGTCCCCCTCAATATTAAAATTGACAAGTTTCAGCGTTTCTTTAAAAAAATTCTCTCCAAATCGGTTTGTTTGGTTTTCAATGCGCCAGCCTGTATATATATATATATATATATATATATATATATATATATATATATATATATATATATATATATATATATATATATATATATATATGTGTGTGTATGTATATATTGCAAGTGACATGTGTGCTATTGCACCGTCCTGATGAAACAAATTATTTCATGGTTTAAATAAAGTCTGTTGTTGTCGATAAAATTAAAAACAGTTCCAGTTTTCTTCTGCGAGAAACTGCCATCCAGACATCAATTTTCTAAGCATATAGCGGAGATTCAGCAAAAATTTGTGAATTATTAGTACTCCGCTTTTGCATATTTAACCAACTGACGCAATGACGTGAAATAAGTCTTAGCAGTTAATATTTACTTGAATATTTTTGAAACACATTGGTATTTTTGTTCAAGAACAATGCCCTTTATTGTTTTAAACACAAAAATTCCACATTTCTCTATGGACTGATATTGCAAAAGTAATTTCAACTGACGTAATTACCATAGCAACCAGGAACTAATTGCACCAGTTGGGAGCAAAGTTATTCCACCTAATCACTTCAACAACGCTCAACAATATAAAATATTACATAGAAGATAATACGTCTGCTCCAATCTAGCGGTTTCGGAATTCGCAAAACTATTCCACTTATGGCAACTCTCTGACTTGAAATAATACAATCGCCAAGATTTATGAACAAAGTTCACAGGAGAGAGAAGAATGTTCCACAAACACTTCACATACTGTGCACGTTTTATTGTACCAGAACAGTAAAACTGACATTGAGTATTGGGTTTAGAATCCTTGCAAGGGCACTCTGGCAAGATCCGAGAGAACTGTTACACTGGCAGAATTGTTTAAAGTAGAGAATATTATATTAAACTTTAGATAACAAAATCAACAAAAACATCCAAAAAACTGAGGTGCTGATCCAGCAAACCCTCCATATTGTTTTTTTTTAATGCAAGTGATTTTAAATAAAATAGTAATAAATCTTTCTAATAACTTCAAAACTTTAATTCTAAAATGTGGAACGACTAAACACGATATGAGGAGAATAGAAGCTTTTAAGAATTTAGGGACGCAGCAAGTGCGTTATGGTAGCGAATTTTCATTAAATGCTTCAAATTTGTGTAACTCTATTTTCTATAAACCTAGAAAGTTGAGTTTTGGTGGAATAAGGTATTTACGACGGCAACATACCAACTGAATTTCATCTAAATAACTTGGTTAATTTTTTAGATATAATCTTTTTTCGGAAAAATTATTTTTTTTTGGAAAACTGGTCCGACAGGGCTGGCTAACGAACTCATCCAAGCTATTAATAAAATAAATATCCTTGCCGAGTTTCATCAAAATCGGTTAATTACTTTTTGAGTTACCGCGTGGATACATACATACATACATACATACATACATACATATATATATATATATATATATATATATATATATATATATATATATATATATATATATATATATATATATATATATATATATATATATATATATATATATATGTATATATGTGTATGTATGTATGTATGTATGTATGTATGTATATATAAACATATAAAAATTTAAACGGACCTTGGTTGTGGGTTCTAGAAGCACAAATTGGCGCTCATTTGAACAAATGTTGAACTTTCATCATCGATACCCCTCTTAGCGAATTTGTTTAAATAAAAATTCGCTAATAAGAACAAAACAGAAATGTCACTACCTAAGAACAAAAAGGCAATTGTGTAAATATTTTGCAATATTTACACCATTTTTAACAGTCCTGATTGCATAGGTACTGTTTTAGTGTGAAAATATTTAACATAACTTATTTTAGACCTATAATATACCTTAAAAGTTCATTTCATAACTGCTAGGAGAAACTCTTTATCAGTAAGTATAGATTATATTATTGTCGTTTGACCAATATCCTTGTTAACGCTTTAAAATTTACAACTGTAATTAGCTGAAAGATGCTTTTAAAATAAACCAATTCTCTTCTTCTTCCCTGTTTCTTTCCATGTCCAAAATGATGGTAGATAGGTTGAGAATTTCGGTGGGCGCCCTAATTTCTCTGTTTGCCCGTACAAAAATTGTAGATCATGTGTCAACGGTGCGTCTATACGACTCTATTATTGTGGGTTCAGTACGCCACTGTTTTGGTGTTTGGGGTCTTCGATATTGCAATTTTATAGGGGGCAGGTTGGCTTTATTAAGTATATTTTTTACCTCCCGCGATCTACAGCCCACGCGCTGGTCAGGCTTGAGTTTGGAACAATTCATATACTCTACACTGATATTAGCCTAGCTTTTGGTAGGATGATCAAGCTTTGTGCGATGGATGATAGTCGTTTACCCAAAATTTGTCTCAAACGTATGTTGACTCTTAGAGATGCTCCTGCTAAATATGACTGGTGTGCACAGACTATTGAACTGCTTAGAGATCTGGACATAGACTTTACGTGGAAAAATGTGTATCTCTTATGGCTATTAAAATCGGGCTGTAATTTTGCCAAAGTTACAGGATAGGCTACTTAAAAACGATCATCAGTTAGCCGCTGGGACTTCTTATACAATCCTGTACACTCGACTGACATTCGCGGCGCAATTTTTCCAGGCTTACCACATGTTAGGATTGCCGTCTAGCTCGGTGGGTATCCTGGCTCAGTAGTAGTAGTAGCAGTGGTGGGGAGGCCAACGCCAAGCAAGTAGGCCACAATGGGCCCTTTTTGCCAACCCCAGAAACCCAGCAACCATGCTCTACTCCTCTTCGGTTCCGTCGCCAAACCATCTCGACCTCGAGATGAAGGCCGTGGCGGTCTTCAATTGGACGGTACTTACCTGATTCCTCTGCAGAGTCCTCGATCCGAATGATTCTGCTCGAAGACTCCCAAAAGCCTCGCATTCGCACAGGTAGTGGTAGGACGTTTCCTCATCCTCGACGCATTCCTGGCAAATGGGATCCCTCTCTACACCTATCAATGTGAGGTGTCTTCTAAGGACGCAGTGGCCTGTGAGCACCCCAAAGATGCGCCAAAGCGTAGGTCGATTCCTTCCGAGTAGCCAGGCAGCTTTATCTCTGTCCGGCCCCTCCACCAAGTCCCTCGCCTGCCTGAAGCCACCAACCGACCCCCAGTGCCTCTGCATTGCTTCCTCGGTACACCTGTCTAAGGCGACGGAGACCGACTTCCTACTTATACCTATGGCCGGCTCCGGGCCACAGAACGGCCGCCGGGAACCAAGCCTTGCAAGATGATTCGCGACCTCATTCCCCACCACGCCACAGTGTCCCGGAACCCTCACTAGTTGTACCTCCTTTGTCCTGGCTAACCATCTGAGGGCGTCAGCGCACTCCTGAACCAGTGTCGACCTGAATCTGGCCGCGCAGACTGCGCGGAGGACTGCCTGGCTGTCCGAGCAGATGTACACACATTTCTCGGGACTCCTCTTCACATCCTATCCGTTGGCCACAGACAGGATAGCGTACACCTCTGTTTAGAATGCCGTGGTATATGCGCCAGGAGCATAGCTCTCGCGCTCCCCCAGGCCCTCGATGTATATTCCTGTCTCGGAGGATTGCTAGTCCTCCAGCCGCGATCCGTCGGTGAAACAGGCCAGGCTTGCGGGCTGGAATTCAACCTCATTTTCCCTCCACTGATCCCTACTGGATATCCTGAGGGTGTATGACCTAGTCAACCTAATATCATCCTCGGCATCCCGCACATTTATGGCGGAAATGGGAATTTCCTTTTCCACCTCCTTGGTGACTCTTGCATGCCCTATTACTGCTCCCTCTTCCGCACCAGTTTCCTGCGTCTCGCATTCTGAGATGCGACGCCATCGCCTCCCTCCTGACACAGATGGGAAGCGGTGGCAGCATCAACAGGACCTCTTTGGAGTTTGGCCAGCTTCCTGCTGGTAGTTTGGTTCACACCGCACCACCAGACCAACGCCCCATAGAGGATTCTCGGCCTGACGATCGCAGTGTAGATCCAGTGAAGGTTCTGGAGATTAACTCCCCAGGTCCTCCCTATCACAACCCGTTCTATTTGCGACCCCCATGTTAGTTTGGAGTCCAGGATCACCCCCAGATATTTGACCTCCCGCCCTAAAGCTAAAGGTTTTCCAAACATCACGGGCGCCCTGAACCCCTCTACCTTCCTCTTCTTGGTAAATAGGATCATCTCCGTCTTCGCCGGGTTTACGGAGAGTCCCAGCTCACCACACCACCTTTCAATTAAGCTACAGGCAGCTTGCACGCACTCACAGACGACGCCGAGGAATTTGCCGGTTACTAAGACCAGCCCATCATCAGCGTACGCCTGGGCGTATAAGCCGTTCTCGGAGAGCCGCTCCAAGAGGCCGTCCATGACCAGACACCATAGGTGGGGCGAAAGGCAGCTGCCCTGAGCTGCCTTTCGCCTGGCTCAGTTACGAACCTCTTCGAGTAAATTTTTCAAGTTAACAGCTAACGGTATCAATCACGTAATTAGTCTTCATAGTTTCTGTACAGTCTGTAATATGAATAAACCAGCATCGTTGGGGTACATCATGTTTGAGTGTCCGGTCTACGAGCCGGTCCGCAATTCGACAGTAAAAACTTTGAAAGATTATGATAGCCTGAGCTGCCTCTTGTCGAGTTCGGACAGACTCAGACTGAGGGCGCTCTGCACATATATTGCTAATGTGTGTAAGATTCGTTTCTTTATTATGGAGGGGGGATCTGCTGTTTTCTTATGTATAGAAAGTATTTTTAAAGTAATATTTGCATTACCACGATTACGAAATTGCTTTTCTCCTTCGGTTGTTAATTTTTATGTTTATATCAATGGCTTTAAAAACGAAAACTTTTGTAATTATATAATAATTAGTTAGATTAAGCCATCCAAACTCTTGTAATAAGTCCTGTCTTACTACAAATAAATTTTGATTGATTGATGGGTTCTAGGGACCCAAAATTGAGTTCATCTGGAGAATTTTTTTTCAAAAGCTTTTCATCGTGACCTCTCTGTTAGCGAATTTCTCAACTCTGTTGAACAATTTCATACTTAATACAGCCGTAGAGACTTTTTTGTTACTTCACAAATGCTTGTTTTCTTCTCTGCAACCGGTTTTGCTTTTTGCGGCATCGTGAGGCAAAAGAACATTTTTGAGGACCCGCAGAAAGAAGTCTATATGTCTGCATTTAGATCGGATTGTACTAATTTATAATCTATTTCGTTAACGAAATTTCATGTACAAAATGTTCTTGTAATAGCAAATTTGCTTAAAAACTTTTTAAATTGTTGGTGGAGTTTTTTTGAAAGAAAAATTTGTTTCGAATTTCTGTGTGAAAGAATACTTAGGGAGTTTGATGCAACATTTTTAAACGAAATTCGTGAAAAAATATGTTTCAATAAATTTTCGTGCAAAAAAAATTTGTAACTAGGACCCCTAGAACCCAAACCCAGGGTCAGTTTCACTTTTAGCGAATTTAAAAAAAAATCGTTAATAAGGAGATCTGTGTTTATATATATATATATATATATATATATATATATATATATATATATATATATATATATATATATATATATATATATATATATATATATATATATATATATATATATATATATATCCGACCAATAACTCAACAAATAATGGACCAATCTTCAAATCAAATTTGGTGAGTAGCTTCTTCTTGCAAGTGGCTTGGATAAGTTCGTTAGCCAGGAAAATCAGACAAGGTTTTTCCGGAAAATTTTGTGTTTTCTTTCTAAAAAAATTCTTATCTCCGGAAATAACGAAGCAAGGGCAACCAAATTTGGTACGCGTGTTTGTATTATAAAGAGTGAATTTTCAAAAAACTGTTTTTGCAAACCTGCCTGGACCCTCCCCCCTGGATCCACAAAGCCCAAGAAAAATTTATTGTTCACACTCCCCAAGGAAGTTACGGGACCAGGAGTGAGTAGGAATGTATAATTTTTTTTAGCTAATTTTCGTAGAACAAATTCGTTAATGCATTTTTGCATTTTTTATCTAAATATGCTGCGTTTGTAAGAAAAAAATCTGGACGCAGTAAGTGCGTTTTGGTAGCGTATTTTCGGTAAGTTTGCAGTTTTCTTTCCGAACGCTTTTCAAAAAACTGTTTTCAGAAACCTGCCTAGGGCCCCCCTGGATCCACAAACCCCAAGAAAAATTTCGTGTTCACACCCCCCAAGGAAGTTACGGGACCAGGAGTGAGTAGGGGTGCTGGACGGGGTAGGTAGTAAAAAGGAAACATGAGCAGAAAATTTGAATAAAGCGGGCTTGAAAGCTGTCCTTTTTTTCATATCTTGAAGCCATATCCCCCTTAAACCCTGCCTACCCCATACAGCACCCCTACTCACTCCCAGTCCCGTAACTTCCTTGGTGGGTGTGAACAAGAAAGTTTGATTGTGGTTTGTGTATCCAGGTGGGGTCCTAGTAATGTTTCTGAAAAAAATTTGTTGAAAAGCGTTCGGAAGCTAATCTGCAAATTTACCGAATGTTCATGAAATCCTTAAAATTTCACTAACTGAATTTGCTATTAGCGTAAGCTTTGTTGGTTAGAAAACCAACATTTAAGTTTATTTCCGGAAAATTTTTGTATATTTTCAATCCATAAGTAATTTTGATAAAATATAGTACATTGTTTCTACCACATAGGCTATACCGGTAATCAGATTGATGCCTGCTCGCATTTGCTATTACCAACATTTTTATGGAAATTCACTTCCATAGCACATTTTCTGCATCTAGACTTTTAAAAAATGTTTATATATCTTCAAACAATAAATTTATTTCGATGAAATATGGTAAATTGTTTCTACTATATAGGCAACCAAGTTTGATGCCTGCTTTCATCAAAGAAAGACATTTGCTATTAAAAATATTTTAAAGAAAATTCGCTACCATAACGCACTTGCTGCGTCCAGAGATTTTTTATATTTATATATGTTTATATATTTAAATTTTAATAGAACAGAACAAAATTAACAGAAAACAAATTGAGATAGAAGCTAAAATTTGCTATAAATACGACAAAAGTGTGACAACTACAAAATCTGCATATTTTAGCTCAGTTTTCTCCCAGAATCTCTTATCAAATATTTCAAATCATAGTATACAGGATGTTATTTTTAAACCAAAAAAACAGTTATTTTTTGTTGAGTTCGGTTCTGGATTTTGGAATGTCTTTAAATATGTTCTCAATAAGTGCGGTGGCGGTAATTAACTACAAATCCTGGATTTAATATACAAAGTGGATCAAAATCTATGTCAAAACCAAGGTTTCACGGAAATCAACTGAGCACCATGTATCCCAGTAACGAGTATAATCAGACACCAATTTTTTTTTGTGATCACCTAAGGATATGTAAAGAACATCATATGGTTACAATATGTACATTTCGCTTAGAATCAGCCTGTATAATAGCATTTTTGAAATGCGACTTTGGGTATATTGTTGTTTTTTAAACGACATTTTTTTCCTTATTTCAGTAAAGTCAACGTAAAGATGAATAGACTATTTCAGGATACTATATCAAAATACAAATTTGACCTGATCATGTATACTGACGGATCAAAGATCACACGGGGTGTAGGAAGCGGTGTTATATCTCCCCTCAAAAGAGAGGCGTATCACCTATCATCAGAGTGTAGCAATTACACAGCAGAGTTATTTGCGATAAAGAGGGCAGTCCACACATTCATCGACTCCCCATACAAAAGTGCTTTAGTGTGCACAGACCCTTTAACCTCTATTAATTCACTTGCATCGCTTTATGCAAAAAACCCTATAGTCATTCAAATACAAGAAAGCATCCACGGTCTCTATCATGCTGGCAAGTCAATCACACTCATCTGGACGCTCTCCCACTGTGGTATTGTAGGCAATGAAAATGCTGACGAATGCTCACGGAATGTGATACTAGAAAAGACAATAATACCCATACAAACCCATTCAGACCTTATTGCCAATATTAGACAAAGTTCTAATACCAAATGGCAAACCCACTGGTCATCCCTTGACAAGAAACTTTGCAAGATCAAAACATCAGTGACCCCAAAGACGCTCACAAGTCTAACACGCAGGGAAGAAGTCGTTATCAGATGAACTCGTATAGGCCATTGTAAGTTCACCCATGGATACCTACTTATCCAACAGCAACAACCTCAATGTGAAATATGTGACAGAGTGATTACTGTTAACCATGTGCTTCAAGAATGTCCACTATATATCAATCCAAGACTCGAATACCTAAATGGGAAAACACTAACCCAAATTCTTGACTTGAGTGAGCCAAATGTGACTAATTTACTCGGTTTTTTAAGACAATCCTCACTATTTGATAGCATTTGATTACAGATACTTTAATTCTTCTTTCGGTGCCATATCAGGTCCCCCTAACGTTGGCAATTACATTGGCGAGTTGTTCGTGGTTTTCGGCTAATCTGAATAGTTATTCGGCACTGCGTATTCCAGTCCAATCGCGAATGTTCTTTAGCCATGACATCTGTTTCCTTCCAATTCCTCGGCTGCCTTCGATTTTACCTTTCACTATAAGCTGGAGCACCTTGTATCGGTCTCCTCTAAGAACATGTCCCAGGTATATCTTTCGCACCTTAATAGTGACAAATAATTCACGGACGGCATTCGCTCTATTCAATACTGCTTCGTTGGTCTGCATAGCTGTCCAGGGTATTCGAGGCATTCTTCTGTGCAACCACATCTCAAACGCTTCCAGTCGACCGATCGTAGCAGCATCAGAGTCCAGGTCTCAGCTCCATACAACAACACGGACCAAATATGACATTTGATCATTCTTTGACGCAATCTTAGGTTTAAGTTGTCGTTAGAGAAAAATGATTTCATTCTCATGAAAGTTAAGCGCGCTGTTTCAATTCTGCACTTTATCTCTTTATCAGGGTCTAGGTGTTCTGTGATATAACAACCAAGGTATTTGAATTGGGTAACTCTCTCAATGTTTTGTTGGTCTATCTGTAGGGAAGCATCGGCGTGCGGTTGGCGACTGAATATCATAAAATTTGTCGTGTTGACACTATCCAACAACTCTTGAAGGCCCCGGACACTATTGCACAAGATGACCGTATCGTCGGCATATCGAATGTTATTAATCAGTTCACCGTTAATCTTCACTCCAAGGTCTTTATCTTGCAAAGCCTTCTTAAATATTTTATCCGAGTATATGTTGAACAATAGCGGGGAGAGAATGCATCCCTGTCTGACGCCTCGTTGAATGCGACATTCATCGGTTAGTCTTCCATTAATTCGGACCACTGCTTTCTGATTCCAATATAAGTTCTCTATAATTTTCAGATCTCTCTCATCGATTCCCAAAGTTCTTAGTATGTTTATATGTATACTTTAATTAGCGAAACAAAATGTACCGTCAGTGTCAGCGACCTTAGATATTAAGACACTTTAAACTTAAAAATTAAAAAAAAGAAGGTAAAAATGTTCTCTGGCTTATTAGCGGTAACAAAGTATTAGCATACAGCATCATCCCGCCAACACCCTGTATGATTTCAGAAAAAGTTCTTAATCAAGTATACGAATGAGTGTATCACGCTATATCCATGGAGTAAGGTGTGATAGTTTGGTGTAGTCATTCTTCTTTGGTATATAGTATTGCTGCTCTCCATAAATTACACTAGCGAGTTAATTAACGTAGTTCCACATATCGAGCAGGCCGTTATCAAAGCCTGCTGTGATAATTAATTGAAGATGACGTGAGGCGGGCGTGTGCCCCGCACAGTGTGTACAATACACACATAGGTGTTTACGTTAGAGGCAATGTTAAATTGAGTACAATATCGTTAGTTCAAATGTGAATAAATATAAGCTTAGTTCCAGTTGCAAATCTTTTATTACATTTATTCAACGAATTATACAAAGTAGGCCAGGTTTATTTTGGGAAAATTCACCACGTTATAGAATAGAATGAAATAAAGCAATACAAAAGACCCGTTGCAGCAAGTGCGTTATGGAAACGAATGTAGAATAACCTACGCTCTTTTTACGAAAATTATATACGCGCTAAGAAACATAATATTGGCCTGTAGTAAGTAATAGATTTTAGTGAATTTTCATTAAGAAAATTCACTAATAGAGAGGTATCGATGGTGAGACTTTCGGAAAATTTCTTCAAATGAGCATGAATTAGGGCCTCTGGAACCCATTTCCATGGTCAGTTAAAATGTTTATATATTTTGCTAATGGCTTGAACGAGTTCGTTCATGATATCTTAGCGGCCAATTTTTCTACGTAAAAAATTAAAAACTATTTTTTTTAAAACGCAATATTTCTCAAATTGTCTAAGTGATTGGAACGAATATTTACAACTTAAAAGAACATAGACAGACGTGATTGTGTACCAATTTTCAAGTCGTTTGATCAAAGAAAATTAATAATAAAATAATAATCGACATCACTTCAGATTCTGTAATGCAATATCTACAATGTTGGACAAAGACAGATGACGTTATATGCATTGCTATGCTATTTAAATAAATTGTAGACAAAAATCTAAACAATGGAGGTTGTCGCAGGTTATCAGCCTGGACAACGTTGTGAGAGATACGACAGGGACGCCAACTCGGTGCAGGACCAGGTAGTATGTTGTCACAGCTCTAGTTTACACAAAATTTTATAGATAAAGCTGTACAATCAACTAAAAATTGTGTAATGTCAGCCTTGGACCATTTATTTCCTAGTACCAGGACAAACGCCGTTAATTTTAGCATGCGAATGTATACTATAAATAAAAAATTTCGGGACGCAGAAATTGCGTTATAGTAGTGAATTTGCGTAAGAATTCTACACTACTAGTAAGATATATTATTAAAACTAATTCTTTAAATTTAAGTGGACCCTGGAGATCGGTTTTAGAGTCCCAGTCAGCGATTATTTGAAAAAATTTATATTGTATATGGAGGTAGAAAATTGAAATTTGGTCTTAGGTATAATATGTAAGTACTGCAAGTGCCTTTAAAAAAATTGTGTTACAAATTTCATTAAAGTTACAAAAGTTTTTCAGAAAAAATAATTCGGTATTTACAAAAGGAATGTACCTGTCAAATTATAAACATGGCAGGTATTTTTCCTTATTAATTGCAAGGATGGTTTTGTTTTAGTCAACCCATTCAGTTTTTGAAAACATTAAACAACAAAAGTCTGGACGCAACAAGTGCGTTATGGTTATGAATTTTCATTAAAATGTTTTTAATAGCAAATATGTGTGTTTTTTAAAGCAGGTATCAATTTTGGTTACCAGTATAACTAATATAAGAGAAACAAGGTGCCATGTTTAACCAAAATAACTTTGAAAATGTAGAAAAATTTCCGAAAGTTAACTAAAAGTGTTCCCGAAACAACTGGGCTCTTGGTCAAGCTTATAGGTTATTAGCAAATTGAGCTATTCAAAGTTGAAGCATTTAAAGAAGATTCTCTACCATAATGCACTTGCTGCGTCCGGAATTTCTTTTCTTACAAACATGCAGTATATTTCGATGGAAGATGCAAAAATGCAATAACATAAGGCGTGTTCGATTTAAACAAAAAGAGAATTTGTATCACCAACGACTTATGGGCCAGCCTGTGATTGTAGAAATATTTTTTAAGATGTAGCTCAATACAACCTATAATTAATGTATACCATTTTTTTCATATCTTGTATAATAACGGATATATTGAGCTTTATTCATTTTTCACGAAAATTTGATAAAAGTTATATACCATTAAACGACAAACTCTATAGCTAAGATTACTGCCAAAACATCAGAGAAGGGGCCCAAATTCGCGCTCATTTAAAGAAATTTTTGCAAAGTCTCACCGTCGATACCTCTCTAATAGGGATTTTTTAATATAAAAATTCGCTAATAAAGCACTGTACCAAATCAACACCGTGTTGAACACTCGCTGAAATTCACTTAATTGATTTTTATTCGGCCTTATCTTAAGTAATAAAACACTGATAAAATACTGATAAAATACTCTCATTATCAACATTTACTAACTAAAAAGAGTCTCAATAAATTCAAACCTATTAAAAAATTCGCTTTGGTCGAAAAATAATATTGGAGATAGCAAATTCGAATCTGAATTTTCTCCGCAGGATTGAATGGGGAATTGAGTAACCTTCCACTTGATATTTAAAATTTTGTGGAGGGCAGCTTTCCCCTTTAGAGGGATGAAGTATCAGCTTAGAAGTTCACGTGTAATGTCCCCCCAAAAAAACAAAATCCACCTATCCGGGCGTTACTCAAAGAGATAAGTTTAAATACTCGTATTTAAAAACCGCTTGTATACTTTCCGGCCAGCCTGTGTTGTGGTTACATAAATGCATTATACAGGGCCTTCATTAATTCCCGAACCCCACGTGACCGCTTAAGTTAGGCAACCCAGCATACACGGTTGTATAACCTGAATAAATGAAATACCTAAGTTGCCAGTGTCGTCTCATATTTCCTTTGGGGTTTTATAAAAAATATAACAATTATAATAAGTTGAAACAGTAAATATTTTAAATGTATTTATTATTTAGTATTTTTAACAGCAAGTCTGTTCATGTATGGTTTACTGTTATTGACTTTTAAAAAATAACTTAAAAATATTAGAAAATATTACTTTTATTTTGTATAGATGTCAAAATAAATGAACATAACCTTAACACACCTACACTTTTAACTTACGTAAAAACGCAATGAAAATGCTAATTTTTGATAAAAACTGTTTATTTTTATTGTCCAACAGATAGAAAATTAATTGAAGAAGGGTAGAACTTGGAACATGCACAATATACATACAAAATAACCGTCAAAAGGAAATTTAGCGCCAATAGACCGAACTGTCAATTGATTTAGTAACTTTGGGGTCCCTAGTCTAATGGTTTTTGTTGGTTAGTTTTTGACTGCCAACTCATAAAATCATATTCCACTAAGAGAGAGACAGAATCCGGTCACGTGGGGTTCGGGAATTAATGAAGGCCCTGTATTATCTTGGCATATTATGAAATGTAAATTGGTTTTACAAATGACAATATTGTGCCACGTTTGTTGGCGATTTTAGGAAGGAAGCGTATTTTAAATAGATAGCCACTTTGGTGTAAGTTGTTTTGAAATAACTGTACGAGAGATGCACGTTGTAACACCAGTATCATTTAATATTTTTCTTGGTTTATTTGTGTAAATGCGCAAATATCCTAATCCATTTTTTCTGCCCTCATCATAGCGACGAGCCTCTAAACCAATCGCTTAATTGCAAGAGTGTAAGAAAGCTCGTTATTTAGAACAGAAAATAATTTTTAAAAAGGCTAAGTTAATCATTACCAGCTGTACTATTTTATTAGATTGTGCAACAAATATAGATAGAGTCAAAACAGTTTGCCATACAGATTGAACCCAAAACAAATTAAACAAGCATGATTATCGAATTTCCTATATTTCACCTTTAAAGGTCAAACCTTGACCGTGCGCTAAAATAATTAAACGATTTTTCCACCCATTTTTATTGCAGCGTGTCATTAAAACGATGAATTGTAATTTAGATGACAAAATAAATAAAATGCTTAATAACCTTTACGCATTCTTGCGTAAAGTATTTGGGAAGAACCCGATAGCTTATTTCGATTTAGAATTTTTTAACGAAGCTTTGTAACATGATTGATATAAAAATATATTTTATAATAATAATAATAATAATAATGTCTTTATTCAAGTACAAAAATAATAAAAGTGGTTGAAAGGCAAGGTGTCAGTTTTACAACTGTTTTTCAACCTAACCTCCTAAATTGTTCTAGATCTAATTTATATCTACCGTGATCTAACGTGATGGAAAAGTACATAAACACCGAATTACTAAAATTTCTTGAAAAACACAGTCTAATCCACGTCAGGCAGTATGGATTCCGTCAGCGCAGATCAACTGCCGACCTCCTTTCTTTTGTCACCCATTTTTGGAACAAGTCTATGGAACTACACGGTGAATCCCAGGTTGTCGCTCTAGACATATCCAAAGCCTTCGACCAGGTCTGGCACGCAGCGCTGCTTAATAAACTTCCGGCCTATGGCCTAACACCAAAACTCTGTACCTGGACAGCAAATTTCCTCTCCAACCGGAGCATTTCTGTTGTCGTGGATGACCATTCTTCTAAACTATACCCAATTAATGCAGGAGTTCCTCAAGGTTCAGCTTTAGCCCCTACTTTGTTTCTTCTCCACATCAATGACCTCCTCTCTAGCACATATAACCCAGTTCACAGTTATGCGGACGACAGCACCCTCCACTCAAACATACAATATTCTAAGCCTGTATCTTTGTCCCAACTAGATGAGGATCGCAGACACATGGAAGGTTCTGTCTCCGTGGATCTCCAAAAAATATTAGACTGGGGAAGTAAAAATCTTGTACAAGTCAACCCCACCAAATCTCAGTCTTGCTTTCTTTCTCATAAGAGATACACCAGCCCTAGAACCATCACAATGAACAACCAAGTTATTCAAAGTAATGAGTCCTTTTCACTTGTTGGCATTTCTGTGGATCGAAATCTCAATTGGCACCAACATATCACATCAATTGCAGAAGCGGCTGCTAAGAAATTAGGTTTTCTCTTCCGGGCTCGCAAATACTTTTCACCAGCTAATCTCTATACCTTATATACTTCACAAATAAGGCCAAACCTCGAATACTGCTCCCACATCTGGGGTGCTGCTGCCGCTTCTACACTCGATATCCTGGACTCCATTCAGAAGAGAGCTATACGTCTCATTGGTGACCCTACCCTCACCCAAAGGCTGCCATCCCTTGCCCACCGTCGTGGCGTTGGTGACCTCTCTCTCTCTCTTTTATAGATATCTGTACGGACAGTGCTCAGAGGCGCTTTCTACCATAGTTCCTCCACGTGCTGCCCCCAACAGATCTACCAGGGGAACAGAGCGAATGCAGCCTTTTACTGTCCAGGTCACCAGATATAGAATATCTTGTTATGTCCGCTTTTTTAACCCGAGGACTTCCAGGTTGTGGAATTCCTTGCCGGCGCATGTTTTTCCTTCTCCTCTGAACCTCCAAACCTTCAAGTCCAGAATTAACAAGTTGCCTCTTTCCTCCTTGTCGACACCCACGGTACGATAGTATTTAGGCTGTAATCCTTCGTGGTGTGTTGTTGAAATAAAAAATAAAAAATATTACCAAACAAAAATTTTTACGATTACTCATATACATGCACACTCAAACACATAAACCACATAAAAATTTACTAAACCGTCATTATCCTAATCCTAAATCGTAGCCATCATCTGCTACTTCTTGTAATGCTGTCTCCCTACGAAGGTTGGCGATCCAATTGGCTAATGTGGTTTGTGAAACTGCAGCTCTAAATATATCGGTTGATGTACCTCTCTGCAGATCCCTTAGCCATGCTTTCTAACGCCGTTCAACAGGCCTCTTTCACTCCACTTTTCCTCGATGATCAGCCGAATTTTCTCATATTTTTTACTCCGCATGACGTGCCCGATGTATTGAATTTTACTTTCTTGTCGGTTCTCATTACATCTTGTGATTTGTCCATTCTGTTGGTGACCTCTGCGTTTCTCTTTCTCTCCACATAAGAGATGCGAAGCACGTTTCGGTATAGAAATATCTCAAAAGCATGCATACGATTCTCCATTTCCGAGCTGCAAGTCCAGCTTTCGCGTCCAAAGAGTAGCAGCGCAGCAATCGTACCCTAAGTTAGAGACTGAGATCGCGCGTTGTGAAATAGCTCTTCATGATGGTAAAAGTTTTACGAGCTTGTTCATTCCGGGGTTTAATTTCTTTCCTCGGGTCACATTGTTCATTGACTATAGCACCCAAGTACCAAAATGTCTGTACTTGTTTCATGAGTTTATCGTTGATGTGCAGAACGAATTGTCTCGGGTGTTTGGAGAAAACCAACAGCTTCGTTTTGTTGACTTTCACGAAGAGGACAAACCGCTGACTGTGATCTACGAGGAGATTCATAGCCCTCGCCAAATCCAAAAGTCCGCCAGCCAACACCAGGGTATCGTCAGCGTACCGCAGGTTATTAAATATTCTACCGTGCATCTTAATGCCGATCTTCATGCCTTCAAACGCGAGGAGACAGAACATAACGCTGTCGCACACCTCTCCATATTACCAATTGTTCGAATGTTACTTCATCTACTCTCACTTGTGCAGATTTGTACCAGTAAAATTCAGTGATAATACGCAAGTCTCCGTCGTCTATCTCCGTGTCTCTTAATTTCTGTAATTTTCTGGTGCGACACGCAGTCTAAAGTTCTCGCCGAACCGACACCTCTGTTTTTAGTGAATTTTCTTTAAAAAAAATTCACTAATGAGGAGATCCCGACTTCTGAGTTTAAAAAAAAAATGTCAAATGAGCACTATTTAGGACCCTTGGAACCCAAATCCGAGGTCGGTTTCAGACTTTATATATATATATATATATATATATATATATATATATATATATATATATATATATATATATATATATATATATATATATATATATATATATATATATATATTTATGTGTTACTTTCGCAAGTGGCTTGGACAAGTTCGTTAGCCAGGAAAATCTGCCGAGGTTTTCCCGGAAAATTTTGTTTTCTTTCTAAAAAAATCGAAAAAAAAATATATCTCCAAAATTAACAAAGTAAGGGCAACCAAATTTCATACGCGGGTTTATATCACTATAGGTAAGTTACCTACCAAAATTTAGCTCTGTGGGTTAAAGGACAAAAAGTTACAGGCATTTAAAGAAAAATAAATTTGGGTTTTCCTCAAAACGTCAAAGTCGCGATTTTAAACGTCAAAATTGGTAATATTTAGGCAATGAACCTGAAACTAATATGAGCTAGGGAAGCAAAATATCTCAAGAAGAATGTTTTACAAAGCCTGAACTCTTAGTTTCAA
This sequence comes from Tillus elongatus, assembly GCA_964006375.1. Lineage (NCBI taxonomy): Eukaryota > Metazoa > Arthropoda > Insecta > Coleoptera > Cleridae > Tillus > Tillus elongatus. The sequence continues at coordinate 37,327,512 of OZ023265.1, forward strand.
TCGTCATTGTCCTTCATTTTACTAAACTATTCCCAGAAAATTCATTTCAAATAGACCCTTTCGCTGATGATTTGGCAGTAGTGTTGGCTATAGAGTTTATCGGTTAATGGTATATCATTTTTGTCGAATTTTCGTAAAAAATCTTTAAAGTTCAATATATCCGTTATTATGCACGATACGAAAAAAAAATTGTATACCTTAATTATAGGGTGTCTTGACATGCATTTTAAAAAATATTTCTACAATTACAAGGTGGCCCATAAGACGTTGGTGATTCAAGTTTTCTTTTTTAGTGAATTTTCTTAAAAAATTCACCAATGGGGAGATCCGTGTTTATATATATATATATATATATATATATATATATATATATATATATATATATATATATATATATATATATATATATATTATATATATATATATATCGTACCGATAACTCAAAAAATAATGGACCGATCTTGATCAAATTTGGTGAGTACCTTCCTTTTGCAAGTGGCTTGGATAAGTTTGTTGGCTAGGAAAATAGGATGAGGTGTTCGCGGAAAATTTTACGTTTTCTTTCTAAAAAAATTTATATCTCCGAAAATAACAAAGTGAGGGCAACCAAATTTGGTACGCGTATTTGTATTATAAAGAGTGAGTCATGTACCAAAATTGCGGTGTCTGAGTTTAAGGACAAAACGTTAAGGGCAGCTAAAGATACAAACTTTGGAGTTTTCCTCAAAACGTCAAACTCGCAATTTAAATCGTCAAAATTGGCAATGTTTAGCAAAGAACGTGAAACAAATACGGATTGTGAAAAGAAAATGCTGCAAGAAGAGTGTTCTGTGAACCCTTAAGTTTCATATTCAACCGTCATTGACCTTCATTTTACTAAAATATTTACAGAAGATTCATTTCAAATAGACCCTTTCTCTGGTGTTTTGGCTGTCGGTTTAGTTAAGTTGATGCTTTCGCTGTAGGTTTAGTGAAGTTTACGGTTTAACGGTCTATAATTTTTAGCTAATTTTTGTAGAACAAATTCATTACTACATTTTAGCATTTTTTATCGAAATATGATGCATGTTTGAAAGTTTGAAAGAAATTAATCTGGACGCAGTAAGTGCGTTTTGGTAGCGAATTTTCATTAAATACTTCAAATTTCAATAACTCAATTTGCTATTAAAGTAAGTTTTGTTGGTTATGAAACCAACATTTAACTTTATTTTCGGAAATTTTTTGTATAAACGGGGCAAGGGCATTTTGGTTGCGAATGTGCATTAAATGTTTCAAATTTCAATAACTCAATTTGCTATTAACTTAAAGTTCATTGTCTAGGAGACCAGTTTTCTCAGAAACATTTAAAGTTTATTTTCGGAACATTTTTGTACGTTTTCAAATAATTATTTGGATAAAATATGGTACATTGTTCCTACTATATAGGTTATACCGGTAACCAAATTGATTTTTATGAAAATTCACTTCCATAACGCACTTGCTGCGTCTAGAGTTTTTTTTAATTCCGAGACAGCAGAACTCGTGCTATATTTCTGTCTGACAGCGGACAGAACCAGGCCCCTGCTCTTTGGCAATACCTAACTTGCACCAGAAAATCTGAATCAACTTTCGTCATGAACAATTGCCGACTTCTGCAAGAGGCTGGGCTTGATGAGAGAAATATAAAACGTGATCCATAATAATAGGCCTTAAGGTCACAGTGACGGGAATGAAATCGACAACTCACAACGTAACCTAACCTAATCTAACCTCTGTGGCACTACCAAATTAAATTGTTAATAAGTAAGAATTATTTTTCGGTGGCTATATTACTATATTATATATAAATAATTGAGCATTAGTAAGAATGAGGAATTTGCACATTTTTTTATTCTCCTCTTATTCAATTCCCCACATTGTATAAAATCAATTGCCATATAAATTTTAAATTTTTAACTAATAGTTTTCCTGTAAAAAAAATATGGAAACTCAAAATAACCGTAAACAAAGACGGCCTACTGTGACGTCACGATCCGGTATCGGCCAAACGAGTCTCGCTTACTCACACAGAGATCCTCATATCATTAGCGTTTATGCGACATACGTTTGCCGGATAGTTATTGTTATCAACTTATATTATTGTTAATATCTATATACCCGTATTAATTATTTTAAAAACTGTACAGTCTTATAGTATAGCTACAGAAGTTGGATTTGACCAAGGACAATGTTATAATTTACCAAAAATTTATGTACTAGCAATGTTTGCGTTTTTAGGAATTTCATGGGTGCTGAGCTAAAAGGAGTGAAAGCTGAGAGGTATTTGTCTGATATGAACCTTATTTTATCCTGTAAATATCTTTGTTGGATTTTATGTAGTAATTTCTTATAAAATAATATAATGTAAATAAAAGTATAACCTCAAAATGTTCTTCATTCAAATAATCTACAAGGAAAATATACACCATCTCTTCCTGATTTTCACATTCTTAGGTACATTAAAGAATAATTTGTTGGGGTAGTTATTGTTGTGGAAGTACATTTGGGCACTATACAGCACTTATAATATTCATGTCCAGGCTCTGTTATGTCTTTCGCATTCTCGTATTGTATTTCTGAATCTACTGAAGTCATCACACAGTCACACACTAAACTAGATTACACACACCTTACTACCTTTGAACCTATATTATACACTAAACACCAAAACTACTTAAAATTATGATAAAACTGCTCAGAATTCGATGCAAACACAACGGTATCACGCAGATATACCGGATCGTGACGTCACAAACCCCTTCACCAATCAGGTCGCGTTTTCGCCCACCCTGTCTTTTTGAATTATATTCAATACTTCAATAATTAACTACTGATTAGTGGTTCACTTTAAGGGGGGTTTACTTGTAGACATATATTTTTATAGTATTTTGCTGTACTTTAAATATGTTTTTCATCAAAAGTAAATTATATGCAACTTCCTCGTTGTACTTAGAATGGCTTTTTACAACCTGAAAAACACAGCTATTGTGAGTTCAATAATTGTGCTTCACGTTTTGGTTACAACTTGTATACAAACCCAAAAAAGATTTCAGCCGTTTGATACGCGATGATGACACACTTTAAATGTTGGCAGTAATGTGTTATTTTTGTGCAACTGAAACAACAGGATTTAAGTTTGTAGTACATCATCACGAACTTCTAATATACTTTTGAAACTAACTAGCTTCTTTCTTTTCGTGTGAATGCTACTTTTAGTGAATTTTTATTTAAAAAAATTGACTAATAGAGATGTCTCGGTTTATTTATATATATATATATATATATATATATATATATATATATATATATATATATATATATATATATATATATATATATATATATATGTGTGTGTGTGTGTGTTCAACCGATAACCCAAAAAGTAATTAACTGATTTTGATGAAACTCGGCAGGTCCTTTCTTTTCTTAATAGCTTGGATAAGTTCGTTAGCCAGGAAAATCGAAGAAGGTTTTCTGGTTTACAGCAAACTGAGTTATTAAAGATTTGAAGCAATTCATGAAAATTCGCTACCATAACGCACTTGCTGAGTCCCTAACATTTTTTTAAATATAAAAGCCAACTAGCTCAGATCGTAAGCTTCTCAAAAGCTTTATAATAATGGGATATGTCCAAACCGTCATTTCAATTATTATTTCTGTCATCTAATTTAATGAGATATGTCTCTTTCTATACAGCCTCTTATTGATCTTTTCAAAACAATGTTCATTCGAAGTGCTTTGATTCAATACCAGTGGCTGATTAGTTATACTTCCGTCGTTAAATCGAAGATCAGTTAGAATCAGACATGTTTAATTGAGTTCAACCATTTGTTTCATAACGACAACATTTTAATCAATATTAAACAGACCATTATTTCGGGATTAAAATCTACATAAAAGATTTTTGTTATTCCTTATTACAGCTTTCATTATCAGTTGTGGTGGAACATTGACTGATAACAGCGTTTTCCAAACATTTAAAATACAAGGGCTTATTGATATCTACACTACCCAACACTCAAAGCGTCGCGAAAATCTTTCCCTTTTAGTTAATTTTCTTAAAAAGAATTAACTAATTATTATAGTCATCGTCTGCGACTGCGGCAAATCCAAACAAGGAGATCTGGAACATCGTTAACTCTACTCTGGAACGAAAAAAAATCTAGGACCTAGCAAATTAAATATAGATGGAGTTCTGATCAGCAAAAGCGAACTGGTGGCAGGAAGGTTTGGCGAATATTTGTGTTCGTCTGCTAAAACTAATATTAGACATAACTTTGGCGAGACTCCATCCAGGCGTGGTACTGCGGTCACCTCCTGTTCAAACACAAGTTTTATGCCTCCAGTTACAATGGAGGAGGTCCTTCAATGCGTGAGGGAGTTAAAGAATTCTAATTCCGCTGGTATCGATAATGTCCCCACAAATATAGTGAAAAGCATTATAGACTTAATAGTTATACCGCTAACTTTTAGTGATTTAGTGAATTTTCTTAAAAAAAATTCACTAATGGGGAGATCCCGACTTTTGATATATATATATATATATATATATATATATATATATATATATATATATATATATATATATATATATATATTATATATATATATGTATCACACCGATAACTCAAAAAATAATGGGCCGATTTTGATTAAATTTGGTGAATAAATTCCTTTTGCAAATGGCTTGGATAAGTTCGTTAGTCAGGAAAATCTGCCCAGGTTTTCCCGGAAAATTTTGTGTTTTCTTTCGAAAAAAATTTATATCTCAGGAATTGACAAAGTAAGGGCAACCAAATTTGGTACGCAGGTTAACATCCTTATAGGTAAGTTACCTACCAAAATTTAGCTATGTAGGTCAAAAGACAAAAAAGTTATAGGCATTTAAAAATAAATAAATTGGGGTTTTCCTCAAAACGTCAAAGTGGCGATTTAAAATGTCAAAATTGGCAACATTTAGGCAAATAACTTAAATCTAATACGATCTATGGAAAGAAAATGTCTCAAGAAGAATGTTTTACATACACCGAACTCTTAGTTTCAACCGTCATTGTCCTTCATTTTACTAAAATATTTCCAGAAAATTCATTTCTAATAGACCCTTTCTCTGATGCTTGGCAGTAGCCTTAGCTATAGAGTTTATCATTTAGTGGTATATAATTTTTGTCGAATTTTCGTAAAAAATTAATAAAGCTCAATATATCCGTTATTATATAAGATATGAAGAAAATTTGTATATATTAATTATAGGGTGTCTTGAGCTACATCTTAAAATAATATTTCTGCAATCACAGGGTGGTCCATAAGTCGTTGGTGATACAAATTTCGTTTTTTTAAATTAAACACGCCTTATGTTATTGCATTTTTGCATTTTCCATCGAAATATAATGCATGCTTGTAAGAAAATAAATTCTGGACGCAGCAAGTGCGTTATGGTAGCGAATTTTGATCAAATGTTCATATTTGAACAGCTCAATTTGCTATTAACCTATAAGGTTGACCAAGAAACGTGTTTTTTCGGGAACATTTTAAGTTTACTTTTGGAAAATTTTGTACATTTTCACACAATAAAGTTATTTTAATGGAACATGGCACATTGTTTTTACTATATAGGTTATACTGGTAACCAAATTTGATGCCTGCTTTCTTAAAAAAAACACACATATTTGTTATTAAAAATATTTTTATGAAAATTCACTACCATAACGCACTTGCTGCGTCCAGAATTTTATATATATATATATTTATATATATATATATATATATATATATATATATATATATATATATATATATATATATATATATATATATATATATATATATATATATGTATATATATATATATATATATATATATATATATATATATATATATATATATATATATATATATATATATATATGTATCACACCGATAACTCAAAAAATAACGGGCCGATTTTGATTAAATTTGGTGAATAAATTCCTTTTGCAAATGGCTTGGATAAGTTCGTTAGCCAGGAAAATAGGTCTAGGTTTTCCCGGAAAATTTTGTGTTTTCTTTCGAAAAAAATTTATATCTCCGGAATTAACAAAGTAAGAGCAACCAAATTTCATATGCGGATTTATATCATTATAGGCAAGTAACCTACCAACAATTAGCTCCGTAGGTTAAAGGATCAAAAAGTTACAGGCATTCAAAGAAAAATAAATTTGGATTTTCCTCAAAACGTCAAAATTGCGATTTTAAACGTCAAAATTGGTGAGTACATTCCTTTCGCAAGTCGCTTGGATAATTTTGTTAGCCAGGAAAATCCGCCGAGATTTTCCCGGAAAAATTTGTATTTTCTTTCGAAAAAAATTTATATCTCCAAAATTAACAAAGTAAGGGCAACCAAATTTGGTAAGCTGGTTTATATCTTTATAGGTGTGCCACCTTCCAAAATTTAGCTCTGTAGGTCACAAGGCAAAAAAGTTATGGGCATTTAAAGAAAAATAAATTGGGGGTTTCCTCAAAACGTCAAAGTGACAATTGAAAACGTCAAAATTCGCAACATTTAGGCAAATAACTTGAATCTAATACGATCTATGGAAAGAAAATGTCTCAAGAAGAATGTTTTACATACACCGAACTCTTAGTTTCAACCGTCATTGTCCTTCATTTTACTAAAATATTTCCAGAAAATTCATTTCTAATAGACCCTTTCTCTGATGCTTGGCAGTAAGTAGCCTTAGCTATAGAGTTTATTGTTTAATGGTATATAATTTTTGTCGAATTTTCGTAAAAAATCAATAAAGCTCAATATATTCGTTATTATACAAGATATGAAAAAATATTGTATACATTAATTATACGGTGTTTTGAGCTACATCTTAAAAAATTATTGCGACAATCACAGGTGGCCCATAAGTCGTTGGTGATACAAATAATTTTTTTTTGTCGAAAACGCCTTATGTTTTTGCATTTTCCATCGAAATATAATGCATGTTTGTAAGTTAAGAAATTCTGGAGGCAGCTAGTGCGTTGTGGTTGCGAATTTTGATTAAATGCTTCATATTTGAAAAGCTCAATTTGCTATTAACCTATAAGGTTGACCAAGAAACGGATTTTTTCGGTAACACTTTTGGTTTACTTTTGGAAATTTCTGTACGTTTTCAAACACACAAGTTATTTTGATGAAACATGGCACATTGTTTTTACTATATATGTTATACTGGTAATCAAATTTGATGCCTGCTTTTTCTATATAGGTTATACTGGTAACCAAAATTGATGTCTGCTTTCTTAAAAAGAAAACACACATATTTGCAATAAAAACATTTTAATGAAAATTCACTACCATAACGCACTTGCTGCGTCCCGAGATTTTTATTATCAATGTTTCTCTTGATACCGGACAATTCCTTTCATTACTGAAGAGAGCTCTAGTCATAATGCTTTATAAAAAGCGACTTTATTAGAAAACTTTCGTCCAATCTCCTTGTTATGTACCTTCGCTAAAATCTTTGAAAAGATCGTGTTTAAGAGAATCTTGGCTTTTTTCGATAAGGAACGTTTGCTCTCCGATTGTCAGCACGGCTTCCGCAGTGGTATGTCTACAGTAACTGCTATTTCTCAACTTCTATTTGATATCAATAGTCATCTAGACATAGTGGTATCTTTTTTGACCTAAGTAGAGCGTTCGATACCACTGACCATAAGATTTTGTTGCACAAGTTGGAAGCAATGGGAATCAGGCGTTCACTGTTACAGTGGATAAGGTCATATCTATCCGACAGAATGATCCGGGTACGTGTGGACGCTGGACTTTCAGCGGAGTATCATATGGGGCTGGGCGTCCCTCAGGGTTCCATTTTGACACCACTGCTCTTTTTGGCTTACGTCAATGATTTTCCAACTCATCTGGGAGAGGTTGATGTCACCATTAATGCGGACAAGATTTCGGTGGTCGTTGCTGGGAGTAATTTTGGGGACTTGAGATCCGTACATTGAGAGTGCTCCAAGACTTCAAGTTGTGGTATAGATCTAATCTATTGGTCCTTAATATCGACAAAAGGGCCGTAGTCAATTTCTCAAGGAGAAAAAATCCACCTGGAAGTTTGGTAAAAGGTTTGGCGTCTAGTGGATTGAGCGTCGCTGGCTCTGTGTCGCTTTTGGGAACGATTGTGCAGGGTAACTTGTGCTGGGGCGCCCAGATAAGTTCAGATTGTAATAAATTAATGTTTCAGTTTTTGCCTTGAGTAGACTTAAAACTCTGTTAGATACAAAAACATTGTTGTCTGTTTATTACTCCATGGTCTATTCAATATTAAATTATAATATAATTGCCTGGGGTGGCACCCCGGAGACGCAGGGAGTCTTTGTTATTCAGAAGAGAATAATCCGGCTCCTATTCGGTTTGGGACCTAGATGCTCATGCCGCCAGTATTTTCGTGACTCTGGTATTCTGACTGTCTATTCTGTTTACATTTTAAGGGCAGTCTGCTTTGTCAGGTCTTAGCCAAAGATTTTCGATTCAGACGCTGAAGCTGGTCACTCACATAGCCGGCGGGACAGATATATCGTCCCAATCTCTAGGCATCGTTCGGCTGGCTACGAGCGGTCGCCCTATTATGCCGCTGTAAAGTTTTTTAATAACTTACCACTCGCGCTGAGACAAATTGAATCCGGAAATAAATTTAAAAAACACATTATGCGTTATCTCCAGCAAAAATGTTTTTTCTCACTGCAAGAATTTTTAGCAGAGTGAAGGAGTTTTTCTTCTGTGTGACTTGATTTTATGATTTTATATAGTTTAATAATTTATTTTTTATGTATTATTTGTGCAACCTGTGCGGGATTGTTGCCTATTGGCGCTTAGCCTGTTTAATCTGTGATAACCTCTCATTTGTGTTTTTTTTGTATTTTTTTGTGTTTGTTGCAGATATTTTGTAATGGTTTGCACACATAATTAATGTTTTTTTAATGTATTTTTATGACTAACACATCTGCTTTTGTACATCAGCTAAGTGGAATATAACTATCTATCTATCTATCTAATGGGGAGATCCCGACTTTTGAATTTTGAAAAAATTCTTTAATGAGCGAGAACCAGGTCCTCCAGGGTCCGTTTCAATTTATATGTATATATATATATATATATATATATATATATATATATATATATATATATATATATATATATGTATGTATGTATGTATGTATGTATATGCATCAGACCGATAACCCAAAAAATAATGGGCCGATTTTAATCAAATTTGGTAAGTACCTTCCCTGCGCAAGTGGCTTGGACAAGTTCGTTGGCCAGGAAAATCGGCCCAGGTTTTCACGAAAAATTTTGCGTTTTCTTTCTGAAAAAATGTCTATCTCCGGAAATAATACAGATATAGCATCAAAGTTTGGTACGCTGGTTTCAGTCATAAAGGGTGTCCTATGTTACAAATTCAGACCTCTAAGTTAGTATTCAAAAAAGTTATATGTAAGCGTCTGATTAAAAAAAGTTAAAACGTCAAAATTGATAATTACGGTAGTCGTGCGAATGTCAGTGAAAAATACGACACGAAATGACTAACAACCTCCCAGATCTGTGTCTAAGTCGTTATTTTCCTTCGTTTTGTTAAAATATTAGCAAACAATCCATTGTAAATAAAAATGCTTTGGTATAAATAATAAAGACGTTAGAAAATTATGATACTAGCGTATATACCTGCCAGCACATACATCTGTCATGGCGACGCTGGTTGAGTGCTCTAAGCGGTCTGCATCGGATTATCGAGTCCTGTAATAAGACGAGTTCTAATCCTAGTTAGTGACTTCACTTTTTATTAAATTTTTTTAAGACTTATTTCATTTTAGCGTTGTCTGATCAGACTGTTGTTATTTCGATGAATTTTTTAGCGCGTTCTTGTATAAAAAATAATTTAATAAAGAGGGGATGAAAACTTTTAAGACCTAACTTAATTTGAATAGCATATCTGGTTGTTTGTCCTTGCCCTAACGTAGTGAAAGCGTTCCATATTTAATACAGTCGTAGACGTTTCCGGTACCTTCACAAGTGCTGTTTTTAGTGAATTTTCTTACCAAAATTCACTAATGAGGAGATCGCGACTTTTGAATTTTGAAAAAATATCTTCAAATGAGCGCGAACTAGGCGCCCTAGAACACATATCCGGGGTCAGTTTCAATTATATATATATATATATATATATATATATATATATATATATATATATATATATATATATATATATATATATATATATATATATATCTGTGTGTGTGTGTCTATGTATTAACTCAACAACAAATGGACCGATTTTGATAAAATTTGTGAAAGTCTTCATCATGTAAGTCATTTAGATAAGTTCGTTATCCAGGAAAATCGACCCATGTTTTTCCGTTTTCAAAACCCTGAAGTCTAAGTTTCAACCGTCACTGTACTTCATTTTACAAAAATATTTCCAGAAAATTCATTTCAAAGAGACCCTTTTTAATGCTTTGGCAGTAGTTTTAGCTATAGTTATCGTTTAATGGTATATAATTGTTAGCGAATTTTCGCAAAAAAATCAATTAACCTCAATATATCCGTTATTATGCAAGATACGAAAAAATTGTATACGTTAATTATAGGGTGTCTAGAGCTCCATCTTAAAAAATTATTTCTGCAATCACAGGCTTGCCCATAAGTCATTGGTGATACAAATTTTCGTTTTTCTTTTTTAATCAAACGCGCCTTATATTATTGCATTTTTGCATTTTCCATCGAAATATAATGCATGTTCGTAAGAAAAGAAATTCTTGACGCAGCATGTGTGTTACGGTAGCGAATTTTCATTAAATGCTTCGAATTTTAATGGCTCAATTTTCTATTAACCTATAAGGTTCGTTGGCCGGGAAATCCGTCTTTTCGGGAATATCTTAAGTTTATTATCGGAAAATTTTTGTACATTTTCAAACAATAAAATTATTTTGATGAAATATGGTACGTTATGTTTCACGTATACAGGTTTTACTGGTAAGCAAATTTGATGCCTGCTTTCTTTAGAAAAAGACATACTTGCTATTAAAAACATTTTTATGAAAATTCACTACCGTAAAGCACTTGCTGCGTCCAAGAGTTTTTAAAATTTGATGTCGATTTCTGCGATCAAATTGAACTCCAGCAAAATTTTTCGCAAGCACGATCCTTTCACTAGTAGTGCGTTGTTCTGCAAAACATCGGATAATTTACATACATTTTATGCTGTGTGTGAAATAAAGCATTGATTTTTTTTAAACCGTCAAGAAGCTCTCATTTGAGAAAAAATATATTTCTTGAATTTCAACTAAAAACATGTTAAAATCGAACCTGAGGTACAGGATGGTGTTTGAATTGTCCGTTTCTGTTTCTTCTTTACATGATGGTTTTCAGGTATCAAGCTCGATTTTCGTAATAAGGGGCTCATATTGAAGCCAAAGCTTCAGGCATAAGCGCTCAGTTACCATGATCTACGTAATAATAAAGATCAATATATAGCGTGGCATCAAAAGTGATCCGAATCCTAATCGTTTTAAGAATTTCGTTTGACAGCACAATTGACTGGAAATCATGTTGCTTATGAAAAAAATTTAATTGTGGACACTGAAAATTGTTTTTCGCCCGCTTAGGTCAAATATTCCCGTTAGAAGAACTCAAAGTCTTGTTTCCAAAGGAGACTCACTCAATCTCTCATCTAAAAATGCTCGTAACTAACGTAACGAAAAGCATGACAACAACCATTGGCTTGTCTGTCAATTGGGTTAAAATTCATCAATTAATATTTGCGATATTGCCAGTAAATATACCGCATCTATCTCAAGATCAATTGGTGCTGGTCCCTCGCATGAGAGAAAAAAGGTCATCAATTGAAAAGATTGCTCAGCTCTTAGGAACGTCTAAGCGATCCATAAATCAGGCAATTCGACGATGGAACGATGGCAATATCAGTTACCTCAGTTACCAGCATTCTCATTTGAGAGCTTGAATGAATCATCTTTGAATATATATTATGTAAGGAATGTATTTTCTCACCCAGCTCACAATGCTATTTTATTATGAAAATTCTCTGTGGGTATTAAATAGGCACGGCATTACGTGAACAAGTTTCACGTTAAGTTTCACATATGTGGTCCCATTAAAACTAAAGTGTTAGTTGAGCCAGACGCACTTAAAAATTGTTTACGTAACGAAACACATGCTGTGGGATTACAATGTAGTTCAGATAGCGTCTTATTACTATATCTCTTAGATTCAAGGGCCTCACACTGTTCACACCGTCTTTATCTATAAACTTGAGAACTAGTTTGAAGAAACGTTCTCGGGAACCCATTGGCATTGCCTCGTGAACCGCGTTAGTTGCAGTAAGTCCAGTGTTGTGTCCGGTGTTTTCTGGAATAAAGGGTGAGTGAATTCTCATTGAACACGGCTGGTTTGTTTATTGTACATGTTCTCATTTGTTTAAGTTATAAATTGAGGAGTAATTATCATATTCAAATAAAGGGGCCTAATGAAATAATTTGAGAAATAACTAAGTTTAAATTACGTTTATTATTTATACGAGGCTAAGTTATAAATTGAGAAGTAATTATCATATTCAAAAAAAGGGGCTTTATGAAATAATTTAGGGATTAGCCAAATTTAAATAAAGGGGCTTTATGAAATAATTTAGGGATTGGCCAAATTCAAATATAGGGGCCTTATAAAATAATTTAAGGATTAGCCAAGCTTAAAATAGGCTTCTTACTTATACGAGGTTAGGTCAATATTCATAAATTAAGTAAGAGTTGAATTATGTCAGTTTGTTTAGAATAAATAAAGTAGAGTCTGTTTGAAAGTAAATTGATGATAGTTTGGAAGGTGTGAGGGACACCTTCGCTGTTTGCTCACCCAGTAGGGCGTTATACTGGTATAGTCGTCGGGTTTAGGCCCAGGTTACGTAACCACTACACGGTGGCTTTTAGTGGCATCGTCAGACTAAGGTAGGGTTACAAGGTAACCATTGCACCTATCCCTGTTCGATGCGTGGATATTGGAGCGGGCATATTGTTGGGTTCGCCCTTTGTGTCCGTTGCACTGCTCAGTATTCATGTTGTTGTATTTGGAAGCCGATCCTGTAGCTTGTCCGAGACACTATGGCCAGTTCACCCGTTGGTCTCATTGCACGGTCACTCCCAGTGTAGGAGTTGCGGTACTTGGAGAAGGGCACAGTGTTGACGAGTCCATTGTGTCCATTGCACTTCTCGGTATTCAACTCAGGCTGTAGCGAGCACTCTAGGTGAGGCATTGAACTGTGCTTCATTGCACACCTGGAAGCCGGCACGAACCTAGTGTTCGGGTACAGCGCCCAACAAAACACACAGGCTAAAATATTGTTTTAGAAACTATTATTTGAGTAACTAATGTTTGAATAATTATTGTTTGAGTAATTATTATTTGAGTAACTATCGTGTGAGTAACTACTTGAGTAATTATTGTCTCAGTGATTATTGTTTAAGAACCTAATGGTTGAGCATTTAGAGACATTGTTGAGAAGCAGTTCTGAGGCACTGATGTGCGCTGTTGAGAGATTATAATGTGTCTCAGTGGAGCCTTGAGTAGGAACTGCTATTACTGTTGGAGTTGCTCAGTGGAGCGTTATGACGAAACTGGTCTTAATGTTAGGTTGCTCAGTGGAGCTTTGAGTATAAATAGCTATTGATGTCGAGTCGCTCAGTGGAGCGTGTAATTGGTAAATGATTGATAAACTAATAATTGAATGCTCCTCGTACATATGTTAGGTTGTGTTTTAGATGAGCAATGGTGTGTTCAGGTATATTTTTAATTACAGGTTAGTGATGTTGTTACTGGACACATTTGGCACCGGTCGCCCGACTCATTACGCCCTTACATTAAGGCTTCGCCATCATTCTGACAAGTAATAAACCTTTCGCCTTTTGCATGATTACTCTTAAGTAGACAACACAACTGCTAAGTTATATATCGACTGGTGATTGATTGTTAAGCTATGTAATTATATTATGTGACCGTTAGTCGATTATTATTATTATTATTATTATAGGTTACTTCTATTGTTTACTAAGAGGGTTGTAACCTTATGTCATCGAAGGGTTGCGTTCACTATTATTCAATATATATGAAAAAAAACGTACCCCTTACAATTATATGATTTTTGTAATAAAAAAAATGGATATATCATATATATGAAAATTCACTACTATAACGCACTTGCTGTGTCCTGACCTTTACTAATTTGAAGGGAAATTACCTTGAGATTCGAACAAATTCGGCCTGCGGAACATTTACCCTTTTTTTCACAAGCATATTCCCCGTTTATACGAGGCAGGACACGCAAGTGATCTACACAATTGAGTATTTATTTAACATCATTATATCGTTAAGTAAATTATTGACATTTATCGCCTAACTAAAAAATATAAACAAAAAGTGGCAGCACTGTATACATTAATCTTGACATAGAAATTCTGGACGGCAACTTACTCTATCTTTCTGCACAAGTTTTTACAAAGACCTTATTGCAGATCGAGGAAGTGTTGACGAAGAGGTGTTGGAACAAGATAAGAGAGGTGTAGTGCAGCCATAAATATTGTGAGCTTAACGTCTTCAGGTCGTTAGGGAGTGAACCCGTCCGGAGATATGTGATAAAACTAGAAGAACAATTGATTGATGGCAGTTTCCTTTCCACTTATTGCAAAACAGGGTGAGCCATAGTATCTGCAAAACGAGGGTAGAATAGTTTTCCTCTATTACCTTCTTTCTGGTCTTTCTAGTCTTCAGTATACACTAAATTTAAGCCAACGTGAAAATTGTGTGAAAGGCTAAAATGGCTATTATTTTTCTTGCACTACACTCTGAACACTTCAGCATATTTAAAAAGTTATTTAACCGAAATAGATTGTCGTCTTGCAGAATTATAATACGAAAAACTTATCCATACTCAAAGTCGAATGGCGTTGCGATGATATCAAATACGAAGTTTTCTAAATACGCTGTCACATTTTGATATTTAAACGTTAAATAGTCACAAAACTGTGAATATTTGAAAAGTTTCGGTCAGTCACTAAGTATTTATTTTTGAAGAGGTTATTGGGCAAACAAATTCTTTCTGATATAGTAGAACCTTAAGTGATGAATGTCCTTCGTATGCTACATTAAAAAAATGGGTGGCAGAATTTAAAGGAGGACAATGAATTCCGCCCTGGAAAATTAATTTCTGTGACCACTTAAGAAAATATTAAATAGTCTTAAAAAAACATCAGCACCACTCTCAAATATATATATATATATATATATATATATATATATATATATATATATATATATATATATATATATATATATATATATATATATATATATATATATGTATATATATATGTATATATATATATATATATATATATATATATATATATATATATATATATATATATATATATATATATATATATATGTATGTATGTGTGTATGTGTATACAGGGTATTTCATAATATGTGGAACCCAGGTCGTGGGGTGATTGGGGACCTCAAAATAATCAAAAAAGGTCCAAAACCTTGTTACTTCTAAGATACAGGGTGTCAAAGGTTTGAAAAAATATATCTTATTTTTCATATTTTGTGACAAAATTGAGATAGACAAACCAAATTTGGTACACAACATTCGCTCTCGGGTTGGCATATTTAGTAAAAAGTTCAAGCCTTTTAAGCTACCAGTGGCGGATTTATATGGGTTCCTTAAAATTAAGCTACATAAAAAAAGTTTAGTACGGCCCTGTAGAAATCTTTTGTTGCAAATTTTAATTAAATAGAGTATTTAATTTTCCACAAAAGTATGTCTTGACTTATTTCCATATTAGTCTTAGTTTGTCGGTAAAAAGGGGTTAGAAACAAGTTGAAAAAAATGTTCGTACGGCCCTGTAGAAAATGTTCAAAATATGTGGAACATACACCACAAGGTGATTGAGGACCTCAAAATAATCACAAAAGGTTCTATAAACATAAGTCCAAAATCATGTTGTTTTAGTGAATTTCCGTTAAGAAAATTCATTAATAGATGATGATGAGACTTTCGGAAATTTTCTTCAAATGAGAGTGAATTAGAACTCCTAGAACACATATCCGGGGTCAGTTTCAATTTTCTCTGGAACCCATTTCCATGGTCAGGTCATATATATATATATATATATATATATATATATATATATATATATATATATATATATATATATATATATATATATATATATATATATATGTGTGTGTGTGTGTGTGTGTGTGTGTGTATTTTTGCATTTTTCATCAAAATATGGTGCATGTTTAAAAAAATCGAGACGCAGTTGATGCGTTTTGGTAGCGACTTTTCATTAAATGCTTCAAATTTCAATAACTCAATAAGCTATTAACATAAGGTTCATTGGCTAGGAAACCAGTTTTAAGTTTATTTTCGGAAAATTTTTGTACATTTTTAAACAAAAGTTATTTTGATAAAATATGGTAAATTGTTTCTACTATATAGGTTATACTGGTAACCAAATTGATAACTTCTTGCATTAAAAACATATTTGCTATAAAAATATTTTTATAAAAATTCACTTCCATAACGCACCTGCTTCGTTCAGACTTGTTTATCATTTTATGACGAGTAAAATTTTTAGTCGCGTTTACAGATTTTAACGCATATGTCTTCGGGGCGCGAGGCGTAGGCGGTGACCCACGTCACCCTCGCCCACGCCTTACGCAACCTCTGTTAATGAATATATATATATATATATATATATATATATATATATATATATATATATATATATATATATATATATATATATATGTATATATATAGTATTATTATTATTATATAAGTTTTTGAAGATATTATTCACCGCTTTCTTAAAAACTTTTTCGATATAACCGGAAGTACCATGTACTTCAAACTAATTTACTTTGCTTCCGGATAAACGCTTATGGCCAAGTCTGAATATTTTCTTTGGAATTCGGCCTAGAAAGTCATTAACTTAAATTGAGGACTATCTAGATAAACATCAATGATTAAGATTTGAAGTTGGCCGAGAAACTGGAAAATAAGTGCGGACACTAAGGACAATAGTTCGGAGGCTTGAGAATATTAGAGGTAAAGTTGTAGCTAATATTAACCCCTTTAATTTCCTTATTGTTGTTGCCGTTACTTGGTGAATACTAAATATAATGAAATGGTCTTATATCTGTATTTATATGGACCTATAAAAAGCATTCGATAGACCTTATTTGAACGCTATAGAAAATAAACAAAGAAAGTAAGACCTGACGATCGCTTCACTAACCAAGTTAGCAACGAGAGGATGAATAGTTGTAAATTCCTTACATCTACATCTCTGTTTATATTCTTGTGTAGGTAGGTAGTCGGTCTAGAACGATTGAAGGTGGTTTAACAGAACAAAAATTAACATATTCCGCGAAAATACCTTAGTTCTTTTGGTTTTCTCGGTCTTTATCGTGAAGTTGTCAATCAATAAAATGGCCATAGGCGGTGGAGCCGAATTCATACACCTTTTGTCATTATTATATTGTGTAATATGCGTATATATATATATATATATATATATATATATATATATATATATATATATATATATACACTTTCGATAGCGTTTAGCTGTCCTGGTTGTCTAACATTTTTTAATTTTAGATTATCTTTATCTATGTGGTGATTATTATCGCAAATATGACGGGCAACGGAATCTATAGTACCGTATCCTAGTTGTCCTAAATCTTCTTTAAATTTATTTCAATATATGTTTTTGTTTGCCAGACGTATTTAAGATCACAATACTTATCACTTATTTCATAAATTCCCGACTTTTTATCTTTTAGGTTACCTACCATGTTTTGTAAAGTATTTTTGTCGAAAATGGCAGTTGAAAATTAGCTTTTCTAAAAATGTCATTTACACCCCTCGTGATTCGCGGTTCAAATGTTCACTTATAAACAAATTAACTTTATCTTTGTAAACCAACTCAGTTACAAATCATTTTAGAAGATTGATTAGATCGCAATTAAGGGTCTCCACATATTAGAAGCATCTGGCATAATATAAATATAAACTCAAAATAGGATCCAATAAAATGTAAATAAATGGACCAATCTGTGCATTACCAAGAAAAAACTATTGTCAGAAAAAACACAGGCCAGTGCGTTAAATTAAAATATAAATAAATCAACCAATCTGTGCATTACCAAGAAAAAACTATTGTCATACAAGAAGGGATACTCCAATTCCTTAAATTAAAATGTAAAAGGAGAAGCGCGTGGCTAATTTGAACGAAATTTAATGTCCCAAATCGAACCATTAGAGCAAGTCCTTTGCGGTAATGTGGTTAATTCAGTTGGAGACTGGATCTTAGGTTACCAATTAAGCGAAAGGGGGTTTCCGGACGTACTTAGTCACGTGTCAGTTAGCTTTCCGGTGCATGTAAACATGGCGAGGCTGCAGAATCGATCGACATAATATTGTTTCAGTAAATATCAATTACTCTTGTAAAGAAGCTTAGAATGCCGATAAGTCAATAAACGTACTCAAGCTTATACAGGCTGGGCCAAACTCGATGGCGTATTAGAAGTAGATGGTGAACCAAAATATATATAAATCTGAAATTTGGGCTATGTTCATAAGTGGTTATGATCTTTATTTTAAAAATATTGTTAACACCGCGGCGTTGCCACATCGATCGTTACCAGATACCAACTTTGTTTTTTCAAATGAAACAACCTATACAGTGTGTCCCAAACTGGATGAGAATGTATTGCTATCTCCGTTATTATTATAGATAGGAAGACGGCTATAGCAGCAATATTTTGTACATTTTCATGCCCATTCCAAATATGACTTGTATTTTGCCCTACCTCTTTTCGTTTTCGAGTTATTTTGAAAAAAAACAAAATTTGCCAATTTCTTTTTCTTTAATATCTAAGTAGGCTATGATCTGACATGTCTAAGACTTGCACATTGTCAGGACACTTTTTACAGAGTAATCTTTTTGTGCTATTCTCAACTTCGGATTGTCATTTGTTTTTGAGCTACAGGTATCAACGTTGGTTTTTATTATGGCATCCATATTGGATTTTTTGCTTATGTGATAGCCTGTAAAAAAAGCATTCCAGTAATGTACAACATGCTTGAGAAATCTTGTGATTGCACTGACAATTTTGAGAAAAAACCGTTTTGAGGATAGTAGGCTACGAAATCCAATACCAGAAAACAAATGACAAAAAAAGTGTTCAAAAAGCAGTAGGCCATGAAGTCTAACAATAGACTTCTGGTTTTAACATAATTTTCCGTGATGATTAATAAAAAAAAATAGGAACTTTGAGCACACCAATGAATCGGCCCATTATTACAAATGATATTTTACATTACAACAATATCCTAAAAAAATTATAATTCAAATAAATAAGTAAACCTAGTAAATAACTAAATTTACAAACAGAACTCAATAAAAAGCAGATTAATAATTTACGAAGACGCCTTTGAAAATTGTTTGATTTTTAAATGTAAGTCAGCTGAAAACAACAGAAGAAAGGTTGCTATGGATATAAAACTATCGCGACAATAAAGAATACTGTTATGGTTAATTATCTGAACAATTTGAGGTGTATTTAAGACGTTGCTTAAAATTTTGTATCAAAATAGTTTGTTTCCTGTTTATTTTAAATATTATTCAACAATATGTTCAGTACTGAAGAATATTTTGACATGTTGGAATGTTATATTCGTTCTATCCGAAATACCGAGGCAGCTGTAGATTCATATCAAAACAACTACCCAGAAAGACAACCAAACACCAAAATCTTTCGCAGGATAGTGACCAATCTATTGAACGACGGTAGCTTCCACGCAAAGAAACTATCAATGCCTAGTAATTAAGAAAGAAATAATGCCATCTTACAGGATTCAAACGAAAACCCTCCGCAATCTGTTCGGATTTATGGTGAACAAATTGAAGTTCCAAAAAGTACGGTACACCGTGTATTAAAACAAAGTCATTACCATCCATACAAACCTGCAATCGTACAAGGCTTAAATGTTGACGATTACCCTAAACGACTTCAATTCGGCAGATGGTATCAAGGACAATGTCAGCAAGATGAAAATTTTCATTTGAAAATAATATGGACTGATGAATCCAGATTGACAAATTGTGGTATGTATAATCGCCATAATAGGCATTACTAGGCAAATGAAAATTCCCATGTAAAGGAAAAAAAGAGGATTGCAAGACAGATTTGGTATTAATGTTTGGTGCGGCTTATTAGGCCAAAAAATCTCGGGACGCAGCAAGTGCGTTATGGTAGTGAATTTTCATTAAAATGTTTTTATTGCAAATATGTGTGTTTTCTTTTTAAGAAAGCAGACATCAATTTTGGTTACCAGTATAACCTATATAGAAAAAGCAGGCATCAAATTTGATTACCAGTATAACATATATAGTAAAAACAATGTGCCATGTTTCATGAAAATAACTTGTGTGTTTAAAAACGTACAGAAATTTCCAAAAGTAAACCAAAAGTGTTACCGAAAAAATCCGTTTCTTGGTCAACCTTATAGGTTAATAGCAAATTGAGCTTTTCAAATATGAAGCATTTAATCAAAATTCGCAACCACAACGCACTTGCTGCCTCCAGAATTTCTTAACTTACAAACATGCATTATATTTCGATGGAAAATGCAAAAACATAAGGCGTTTTCGACAAAAAAAAATTATTTGTATCACCAACGACTTATGGGCCACCTGTGATTGTCGCAATAATTTTTTAAGATGTAGCTCAAAACACCGTATAATTAATGTATACAATTAATGTATACAATACTAATCTATTAGAAATGAATTTTCTGGAAATATTTTAGTAAAATGAAGGACAATGACGGTTGAAACTAAGAGTTCGGTGTATGTAAAACATTCTTCTTGAGACATTTTCTTTCCATAGATCGTATTAGATTCAAGTTATTTGCCTAAATGTTGCGAATTTTGACGTTTTCAATTGTCACTTTGACGTTTTGAGGAAACCCCCAATTTATTTTTCTTTAAATGCCCATAACTTTTTTGTCTTTTGACCTACAGAGCTAAATTTTGGAAGGTGGCACACCTATAAAGATATAAACCAGCTTACCAAATTTGGTTGCCCTTACTTTGTTAATTTTGGAGATATAAATTTTTTTCGAAAGAAAATACAAATTTTTCCGGGAAAATCTCGGCGG
Organism: Tillus elongatus; assembly: GCA_964006375.1. Lineage (NCBI taxonomy): Eukaryota > Metazoa > Arthropoda > Insecta > Coleoptera > Cleridae > Tillus > Tillus elongatus. Next base: position 37,348,797 of record OZ023265.1, read on the forward strand.
ATTTTCCTGGCTAACAAAATTATCCAAGCGACTTGCGAAAGGAATGTACTCACCAATTTTGACGTTTAAAATCGCAATTTTGACGTTTTGAGGAAAATCCAAATTTATTTTTATTTGAATGCCTGTAACTTTTTGATCCTTTAACCTACGGAGCTAATTTTTGGTAGGTTACTTGCCTATAATGATATAAATCCGCATTTGAAATTTGGTTGCTCTTACTTTGTTAATTCCGGAGATATAAATTTTTTTCGAAAGAAAACACAAAATTTTCCGGGAAAACCTAGACCGATTTTCCTGGCTAACGAACTTATCCAAGCCATTTGCAAAAGGAATTTATTCACCAAATTTAATCAAAATCGGCCCGTTATTTTTTGAGTTATCGGTGTGATACATATATATATATATATATATATATATATATATATATATATATATATATATATATATATATATATATATATATATATATATATATATATATATATATATATATATATATATATATAATAATATATATATATATAAAATTCTGGACGCAGCAAGTGCGTTATGGTAGTGAATTTTCATAAAAATATTTTTAATAACAAATATGTGTGTTTTTTTTAAGAAAGCAGGCATCAAATTTGGTTACCAGTATAACCTATATAGTAAAAACAATGTGCCATGTTCCATTAAAATAACTTTATTGTGTGAAAATGTACAAAATTTTCCAAAAGTAAACTTAAAATGTTCCCGAAAAAACACGTTTCTTGGTCAACCTTATAGGTTAATAGCAAATTGAGCTGTTCAAATATGAACATTTGATCAAAATTCGCTACCATAACGCACTTGCTGCGTCCAGAATTTATTTTCTTACAAGCATGCATTATATTTCGATGGAAAATGCAAAAATGCAATAACATAAGGCGTGTTTAATTAAAAAAAACGAAATTTGTATCACCAACGACTTATGGACCACCCTGTGATTGCAGAAATATTATTTTAAGATGTAGCTCAAGACACCCTATAATTAATATATACAAATTTTCTTCATATCTTATATAATAACGGATATATTGAGCTTTATTAATTTTTTACGAAAATTCGACAAAAATTATATACCACTAAATGATAAACTCTATAGCTAAGGCTACTGCCAAGCATCAGAGAAAGGGTCTATTTGAAATGAATTTTCTGCAAATATTTTAGTAAAATGAAGGGCAATGACGGTTGAAACTAAGACTTTAGGGTTTGTAAAACATCCTTCTTGAGACATTTTATGTCTATAGCCCGTATTAGATTTAAGTTATTTGCCTAAATGTTGCCAATTTTGACATTTTAAATCGCCACTTTGACGTTTTGAGGAAAACCTCAAATTATTTTTCTTTAAATGCCTATAACTTTTTTGTCTTTTGACCTACATAGCTAAATTTTGGTAGGTAACTTACCTATAAGGATGTAAACCTGCGTACCAAATTTGGTTGCCCTTACTTTGTTAATTCCTGATATAATTTTTTTTCGAAAGAAAACACAAAATTTTCCGGGAAAACCTGGGCAGATTTTCCTGACTAACGAACTTATCCAAGCCATTTGCAAAAGGAATTTATTCACCAAATTTAATCAAAATCGGCCCATTATTTTTTGAGTTATCGGTGTGATACATATATATATATATATATATATATATATATATATATATATATATATATATATATATATAATATATATATATATATATATATATATATATATATATATAAACATATAAAAATTCAAACTGACCCCGGATATGTGTTCTGGGGGGCCTAATTAGCGCTCATTTGAAGAAATTTTTTCAAAATTCAAAAGTCGGGATCTCCCCATTAGTGAATTTTTTTTAAGAAAATTCACTAATACTGTTATTTTTATTTGTAGATTAGACAGTTCATTTTAAACAATTTCAGGTGACTTCATTGTTGGTCCCTTCTTTTTTGAAAATAATTTAGCTAGGGAAAGCTATCTTAATCTATTGAGAAATGATATCTTACCAATAATAATAAGAGTTCATGATAATATAGACGAGATTTGGTACCAACAAGACGGTTGTCCAGCTCACAATCTAGGATCGTCAAAGAATTTTTGTACCAAAATTTTAATAATCTTGTCACTTGTAACAATGGGCCGGTTCATTGGTGTGTTCGAAATCCTGATATAACATCCATGGATTTTTATTTTTGGGGTAGTCTGAAGAAGGATGTGTATAAATTTGATCCACCACAAAATAGCAATGAATCACGGAAGCTATAAATCATATTAACCAAAACACCCTCACCAGAGTTTGGAGGCATGTTTCAGCAAGGTGTATAAAGTGCATTGAACAAAACGGTGGCCATATTAAGCAATTTTCTATTTAGTGTATTTTTAAGTTTCTATTTTATTATTTGTTGAGTTCCGTTTCTAATTGTGTTGTTTTGTGGAATTTAAGTTTCTATTTTTTACTGCTGGGTTTCGTTATTAAACTGTTTCATATAATATTACCTAGCATTATTATCCATTAAATCACAATATTTTTTTATCGTGAATCATTATGGAAAATTATGTTAAAAGTAGAAGTCTATTATTAGACTCCGTAGCCTACTGCTTTTTGAACACTTTTTTTTTGTCATTTGTGTTCTGGTATTGGATTTCATAGCCTACTATCCTTAAAACGGTTTTTCTCAAAATTGTCAGTGCAATTACAAGATTTATCAAGCATGTTGTACATCATTGGAAAGCTCTTTTCACAGGCTATCACATGAGCGAAAAATCCAATATGGCTGCCATGATAAAAACAAACGTTGATACCTGTAGCTCAAAAACAAACGACAATCCAAAGTTGAGAGTTTGGTCAATATATATTGCGTTACAGTGTGTACAATGTAATTTATAAATTCCAGGTTTTATCACGCTTAATTAAAAATCACGCGTCGTGCTGCGAAACTTAAAAGCTGTCTTTGTATTTGTACACCCATTTAAAAATTTTAAAATCTTTTGTGAAGAAAATAAGTCATCGAAACATGTTTGTTATTTCTTGCGTGTCTAATATTTGGATAAAAATAAATTAAGAACTAATTTGGGTTCTTTTCTCTCTACCATTTTATCTATTATTTTAACAGTATAGCCATTATTAAACGCTGTTTGCTTAATTATTGAAATTTCTTTTGCAAAATTTGTTTCACACATCACTATTGAAAATGCACGATGCATCATTGAACGATAGGCTGACAAACTTTTGTTAAAAACGGGGATATGAATCGTACGGTACACTTGTTCCTGTGTATGTAGGTTTCATGTATATTGAAAAGTCATATAAGTTATGTCCAGGCAACAATAGCTTATCAAAAAGGCATCCCTAGGGTTATAAAGATATATTATAATATTATTCAAGATAAAATCATGGAAAAGTTACAGTAATTTAATTTTAAGTTGTTTAGTAGGTCAATTAAGTATAGTAATCATTGACATTGACATGTTTATAGAAACAATACACAGGTTTGTTAATAATTGCAGATTGCAATATTATATGATTTAATTTGCCGTACTGAGGAATGCTGACCAAGTATGTTTACGTAGTGTTAGGAATGTAGTTCAAGTAAGTCTATATATAGAAGTGTTTGTAAATATTAAGAGACTTTTTTCATTTATTATTAAAACTTGTTACATCGTTACCATGTCTGTCTAGCCCACAATTATAACAGTACCCCCCTAGCCCCCTCAATTTATTTGTCAATTTATTTATATTTATTTATTTTTTAACCTTCTAATAGTTAAATCTAAAAAATTTATACAATAATTAACTTCTGCTTCTAAAGTAAACGTAATATTTGCATGAAGGTTATTAATATTTATGGAAAACTTAGAAAACCAAATTTTAACATCAGAAGTTTAACATAATATTGTCTTTTGGTGCAGGTATGTAAACGATATTTTAGCATGTTTTCCATGTAGCCCTACAGAATTACATGAATTTTCAAATCTAATTAATGACTTTCATGTAAATATTAAGTTTACTTTAGAAGAAGAAGCTAATAATTGTATACATTTTTTATATTTATTTATGGTCTCGCCAATTAATTTTAAAGAATATCCCATATAACATATAGCGCAAATCGGAACTTAGAATGTGATATCAAATAAATTATAAATATTTAAAGAACATTCACCTCCAGATTGCAACAAAGAAATGCATAAATAATAACAGTGTATTGTCTAATAAACAGCTGCAAATAGCAAAATGTGACTACCTTATAAAGTAAAAACAAAGGAATTGAAGCCAGCTGAGGAATATGGACCCTGTTTCCTCCAGGTAAAATTATTTACCATGACGCAGTTGTTGCGTCCACACTTTTCAAATTGTCTTTTATTTACTTTAGATATATGAAACATATTACAATCAAAATCTTAAAACTATTATGGTGTCTTCCCAAATATGTAAATGTTTATTGAAAAAAATTCTGGACGCAGCAAGTGCGTTATGGTGGTGAATTTTCATTAAAATCTTTTTAATAACAAATATGTGTGTTTTTTTTAAGAAAGCAGGCATCAAGTTTGGTTACCAATATAACCTATATAGTAAAAACAATGTGCCATGTTCCATTAAAATAACTTTATTGTGTGAAAATGTACAAAAATTTCCAAAAGTTAACTTAAAATGTTCCCGAAAAAACACGTTTCTTGGTCAACCTTATAGGTTAATAGCAAATTGAGCTGTTCAAATATGAAATATTTGATCAAAATTCGCTACCATAACGCACTTGCTGCGTCCAGAATTTCTTTTCGTACAAACATGCATTATATTTCGATGGAAAATGCAAAAATGCAATAACATAAGGCGTGTTTGATCAAATAAAAAGGAAATTTGTATCACCAACGACTTATGGGCCATTCTGTGATTGTAGAAATATTATTTTAAGATGTAGCTCAAGACACCCTATATACAAATTTTCTTCATATCTTATATAATAACAGATCTATTGAGCTTTATTGATTTTTTACGAAAATTCGACAAAAATTATATACCATTAAATGATAAACTCTATAGCTAAGGCTACTGCCAAGCATCAGAGAAAGGGTCTATTTGAAATGAATTTTCTGCAAATATTTTAATAAAATGAAGGACAATGACGGTTGAAACTAAGACTTTAGGGTTTGTAAAACATCCTTCTTGAGACATTTTATTTCTATAGCCCGTATTAGATTTAAGTTATTTGCCTAAATGTTGCCAATTTTGACATTTTAAATCGCCACTTTGACGTTTTGAGGAAAACCTCAAATTATTTTTCTTTAAATGCCTATAACTTTTTTGTCTTTTGACCTCCATAGCTAAATTTTGGTAGGTAACTTACCTATAAGGAGTTAAACCTGCGTACCAAATTTGGTTGCCCTTACTTTGTTAATTCCGGAGATATAATTTTTTTTCAAAATAAAACACAAAATTTTCCGGGAAAACCTGGGCAGATTTTCCTGGCTAACGAACTCATCCAAGCCATTTGCAAAAGGCAAAAATTTTTCACCAAATTTGATCAAAATCGGCCCATTATTTTTTGAGTTATCGGTGTGATACAAATATATATAAATATATATATATATATATATATATATATATATATATATATATATATATATATATATATATATATATATATATATATATATATATATATATATATATATATAAACATATAAAAATTGAAACTGACCCCGGATATGTTTTCTGGGGGGTCTAATTAGCGCTCATTTGAAGAAATTTTTTCAAAATTCAAAAGTCGGGATCTCCTCATTAGTGAATTTTTTTTAAGAAAATTCACTGAAAACAGGAAATAGCAAAATATTTGAATTACGGGGAAGACGTTAAAATACAGTTTAATTTTCACTATTTAAAAGGGTACGATTCAAGAGAAATGTACTTCCTTGATAGATAATTGTAATGTAATAGCCTAGCTGTAGCTTTGTCAAATTAATTTATCTCCAGCCTAAATGTGACATGCCTGTGTATCAGAAACAAAAACTTTAATCGCCAGAAAATTGCGCTGCCACCATTTGTTGGGTTACTGTTGGTCCCCGGAATTGTAGGAATATTTATACATGTGACACCGAACATATATTCTTAGGACCAAATATGACGACGTGTGTAAACTTATTTATACCCCAATTTGCTGACGCTGTAAGCACGTTATGGTAGTGAATTTAAAATCTAAACGACTCTAGAAACAAGGAAAAACCAAATATTCAAAATACGTCTAGTATGTCGAAATAGACTAATTCGTACCATTTAAAAAGTATAAAAGAAGTGCCTTATTTTGATAGCTATTTTGGCTTTGAGAACCTGATCCTATTTTAATTTGTATTGTTGAATGCATAGCCGAGAGACATTCTTGTAAACCAAAAACAGAAAATCATACATTGGCGCTGCCACCATTTGTTTGCTTCCTGTTGGCATCCAAATTATACACATTTTTATATTAAGGCTCTAAAATATAGGGACAACATCTCAACCCAGTTCTTTTAGGGAAAAGATATGACGATGTCTACTCACGCGAGTACGTAACGATAGAGAATGTTTCTAAAACTTTGACTTAATCTTATATATTTATATTATTTATATACGGTAAATAAAACGTAAAAAAGTCAGAACGCAGTATAGTGGCCTATTTTTATAAGTTTTGTAATACATAAAGCAGCTTACCTTATATCCTATGAATATCATTGGACCTGTTTAAAATTCATTTATGTTAAATTTAAGTAGCTGATTTTTATAAACAATAAACTCACAACCGTTTGAATTTCTTTTCTATCAATCCAATATGAAAAGTCACTCAGATAATAATAATCATAGTAATAATAATAACACTACCGGAGGCAAACTCCGCATCAAGAAGTCTTTATCTTGTGCAGTGGGAGCTTACACACACATATAGACAAAGGATACCACCCATAACTCATCAGAAGCCGACCTTTCCACATTCGAAAGAAAAAACGACTTTCTGAATACGGGACTCGAACTCGCGATCTCCCAGTCTAATTCTCAAGGTTACTCGCCTCGCAAACTGAGCTATCCGGCCTGCTTAGATAAATCATATGACATTCCGTTGGTTACAAACACTACTGGCCGACTAAATAATTTAAAATATCCATCTTTGTTTAGTATATTTAACTTTATACCGCAGAGTAATATCCTCTGCTAAGAACGATTGATAATCCCGGCATTTTCCAAATTCTCTTAAAGTTAATTCTAGAATAACTCAGATTAGAAATAGTCAACACTGAATTTTGGCACATTGTATATGTAATTTATTGCCACGTTTCAAAGAAAAAGCATATTCAAGAACCAAAATTTCTATCTTTCCATCAAAAACTGGACTGTATAAACTGGCCAACGACCTTAGCCCCCGAAAATAAATTTCTAGTGTAACGAAAGAAACCGGAAGCCTCTAGGTGGCGTACAAGCAGGGGGGCTCGTTAATAAGTGCGCCTGTGCGCGCGCACTGCCGCCTGCCGTGGAAAAAATAATATATTTGCTATGCTATATTTTAATAAATTTCTATTTACTTTTTTACCTCCTGCATTCAACAAATAAAATTAGTATACCGAGGATCGCAGAGCGTCGGCAGCCATACAGAATACAGAATCAGAATAAGTATAGTGTTAATCGTTGCAGACGTTATATACATCCATATCCATATAAAGTAGTCGGGCGGCGGGGTGTATTTTTCGGCGCTCTCAGGAAATGCGATACTTCAGTGCGAAATGATCGCCTATCATCGTCGAAAACGACCGAATAAGCAATTTGTTGTGCGCTATAAAATTACACACTTCCAGTTTCTAATGGACTTTTGGCAGAACGTGTGCACCTACTACCTAGTAATTTTCGTCTTCGCGTCGGATTGATTTTTAATTAGATCATTTCTTTGTTGTTTACATGTTTTAACTAGACAATTATTATTATTATTATGGCCACTACTTCGGGTTGCTTAATAAGTGGACAAAATAATTGTGATACTGTGATTAATTCAGTGGATAATATTTTAAATTTAAAGGTTAACTTTTTAAGCAACTTTTTAACTACTATAACGTATAACTAACTAGAGGAAAACTTGGTAAATAGTTAATAATTATTAAGTTTAGTAAGTAGGTTTTTTATATTACATTTTCGGGGAAAAATAGGCGAGCCCTTCATTTTTAGTGAATTTAAATTTTTTTAAATTCACTGATAGAGAGGTATCGATGGAGAGATGCAAATTTTTTTTCAAATGAACGCGAACTAGGCCCCCTAGAACCCATATCCGGGGTCAGTTTCAATTTTTATATGTTTATATATATATATATATATATATATATATATATATATATATATATATATATATATTTATATATATATATATATATATATATATATATATATATATATATATATATATATATATATATATATATATATATATATATATATATATGTATCCAACCGATAACTCAAAAATAAGCAACTGATTTCGATAAAACTCAGCAAGTGCCTTTCTTTTATTAATGGCTTAGATGAGTTTGTTATTCAGGAAAATCGGATAACGTTTTCCGGGAAAATTTTGAGTTTTGTTTTAAAAAAAAAAATTTTCTCCTAAAATTACAAAGGTATTTTAATGAAATTTGGCGGATATGTTTCCTTATAAAAGGCCTTATCACACACTAAAATTCAACTTTCTACATTTCTAGAAAATTGAGTTATTCAAATTTTGATTTTTTTTTTAATAAAATTTTTTCTCCGAAAATTACAAAGTTGTTTTGATGAAATTTGGTGTATATTTTGCCCTGGGTAAGACCCTACTACACACCAGAATTTAACTTTGTAAGTTCGTAGAAACTTGAGTTATTCAAAGTTGAAGCAATTAATAAAAATTGACTACCATAACGCACTTGCTGCGTCCCGAACTTTTATTTTCTTGCGCACCCCCAATGCATTAAGGCACGAGCCGCTACTGCGTACAAGCCTCGCAAGCTATGTTGTACATATGTATATATCTTCAGTATGCCACACCTGCGCTCTAATAAGTCGGCCTTAAGGCAGGCACTGCCATATAATTCAGTGGAGAATAGCGTGAAGCGCCATCTCTGATTTTGTGACGATCTAGGCTTTCACGCACACGCATCAGGAAGGAAGTTAAGGAAAAAAACTAGCGAGTGAAAACAACTAGTCTCCTGGCTAATTCCACGACGGGCATTGAGTTACATCATTCGCTAACCACCATCGCTACAGCCCTGCCGTAACTTGCTTGGCCACGTTGATGGGTATTTCAAGTTGAGGTGTTTTTTAAATGTTGTGTCTAAGATTTAAGATACGACGTATGTTTGTGTGCGTTTGAGTTAAAATGGCTCCTGTGAATACTTTTAGCCACAGAATTAAGATAAATTAACAAAAAATTATTAAATAAAGTTAAACTCTTTTTTTGTTGCACTTGGTAACAAATCCCACCAGCAGATATAAAATAGGTTTTTCGTTCAACGACAAGACCAAAAATAAGTTGAAGGAAATCCTATAATCTAGCTTAAGTAATTCCTATATCAAAACTCTGTGGAGTACCCTATATTCCTACCATGGCAATATATATGGTTCAGGTACCACGTCATCGATAAGTTTCTTAAACATCAACCCTAGTTTTGATGAACATTTTTAAACTACATATCAAGTTATGAAATGTTCTGGACGCAGCAAGTGCGTTATTGTAGTGAATTTTTAATAAATGCTTCAAATTCGAATAATTCAATTTTCTATAAACTTAGAAAGTTTAATTTTAGTATGTAGTAAGGTCTTTCCTAAGGCAAGATATATACCAAATTTCATTTTATTTGTAATTTTTGCTTTGTAATTTTCGGAGAAATTTTTTTTTCGAAAAAATATCAAAATTTTAATAACTCAATTTTCTATAAACCTAGAAAGTTGAATTTTGGTACGTGGTAAGGTATCTTCTAAGGCAATATATCCGTTAAATTTCATTAAAACAGTTTTGTAATTTTCGGAGAAAGAAATGTTTGCAAAGTCACACCATCTATACCTCTCTATTAGAGATTTTTTTTTAATAACAATTCACTAAAAAGTTCTGGACGCAGCAAGTGCGCTATAGTAGCGAATTTTCATTGAATGGTTCAAATTTGAATAGCTCCATTTTCGATAAACCTAGAAAGTTGAATTGCTCTGTAGTAAGGTCTTTCACAAGGCAACATATTCACCAAATTTCATCAAAATAGCTTTGTCACTTTCAGAGATAAAATTTTTGTTGTTGAAGAAAACCCAAAATTTTCCCAGAAATCCTTGTCCGATTTTCCTGGTTAACGAACTCATCCAAACCGTTAGTAAAAGAAAGGTTCCTGCCGAGTTTTATCAAAATCGGTTAATAACTTTTTGAGTTATCGTGCAGATACATATATATATATATATATATATATATATATATATATATATATATATATATATATATATATATATATATATATATATATATATATATATATATATATATAAATTGAAACTGACCCCGGATATGAGTTCTAGGGGTCCTAGTTCGCGCCCATTGGAAAACATTTTTGCAAAGTCTCACCATCGATACCTCTATATTAGTGAATTTTTTTAATAAAAAAAAACACTGAAAACCACAAAATTACAATTTTTTTTCCTTGCCTAAAAGCAAAGTTTTAAAGAGAAAACCGGTAAATATTCAAGGGTTTACAGCACGAATAAAAAATGAGAGTAGACTTATTAGAATCAATTAGCAATTAGAAGCGTTCGAAACGTGTTTTAATCTCGACCAAGTGTGAACGGACGAGACTTTGAGCATTTATTAAAGAAAAATTATCAAGACGTTTTATTTATGTTTTTAAAATAATAAAAATTCTCGAGACGCAACAAGTGCGTTATGGTAGTGAATTTTTATTAAATGCTTCAAATTTGAATAACTCAATTTTCTATAAACTTAGAGAGTTTAATTTTGGTATATAGTAAGGTATTTCCTAAGGCAATCTATCCACCAAATTCCATTGAAATAACCTTATAATTTTCGGAGAAAAAAATAGTTTTTGAAAAGAAAACTAAAAATTTGAATAACTCAATTTTCTATAAACTTAGAAAGTTGAATTTTGATACGTAGTAAGATCTTTCCCGAGGTAACATATATAGTAAATTTCATTTAAACATCTTTGTTACTTTCGGAGAAAAATAATTTTTTCGAAAGAAAACTCAAAATTTTCCCTGAAAACCCCGTCCGATTTTTTTGGCTTACGAACTCGTCCAAGCCATTAATAAAAGAAAAGCACTTACCAAGTTTCATCGAAATCGGTTAATTATTTTTTGAGTTATCAGACGGATATATATATATATATATATATATATATATATATATATATATATATATATATATATATAAACATATAAAAATTGAAACTGACCCCGGATATGAGTTCTAGGGGTCCTAGTTTGCGCTTATTTGAAAAAAAATTTGCAAAGTTTCACCGTCGATACCTCTCTATTGGTGAATTTTTTTAAATAAAAATTCACTAAAATGTATTTATTTTTTCACTGGTAAGGAATAACAATTTCCCATCTGGTAGTTCTATATAACTTAACATGTACTTTAAAAATAGTCAACAAAAAGCTATGGCAGCCATTTAAAAAAATTATCGATGACATCTCAAAGTTGGGGCATACTGTATAATACTTTAAGTACCGCAACTTGAAATACTAATCAGCGTGTAAGAGCATTTTTTTAAGACAAAGCTATATAAGTTACAAATTGGAACTGTACAGGCTCGAATAGGTTCTATTCGCGTTTATCTGAAAAAACTCCTTGCATGTATCAGCGAATTTTTGTAACGGCAAAGGAAAACATAAGTTTCTAAAAGCGTTAGTACTTTCTTATTTAATTTTAATTTATATCCTCAAAAACTCCTTCCAACTAAACTTACGAATGAAATGGTCCTCATAGATTGTCGCGTCTTCATATAAAACTGCCTGTGTTGTTCTTTTGTTATTTAATTATTTTGTTAAAAATACTTGCTGTTATAGTTTCTGTTCTGTATATTAACATATTAGATTGTCAAAAAATAGTTTCAGTTATGTACTAAATCGCCAAGCACATCAAACGCTATTTATGGACAGATATCAAACAAAAGTTGCAAAAGAATATCTAAATCAGAGTGGGCTCAGCAATTTATGGTAATCACGGTCAAGTAATTTTATTTTGAAAATATTACTTGTACGTTTTAAAAAATGTCATATAGATTATTTATAAATGAAAAATCTGCAAAAGTAATAAACGTTATGATTGCAAATATGGTGGTTGCCATGTCTGTGTTTTTAAAATTGTCCACAAAAGGAGGCGTGTACGGTAGACTCCACCCCTAGTATCTGATGTTACACACAATGAGAAGAGACACACCCGCACGACTCCGCCCATATCCAACGAAAAAACATACTACATGATACCCATTATAGGTTTTCACGTTACAGGGCTTTATGAAAATAGTTTTTATGTCACAATGGCGTCCTTTAATAATAATGTTTATGGAAATATCAAACAAAAACAATTTATCATTCGATAGAAAAACTCAAATGTCAATTTTCACCAGTTTCACTTTGAAAGCCGCAAAATATATCTTTTTTTTTATTTAGCCGAGGTGTTTTTTCCAAATCTAAAAAATAATATACCGATTAGATGTATACGGATCGTTTATAAATATCTGCAAAAGTAATAAACGTTATTACAAAATTATTGCAAATATGGTGGTTGCCCTTTATGTATATTTAAAGTTGTCTGGCTACATTTAAAAGGAGGCGTGTATTGTAGACTCCTCCGCTAATAACTCATTTTACAAACAATGAGAAGAGACACGCCCGTGTGGCGTTTGCTCCACCCATATCCAAAAAGGAAACATACTAAATGATACCCATTATAAGCTTTTACGTTGCAGATATTCTTTGTGTCACAATCGCAATTTTATACAAAAATATAATATCAAACAAAAACAAATTATCATTCAGTAGATAAATTTAAATATCAATTTTCACCAGTTTCAGTTTGCAGCCCGTAAAAAGTTTTTTTTTATTGCGCCGAGTTGGTTTTTCCAATTCTAAAAAAAATAACATATCGATTTGATGGATGAGTTGTTTAGCCAGAAAAGCCCGGCGAGTCTTTTCAGAAAAAGTTAAATGTTGTTTGGAAAAATTGTAAAATAATAAACATATTCAGATGATATTTGATACGCTAATTTCTACTATAAATAGTATGCCCAATTCTAGGTTTGTAAGGTTAAGAAAAATTGAGTTTTTATCAAAATTCGCTAAATTCATTATGAAACTTGTCTTATTCATTAAACATTACTGCTGTTAAATTTAAGACGCCTAAAAATTCAAGTTAAAACTAATATTTTTATTAATTGCTTGTTGGTTTCCTTACTTGGTGAAACCGTTCCATACTACATACAATTGTATAGACTTATTTTCTGCCACCACAAGTGCCTGCTTTTTCTCTATAACTGGTTTTGCCTATTAAGACATCGTCAGATAGAAAAAAATTGGAAGAAATGTCTCCTCTCTGACGATGCCGTAAAAGACGAAACCAGTTACAGAGAATAAAAGAAAAAAGCACTTGCAAAGCCAAAGGATAAGTCTCTACATCTGTACTTATAATTTGTATCCCCATGAAAATGTAATATTTCTATTTTTTAATAAGTTCTAATGACAATACTAGTATATTCCAGACACCTTATATATAAAGTCTGTAGAGTACATATTAGAGGTTTTTATAAAAAGTCTCTTTAAAATTAAGTTACTTTTTTCCAGCCTTTTCCCATTTATTAAACACCACAGTTTAAAATCATACCAAAACAGAGTTATCTGACTTCAATTTTGTCCGAGATATTCCTCAACAATAAACTTGTTTGTCGCCCTTTTAAGCCTTAAGCTAAGGTATTTTAGTGTCAGTAGAAGGTTTGATTCTTTTTGTGTTCGCTGTCCGTATCAGGAAAACGCTCTATACCTATCAACGTCACTTACCAACTACGGACTAGCTCTCGGCAAATAAGAGCAAGCAATGTTTGGCAGTATATAAGTAGGTATACGAATACGCTCTTATTCCATTTACACCTAAGGAAAAAGTCACAATTGCAGTGGGAAAATAAAGTGCGCTAAATTGGGTGTGACAAGTTTTGGAGTAAGTAAGTATATACGAATCACCAAGTAAATAGGTACCTACAACTTATACATTATTCATTAAAAGCACCTGGTATTAGTTTTTCCACAAATTGCATTATCTGATCTAGATTAACGTTTAACTTAAAAACCGCTTACATGTAACAAATGCCAGTAGAGTAAAAAAACTGTATCTTTGTCTCATAAGATATCATAGTTTTTGCAGTCTCGGTGGCCCAGTATGGAGAAATTTGCTCTCAAGAAAAGGTTTTAGGTTCGATTCCCAATGCAAGCGTCGTTTTAATATTGTCGGGCGTCGGTGATTAGCCATAGTATGCAAATCGACCGACGCAGTGTTGAAAAGTTTTAGAAGTTTGGATGCAGCAAGTGGGTTATGGTAGAGAATTTTCGTAAAAATGCTTTTAACGGCAAATGTGTCTTGCTTTTAAAAGAAGGATATTTGGTTGGCAGTATAACCTATATATTAGTAGCAGTCTACCATATTTCATTAAAATAGCTTTGTTGTTTCAAAAGGTACAAACATTTTCCGAAAATATGCATGGGGCTCCGCAATCTATTGATAAAAACGCCGTTTCTCAATTTGTGATGTGTGTTTAAATTATGTGCCAAAAACGTAAAAAGTTACAAAACAATTGAAATAACTCAAAAATGATGAACGATATCATTTTTTTTCTTACAAACATGCATCATAATTCGCTGGAAAACACAGAAATGCAATAAAATAAGGAGGTGTTCTATTAAAAAAAAAAGAAAGTGTGTATCGCCAACGACTTATGGGCCACCCTGTGATTGTCAAAATAAGTTTATAAGATGCAGTTCGAGATACCCTATAAGTTTTTTACTTTTTTTGTCATATCTTGTATAATAACGGATATATTGAGCTTTGCCGTAGAAAAACGTCACCCTGTATATGTTTAAACAGATAAAAACTGGAACTGTTATGAGTTTTTGGGGTTGTAGTTCGCGCTCATTTGAAGATATTTTTTTTAATTCATAAGTCGCGGTCTTCTAAATAACGAATTTATTCTACGAAAATTTGCTAAAAGATAGACTGTTAAACCATAAACTACTCTATAGCTGAAACTAGTGCCGAAGCATCAGAGAAAGGGTCTATTTAAAATGAATTTTCTGAAAATATTTTAGTAAAATGAAGGACAATGATGGTTGAAGCTGAATCTTAAGGCTTTGTAAAACACACTTTTTACGTCATATCTTCTACATAATCCGTATTTGTTCCAAATTCGTTGTCTGAAAATTTTGACGTTTCAAATCGCGACTTTGACATTTGAAGAAAAATTATCAAATGTTCAAAATATTTTTTCTGCTACTTCTTGATGTTTTTGCGTCAAGGAAACTTAACCGTTGGATGTAATATTTAATTGGTTTTGTTAATCACACAAAATATTTTGTTCTTGTGCTTTCCTCTGATCTCCAGTGGCACCCATTTTTTTTTTCTTAAAATGCCTATAACTTTTAGTGAATTTTCGTAGAAAAAATTCACTAATGGGGAGATCCCGACTTTTGAATTTTGAAAAAATTTTTGCAAATGAGCGCGATCTAGGACCCCTAGAACCCATATCCGGGGTCAGTTTCAATTTTTATATGTTTATATATATATATATATATATATATATATATATATATATATATATATATATATATATATATATATATATGTATCACACCGATAACTCAAAAAATAATGGGCCGATTTTGATAAAATTTGGCATGTACCTTTCTTTTGTAAATGGCTTGGATAAGTTCGTTAGTCAGGAAAATCAGATGAGGTTTTCCGGGAAAATTTTGAGTTTTCATTCGAAAAAAATTCTTATCTGAAAAAGTAATAAGCCGATTTTAATAAAATTTGGCATGTACCTTCCTTTTGTAAATGGATTTGACAAGTTCGTTAGTCAGGAAAATCGGATGAGGTTTTCCGGGAAAATTTTGAGTTTTCATTCGAAAAAAATTCTTATCTCAAAAAGTAATAAGCCGATTTTAATAAAATTTGGCATGTACCTTTCTTTTGTAAATGGCTTTGACAGGTTTGTTAGTCAGGAAAATCGGACGAGGTTTTCCGGGAAAATTTTGAGTTTTTATTCGAAAAAAATTTTTATCTCAAAGAATAATGGGCAGATTTTGATATAATTTGGCATGTACCTTCCTTTTGTAAATAGCTTTGATAAGTTCGTTAATCAAAAAAATCGGACGAGGTTTTCGGAAAAATTTTGAGTTTTCATTTGAAAAAAATTTTTATCTTAAAAAATAAAAAATCTATGATAACCAAATTTGGTAGGTAGATTTACGATAGAAAAAGTAAACTATACACCAAAATTTAGATTTCTATGTTACAAGAAAAAAAAGTTATAATAAAATATTTTGTGCCAGATCATTTCTATGAAAATTCACTACCATAACGCACTTGCTGCGTCCAGGCTTTTTTTTCCTTTCAACATAGAGATCTGAATTTTGGCGTGTTGGGTAAGTTGGATAGTGTAAGTATGTGCCAAATTTGGTTCTCATAGCTCTGTCTTTTTCGGAGATACGAAAATTTTCCAAAGGAAAACTCAAAATTTTCCCGGAAAAAACTTAAAAACTTAAAGACTTTAGGTCCGTACCCCCCCCCCCTCTAATTTCTGAACCGTCCGGTATATTGTGATTAAATTTGGAACGATAATATATGAGAACGGTCTGCATTTTTTGACATATCAACGACAGCTTTAAATGTCAAGGTGACAGCTGCACGCGTTTTCGGAATATTTTTTTGTAATTGAAATGGAGGTCGATATCTCATTTTGAAGGTCTTTTTATGCTCAGAACATTCTCCAGTTTTGAAAACGTTTGGTTCAGTATTTTCCAAATAGGAATCAATAATATCTGTTTCTATGTTATGACTACCATTGTTTAACATAACACACTTTTTCTAAAAAAGATTACTACTATTCATCAGTAGCAAAGTATGCACACATTTACATGTTGTTTGGAGAACCACAGAGGCTATTCAGCTCATCTGTGGTTTCTCCATTTTCTACACTTTTGTACCTATTACATGTCATTATTGATTGTTTCTGTCATACTGTTTTTTTAATATCTCGATTTAGTATTGACAGAAAGTATTAGTTCGAAATTGTTTAAAATGGCTCGTTCTTTACAAGATAAATTTGAAGCGGTTATTATTTTTAGCGAAGCTAAGCGAAATTACCATGATGCTGTTCGTATGTTCAATGTACGCTATCCGGAACGCCAAATATGCAGAAAATTTTTACGAAAACTAATTTCAAAGTTTCAAGAAATGGGTACGGTGAAAGACGCTCCAAGGTCTGGGAGGCCTAAAATTGTGGAAGATGTAAAAGTCCAAGTATTAGCTGAAATTACTGTTAATCCCCTACAGCCAACAAAGCACGTGGCTGAGGCATGTAATATTTCGTGTACTTCTGTCAAAAGAATTTTGAAAAGCCATAAGTTTCACCCATATAAAATGAAAATTATACACACGAAATAATAGAAGACGATCCTGATAGACGACTCGAATTTTGCGAAATTATGTCAGGAAGAATCGTAGGGCATCATCACTACTTGCAGTATATATGTTTCAGTGACGAGAGTAATTTTTTACATGGAGAAGTTAATACCCAAAACTGTAGGTACTGGAGTGAGGAAAACCCCAATGTTTTCCGAGAGGGACACACACAGTTCCCACATAAAATAAATGTTTGGGCGGGCATTTTGGGTAATCACATCATAGGTCCCATTTTTCAGGAAGAAAACCTTAATGGCCCCAGATATCTGGATATGCTGCAAAATACAATTGCTCCACTTATTGATGATGTTGTTGCCCAAAACCTACATGAGTTTCAAGAGGTTATTTTTCAACAAGACGGAGCCCCACCTCACTATTTTAGACAGGTCAGAAATTACCTGGACGAGAGTTATGAAAATAGGTGAAACCGGTTTGATTGGGTTGACTAAAACGAAATCATACTAGTGATTAATAAGGAAAAATAACTGCTACGTTTATAATTTGGCAGAGACTTTACTTTTATAAATATGAATTAAGTTTCCTTCTGGAAATCTTTTGTATAACTTTAATGAAATTTGTAATACGAGTTTATTTTAAAGAGACTTACACTATCTACAGATATAGCAAAATTTAATTCTTGGGCTTCATATAAAATTGAGTTTTGGGCAGTTTTCTCAAAAGAAGTTAGAACGCAATATTTTTTTGATAATAGAGAGATATCGATGGTAATACTTTAGAAAGAATTCTTCAAATGTGCGCGTACTAGGACCTCTAAAATCGTTTTTCAAGGTCTGTATAAGCTTAAAGTATTAACTTTACTAACACGCCGTATAACAATAGCCTACAATTCTTATGAAAATTCACTACTACACCTCACTTGCTGCGTCTAGACTTTTTTTATGTGGACCGTAGTTTGCGCATCATCCTACCAAGCTAGTGACCTGAATCGCTCTATAACACCCTGGTACTGTCCTTGCGACATTTCTTCATGAGTGTAGTGTTGTCTTTTCTTGTTATCCTTCCACTCTTTCTCTACTTCCCCCATTCGCTTTGGGCGATTCGAGGTTCGGACGATCTAGTTGGCTGTCGTTCGCCAGCTCTTGTGCGTCTCCCGTATGTCTCACTTATTTTCTTATTTGGTTCAATAACTGCGCTGAGGTCGAATCTGGATTTCTTAGCTTGTACTTGTAGCATATAATGTTCGCTTAAGGACCTATAAGTGTTGGCTTGTAGGATTTTTATTACGACTTCTGTTTGTCCCCCTCTGTGTTCTCTTACTTATTAGCTTGCATAAATTTGGGCACTTTGTCATATCCATCCTATGTCCATTCCTCTACATTTTAGGCAGAAGACCGTGTCTTTGCTCTCTTTTGCCTTGTGTTCTTTTTTCTTGCAGTTCATGCATTCGTCCGACCTATCTGGATTTCTGCAGTCCACATTCCTGTAACCGAACACTAAGCGTTTATAACATCTTCTGAGATTTACCCTCTCTTTGATCTGGACTACAAGCCCACCTCCATTCTTTGTTCCAGCAACCCTGTGGCTACGCTTTACTCGACTGTGACCGTAGCTACTTGGCTTATTTGTTACCCGGTTTTAAAGATGTTACCTGTATAAGGTCTTCTTTTACTTGTGTGACTTCTCTTATAGCTTCAACTGTGTATTCTTTCATTGTGTCTTCATCGGTGTTAGTTACGTGCAGGGTGCTTTGGGATTTTCTTAAACTTGATCCTTTCCATTTTAATTGTCGTTGCGCTACATAGTGCCTGCGCATTTGTCTTGTCTCCATCTATGACGAACCGTAGTTTCCCTCGCACTGTCTGCCTTAGTTGTCTTACGATTACCGCCAACTCTTTTATGTCGACTTTGCTTTTGACGCTTTTTACCAGGTCTGCATAACTGACTCACTTTGCACGCACTATCAGTTATTCTCTGGGAACTCTTTCGATTCTACTGCTTTGTTCCTTTTTCTTGGTATTCCGAACCAGTACAGTGATATCCAGTAGTACGTATCTAAACTCGCACTCGACCACTTTTCTGAACAGTTCTATTTCTGTCGGCTACACCCCTGCAATACTGTTGCTGTGGTTTTCTTTCAGACAACTCCGCAAGTCTGCTGCCTGTCTTAACATTTTTGTTACATTCTGCAGCTCGTTTTCTTCCGCCTGGTGAGGACAGAAATGAAAGATTTCTTTCTTCTCTTTCTCCCCTTTCCTAGTAGAGATTTAAGTCCTTCTTTTGAGAAAGTCTATTTGTCCTTTTTCTCCTGTTTCTTTTAGGGTGGTCTCTAATTCCGGATATTTATCCAGTATGTTTGACTATTTCTCTTTCCCCCTTCTGCGCTTTATTGATTATAAGCACAATGACCTTGTCATATGCGTCGGTTTTCAGAGGGTTTCCTATTTCCACTTCCTTTTTTTTAGGTCGCGTCAGGCCATTTATGAAACATTACTTCTTTCTCTATAACCCTGCGTATTCGTGCTGTTTCCTTGTCCTTCTCTTTAGTTATCTCGTCCTCCACTTTATTTCTGTCATGGGTCAGCGTGTCGATGCTTTTTGTAGCAGATGGTGGTGCAACTGTTTTGGTATCACTTGGGTATATTTCCCATTCTTCACAAATCTGGTTGAAAGACTCTATAATCCTTTTTTGCCTCAGGGCTCGTCCGCGTCTTTGCCACCCCGATAGCACCGCAGCCTTTGCCTTATTGTGCATGCCCTTTGTCTTTTCTCCTCCATCCATTCCTAAATCACTGTGCCTTGAACTAGTCTGTACCGCGATTGGTAGGGTGAAGTGTTATATTGCTCTGTCTCCGGTCTAGACTGACCGTAGATCAGTTGTCTTTTCCGGTCCAGAGCTATACACTCACACAAGATGTGCTGGGCTGATTCCTCCCCCTCACCGCAGAATATGCATGCCAGGTCCCCCTCGAACCGACTTGCTGTATCATTTATCAGCTTTTTAAATTCGCTCTTAGTATTTGGGATAGTCTTAACAAGGTTCTTGAGGTCTGTTGTTTTCCTACCACCTTGTTCACTATTTTACGAAACTCTGAAAACTGTTTACTTGTTGGGCTTCCTTCGGCATTTCTTTTCTTCGCTCTTGTCGTATCCTCATCGCTTTTAGCAGCACTCAGCGTCTTACCTTCTTGGTGGAGCAGAACACATATTGAAGCGCTTCAATGACGAGGTGGCGACCGTGCGATCGAGTCCCCTCTTTAAAAGGAGCCGAAGCCCCGCCGCTCGACTCTCGGGAGTTCATTTTTAGCACATCTTGGCTTCGCTGCCTTTTCATGAATGTTTTCTTCGTTCCCAGTATCTCTACCGAGTACTCACAGCCGACGCAGTCTAACGGTCGAGAAAAGCCCGTTCGCCCACTCTCCTCTACGCCCGGTACTGGGGTGTCCCTCCACTGCACCGTAAACTCCTTTACTTTATGTGTGTCTCCCATTTTTTTTCTTTTTCTTTATGGTGGCAAGTAAATTTCCGTGACAGTCGTCATTGGGTAATCAATCTTTTTTGTGTTAAGTAGACAGACACTTAACCCTCAGTTCTATTTTGAGGTTAGGTAGTAAATGATTTTCATTGAGTTAGATATAACAACTTGTACCTATATTATGCTTTTAAATTTGGAAACTAAAGAATATTAGCGTGTTTTGTTTATTTACCATGGTTTAACAGTTCTGTTTTGAAGATAACTAGTAAATGATTATATGGAAATCAAAGAATAATAATATTAACGTTAATATTTGTTAATTAATTATTCACGTAGGTTATTTGAATACTGAAATCACTTCTTGGGTATCAATGAATTTCCTTCTGATAAGCTCTCGTAAATTTACTTAAAATTGTAATACAAGTTTCTCTTAAAGAGACTTACAGTACCTAGATTATCCAAATTTTAATTTTCTAGCGTATAGAAAATTGAGGTTTTTTTTTTTTCGACAACACACCACGAGGGCTTACAGCCTAAATACTATCGTACCGTGGGTGTCGACAAGGAGGAAAGAGGCAACTTGTTAATTCTTGACTTGAAGGTTTGGAGGTTCGGGGGAGAAGGAAAAACATGTGCCGGCAAAGAATTCCATAGCTTGGAAGTCCTCGGGACAAAGGAGCGGGCATAACAGGATATTCTATGTCTGGAGACCTGGACAGTAAAAGGGTGCATTCGCTCTGTTCCCCTGGTAGAGCTGTTGGGGGCAGCAGGTGGGGGAACTATGGAAGAAAGCTCCTCTGAGCAGTGCCCGTGCAGATATCTATAAAAGAGAGAGAGGTCACCAACGGCACGTCGGTGGGCAAGGGATGGCAGCCTTTGGGTGAGTGTAGAGTCACCGATGAGACGTATAGCTCTCTACTGAATGGAGTCCAGGATAGCGAGTGTAGAAGCGGCAGCGGCACCCCAGATGTGGGAGCAGTATTCGAGGTTTGGCCTTATTTGTGAAGTATATAAGGTATAGAGATTAGCTGGTGAAAAGTATTTGCGAGCCCGAAAGAGGAAGCCTAATTTCTTAGCAGCCGATTCTGCAATTGAAGTGACATGTTGGTGCCAATTGAGACCTCGATCCACAGAAATGCCAACAAGTGAAAATGACTCATTACTTTGGATAACTTGGTTGTTCATTGTGATGGGTCTAGAGCTGGTGTATCTCTTATGAGTAAGACAGCAAGATTGAGTTTTGGTGGGGTTGAATTGTACAAGATTTCTACTTCCCCAGTCTAATAATCTTTGGAGATCCACGGAGACAGAATCCCCCATGAGTCTGCGATTCTCATCTAGTTGGGCTAAAGAAACAGGCTTAGGATATTGTATATTTGAGTGGAGGGTGCTGTCGTCCGCGTAACTGTGAATTGGGTTGGATGTGCTAGAGAGGAGATCATTGATGTGGCGATGAAACAAAGTAGGGGCTAAAGCTAAACCTTGAGGAACTCCTGCATTAATTGGATATAGTTTAGAGGAATGGCCATCCACGAAAACAGAAATGCTCCGGTTGGAGAGGAAATTTGCTGTCCAGGTACAGAGTTTTGGTGGTAGGCCATAGGCCGGGAGTTTATTAAGCAGCGCTCTGTGCCAGACCTGGTCGAATGCTTTGGATATATCTAGAGCGACAATCTGGGATTCACCGTGTAGTTCCATAGACTTGTACCAAGAATGGGTGACAGAGGAAAGGAGGTCGGCAGTTGATCTGCGCTGACGGAATCCATACTGCCTATCGTGAATTAGACTGTGTTTTTCAAGAAATTTTAGTTATTCGGTGTTTATATACTTTTCCATCACTTTAGAGACGACTGAAAGGAGAGAAATAGGCCTGTAGTTGCTAGGAAGCGCTTTGGATCCTTTCTTGGGGACGGGTTGTACTCGAGCAGTTTTCCAGTTACTAGGGAATATGCCTCTATTGTAAGATGACTGAAACAGACAAGTCAGGACAGGAGCAAGTTCTGGTGCGCATTTTTTGAGAACAATTGCTGGGATATCGTCAAGGCCAGAGGCTTTCTTGGTATTAAGAGAAGAGAGCATATTTCGTACCTTTTTAGTTTTGAAAATGATATCCGTCATTTTGTGCGCGACATTGGGGACTGTTGGTGGTTGAACATTTGGAGGTGGGTTGAGAGTAGAATTGGCGGCAAATAACGAGGCAAAAAGTTCAGCCTTGCCCAGGGCGGTAGAAACAATTTCGTCCCCTGAGACAAAAGGTGGGAACGTGCTCTTGCAGAAATTATTCCCAATAGATTTAGCAAGAGTCCAGAAGGGCTTGCTGCTGTTGGAGCTTAAGAGGACTTTGTTTTTGATGTGGTTATTAAACGAGTTTCTTGCCTCAGAAAGAATGCGGACATAGCGGTTTCTTGCGTCGTTAAATGCTTTACGGTTTTCTTGACTGGGATTGTGTAGAAGCGTTTTGTGAGCTTTGACCTTTTCAAGTCTGGCCTTGTCGCAGGATTTAGAGAACCAGGGTTTTTGAGTGGCTGAAGAGGTTTTCTGTGTACGTGGAATAAATAATTCCATGCCAGCTTGGATAATTTCGGTGACGTTTTGTAAGATATCAGAGGGGTCACGATGAGAGAAGCAGACAGACGCCCATGGAAATGAGGAAAAGTAATCCCGCATTTCGTCCCAGTTTGCGGAGTTGTAGTGCCAAACGATACGTGGGTGTGATGACTGTGTGACCTCGGGTTGCATTGTGCAGGTAGCAGTGACCATGCCATGGTCTGAACGACCAAGGGGGGGCGGTGACTGATATCTTGTAGCATTCAGGGTTTGTAGTAAGAAGGAGATCCAAGGGATTTGAGCTGTGTGTTGGGATGCGAGGAAAGTAAGTAGGTTGCTGAACCATATTGGCTAAAGAATTGCTTACTGCAAAGGCTTCCGCTGCTCTCCCTTGTGGATCGGTTTTGGAAGATCCTAGCCATTCCTTATTATGGACATTAAAGTCACCCAGAATAGTGACCTCGGAGGAAGGATATTCAGAAATCAGATGGTCGATTTTTTCAGAAGGGTAGTCAAAGAGCTGGACAAAGTTGTTGTCAGAAGGTGACCTGTAAATGCAACAGATGAATTTAGTTGCAGCCCTGAGAGAGAGTTTTATCCATAGAATGTCTTTGCTTCCAGCTTCTAAATTGGGAAGTTTGGTGCAGGGTAGATTGCTACGGACGTATGCGCACACGCCTCCATGCAATCTAAAGGAAGTAAGGAGCTTGTACCCCGGGAAATTAAGATGATTAGTGGCTGTTTTGGCACTGATTTGAGTTTCGGTGAGAAAGAGGAATTGGGGCCTATTAGTCTGGAGGAAATGGTGGACGGAATTTAGGCCACATATATTGGAGAAGGATATGTTAAATCTTGATGTTGGCGCCCCCTGTACACCCCTCTCCCGGAGATCCGAATGGAGGGGTATTTTACTTCCGGAATTTTTTGTACATGGAGGAGCCATCATCATTTTTGTTTATAAGGGAAACTGACTCATACACCAGAACCGGAAAAGTCCGTTGGAACTTCATGGGGTGGTACCTCCTCGGGCGTGAAAAAAATCCTCTACTATCACGTAAAGGGAAATTTCCACTACCAGGGGCCCTTACAGGGTGCTACCGTCCGGGCCAGACGGATCCTGGTTTTTTAACGTGATTGTTACTCCACTCCCTTTTGGGCATTCAATGTTTTTTTAAGGAGCTAGAACACAAGATTTGAATATTTTTTATGATAATAGAAAGAGAGAAATTCTTCAAATCAGCTTGTATTAAGACCTCTAAGCTCAATCTTCGAGGTCTGTTTGAATTAAAAGTATTACTTTTAGTAATATGCCGAACTAATAGTGTAAAATTCTTATGAAAATTTACTATTATAGCCAACTTACTGCGTCGCGAATTTTTTTGTATACAGACTGGTAAACACAATGTCTTCTAGCGGGTAACTTTGGAGATGGATAGAGTTTACAAACGAGTTTTGGGTCAAGCAAATTTGAAATAAGTATCACATAAGTTTTAGAAACCACACCTTTTGTATCCAACATAATTATTTTAATGTAATATTTTATCAAAATTAACGTAATTACATATTTAGAAGGACAATAAAATATTAAACTGCTCACAGCGGTCTACATGAAAGCAATTTTATATTCAAGTTTCGCGTCCACCATGGAGAATTGTATTTTTTCGCTTTCCAACACGAACGAAAAGGAGGGATAAAACAGAAGAAATTTATTGAGCTATATTTTGTAGACCTATATCATCTGTTTAAGCACAGATCGTACGTAGGTGCGGCGGTTTATCCGATAGCATTTTTCCGCTCTACCACAAACTCGCAGCAAACGGCAACTTTCGGTCAGGTACACCGCATCTGCTATCGATCCCTAACACTAAAACAAAACATAAATTCCACTTTAGCTTGTTGTTTTTTTACTTGAGGTTGGGGCTTAGTCTTTATCAGGAAGATTGCAATTGCTGCCTTGAGGTGAAACTTGTGAAAGACTTCGCAGTTATTCAGGGTTAGTTCGGAACAATAATTTTATACTTAGTTTATTGATATAGGGAAATAACTTTTTAACGGATTCCAAAGTGTTATAACTCAAGAGAACTGTACAGTAAGTTATGATGAGTATTGCTAATTTTAAGAAACTGTGAACACGCGTAAATAAAATCAACAAATATATGGCGAAAATGCTACTAATGATAGTGAAAAATATAATATGAAACAAAATTGAGAGTTGCCTGTATGACGATCACTTCAGATTTAGACCCGCCAGAAGAGCTAGAGACGTTGTGCTGACACTTAAATCAATGTGAGAGAGGATATTGAGAGATAGAGATCCGCTTATTGCTGTTGTAAATCTGGAAAAAATATCTGAACGCAGCAAGTGCGTTATGGTAGCGAATTTTCTTTAAAATATTTTTAATAGCAAATGTCTTTCTTTGATGAAAACAGGCATCAAACTTGGTTGCCTATATAGTAGAAACAATATAGCATATTTCATCGAAATAAATTTATTGTTTGAAAATATATAAACATTTTTCACAAGTCTGGATGCAGCAAATGTATTATGGAAGTGAATTTCCATAAAAAATGTTTTTAATAGCAAATGCGAGCAGGCATCAATCTTATTATCGGTATAGCCTATGTAGTAGAAACAATGTACTATATTTTATCAAAATTAGTTATGGTTTGAAAATATCCAAAAATGTTCCGAAAATAAACTTAAATGTTGGTTTCCTAACCAACAAAGCTTACGTTAATAGCAAATTGAGTTATTGAAATTTGAATGATTTAATGAAAAATCGGTAAATTTGCAGATTAGCTCCCGAACGCTTTTCAAAAAAAAAATTCAGAAATATTACTAGGACCCCACCTGGATGCACAAATCACAAGAAAATTTTCTTGTTCACACCCCCCAAGTAAGTTACGGGACTGGGAGTGAATAGGGGTGCTGGGCGGGGTAGGTAGTAAAAAGGAAATATGAGCAGAAAAAGCAAAGAAAACTACTTAAAAGCTGTCTATTTGAAGCCATGTCACCATTAAACCCCGCCTACCTCGCACAGCACCCGTATTCGCCTCCAGGTCACGTAACTTCCTTGGGGGGTATGAACAAGAAGTTTTTCTTGTGGTTTATGCAACGAGGGTGGTTGTATGCACACGAAGGGGGAAGGAAAATGCCTACGACGAAGTAAGACCCCCCCCCGCGCTTGACGTGTGGTGGGGTTGGGAGGTTAGGGGTGGCTGCTTCGTCGTGGGGATTTTCCTTCCCCCCTTACGTGCATACAACCACCCCCTTGCATAAACCACAAGAAAATTTTCTTGTTCATACCCGCCAAGGAAGTTACGGCACCTGGTGGAATAGGGATGCTGTGCGAGGTAGGCAGGGTTTAAGGGGGATATGGCTTCAAGATGTGAAAAAGACAACTTTCAAGCCCGTTTTATTCGCATTTTCTGCTCATATTGCCTTTTTACTACCTACCCCGCCCAGCACCCCTATTCACTCCTGATGCCGTAACTTCCTTGGGGGGTATGAACAAGAAATTTTTCTTGGGGTTTGTGGATCCGTGGGGGGGGGGTGCAGGTTTCCGAAAACAGTTTTTTGAAAAGCGTTCGGAGCTAATCTGCAAATTTAACGAAAATTCGCTACCAAAACGCACTTACTAAGTCCATATTTTTTTTCTTATAAACGCATCATATTTCGGTAAAAAATGCAAAAATGCATTAACAAATTTGTTCTACGAAAATTAGCTTAAAAAATTATAGACCGTTAAACCATAAACTTCACTAAACATACAAATAAATATCCAAAAATGCATCAACTTAACTAAACTGACAGCCAAAGGATCAGAGAAAGGGTCTATTTGAAATGAATATTCTGTAAACATTTTAGTAAAATGAAGGGCAATGGCAGTAGAATATGAAACTTAAGGGTTTGCAGAACACTCTTCTTGCAACATTTTCTTTTCACAATCGGTATTTGCTTCACATTCTTTGCCTAAACGTTGCCAATTTTGACGTTTAAAATTGCGAGTTTGACGTTTTGAGGAAAACTTCAAAATTTGTTTCTTTAACTGCCCATAACTTCTTTGTCTTTGAAGCTAGGGACCTAGATTATGGTACAGAGTTCGCTCTTTATAATGCAAACACGCGTACCAAATTTGGTTGTCCTTACTTTGTTATTTACGGAGATATGAATTTTTTTAAAAAGAAATCACAAAATTTTCCGGGAGAGCCTAGTCCGATTTTCCTGGCTAACGAACATATCCAAGCCGCTTGCAAAAGAAAGGTACTCACAAAATTTGATTAAAATCTGTGTATTATTTTTTGAATTATCGGTCGGATATATATATATATATATATATATATATATATATATATATATATATATATATATATATATATATATATATATAACGGTCACTTATTTCTCAATATCGTGGTGATCTAAACACGGAGCAGCAAGCTTATTGTTATTGTGACATTATCGTCCAGTGACGTCACGGATTATGCCGGCAAAATGGTGGTGTTCAAAATCAATTATGAAATTCCGATTTTCAAATCTTTTTTTTCGTCGTTATTGTTGTAGTGTGTGAAATGAAAAAAATATTAAAAATCATCTTTGTTGGATGTCTCTCAGGTGTGATAAGAAAAAAAACATGCAAATTGTCAATTGCCGGGATCAAATTAAAGCGTTTGTAAGTACGATCCTTTTACATTCGTCCATTGTTCTGTAAAACATCAGGTAATTCACATAAATGTATACAGGAAGCCGAATAAAACTTTCAAAATTTTCTAAACCGTCAAGAATGTCCCGTTTAGAAAAAAGTTTTCTGTCTTGAATTTGAACTTAACACATGTTGAAAAATTAATTAAATGCTCACGTGACGAATTTTTGTCTATCTTGTTCTTTTCAACTTGCCGATGCTGTAGATAAATATACCGCAACTAAATGGACAAATACTATCATATAATTTTGAAAGTTATTCAACTAGAAGAGTTTTTATTTAGTAATTCTTTGGATCACAAGTTTTATTTTAACTTGAACTCTCTAGCTGCCGATGTTACAATGTAGCTTTTTTGAATAACAAATCAATTCTACAAGTAAATATTACCGTTAATTTTCCCGAAAGAGAAAAAATCTTCAAGTTTTTGTAATACATTTTTGAAGCTAACAACTCGGGTTATTTAAATCTACAGAGATTTTACAGCTTCCCAACATTCAAAGAAGACAAGTTAAGAAATAAGCTACCTCATCTTCTCTTGTGCTACATTACAGATAATGCGTTATCTAGTTTTACGGGCGTGTCGTAGACTTGATATTTGTTTAATTCGGGATAACTCCAGTTTGTGGTGGGGGAAACGCTTCAAAATTTATTGATGAAAAGACCTTTAAATGCTCTACATATGTGGCAAATTTCGTTCCACTCACTTAAATAATAATAAAAAATTCGGGACGCAACAAGTGCGCTATGGTAGCGGTTTTTCCTTACGTGCGTCAAATTTAAATAACTTTGCTATAAGCCTCGAAAGTTGAATTTTTGGTATATAACAATTTTTTTTTTCAGAAAAATCAATTTCTTTACAAAAACTGGTCCGACTGGTCTGGCTAACAAACTCGTCCGTGGTCAAGACAGAAAAGATATATCCAAGCGATAACTCAAAAAATACTAAACTAATTTGAACGAAACTTGGCATATATCTTTTATGTCTTGACCATGGACGAGTTTGTTAGCTAGTTTTATATATATATATATATATATATATATATATATATATATATATATATATATATATATATATATATATATATATATATATATATACATACATACATATATATATATATATATATATATATATATATATATATATATATATATATATATATATACATACATACATATATAGAAACATATACAAATTTTAACGGAGCTTGGTTTCTGGTTCTAGGGGCCCAAATTCACGCCCATCTGAAGAAAATTTTCCAAAGACTTACTATCGTTACCTCTCTATTAGAGAATTTTTCTAAATGAAAATTAGCTAATAGGACCCAAGTTACAAGATGGTGTTTGAATTTTTCGTGTATGCTTTTTATTTACAGAATGATTACAAAAAAGACCTTTTTCTATTTTCACGCATAACTTTTTTACTCATCAACCGATTTTCGTAGTTGAGATCTCATATTAAAGCCAAGGCTTTAGGCAGGAAATTCCTGTTAACAAAAGCGACGCAAAATGAACGATCCATATACAGCGCGGCTTGTAAAGTGATCTAAATCCGAATCGTTTAAAATTTCCGTTTGACAGCAGAATTGACTGGAGATATGGATGGTAACACTTTCGAAAAAATCCTTGAAATGAGCGCGTACTGGGACTTCTAAAACCTAACTTCAAGGTCTGTTTAAATTTAAAGTATGACTTTTAGTAATATACCGTAGGTACTGATAGTACACCATTCTTGTGAAAAGTCACTACTAAACGCACTTGCTGCGTCCCGAGATTTTTATAAATATTAAGTAGAATTATACAAAAGAATACGCACGTAGTATCAACTGACTTTTTTTTTCTATAGAGCTATTATTTATTCCGTTCTTATTACCTGAGACGTGTAGAACGAGATTGCTCTGCAGAAGCGGAATCTACCGTAGTTTTAATAATGGATCGAAACAATTTCTTATTCCATTCCTTTCTCTAATTCATTTATATACGGAAACGAAATGTTTCCGGAGTAGTTTCCTATCGTCTCTTAGTTCTGTAATTGCCTTTCGTCCTTGTTCGTGCTAGAAGGTGACGACGGAATATATGGTACGAAAAGGAAAGGGGGGAAATGGGCACTGAATATTATTAAAT
Organism: Tillus elongatus; assembly: GCA_964006375.1. Lineage (NCBI taxonomy): Eukaryota > Metazoa > Arthropoda > Insecta > Coleoptera > Cleridae > Tillus > Tillus elongatus. The sequence continues at coordinate 37,379,309 of OZ023265.1, forward strand.
ACAGACGTAAGAACTGCTTCTTCAGCATAACTATAGTTTCTTATCTTGTCTGCGGGTTCGCATTTACATCATCCCCACGTAGGAGGAATTTTAATTATTAATATAAAACACGATTGTTCTTCCTCAACAAAAGGTGGAATTTATAGATTAGCTCTTAACGCTGTCTAAATCGGTTCCACTACCAGAACCATCGAAACTCAATTCGAAAACACACTTCTTAATTGAAAATTAACCACCCTGAAACCTACACATTTTTAAAATATATCATTGATACTCAAGATCGATTCATAGTAAATAACCACGTGCGGCCCGTAAATTTTTGTAGTGAAACGCAAACCTGACTTTTGAGAAGCGCTGGCGATAAAAAAAGCACATTCACGATAATAACTACCTTATTTTAAAAGACACAACTAGCTCGATGGATCCGCCTTTCTTAAAAGTCTGGTTTTCAGTTAAATTTATCAAATGTGAAGCTCAATACGGCTAACCGTTGTGGTGTGAACGGATCGCAGATTTTTTGGCTCCTACGTTTTTAAAAAGACATTGATGGGTGATCGTTATCTTAGTTTTCTGCAAAATGATTTTGAAGAAATGTTGCATGATTCAAACTTAGCGATAAGAGCAATGTTGAGATATTTTTGACATGACGGCGCAACGTCACAAAATGAATTGAGCGGAAAATAGATTTAAATGAAAAACGGAGTCCTGGGTTGGAAAAAATGCTTCGTTTTATGACCACCTCGATCTCCGATCTCTGCTTAGGCGTTTTTCTTTGGAGAATAATATAAAGCAAAGTTTACCACCAACATTATGAAAACATTGACGGTCTCAGAGAAGTTGTAGGTGCATTGCTTTAATATGACTGAGAGGCGTCAAGTTCATAAAACAACGAATTCCATTTAGTTATAATAAAATTGCAACTGTTCGTATCTGTTTCGTTCTATACAACAACGACACTAGGTCTTCAAGGAAGATACATTTCCCATATGCAGTAAATATCAAACACTATTGCATTTGCTGTCTGTCAGATAATTTCATAGGTGACTACTTTAAATGAAAATATAAAAACATCGAAAACTTTCTAAATACTCAAAATAGGTATATCATCGCTTATACCACTGTAATCAGCAAGAAATAATATTTTTCATGACATGATAATTTCTGATAAAGAAAACAACAACCTTATGTCATATCTCAAAAATTGCTGTAAAAAAAAAGAGAATGTACCATTTTATTTGCAATAAAATTATCTAAAACTTTTCCCATTTATATATTTATCTAAGTTCGATACCAAAAGAAATAAAGGTAATTAAAAAAATGGTCAAAATCAGTTATTCTCAAATATCTACTAGGCATTAACCTAAAAAATAAAAGAGCTGTTGAATCAGATTAGAAAAACTACAAATCTTCTCCTCATTTAACCGGTTCTCTGGCTCCAACAGTTTCTTAGTTACCCGTAAGAAACCAGTGGCGGCTGGTCGGGGTAGGCAAGGTAGGCGCTGCCTACCTTGACTTAGAAAACTTAAATTAAAAAAAATATATATTTAAATATACTAAATAATTATACATATCTAGTTTGCTCGTTGCAATGTGATAAAGGTTTCTTCTATTAGCAGTTCTATGGAAATTTGTACCGATACGATCCGAGCCGCCGGTTATATGTTAATAAGAAAACACTGTCTTAATAAGAGACCGTGATAGGCGAGCCAGTTGCTAGCCTAAATTTCATGTGAATCTTGAAAACATCAGATCTCGCTCTCCCTCTCTACTGCATCAGTAGTACTGCTCTACGACGTGAAGAAAGTCGTGACATATGCTAAGCTGTTAGGCGACAACTACAGGCGCCTCATTACTGTGCCGCTAGAGTGGATTCGGAGAAAATGACCTCTAAAGTCGGGTCTTTAGAGGTCATTTTGCCAAAAATTGTGAAATACAGTTACGTGGCTCGTACATTTTAAACCACGGTTTATAAAACCATTTTTTACATGACAGATTTATTATTTGATATACTTAAAAAAAGTTATTAGACATAAATTATTGGAAAAATCAAATCTTTTTGGCCAGGGATCGTATCAAATCCTTGAGAAATGAGTCAACCTTTGATAAATTATTCGAAAAAGCGGGACTAAAAATTACCACTAATCTTGAGCCACCACACAAGAGACGCAAATTATCTGAAACTGCTTTAGACGATGAAAAAACATCATTGCGTATTTTGTTTTATGAAGTAATAGATAATATTACAACTCAAATAGAAGTCAGATTTGTAGATGTCACAACTATTATTTGTTTCTCTAGCTGATTCGTCAAAATTTAAAGAACACCGTAAGGATTTTCCAACTGATCTAATAACTAATTTAACCAGATTTTATAAAAATACGTTCGATAAACAGAAACTGATCAACGAGCTAGAAGTTATATATTACGACGAACAATTTAAAAAACTAAATGTAGAAGCAATTTTAAATAATTTTGTGGTTAACGATTTTCGAAAAATATTTACTGAGGCTTATAAACTATTTGTTTTAATCGCGACAATTCTAGCAACAAGTACCTCAGTTGAGAGAAATGTTTCTTGTTTAAAGCGTATTAAAACTTACAGCAGAAATTCGATGAAGAATGACCGCTAATCAACTCTTAAGAATGACCGCTAATCAACGCTTGCACATATTTCGATAGAAAAAGAGTTGTTATATTTTCTCCAAGATCAAGATTCAGATGAATTTGCGAATAATATAATAAATAAATTCTCATTAATAAAAGACAGACGTATAAATTTAATTTATAAAAAGTAACTGTCATTTTCAAACGAGGTTGGGTTATGGTTAGGCTGTGAGGGAAGGAGGAGGCCTACGTCGCGTAAATTAACTATACTGAAGTAATACCAATTTAAATACAAACGCGCAGACATTTTCTTATTTTTATAAATTATTTAAGCGGAATATGCTTTGCAATTCAGAATTCCTCTAAACTATATTCATTCACCATTCCTCTAAACTATATCCAATTAATGCAGGAGTTCCTCAAGGTTCAGCTTTAGCCCCTACTTTGTTTCTTCTCCACATCAATGACCTCCGCTCTAGCACATCCAACCCAGTTCACAGTTACGCGGACAACAGCACCCTCTACTCAAATATACAATATTCTAAGCCTGTCTCTTTGGCCCAACTAGATGAGGATCGCAGACACATGGAGGGGTCTGTCTCCGTGGATCTCCAAAAAATATTAGATTGTGGAAGTAGAAATCTTGTACAATTCAACCCCACCAAATCTCAGTCTTGCTTTCTTTCTCATAAAAGATACACCAGCCCTAGAACCATCACAATGAACAACCAAGTTATTCAAAGTAATGAGTCATTTTCACTTGTTGACATTTCTCTGGATCGAAATCTCAATTGGCACCAACATGTCACATCAATTGCAGAAGCGGCTGCTAAGAAATTAGGTTTCCTCTTCCGGACTCGCAAATACTTTTCACCAGCTAATCTCTATACCTTATATACTTTAGAAATAAGGCCAAACCTCGAATACTGCTCCCACATCTGGGCTGCTGCTGCCGCTTCTACACTCGCTATCCTGAACTCCATGCAGAAGAGAGCTATACGTCTCATTGGTGACCCTATCATCAGTGCTAAGAGGAGATCTCTTCCATAGTTCCTCCACCTGCTGCCCCCAACAGATCTACCAGGGGAACAGAGCGAATGCACCCTTTTACTGTCCAGGTCACCAGGCATAGAACATCTTGTTATCCCCGCTCTTTTGTCCCGAGGACTTCCAAGTTGTGGAATTCCTTGCTGGTGCATGTTTTTCCTTCTCCTCCGAACCTCCAAACCTTCAAGTCCAGAATTAACAAGTTACCTCTTTCCTCCTTGTCGAGACCTACGGTACGATAGTATTTAGGCTGTGTGTTGTTGAAATAAAAAAATAAAAAATTCGCGCACTGTCGCCTACCCAAGCCAGAGGGGCACGAGCCGCCACTGTAAGAAACCACTACAAAATCTCACCCTGTATATATACTTACGCCCCTGTATATTTCCGACATCATTTATAACACGATAAACCCGTAAAACATGGATTATGAAGTTTATGGACGCTATACAGATTGCTGATTAAAACATTGTGCTTTTGCAATTCTCTAAAACATTAATAATTCATTCAATCGCTCCAACTTTACTTGTTCATACATGTATTTGCATCACATATTTTACTATATTTTTGACTTTAGGAACTATACCAGATAAATAAATATTTTTTTTTGGAAATCGCTTAACGAAAAAAAATTTTTAAATACTCGTGCAAACATTAATAATAAATATTAATAACCTAAAAGTATGAGATGACTAACAAATGTTTCTTTTGTTACAGGTGCATGGGGGGCGATGGGGATCGGGGAGACTGAGGGGGGGCTCCGGAGGCGGATGCCGCTGCGGCGCGCGGGCGGCAGCGGAGTGGCTGCGTCAGCCTCCGGGCTGAGCGGAAGGGCAATGCGCTACTACCGGCTCTGGATCTACACTTGCAACACCGCGCTACTAGCGGGTGCCATAGCCTTCGCCGGTGCTGCCGCCAAGACGCTATTCTTCGACTTCCGCAGGGCACTAGTGCCGTCGCTGACATTCTACCAGCCATCCTTCCTCTACGCTTATCTGGCGCTGCTCACACAAGGCGGAGCACTACAAGTCCTAGGATGCGTCGCCGCCATCAGACTCTCAGAAAAACTGCTCAACATCTACTGGCTTCTGCTGCTCGTGCTGCTCTTCGGGGACGTCTTGATCGGTGCCTTCTGGGCCTTCCGCTTCGAGAGGATATGCCAAGAACTCAGGCCGGCGCTCAGGATACGCTTTCAGCTAGAGTACGGCACTAACAACGACATGACTGGCCTGTGGGACCGACTTCAAGTAGAAGATAACTGCTGTGGTGTTACCGGACCAGATGAATTTGGAAACGGGACCGGGAGGTTCGAGATGCCGCCGAGTTGCTGCATGGAACCGCCACCAGAGAACACCACCAGATGCGCCAGACCCTTCCAGACTGGCTGCGATGAGAAACTTCAAGCTTACCTAAGGAGCACCGCCTCCATTTTAGCAATACTGGGATATTGCGTACTTGCCTTCCTGAAACTGTGCTTCCTCGGTATTCTGCGGTACGAAATACGTGAAATGATCCAGAAGATACGAATTTTGCGGACTGAACTAGAGCTCCCGAACTTGAACGGTGCGGTGCCCGGGACTTTACGAGCGGAGAGTGCTGAGAGCGAGCGCGAGTCGCTGCTGGTGCGACCCGAGAGTGCCGCCCTACTGTCATCGCCGCCAACGCAGACCAAGAACCCCAACGGTAACAATAATTATGAGATGAGAGAGTACAGAAGCCACGACAATATTTGACTAAAGTATCGGCTTGAGGGTCTGTTCAGTCGCGGCCGCTGGGGCCGGGTCAAGAAGGGCCCTCTGGCGACGCCCTTGGAAGACATATTCAAGCGTGTGCCGAGAACCAGCCGGGTGAGGGACGATCCTTGCTGAAGTGCTACAGTGTGATCCCATTTAAAAACGATTCCATTATTATCAACAGTTGAAGCTTTATTAGTAACGCAAGTTTTCCTTAGATTGTTCACGCCGTGATACTACGATATTATAGAGTCACGTTACTGTTGCCAACGGAAGCCGACCATTCTTTCATTTACTTTATATTGTAAAAGTAATCACACTTTAATGTACAACTTGTCAAAGACAGAAAGAGACGTGGAAATATTACTTGCTGTGCTCAAGAAAAAGCAAGAGCACATTCGTTGGAAGAAATGTGGAATTGTACACTTGGAAATTTAATACTGATGATAAAAGTAAATATGTTATATAAGATACAACGAACTATAAATTATAGATGACTGAAAACATTTTAAATACAAATTACAAATTTTGACTTGCAACTTAGATTCTATAATTATTGCAATTATACAGCGTAACTGGATGGATTGCACTTTGTACTTGTATATGATAAATCTAATCGTTTGAATTTACCTTACTGAATATTAAATGAAATCATGATAGAAAAGGCTATGCACATGTCTTCCTCCAATTGACAAGCTGTACTTTATTTTAGTCATTTTTGAATTCGCTGAATTCAATTTGCGATTTATTATAATTTTAGACAATCAGGGAAAAGTATCTAGTATATCAAAGAATATGTATGTATAGAAGGAGAAGCCATATAAAAAGATAGTATTATTTTTTAAATTAATATGTAAATTATAATGTATTTTTGGCTCAACAAAAAAAAGAATTATGACAAGTCATATCAAATAAAAAATCGAAAAGTGAGAGAAAGTGGTGATACTTAATTGTATAAGTGAAAATAAGACAGGGATAGGTTGAAAGGATAAGGTGCTAAGTATTTAAACAAACAATTATAAAATAAATTTAAAATATATCTTAAAGTAGCATGTAAAAACAGAAAATATTGAAGGAAAATAATGACGTGTAATGGATAGTTTAAGTAAAGGAGAATTCCTAAAATCTTTATTTTGTTAGAATTATGCAGATTTGGTTATAAAACAATCCTATAATTCGTGAAATACTTCACTTACATCTATAGAAAGTTATCGGTGACTGATTTTTCTTAACTCATTAAAAAGAACATGAAAAGTGGTTAAACGGCAACGTCCCATCAAGGTTTTCTTCATTATGGCAAAATAAAACAACAAAAGAACAAGTCAATTTTAGTTTTTATTTAAATTACAACAGCATCATACAGACAAAATCCAATTATTGGATGCCGGAATACACATAATATTATGAAATAAATTACCAATTCTAAAGGTAGTCAGCAGAACTAAGAATGAAAGAACAATTTAGCGTAATATCAGTTGCTTGACCTCAGCAGCTGTGCAGTAAAAAATGTAAATACTACCACTCAGCTGATTATATAAACTACACATTGTATACAGTGATGAGGACTGTACCATATTGAGCGTTGCAGTGGGTAAGTAGAAAGTCAAAGTGTTTCTAGCATTAAACGTCGGTACTAGAACGTTTAAGCCACCCAGGATATCAGAGCAGTCAATCTCATTCGAAATTATTTTATATAAAAACATAATGAAAGTGTAATTGCGTCTCTGTTGCAAGCTATTGACAGAAAATCGTGATAGTAGGCATGAATGAGAAACATGTTGTGCAGGGTAGATGCCATCCTCCTTAAATACAAGAAATTTTAGGAATCGCCTCTGTACTCGCTCCAAACAATCAATATACACAGAATAGTTTGGGCACCATATGACAAGCATATTCTAGTTTCGACCGGACAAATGCATTAAATATAATTACCATGGTTTTGATTGACACAAATCCTAACATTCTATAAGCATCCGACGTTATACTGACAATTTGGTATCAAAAGTAATCCCCAGATCAGTAATCAACTCCTTTTTTGGTAGATACGAACTATGCATGCTATAACCAAACCGCACTGGAAGTTTCCTCAGAGTGAACGTCATGACACAGCACTTGTGAACATTCAGTGATAGCCGGTTTTCATAACTCCACTTTACCACAGCATCAAGAGCTGCTTGAATTCTATGAAAATCAGACAAGTTATTCACTTCCAAAAAATATTAAGGTCGTCAGCATACAGCAAATAATTGACATCATTGTCCACCGCCACATCATTTGTAAAGATATTAAATAATAAAGCACCCAAAATAGATCCTTGAGGGACTCCAGATGTAGCCATGAACTCTGACGATGTAACACCTCCCACCGCAACATACTGACTCATATTACTCAGGTATGATCTAAACAGTTCTATCAAATGATCAGAGAAACCAAAAGAATTAAGCTTATGCAATAGGAGGCCATGGTCAAGCCGGTCGAAAGCTTTAGAAATATCCGTGTATATGACATCCACTTGAGATCTATGCTGAAAAGATGTCGAAACGTATTAGGTGAAAGAAAATAAATTTGTTACAGTAGATCGACCGGGTATGAAACCGTGTTGGGCAGGATCGATGATCGCCTTTACGTGATTATGCATTAAGGGATGCAGTACCGACTCAAAAAGCTTACCAAAGTTATTCGAGATAATGACCTGCCTGTATTCAACAACACTTGTCCTATTACCACCCTTACCGATAGGACACGATTTAGATCTCTTCCAAAGAGACGGGTATTTGGCTTATTGAATGCAGCTATTAAATATTAAAGTAAGAGGGTAAGCAAAAACAGAAGCATATTCCGCCAAATAAAGGAGGGGATCTCATCTCTACCCGCAGTCAAGGCAGGTCTGAGACCTCTCAGAGCAGTAAGTACATCGTCCTCTGAAACAGAGGTAATATTCAAAGTATTATTTAAAATGGGGAATAAGGCATGTTGTCAGCTGAGGAGCTAGGTAAATAGGTATCCTTAAAAACTCTGGCAAATGCCTCAGCAATGGATGCTGCACCTCTAAATTCACTTGTGCCGTTATACATAACATTTGGAATATTGTTAAAGCCTTTCTTAGAATTAATATAATTCCAAAACTTCCGAGGTTCAGTTGAAATACCAGACTCACACTGGGAAACACTCTCTGAACCGTGTTCCAATATCAGTCTTGACTAAAGCTCTCACCCTACTGAATTCCATAGATATTTTGATCGCCATGACGCTTAAACTGCCTCCAGATACGATATTTAAGCTTAATCTTACTGATAATATAATTTTTAAACCATGGTAGATAAGAACTGCGTCTAGACACTGTTCTCGGGACGTGCATATCCAAGACATTGTAGTAGAATAGTTCACAAACATTTTGTGGGACACATTTTCTACTGGATTGTACCGCTTAATGGTAACCCTTGCGCAAGTGTAACTTTCACCCTGAAAACCTAAAAACTAGCAATGGAACAACGCAAAGCTTGGGATGTGACTTATGAAGCATATTAAATTCGCTTTATAGTAAAATTTATGTTTTTAAATTTGGATTTTTACTTCTTGAGAAACAAACTTTGAAGGTAAACATTTCTGCTGAAATCCTCCAATCAGTTAGTATTATTATTATCATTATTATATAATTTATTAGCGATTTCAGACCATTAATTTTAATTTAAGAATTCAACCGTACAAGATACAATAGAAATTTTGTTGTGTATTTAGAGCTGAGGATTTGCCATCTATGTTTAAAACAATACATTATTTAGATATTAACATGCTCCTTGTATGCAGACATATATCCATGAATCCAATTTGCAACAAATGTTTACAATAAGGCGGGCTAAATTCACGAATTTCGCGTTCGATGTTTGTTTTAAAGTCGTAAATCTTCTGTAGTTTATTAGCGTAAACCAATAATTCCACATAACTCCAAAGAAAAAATTTCAGGGGAGTTAAATCGCACGAACGAGGTGGCCAATTGACAGGTCCATTTGGGAAGATATCGAACCACCAAACTGTTCTTCCAATAAGTTAATTGTTGCGCACCCTGTAGTGCCATCTTGTCGAAACTACATCTCATCCATTTTCCGCACTTCGGGCAACGAAAGGTTTGTTATAATTGTTCAATGTGGCTCTCCGTTGACTGAGTTTCTGATTGCTCATCTTGAAAAAAAAAGGTTAGATGATGCCTTCGAAACACAATCCGCACCAAACAGTGACCGTTCGGTAATGCATACGCTTTTCTTAAATCACCTGGCCTATTCTACTTGTTAACGACGTCATTCGGCCTATTCTACTTGTTAACGTCGTCGTTCATCAAAAAATGAGACCCATCACTGAACATGTTATTTTTTTTAGAAAATTTGCATCATTTTCTAATGCCCAATCTGAGAGCACATGACGTAAGCGATGATTAGTCAGTTTTAATTTCTGCCTAGGAAGAATTTTGTAAGGGTACAAACTCCAGTCATTCCGTAAAATACGCCACGTTGCCACTGCACCCGACGACTGAGAACGACTCTCCACGGACAAATTTATTGGCTCTCACAGCAGCGATACTTTCGTCACTACGTGCGGTTTTTTCACAAGCAGGTGGTTTTTTCCAACAAAGTAAAGTTTGTTTTGAAACTATCGATAATGGCTGAAATCGGTTGTTCACTAGGTCAATTATAACGGTCATAAACATTGCGCAATGCTCTGTACGTAGCTCGAACAAATTCCGAAATTTTGTAATACATTTGATCATTTTCAAATGCTGCTGTGGCATGTACCTCGTCATGATTAAATAGCAAACCTCACTGAATACAATGTACAACGACATTAGACTATTATACAAGAAACATATCGAGTATGTGCCACTTTCTTGGTACTGGCAATAGGTCTGTTTCCTTTTAACTGCTGCAGTTTCTACGGGTTCCTCAATATTTGTCTTTCTGTGGAATACCGATCCTTTTTCACGAAATTTTGTCACTAAGTCACGGAATATGGGACAAATGTCCATCTAGATTGAAATCTTTAAATAAATTTTCAGTAGCTCCATCCTAGTCATTATTCTTTAAGAAAATTTAAATAATTCGACCCATCCCTTTAACATTTAAGCGACATTTATTCGTATGCTCAAAAATAGTAAGTGTAAAGAAATGAAACGGTAGTAAACTTGTGACTTCATTTATTTCTCGTTATCATACTTAAGTTTTTAGGCGTTTATTTTAAAGCAATTGGTTTGACTTATCTGTTTTAATAGATATAGATATCTGGGTGGGGTATTTTTTTTTGAAAGGTTGTAACTCAATTTTTCTATAAATGCTGATCGAATCATTTAAAATTGTTGTATAGTTGAAAATACAATTTAATGCGCTTTGAAATAACGTATCGACTACCTTTGGCCTTTTTATATTTTGGAGGTTGAAGTCATCCCCGTTGGTTGTTATTTAGGAGTTTAAAATAACAACAAATATCCCCCCATCGAAACTAAGATTGACGTGAGTCTGCATTTTTATTTTATTTTGACATAACGATGAAAACCTTGCTAAAAAGTGCACACTGGACCAGCTTGTACAGTTAATTAAATTTATTTGAACATTGTTTGTCTTTATTAAACGACAAACTCACGGCCAACTAAAGACTTTATTTAAAAACGACACTTGTCCAAAATTTTCATTTTTCAATATAATGAAAACTGGTTATAATTCTCATTCTAAACTATTAAATGAAACTGTTCATTTCGTATCTTGTATATTACTTTCAACTAACAGAATAAGAATAATGTTTTAATTGGCTGAAAATCGAGACAAAAATTTCACTTTTATTTTTTGTAGAAGCATTTAATGCTCCAGTGATGAAAAAAAATCACACACAGTAAAAAAATTCATGTTTTTTTTTTGACACACGTAAAAGGTAAAATAGCTAACTTCAATTACAGTGCTAAAGTCCAAATTCTTAGTTCTTTATAGACGCTACTATTCTCGTTTTTATCAACCACATTATTAGTAAAACCTCCCGTGACATTTTTATTTTTCTCAACACTCGTTCATAAAAAGACTGGTTTTTGGGTTATGGAGATATAGTAACATAAGTTTGAAATGTCTAATTTCCAAAACAGATATTTAACCTGGCTCGGAGTATGCATTTGTGAGATTTATCTCATTAAGTGAAGATTGGAACCTGTGATGAGCACTGAAGCATACATTTTGGAGAACCAAATTCATCACAACTCAGTTTTCAGACATGACGATCGTTGCCGAGTGCAAGTTTCCATTCGCGTGGCTTGTTCATCCCTCTGAGCACGCTAACTTTGTGAGCGAAAGGATCGTCAGGTCTGAAAACTGAATTGTGAGGAATTAGGTTCTCCAAATTGTACTCATTTATCTCACTGCCTAACTGAATTTTATTACGAAGGACGCATGTTTTCGAAAAACCGTTGTAATTGTCTCATCAGCGTGAATTTGTTGTGCCTCATCAATATTTACCACACTTTTTATTTCAAAACGCGGCTTCCCACTTTTCGAGAAATACTTCTCCGTAGCAAGGAAATATCCCTGCCTCATATAAATATTTCGAATGCAAATGCTTTTCTCGGGAATTTTGTATCGAATCCCAGCCATTCGGCACCTCCTCTGTGTCTGTGCGCCGCTTTTTGTTCTCAATTAGTGGAAAGTTCTGATAATTAGAAAGGTAAAATGATTTCTTGTTGGAAATACATATGTAAAAAGTTCCACTGTTTTACGAACATGAATAATTGTGAAGTACAGAAAGTGAACCATAATATAATTCTTGTTTTGGTCAGGGCAACATTTGCCTATATGAGCTAGAGACCCTGAGGTAAGCTGATGGTTATTTAAATAATAAGGAGTCATCTAACTCACTTCATTACTACCCTTATTTGCCACACTATATATATATATATATATATATATATATATATATATATATATATATATATATATATATATATATATATATATATATTAGGCAAAATTTGATGGTATATACGGTAAGGGTAGTTCCTGCATAAAGTGAAACGTGAGGCACACTGCTTCTCCCACCTGTGCTTTTGGTTTATACTTTCGTCTTAGGGCATAAAGAGCATCTGCCTTTCTCGGGTATATATTTTTATAAACTATCAGACTTTTAAGTTTTCCAGGGGTCATATATCTCACAGTATTACGACCCTTATTTGCCACACTATCTTTACATACATACATACATACATACATACATACATACATACATACATACATACATACATACATACATACATACATACATACATACATAATATATATATATATATATATATATATATATATATATATATATATATATATATATATATATATATATATATATATATATATATATATATATATATATAGTAGACAGGATTTGATAGTATATGCGGTAAGGACAGTTCCTGCATAAAATCAATCGTGTGGCACACTGCTTCTCCCACCTGTCCTTTGGTTTATATCTTCGTCTTAAAACATAAAGAGCATCTGCCTTTCTCAGGTATATATTTTTATAAACCATCAGGCTGTTAAGTTCTTTTTCACCAGTCGAACCATTTAACTTCTGTGTGTATGAGTCAAATAACACATCGGTCTGACCTGGAAAACCTTAATCTAATGTGAAATATATCCCTAAATGTTTTCCAATAGATTTTGTAAAGTAGAATAACTTTATGTTACTCTATAAACATGTAATGCATAGTTTTTACCGTCAAATTCTCTGGAAGGTACAGTAGAATGAGATTTCTTCTTGATACTGTTTTCTTGTAAAAAATTTCACATTCTTGTTCCTCTTTTCTTTTGTTGTTTACTCCCGGTACCTCTTCCAATTCCCAAAACTTTGAAATTTCATCTTTCTCTGTGTGCGTAATCATGCTTGTTACCTTGACTTCTTCCTTATGTGTTGAATTAGTAAATGTGCCCGAGATTATGTATCCTAGTTCTGTATTATGGCCCATCAGCCCGTCATCTGTTCTCCTCAATCCTGATAGTAATATTTGTCTGCACTCCTTGGTTCCTAACAAAATATCGATTGGCCCTGTTCTATTAAATGTTAGGTCCGCTAGAATATAGTTCTTCCAGATTTCTAGGTCCGCCTCGAAGGTTCTGCTTGGCATTGCTGACGTGATTTTTTGTATAACAATTGCCCCTGTATTCATACTGAAATTGCTTGAAAAACGAGGAGCACACTGTATATTCACCCTATAGTTTGATTTCTTCTCTGCTCCTCCTAGACCAGATATCTATGTCTCAACTCTATTAAATGGTACCCCTAATATTTTTGCAGCTTGATCTGTTATAAATGCACCTTGAGAGCCGGAGTCAACTAATGCTCTCAAGTGTTGGTCCTGCCCTGTAGCAGTTTTAACCTTTATCATTGCTGTTGAGTTAAAATAACGTGGCTGTCTTAGTTGTACTGGTATGATGAGTATTTTACTTAAGGTGGTCAACTGTGCTGAGAATTTTCTTGGTCTGTTGTGAAGCAAGCATCTGTCATCTCTTTGTGGTTTACCAAAAGTTACTAACCCATATTGGAGTTTTCTTATTTTGCCAGGTATAGCGGCATTAATTTTCAGGAAGGCATCTTCACATACTTTATTCACGTTTCCCTTATATTTTATTTCATAACCAAATAAAGCACATTTAAATTTTCTTTTGTCGCCCGGTATATTTCTTGGACGTATTCTGCTTTTAATGAGGCCAGTCAAATGAGAATTTTGTTAATTCTTATCAGTCATTGAATAAAACTGCTTGAATATGCTTTCTCTGATTGTTGCAGGCATCTACTCCGGGTAATCGTTTTTACGCTTTAAAACGAAATCATATTACCACTTTTATGAGAACACAGCTATTTCTTTTTATTACACTTACCGCAGCGGTTTTTGTATTATCTTGCCTTTGTGTTTTGAGTATATTCGTGACCTTTCACATTTAAGTTTTAATTATTTTGTCTGTCCTCACTGGTTTCTCAGGCCACTTCGTAGCACTATTTCCACTCTCCACAGTTATTACTTATCTTTGATTACTTTAAATCAGCAAATTACACCCAGATCAAAACATAAAAAATGATAGTTTTGCTTATAGGTTATAAGCATAAAATAGTTATAATCATAGAACAAAGAATGACAGAAAAGTTACTATATTCCTAAACGTCAAAATGTTTGGGGTTGACATCTTTGGGTGTTTTGAATAAAAAGGCTTTTTCTTTCAATATAAAAATGAGGCGACACAAAGCTAAACCTCAACAACTTTTAATTTTTGACTTAGTGTTGAGGCTTAGCTTTGTGTCGCCTCATTTTTATCTTGTGTTTTGTAATGTACCCTTGCAGAAGTAGCCTACCGGAAAACTCAGTTTTTCTGACAAGCCTTTTGTAAAATTCTAGATTCCCCTGAAGATGACCGGTTAAAAAGGTCGATACGCGTCGGGAAAAGGAATAAAGAAATTGTTTGGAAATAAAAAGCCTTTTTATTCAACACACCCCAAGATGTGTATACTTGACCCGTAATTATTCTACCTAGATCTTATAGATAACATAAGTCCAGGACATGTGCTGTTTTATACAGAAAGCGATGTGGACATGTGTTGTTTTTACGAAATCACATAATATTCAGCACATTATATTCCTTCTTTATCAGACGTAATTATCGTTCCCACTAATAATAGTCGTGAGAACCTGTTCCCGGATGTACTTCCAGAGAATAATATATCGCAGCTTGTTACAGACTTTACACGGTTTCGTATTAACCAGAATCCTTCTGTTCTGGATCTTTTCTTGGCAATGGATAAAAATCCCATCTCCTCTATTGAACTTTTACCACCAATTGGACAGACATCACACGGTTTTGTATTAACCAGAATCCTTCTGTTCTGGATCTTTTCTTGACATTGGATAAAAATCCCATCTCCTCTATTGAACTTTTACCACCAATTGGACAGACTTCACACGATTTCGTATTAACCAGAATCTTTCTGTTCAGGATCTTTTCTTGACAATGGATAGAAATTCCATCTCCTCTATTGAACTTTTACCACCAATTGGACAGACATCACACGGTTTCGTATTAACCAGAATCCTTCTGTTCTGGATCTTTTCTTGACAATGGATAAAAATTCCATCTCCTCTATTGAACTTTTACCACCAATTGGACAGACATCACACGGTTTCGTATTAACCAGAATCCTTCTGTTCTGGATCTTTTCTTGACAATGGATAAAAATTCCATCTCCTCTATTGAACTTTTACCACCAATTGGACAGACATCACACGGTTTCGTATTAACCAGAATCCTTCTGTTCTGGATCTTTTCTTGACATTGGATAAAAATTCCATCTCCTCTATTGAACTTTTACCACCAATTGGACAGACATCACACGGTTTCGTATTAACCAGAATCCTTCTGTTCTGGATCTTTTCTTGACATTGGATAAAAATCCCATCTCCTCTATTGAACTTTTACCACCAATTGGACAGACATCACACGGTTTCGTATTAACCAGAATCCATCTGTTCTGGATGTTTTCTTGACAATGGATAAAAATCCCATCTCCTCTATTGAACTTTTACCACCAATTGGACAGACATCACACGGTTTCGTATTAACCAGAATCCTTCTGTTCTGGATATTTTCTTGACAATGGATAAAAATCCCATTTCCTCTATTGAACTTTTACCACCAATTGGACAGACATCACACGGTTTCGTATTAACCAGAATCTTTCTGTTCTGGATCTTTTCTTGACAATGGATGAAAATCCTATCTCCTCTATTGAACTTTTACCACCAATTGTATCACCTGATCATGCTGTCATTTCAAGCAACGGCCAAGTAATAAGTTATCATTTAGCCAACAATGTGGTCAGTTCTGCGAATGTGAATATGAGGCGTATGGATTCATCAAACTTTTTCAACTGATAAATAATAATAGACTTGCTAACATGTTTATCTGATTTCAGGGTTTATTTCTTCTTCCTAATCTATTCAATCACAATAATAATTTCGCAATCTGTAGCAAAATTTTAGTTCTTGTGTTGTAATGGTTTAGAGAAAATTTATTGGCAAATATATTTATAAATAATTACCACTATTATTAAGGCACGTATCCCATTGTTTCACCAACCGATGGATACCCAGCTTAAAGAATTCTTGTGGCTGCTGCTCGAAGAATTGTTTTACGGAATTTTGTACTTCTTCGTCCGACTGAAAACGATTACCTTTTAACGCCCTTTGCTGTAACCCAGTTTGTGTGCGATACTATGGACAGATCCTATGCTCACACCAACATTTTATGAAATTGCTCTGATTGACATTCGACGATATTCTCTAATCAGGCCTTCTACACATGCCACATTTCTGTCTGTTGATGCAGTACTCAATGCACCTGGTCGCGGCTCATCATTCGTCTCCTCTCTTCCACTCTTAAATTTTCGACACCATTCCTTGACAGTTGGATACGCAAAACATGCGTTTTCATACACTGCTTGCATTCGCCTATGAATTTGCAATGGTTGCAAACCTTCAGCACACAAAAATTAAATGACCGCACGCTGATTATATTTGGACGGATTGTTAACAACAAACGTCATTTTAAAATCACAATACTTAAAATCTCTGACAAATACAAATGATAGGAACTGATCAGTGTGATGTTTACAAACACAACTAACATTGAAAAATGTCAGTTGAGTGATTACAACTGTTCCCAAGGCTAACCTGACCAAAGATGGGTTTCAATTGAACAAGCCTCGTATAATAATTATATGTCGATACGTGTGTTGAAAAGCGACGGTTTAATACAGAAAAATATTGCATGCGGCTACCAGCCAACACGGCCAACTCCAGCTTCGCATTTTTGGGACATGCGATGTTTTTTTAAAGAAACTCTTTAGTTTTATGCGATAGCTTTTCTTTTGATCAGTGAGTGAAGATTAAAACCTTTTATGAACACTAATAGGTATAATTTGGAGAACATCAATTTATCACAACACAGTTTTTAGACCTGACGATCGTTTCGCTAACAAAGTTAGCGTCATTAGAGGGATTAATATATTAAGCAAATAAAGACTAAAACAAAAATGTCAAGTAGTTGCGTCAGTTAGATGCTTACAAAAGTATATATCTCGTTAGAGACGTAAACAAAAATGTTTTGATGAATAAAGTAAGTCCGGTTCTATATATTTTTTTATTTCAACAACACACCACGAGGGTTTACAGCCTAAATACTGTCGTACCGTGGGTGTCGACAAGGAGGGAAGAGGCAACTTGTTAATTCTCGATTTGAAGGTTTGGAGGTTCGGAGGAGAAGGAAAAACGTGCGCCGGCAAGGAATTTCACAACTTGGAAGTCCTCCGAACAAAAGAGCGGGCATAACAAGATGTTCTATGTATGGTGACCTGGACAGTAAAAGGCTGCATTCGCTCTGTTCCCCTGGTAGATCTATTGGGGGCAGCAGGTGGAGGAACTATGGAAGAAAGCTCCTCTGAGCAGTGCCCATGCAGATATCTATAAAAGAGAGAGGTCCCCAACAGCACGTCGGTGGGTAAGGGATGGCAGTATTTGCGTGAGGGTAGGGTCGCCGATGAGACGTATAGCTCTGTTCTGAATTTAGTCCAGGATAGCGAG
Source organism: Tillus elongatus (assembly GCA_964006375.1). Lineage (NCBI taxonomy): Eukaryota > Metazoa > Arthropoda > Insecta > Coleoptera > Cleridae > Tillus > Tillus elongatus. Next base: position 37,397,333 of record OZ023265.1, read on the forward strand.
TGTAGAAGCGGCAGCAGCACCCCAGATGTGGGAGCAGTATTCGAGGTATAGTCCATTCTTCGAAATGTTATCTTAATAATCAGTGGGTCCCTCTTAGGAGAAATATTTAAAAACCACACACAGTATTACAAAAGCAGGTATGCAGGTTTAATTACAGGGATTTAAGACTCAACAGTGCTGGGGGTCTGTCTGTATATCGTCGTAGGGTACCCTGTACGCAACTGCTTGGTAACTAATATATAAATAGTAGTTCTAGTCTTTATTCGCTTAGTTTTGTCACCCCTCTCATGACGCTAACGTTGTTAGCGAAACGATCGTCAGGTCTAAAAATTGTATTGCGGTGAATTGGGTTCTCCAAATTGTAGGTACTTATTAGCTTTTTCTAGTTTTGCAGGCTTGGTAGCAAAATAACTGGGCAACCGGGAATTATTTCTTGTCCTCTAAAAATATTGCATTTAACTCTATAACAGCCAAAGCCAAAACAGGAACTTTAAAATGTAAACGGGGAATATTTATTGGTTATTAGCGTCATTTTCAAAATAAAACACATTTTCTGTTTTTACATTTCAACAAAACTAGGAATGCATTGATTGAATCAAGTGACAAAGCAATTTAACCTTTAGAACGTAAAATACTAATAAGACGAGAATTGTTTAAAAATTGAATTATATAGAGCTTTAAAAATAAAGATTTTGAAAAAATTAAATCATCGAATTGTGGTCGGCTTCCGTATCTGTAATTTTTGCGGGAACCTCAAGAAAAATAGCCAATTAGAACATTATAATATTTAGAGACCCCATGTGTACAGTGTATATATGACACTAGCTGTGATCCCAAGCAACAAAATTCAGACGCGAAAATTTTAAGCAGCAGTAACATGACGATATTGAGGTCCTACGCGGAAATAAGGAACACGCAGCAAATACCACCGTAAATTCCCTTTAGCCATCAAAGAGCGGGAAGATGCGTCAGCTAAAACACAGATGGCATCATCGACGAAGTAGCGCTGCATCTGTGGGACATTGTGCTATGTGCTGTATATAAGAAGCTGTGACAAGAAATAATCCAGATGCCTGCTCGTGCGGCGTCTACTATCGTCATTTGGTGTCACTATCTCGATCATCCGCAGCCTCCTGCAGTTATTACCAGAAAAAAGAGGCGGAAAGCAGTCTAACAACAACATAAGGACGCTTCATCACAGAGTGTATTTATATGAGCTTATATTATATTTATTATTACAATTATTATTATATTATAGTGCCTCGCCTTAAGCAACCAGACCAGATCATTCATATTATACTTTATTATCTTGCATCTTGACAGGTTAATTATGTAATAAGACGACCAGAACCTACAGGGTGATTGATTTATGTCTAACTATTGTAATTGCCTTACTTCTCTGCGGATAAATAACGATTTTGTTTGGCTTGCGAAGAATCGAAGTAGGTACCACGTGAGTACAAAGTTGTATGTAAGCCATAAATTAGAAAATTTGCTGACATACAATACTATTTATGTATTTAATTTGGAATTAGATCTCTCCCACAAAATTTTTTGTTCAACTACATATAATTGGTTGCATTTAAAGAATAAAAGTGTTATATGATTTTTATTCTGTATATTATTTGTAAAACACACGAAAATGAAAACGATTAATTGCTGTTACCCAAAATTTTTTAACCATTGCATACCAAATATAGATGCAGAGGTCACTCTTCTGGAGATTTAACTCCTTCAATACGACTTTTTTGAAAATTAACTAGTCTTTTTCAGGCTATTTTTTGAAAATATATGTTGAAAATAGTCGTACATACTAAAAATTTTAAAATAAACACACGAAAATTAAAACGATTTATTGCTGTTACCCAAAATTTTTTAACCATTGCATACTAAATATAGATGCAGAGGTCACTCTTTTGGAGATTTAACTCCTTCAATACGACTTTTTCGAAAATTAACTACAGTCTTTTTCAGATTATTTTTTGAAAATATATGTTGAAAAGAGTCGTACATACTAAAAATTTTAAAATGGACACACGAAAATGAAAACGATTTATTGCTGTTACCCAAAATTTTTTAACCATTGCATACCAAATATAGATGCAGAGGTCACTCTTCTGGAGATTTAACTCCTTCAATACGACTTTTTCGAAAATTAACTACAGTCTTTTTCAGGCTATTTTTTGAAAATATATGTTGAAAATAGTCGTACATACTAAAAATTGTAAAATGAACACACGAAAATGAAAACGATTTATTGCTGTTACCCAAAATTTTTTAACCATTGCATACCAAATATAGATGCAGAGGTCACTCTTCTGGAGATTTAACTCCTTTAATACGACTTTTTCGAAAATTAACTACAGTCTTTTTCAGGCTATGTTTTGAAAATATATGTTGAAAATAGTCGTACATACTAAAAATTGTAAAATGAACACACGAAAATGAAAACGATTTATTGCTGTTACCCAAAATATTTTAACCATTGCATACCTAATATAGATGCAGAGCTCACTCTTCTGGAGATTTAACTCCTTCAATACGACTTTTTCGAAAATTAACTACAGTCTTTTTCAGGCTATGTTTTGAAAATATATGTTGAAAAGAGTCGTACATACTAAAAATTTTAAAATGAACACACGAAAATAAAAACGATTTATAGCTGTTACCCAAAATATTTTAACCATTGCATACCAAATATAGATGCAGAGGTCACTCTTCTGGAGATTTAACTCGTTCAACACGACTTTTTTGAAAATTAACTAGTCTTTTTCAGGCTATTTTTTGAAAATATATGTTGAAAATAGTCGTACATACTAAAAATTTTAAAATGAACACACGAAAATAAAAACGATTTATTGCTGTTACCCAAAATTTTTTAACCATTGCATACCAAATATAGATGCAGAGGTCACTCTTCTGGAGATTTAACTCCTTCAATACGACTTTTTTGAAAATTAACTAGTCTTTTTCAGGCTATTTTTTGAAAATATATGTTGAAAATAGTCGTACATACTAAAAATTTTAAAATAAACACACGAAAATTAAAACGATTTATTGCTGTTACCCAAAATTTTTTAACCATTGCATACCAAATATAGATGCAGAGGTCACTCTTCTGGAGATTTAACTCCTTCAATACGACTTTTTTGAAAATTAACTAGTCTTTTTCAGGCTATTTTTTGAAAATATATGTTGAAAATAGTCGTACATACTAAAAATTTTAAAATAAACACACGAAAATTAAAACGATTTATTGCTGTTACCCAAAATTTTTTAACCATTGCATACTAAATATAGATGCAGAGGTCACTCTTTTGGAGATTTAACTCCTTCAATACGACTTTTTCGAAAATTAACTACAGTCTTTTTCAGATTATTTTTTGAAAATATATGTTGAAAAGAGTCGTACATACTAAAAATTTTAAAATGGACACACGAAAATGAAAACGATTTATTGCTGTTACCCAAAATTTTTTAACCATTGCATACTAAATATAGATGCAGAGGTCACTCTTTTGGAGATTTAACTCCTTCAATACGACTTTTTCGAAAATTAACTACAGTCTTTTTCAGATTATTTTTTGAAAATATATGTTGAAAAGAGTCGTACATACTAAAAATGTTAAAATGGACACACGAAAATGAAAACGATTTATTGCTGTTACCCAAAATTTTTTAACCATTGCATACCAAATATAGATGCAGAGGTCACTCTTCTGGAGATTTAACTCCTTTAATACGACTTTTTCGAAAATTAACTACAGTCTTTTTCAGGCTATGTTTTGAAAATATATGTTGAAAATAGTCGTACATACTAAAAATTGTAAAATGAACACACGAAAATGAAAACGATTTATTGCTGTTACCCAAAATATTTTAACCATTGCATACCTAATATAGATGCAGAGCTCACTCTTCTGGAGATTTAACTCCTTCAATACGACTTTTTCGAAAATTAACTACAGTCTTTTTCAGGCTATGTTTTGAAAATATATGTTGAAAAGAGTCGTACATACTAAAAATTTTAAAATGAACACACGAAAATAAAAACGATTTATAGCTGTTACCCAAAATATTTTAACCATTGCATACCAAATATAGATGCAGAGGTCACTCTTCTGGAGATTTAACTCGTTCAACACGACTTTTTTGAAAATTAACTAGTCTTTTTCAGGCTATTTTTTGAAAATATATGTTGAAAATAGTCGTACATACTAAAAATTTTAAAATGAACACACGAAAATAAAAACGATTTATTGCTGTTACCCAAAATTTTTTAACCATTGCATACCAAATATAGATGCAGAGGTCACTCTTCTGGAGATTTAACTCCTTCAATACGACTTTTTTGAAAATTAACTAGTCTTTTTCAGGCTATTTTTTGAAAATATATGTTGAAAATAGTCGTACATACTAAAAATTTTAAAATAAACACACGAAAATTAAAACGATTTATTGCTGTTACCCAAAATTTTTTAACCATTGCATACCAAATATAGATGCAGAGGTCACTCTTCTGGAGATTTAACTCCTTCAATACGACTTTTTTGAAAATTAACTACAGTCTTTTTCAGGCTATTTTTTTAAAATATATGTTGAAAATAGTCGTACATACTAAAAATTTTAAAATGAACACGCGAAAATGAAAACGATTTATTGCTGTTACCCAAATTTTTTTAACCATTGCATACTAAATATAGATGCAGAGGTCACTCTTCTGGAGATTTAATTCCTTCAATACGACTTTTTCGAAAATTAACTACAGTCTTTTTCAGGCTATTTTTTTAAAATATATGTTGAAAATAGTCGTACATACTAAAAATTTTAAAATGAACACGCGAAAATGAAAACGATTTATTGCTGTTACCCAAATTTTTTTAACCATTGCATACTAAATATAGATGCAGAGGTCACTCTTCTGGAGATTTAATTCCTTCAATACGACTTTTTCGAAAATTAACTACAGTCTTTTCCAGGTTATTTTTTGAAAATGTATGTTGAAAATAGTCGTGCATACTAAAAATTTTAAAATGGACACACGAAAATGAAAACGATTTATTGCTGTTACCCAAAATATTTTAACCATTGCATACCAAATATAGATGCAGAGGTCACTCTTCTGGAGATTAAACTCCTTCAATACGACTTTTTTGAAAATTAACTACAGTCTTTTTCAGGCTATTTTTTGAAAATATATGTTGAAAAGAGTCGTACATACTAAAAAATTTTAAAATGAACACGCGAAAATGAAAACGATTTATTCCTGTTACCTAAAATTTTTTAACCATTGCATACCAAATATAGATGCAGAGGTCACTCTTCTGGAGATTTAACTCGTTCAATACGACTTTTTTGATAATTAACTACAGTCTTTTTCAGGCTATTTTTAGAAAATATATGTTGAAAATAGTCGTACATACTAAAAAATTTTTAAATGAACACACGAAAATGAAAACGATTTATTGCTGTTACCCAAAATATTTTAACCATTGCATACCTAATATAGATGCAGAGCTCACTCTTCTGGAGATTTAACTCCTTCAATACGACTTTTTCGAAAATTAACTACAGTCTTTTTCAGGCTATGTTTTGAAAATATATGTTGAAAAGAGTCGTACATACTAAAAATTTTAAAATGAACACACGAAAATGAAAACGATTTATAGCTGTTACCCAAAATATTTTAACCATTGCATACCAAATATAGATGCAGAGGTCACTCTTCTGGAGATTTAACTCGTTCAACACGACTTTTTTGAAAATTAACTACACTCTTTTTCAAGCTATTTTTTGAAAATATATGTTGAAAATAATCGTACATACTAAAAATTTTAAAATGTTTTGTTAACCTGGTCTTTTAGAAAAAGTCCTGCAGTCAACTAAAGTGGGCTATTTTTCTTACCCCGCAGTAAAATATGTAAGACAATTTGAAACAATATTCATTTATAAAGATAACACAAAATAAATTTGAGTTGATAATTAGTCCGAAAAAATTGATCAATGGAGTGAAGCGACTAACACAAAGTGCCATTAAACATTTTCTGCATTGTAATTTTGTTTCCCTCTCTGTGTGATTTTGATGACAGCGCATACAACGTTTTCTACGTCATTTTCTGGTAGATGATTTCCTACAGTTCCAGATATTATTTTGAGCGGCTTAGACGGTCTTCTTTGCCACCGCGATCTTTTGTTGGACTCGGAACATTCGGCGTTCAGCGAGAATCATGTCGTGGACCTTTTCAACGATTTAAAATTAAAGAAGTCATTCGATACTGTGCAAATTGTTTCCTATGCCATTCGATCACGGCCTACTAAAACGATTTTCATATGTCACAGCATTTATAAACTTCTTTTCTTCAACTTTTGAGATGTTGATGACTTTCATGGTTCCATCATAATAGTCATTTTTTATGAAATTGAACAGTTTTGAAGAATGGGAAATCCAGTGGCGTACTGATTTTTTCCTAAAACCAATCTTGAACCTTTTTTATGATTTTTGACATATGAAAATAGTTTTAGTAGGCCGTGATCGAATGGCATAGAAAACAATTTTCACAGGATCTATAAACTTCTTTATTTTCTATCTTTTGAGATCTCGTCAAAAAAAATCGGGTCATAAATACACCAACAACAAAAAATATTACTCGAGGTTTAACTAAAAAAATGTTAATTTTCACCAAATCACCCCCCATTCATCCCCTACCCCCTAAAGAGATTTTACCCAAAAATAATCCAAACCGTTCATATGTCGAGTGCTAACTGTATACCAAATTGGAAGATGATATCTCAATTCGTTCTAAAGTTATTGTGGCTACAAACAAAACAGACAGACATACAGACCGACAGGCCGACAGGCCGACAGACCGACAGACCGACAGGCCGACAGACCGACAGGCCGACAGACCGACAGGCCGACAGACCGACAGACCGACAGGCCGACAGACCGACAGACCGACAGACCGACAGACCGACAGACCGACAGACAAAGAGGCAGGCAGACAGGCCGACAGACAAAAAAAAATCTTTTTTCGACGTTTAAGCGAAAAAAAATTTTTTTTTACATTTTTGTCGCCGATGCGATACTTCCACACGTTGTGATGATGTGGAAGTAAAACTGAATAAATGCTCTAACTCATTTTATTTCCACATCGGCGACAGAAATTTCAAACATTTTTTTCGCAAAATGGGTCAAAACATGATTTGGGCACGAATTTTTTTGTCTATCTGTCTGTCTGTCTGTCTGTCTGTCTGTCTGTCTGTCTGTCTGTCTGTTTATCTGTCTGTCTGTCTGTATGTATGTATGTCTGTCTGTCGGTCTGTCGGTCTGTATGTCTGTCTGTTTGTAGCCACGATAAATTTAGAACAAATTGAGATATAGTTTTCAAATTTTGTATGCAGTTAGCACCCGATAAACGGTTCGGATTGTTTTTGGGCAAAATCGCTCCAGGGGATGGGGGATGAATGGGTGATGATTTGATGAAATTATCATTTTTTTCGTAATATATCGTTTTAGGGTCTGTTTATTAGAATTTTTTCAATTTCATCAAACATCTGATATTCTTTGCTGAAATTACATAAGAGGTGGAATGTGTGGGGGTGGAATATCGGTGACAGAATTTTCGAATTTTTTTTTTTTCTAAAACGGCGCAGAAAGTCTCAAAACAAACAGAAAACTGATCTGGTATTCTGTACTGAAATGAAATCTGGGGTTGAATGTATGGGGGTGGAATATCGGTGACATTTTTTTTGTGCTAAAACGGCGTCGTATGTCTCAAAACATATAGAAAACTTGATTTTGTAACGCACATTTTTTTGTCGGTCGGTCGGCCTATACCTCTGTCTGTTAGTAGGCGCAATAAAGTTCGAACGAATTGAGATACCATCTTCAAATTTGGTATCCTGTTAGCAACCAACAAAGGAATGCTTCGAATTGTTTTTGGGTAAGATCGCCTAAAGAAGTGGGGAATAATTGTGTTATCGTCTTCAAATTTAGTACACAGTTAGCACCCGGGAAACGAATGGTTCGGATCGTTTTTGGGTAAAATCGCTCCAGGGGGTAGGGGATGAATGGGGGGTGATTTGGTGAAAATTGGCATTTTTTCGTTGAAACTCGAGTAATATAACGTTTCAGAAGTTTATGGGTACATGAATACGAATATTTTCTTTGTGGTCAAGTCATGGACCATAAATTCATTTCATGAGAATCTCCTTCCGAGGAGAGTACGTTATCACAGCCAGTGGCGGATCGTAAGATGACGCAGGTCAAGCGCTGCTTCACCTATACTTTTCGGCTAAGCTAAACTTTTTTATTCAAAATCCACCATAATTTTAATTTTTTTCCCTCTCTCAAATTCATTTGGTACAACCACATAAAAATGTCTGGTTACGTTGCGCCGCAGTAGATAATGTATTTTTATAGTATTTTATGGTACCATATAATTTGCAAGCCCTTGATTCCCGAATTGAATGTTACACAACATGCCCCAACGCGTAGCGTATTACGTGTTGCAGAGCACAGACTATTGCATAGCAACGAGCAACTGAGGACTGAACTGATCCAGAATCGTGAATATACAAATGCTGCCTCGATGTCTTATCGCTTACATGCGACGGTTGTCATGGCATCGGCACACGCGCTATTGAGTTGGTGTGTACTATGGCCACACAAGTGATGCAGCATTCTGAGCCTGCTTCAAATCTTAGTTTCCGTCGTTTATTTAGATGTAGTCGAATCTTCAGACATGTATTTATATTTTTACTATGTTGCCGTTAAATGATACGATATGTGTGACATTTACAGACTTTGAAAAGCTGTATTTTTCATGTGTCTTTTTGATTGTTCATTATCACCTATAAAAGAGTAATTTCAAAATCATAAAATATTTGATACAAAATTTCAAGTTACAAAAAAAAAGAAGGGCCTTGAATTTGAAAAAAAAACGGCTTGTAGCTCCTTCCGCTATAAACAGATTTTCATAATACGCGCCGTATTATATTACCGTGCTCGTGCAGGTACAGTGTGACAAAAATAAAGTAAATAATAATAAATTGATTTATTTATGTCCTCTCATCGAGTATTCGTGGTCATTATTCCGAAAATTATTCTTTGTGAAGGTCTATATTTTTGTACAAATGGATTTTTCATATAAATACTGAAGTTCCAGAAGAACGCGTGACCTTGAAAATTTAGACCAATTTTGACTGCGGCGCAGAAGAGGTCTTCGCCCTCCCTGAAACCCCCCCCCCCCTGGGGGGGGGGGGGCTGTGAGGATTCTGCTTCACCCACTCCCAAAGTCACGAGCCGCCACTGATCCGAGCTATATAAAAGTTTGCAATTTGCAGCACTATTTTCAGCATATTGATACCGTGTCGTAGAGTATTTAATAAACCTTTGATTGGTTATATCTCCGGTTCCAATAAAGATATCAACCAGATTATTTTATTTTTCTTGCTTTTCTACTCCTAGTCCTACTAAAATGAGAAAATTATATGCTTTTATTTGAAAAATTTGAGAAAAACTACACAACTTAAATTATTGTTGAAAAGTGCCCTCTGACAATTATATCCTGAGTTGAAAGGTGATACGGAGCATTTAGTTTTTTTTGTTCCCTCATGGCTCGTCCGCGGCCTTGCCGCCCCGATAGCACTGCAACCTTTGGTTGATTGTGCATACCCTCAGTCTTACTCCACCCATTCCAAAATCACTGTACCTTAAACTAGTCTGCACAGCGATTGGTAGGGTGAAGTTTTATATTGCTCTGTCTCCGGTCTAGACTGACCGTAGATCAGTTGTCTTTTGCGGTCCAGAGCTTTACACTCGCACATGATGTGCAGGGCTGATTCCTCCCCCTCGCTGCAGAGTATGCATGCGAGGTCCCCTTCGAACCGCCCCATTTTGTGCAGGTGTTTCTTCACGGCCATGTGTCCCGTCACGAGACTTGTTGTGTTTCTGAGCTGTCCTCTGCTAAGATTTAGCAGCTCCACAGCTCTCTTTGAACTGGGTCCGTCAATTATTGACTTCCCATGTTTGAGCGCTGGACAGTCCGCCCAGTACACTTTGTGTTGGTTTCTGACCCAGGACTTAATGGCTCCCCTGGCAGTGCTCTTTGACACGCCCAAAGCCGGTTCTGGTCCCATAAATGGTTCTGCTGACCCTCTCTTCGCGAGACTGTCAGCTTCTTCATTGCCTTTGACCCCCGTGTGACCCGGCACCCAGATGAGGGTCACCTCATTCTGCCCAGCCAGGTCGCTCGTCTCGTTTCGGCACTCACTCACCAGCTAGGAATTTACCCGTGAGCTACTTAGTGCCTTAAGGGCTGCCTGGCTGTCTGTGGCTATGAGGATCCGATTGTTGGTGTAGCCCCTCCACTTGTTATCCCGCACACAGTGCAGGATGGCGTACATCTCGGCCTGAAACACCGTTGCATGGGCTCCGAGGGAAATACTATGACTTACCCTCGGTCCTTCCGAGTAAACACCTGCCCCCGTCCCACGCTCCCCGCCGAATCCGTTAGTTAACCAGACGAGCGCGTCCCGTGGTAAGCCCGACGTCTCCTCCCGCCATGCCTCGCGATCGGGGATTTCCACTGTAAAGTTGTTTTCCCTACACATTCGCGGGCACGCGAAGTCTGACCTCATTTCAAGCATGGGCTCCTTCACGATCTCCTGAATTTTTCAAGGTAGAGTAAAAAGATATAGGTGACAATTGTTTATAGTTTTCCAGAGATTATGAAGTCGTTACATTCATATATATATATATATATATATATATATATATATATATATATATATATATATATATATATATATATATATATATATACAGTTCATATATTTATTAGCGATTGTTTTCAAGAAAATAAACTTCTTAGATCAGCACCTGGTATTACACCATCTTGCGGCTATGATAAAAACTTAAAAGTGATTTCCAAAAATTTCACTGTGTCATATTTGTAATTAAAATGTTTATCCGGAAGCTCCAAGAAAAATGGTTACGGAGATAAGCTAATCGGTCAAAGGTATTTGAACAGCCTGTGCGTGCTTATTTTTTATATTTTTGTTGAATGTCCAGCTTCAAATTGATGTGTTCGCCAAATCACGCCTATTTCTGAAACGAAATCGATAGAAAAAGTAAACAAACTAAAAACAAACCTATTGTTTGTGTTGAGAATGTAAACCAGTCTTAAGTTAACAAAGCGTTCGCATTTAAATAATAAATCCAGAAAGCAACTAAATCCATATAACCTACTTTTGCTTGCGAACGAAATTATTAATTTCAATATATCGGTTCGATAAGAACTTCATGTAAAATCTAAGTTACATTTTTAATCTCGCGAAAACTATTCTCAAGAAACTTTACCCTATTTATTACAATAAATATCAGCTGAGTGCTGAAAGTCTAGTCTCAATCACCCCGTACTGGTCTCATCGAACGATATAACATATATATAACAAAATGTACTCCCACGCTATTGGCCAGGGGAAGTTAGCTACCGACTTGTACTTGGAAACAACTTTCCAAGGGGAAGACGTATTTATGGCTTTATTTCCGTCTGGATCCCGCCTCGTCTTCGAGCAATCGTTTATTTTGAAGTTGCCTCTTCTGTTCTCGGGATGAGCAGAACAATGAATGACGAAACCCGAGTATAATGTATGGAGGCTGTTCCTTTGATTGTTCCGGTTCTGACTCTTATAATGGCAACCAATTTAACAACAGTATGATACATGTTCCTTGGTTGTAAATTTCATCGGTGCTCTTCCAAGATATTTCCGAAACTATACAAACTGCCGTTTTCCGATACCAGCATGAAAACCTACACTCTAACGAGCAATAAACACCACGGCTGGTCGTTAAGGATGGTATTGATTTCGTATAATATAGTGGCCGGAATTCGTTCATTAAAAAGTTTCTCACAAAACATAATAAGGGGGATTCGATAATAACTTCTATTATATGCTGTTTGGAACCTGTGGTAACTACTAATGAGTCCATGGTGGTTCTTTATGAAGACATTTTAGATAAAATCAATTCATTACAAAATAGTTCCCATCTTTATAGTCCTTGACCAACAAAGTTTTCTTAGTCAGTGGTTGCGACTTATAGTGTATCCTCTGATGAAGTTTAACTTATTGGCCAAAAGATCGCTAGCATTTACATCGGTTTTGGTGAATTGGGTTCATTGATTTTGTCACCCTAACTTTGTAAAACTGTAAATGCAGGTGTATAGACGTATTCTCTGGTTTCAATTATTGTTTTCTTCTTTGTACTTTGTAGCCAGTGTGGCATTTTAGGGCATCGTCATGCAAGAGAAAATTAAAAATATTGAGACACATAGATGACAACTCTGAATAAAAATCTGTCACTACCTTAGAATATTTTGATCAAAACATTCTTTAAAAAATAAATGAAAATGGCAGATTACGTCCCTAGGGTGTCTATGTGAGGTATGTCAATATTTAATATGTACAAATCTCTAAACGCAGCAAGTGCGTTATGGTAGCGAATTTTCTTTAAAATATTTTTAATAGCAAATGCCTTTTTTTGATGAAAGCAGGCATCAAACTTGGTTGCCTATATAGTAGAAGCAATGTACCATATTTCATCGAAATAAATTTATTGTTTGAAAATATATAAACATTTATCAAAAGTCTAGATGCAGCAAATGTGTTATGGAAGTGAATTTGTATAAAAATGTTTTTAGTAGCAAATGTGAGCAGGCATCAATCTGATTACCGGTATAGCCTATGTAGTAGAAACAATGTACTATATGTTATCAAAATTACTTATGGTTTGAAAATATAGAAAACTTTTCCGAAAATAAACTTAAATGTTGGTTTTCTAACCAACAAAGCTTACATTAATAGCAAATTGAGTTATTGAAATTTGAAGGATTTAATGAACATTCGGTAAATTTGCAGATTAGGTCCCGAACGCTTTTCAACAAATTGTTTTCAGAAACATTACTAGGACCCCACCTGGATGCACAAACCACAAGAAAAATTTCTTGTTCACACCCTCCAAGGAAGTTATAGGACTGGGAGTGAATAGGGGTGCTGTGCGGAGTAGACAGCTTTCAAGCTCGCTTTATTCGAATTTTCTGCTCATATTTCCTTTTTCCAACCTACCCTGCCCAGCACCCCTACTCACTCCTGGTCCCGTAACTTCCTTGGGGGGTGTGAACAAGAAATTTTTCTTGCGGTTTGTGGATCTAGGGGGGTAGGCATGTTTTTGAAAACAGTTTTTTGAAAAACGTTCGGGAGCTAAACTGCAAATTTATCGAAAATTCGCTACCAAAACGCACTTACTGCGTCCAGATTTTTTTCTTACAAACGCATCATATTTCGATAAAAAATGAAAAAATTCATTATCTAATTTGTTCTACGAAAATTAGCTAAAAAAAATTTATACACCCCTACTCACTTAGGGTCCCGTAACTTCCTTGGGGAGTGTGAACAAGAAATTTTACTTGGGGTTTGTGGATCCAGGGGGGTGGAGGCCTAGGCAGGTTTCTGAAAACAGTTTTTTGAAAAGCGTTCGGGAGCTAAACTGCAAATTTATCGAATACCTTGATTTTCGTTTTTAGAGTTGATAATTTCCTAGAAGTTCTTGTAAAATTTCCATTATTACTAAATTGTAACGATATATATATATATATATATATATATATATATATATATATATATATATATATATATATATATATATATATATATATATATATATATATATATATATATATATATCTTTTATTGTCGGAACTAAAGGAATTTTTAGACAGTCTCGGCATTCTTTATAGTTTTAGTCAAATATTTTTTTTTTTTAATTTGAGTAATAGGATTTTATTTTATTTTTTTACTTTTAAGTTTTCAATACCTACTCGTCAAAATCTTTATACCTATATCAAGAAGAGAGTTGAAAAAGAAATATTCCATCTTCTTTCGTCGGCCGCCATTTTTACCTTATGAAAGCTCCACCTAGTATTTTAGTCGTCGATGCCTTACTTTTGGTCCCCATGGCAAGGGGGTTGTAAAGAAACATACAATCCGCCATCTTAGGTCGATTTCCATATTGAATTTATGAAAGCTGCACCTAGGTCACTGTTTTACTCATGGTGGGTGCCCTTTCTTTCAATAACCATATTGAGGAAGTTGTGAGAAAAAATATATTGCGTTATCTTGCGTCGATCGCCATATTGAAACTATCAAAGCATCACCTAGCCTACTGTATTTTACTAGTGAAAGATTTTCATTTGATACCCATATCAAGAGCGTTGCTGAAAAAGAAATATTTAGCCATCTATCGTTGGCCGCCATTTTGAACTCACAGAATTTTGATGATATCATAATATTATGTTGTCACCGGAATTGAATTAGTTTGCAAATTTTCAAATCGATCGGGCAATGAAAAGTGAGTTGAAATTTGATTATAATATTTGATTGTCAGACAGCTGTGAAACTAAATGAAATCGTTTAAAAATCACTGTAGCTTTTAGTTTTATATATCAAATATAGCTTTTATGTTCATTAAATTGCAACCAAATTTACCAATAATCTCCGAATATAGTCAATATATACTATAAAATAATCATTGCTATCTTTTGTGATTGTTATGGTTGATTTGCGTAGATTTGTTTCGATCAAAATTTAGCCTATAATAATTACAAATGGAAATAGATCCAGAAGCGGCATATTTTTTTATCCCACACCTGAGAGTTCACACAAGCGGTAGCTAACTAACCCAGCTGTTAATCCATCACATATTAAAATATACACTTACTAACAGTTGTAATAAATTCCTCCATACTCGCATGACCTGCCTTTTACTATTATACATCACTCACTTTTTATGTTCAGTCTCATCGAGCGATGACCGGTGCGATAATCTATGATGATCGACGAGGAGACGGGCGTTCTGTCAGGCATTCTCTCTGTGATCGATTAGTCAACGTCTGCAGAGAGTTCCGCAAGAAACCGAGGTGATTCTGACAGACTTTTACGAGACAATTCGCGACCACTTAATGACCGTAGTTTGCACGAACTGTCGCCACGGATTACACACTGCTGAAACGACAGATGTGAAAGAGAGGCCGCAGTCCATAAAGATAAGTACCTTCGTAAGTTAGAGAGAAGACCTGTGTGTAATTTTATTATTGCTGCAAGTACAATAATATTTTTTATAAGAATTGACTGTAACATTTAATAAATGTAGAGTATTTAAATGGATACTTAATGTTAATGATATCTTGATGAGGCACTCCAAAGCGTATTAAGTTTATTATTTGTATTGATTAATGCAGGATTATACTTAAAGGATGTCAATAATTATTTATTGAAACAGATTGCTTTTAAACCAGTGATTATCGGTTATAATATTTTCTCTAAATATATTTATCTACAGTTAAAATATACATATTTTAACATATTTTATTTATTTTTTAGTCTAAATGTTAGTGAATTTTTATTAAGCGAATTCACTGATAGAGATGTCTCGATGGTAAAACTTTCAGGAAATTAGTTAAAATAAGCGCGAATTAGAGTCCACAGAACCAATATCCGTTAAAATTATAATATGTTTATATATATATATATATATATATATATATATATATATATATATATATATATATATATATATATATATAGGGCGTTCAGAAACTTTCCTGGCAAACTGAAACCTCGAATGCTATACGTAAATCTATATCGATTTAACTTAACTTACCTCAATCCAAAAGTGAACTATAGTCATAGTATTTCCTAATAAAAATGTGCTCTTGTCTAAAATCTCTATGTTGTACCGCTTTGTATAAAAATCAATTTAACTTTTTAAGTTTTATGCTAGAAACGAGAAAGCGAGTTTAAACAAGCAGCGGCGGCCCTACTATAGGGCGAACAAAGCGACCGCTATAGGCGCCAAGTCCCAGAAGGCACCG
Organism: Tillus elongatus; assembly: GCA_964006375.1. Taxonomy (NCBI): domain Eukaryota; kingdom Metazoa; phylum Arthropoda; class Insecta; order Coleoptera; family Cleridae; genus Tillus; species Tillus elongatus. The sequence continues at coordinate 37,413,265 of OZ023265.1, forward strand.
GCCGGGCGTCGCAGAGGTAAAGGTAAATAAAGACAAAAATGTTCTTTCTTTTATTGACTTTTCGCTGTTTGATTACTATTGCGAGAGTGTGACTAGTATGCGGCTGTCAAAATACGACATCGATATGAATGATTGTAGAGGACAAGGATATGACAATGGCGCTAATATGGTTGGACGAAAAAAGGGAGTTCAGAGTCATATAACTAAAAAGTTTCCCGGGAATTTTTTAAATTCTTGTGCCTGCCATAGTCTGGACCTTATGCAGCTCAATATTCAGTCAAATCAGTTTCATTATTTGGCATCTTCCAGAGCTTGCTTGTGGTTTTTTTTTGCAAATTCGACAAAGAGATGGGAAGTTATTACGAAACATGTGAATAGCTTAACTTTAAATAAAAGTCTGGACGCAGCAAGGGCGTTATGGTAGTGAATTTTCATAAAAATGTTTTTAATAGGAAATATATTTTTTTTTAAGAAAGCTTGCATCAAATTTGGTTACCAGTATCACCTATATAGGTAAAACAATGTACCATATTTCATCAAAATAACTTTATGGTTTGACAATATACAAAAATATTCCGAAAGTAAACTTAAAATGTGCCCAAAAAACTGGTTTCCTGGTCAACGAACCTTAGGTTAATAGTAAATTAAGCTATCCAAAGAAACATTTTATGAAAAATAGCTACCATAACGCACTTTCTGAGTCCCGAATTTATTTTCTTACAAACATGCATTATCTTTCGATGGAAAATGCAAAAATAGCAATAATATAAGGCGTGTTCGATGAGGAAAAAAATTGCATCACCAACGACTTATGGGCCACCTGTGACTAAAAATAATTTTATAAAATGCAGCTCCAGACATCGTATAGTTAACATATAAAAATGTTTCTCATATCTTGTATAATAATGGATATATTGAGCTTTACCCTAGAAATACGTCACCCTGTATATATGAAAACAGATAAAAACTTAAACTAACCCGGATATGGGTTCTATGGGGCCTAGTTCGCGCTCATTTGAAGAGATCTTTTCAAAATTCAAAGGTCACTAAAATTGTATCCAACTCTATGAGTAAAATTGTGATGGTCACAAATAAATATGAATGTAAGAAGAAGAGCATGCCTACATTTGTACTACAAATGTCAGAAAACAAAATACTTATTTACATGTCACTTTGAAAGTAGACCTGACATTTATCAAAATAATTTGTCAGCTGAATATGATATGTACTGTTGCCGTGGACTATTATGCACTGTTGTATGTACGAAAGCTTATTTTACTGTTTAAACATTTTTCGATCCCTTAACCTGAAATGGTTTTCGTCTCATTTAAGGTTGTTTCATTATAGCGTCACAGTAGGTTTTAGAATCTAGAAGTTATTCTATTTTGTGTGAATTTTTCGTTGCATACGTAGAACAAGTTTTATTTTTTTCAATTATAAATGACAATTTTAAGTAAATTCATATATTTTCTGTGCCCAATGTGTTGAACGGATGCGAAACGGGAGAAGGAAATTTCATTTAAAGTTAAAATGACGAAGAGAACTTTATTCGACGCACGAGCGTTCTTTTCATATTTTTTTTTTAATATTAATAACATGTATAGGGAAATTCGCAAATTAGCGTATTGTTAGTTTAAAAAAAAAATCAGAAACATGCTTAAACGAACCCCTTCATGCATTAACCATCGGACAAATGCTGTGATCTCAACTCTACAATACAGTTAAGATACCTAAAGTAAATTTGAGGTTCTGTGCAAGGTAAACATGCTACAACAGAGCTAGAAATGCAAACTGTAAAAAACTCACCTTACAGAAGTCCATAGAAAGGAGAAACTACTTACCAAAACGGTTTCTCCATAAAAAAACTTCCACTTTACCCAATTGAAAAAAACGCTAAATAATAAGCGTAATCTGATTCCTTAAAATTAAATAAATAACTGAAACTGCTACCAAAGCATCACATAAAGGGTCTATTTTAAATTAATTTTCTGCAAATAATTTAATAAAATAAAGAACAATGAAGATTGTAACTGCCAAGGCATTCTCCTGCCTAAGTTGTGATAAATAATGTGAAACACACGTACATGAAAACATTTATATTTCTGATAAACGTTTCAACCCAATTCGTCTACTTTCTAAGATCACTGAACAGGATCACTGTCTTCTGGGCTGATCACAGAAATTGGTCTTCCATAGTGGTGATTGTCTTTGTCATTTGATCATCCGCTTTTACATTCCGCACCCCAGTTTTTAATAATGGCATAGAAAGGCATAACAAACATTTCTTTGCCCAATAACCCTTTCAAGAATATATACTCAATGGCTAACGGAAAAACTTTGTTATCAAAATCTAGCTTATTCTCAGACATGCGGTTTTCAAAAATTCACATTTTTTCACTAGTCAACTTTTGGATGTCGAACTGTAACAACTAAATCATCATAGTTGTCATAGTGACTAAATTAATTACATCGTCAATACGTGTGGAAGTATAGGATCGGCGGCAAAAATTTCATAAAGTTTTTTTCGCTTAGACGTCGTAAAAAGCATCAAAATATATAGAAAACATGATTTGGGAACGAATTCTTTTTGTCTGTCGGTCTGTATGTCTGTCTGTTTGTAGCCACGATAACGTTAGAACGAATTGAGATATCGTCTTCAAATTTGGTATACAGTTAGCACCCGACAAACGAACGGTTCGGGTTGTTTTCGGATAAAATCTCTCCATGGGTGGAGGATGAATGGGGGGTGATTTGGTGAAATTTGACATTTTGTTCGTTAAAACTCGAGTAACATAACGTTTTAGGGTTTATTTATTAGAAAATTATCAATTTCGTCAAATATATTCTGTGCTAAAATTAAATTAGGGGATGAATGTGTGGGGATGAAATATCGGTGACAGAAATTTCCTTTTTGTTTGCTAAAATTGCGTAAAGTCTCAAAACATATAGAAAACACTGTGAGATGTAAGACAGGGTCGCCATCTCAGTGCGGAACCAGGTAGTATGTTGTCACGACAGCTCTAAAAAACACAAAATGTTATAAAATAGAGACTGTGTACAACCAACTAACAATTTTGTAAATTGTCAGCCATGGCCCATTGTCTTTCTGATATAGCATCAAGCCTTACATACATTGTCCCTATACTAGGAAAGAAATGGGCCAGGGTTGACAATTTACAAAATTGTTAGTTGGTTGTACACAGTCTCCATTTCATAACATTTTGTGTTATTTGGAGCTGTCGTGACAACATACTACCTGGTTCCGCACAGAGATGGCGACCCTGTCGTACATCTCACAATGTTCTAGGAGGCTGGCTACCATATCCGTATTACTTTATAGGTGTGTTCTCGCTATAATTAGTAAAGCGTACTAATGAGCTCTAATTAGAGCGAAACCGGTCTGCGGTTCTAATTATCGTGAGAATACATCTAGCCTTACACATATAGTAAGTAACTTGAATCTGGAACGAAAATTTATTTGTCTAGGTCGGTCGGTCTGTCGGTCGGTCGATCTGTCGGCCTGTACATATGTCTGGTAATAGGCGCAATAACTTGGGAACGAACTGAGATATGCTCTTCAAATTTGGTATCCAGTTAGCACCCGACAAAGGTACGCTTCGAATTGTTTTTGGGTAAGATTGCTTCAGGGGGTAGTGGATAAATGAGGGGTGATTCGGTGAAAATTGACTTTTTCCATTAAAACTCAAATTATACGTTTGAGAAGTTTATGGGTACAGGAATACGAATATTTTCTTTGTGGTGAAGTCATGGACCCTAAATTAATTTCATGAAAATGTATTTCTGGGGAAAGTAGATTATTACAGCTATGTGAAAGTTATGATTCAATTTGCAGCAGTATTTTTTCTCCTGGAAAGTTTACAGACTAAACAGATATACCTCGGTAAAATTGTAACTAGCAATGACTAACGGTTCTAGGGGCACTAATGCGCGGTCGTTGAAGAAATTTTGGAAGGTGAAGGTGCAAAAGCTTTCTTAGGAATTCTTTAACAGAATTGTAATTGGCACTGTTTTTAATTACCAACAGCAAATCTCGTATGTTTTTGTATATAAACAACACAGTTAATCAATTTGAATGCTTTTCGTTGTTTGATAACAATCAACCTTAATTTTTTTAAACAGTTTACGTATTTAATATATGTATTTAAAAATAATATTATCAAACGTCCTCAAACAATTAAAATTAAGCTATACTACAAACTAAATGTTTTTGCTGACAGAAGCTATAAAGGGAGTGTCTAATCAAGATATCGATGTGAATAAAATATGTTAAAAGACGTATTAGATTTCTACCAAGTAAATCTATCACCTTGTTAATATCAAATAACGGTAACTTGTACAGAACCCTATATATATTTCATGTACAAATCTATTTTATATAGACCAAAAAGAAATTAGTGTTATAGAATAGGATAAAAATTCATATTGGTAAAATAAATGTGCATTAACGATGCCAAGATAAATGAATTTAATAATGTAGTCATAAACTAATGATATGACATTAAAAAAAACGAGCAACAGAACACCAACTTATAAATTTTTGTCGTAGATGTTTAAATTTATTATTACAACTTTTATAACCTTAATGATAAAGCTAATTATAATAGGAATAGTTTCTTGATGTACGGAATTCCAACAACTTTTGGCCTCAAAATTTACTTCTAAACTAATCTAAGTCTAATGATAATGATGGACTGTGGGTCTTCGTGTCTATTTTATAAAACTAGGACACGAAAATTCCTCGTTTTAGTTGATCCTACTTTAACGATTGTAAATAATAACAATAAAATTAGGACAGTTTCCACTAACAATTTCAGGTATTGAGTATTGAGCTATGTGGGGCCAAATTTAGGTAATATACAGAGAGAGTCTTTAAAATTGTTTCAAGACATTATCTCAGAAACGATTGGATATCTTACATCAAAACTTTGGATTTGATAATAAAGGTACTTGTAACCGCGATATGAAGGTTTTATTTAATAATAATAATAGTCTAAGAGCCAGAGATGAAAAAATTCTCTGAATTTACAAAACCTGATTTTTTGATAGTTAATTAGGTATGCTGTGCACGTACACATATTCTGGTCAGTCAAGGGACTCTTAGAACAGGTGCCACAGGTGCGCCAACAAAAATGTCGTTTTTTATCGGGGTAATAAAATGAATTTACAAAAGCTGATAATTGTTTTACAGATTCTATATTGTATAACAATAAAAGTTATGTCAGTCAGTCAGCTGCATACGGGAACAGAGCTGGTCTGTCAGTTCGAATGTGTGTATGAAAAATAAATAATGTGCAATTTATTTACAAAGCTTGGAAATTTTTTGTGGGTATATATTGATCTATTAAACATTAAAAAATGGTCAGTCAACTGTTTTGTAGAACAACGCCCGTCAGTCAGCGAAAACAGTTATAAAAATTTCGTGCGCGCCGGCGGCGTTACAGGCGCTCTTCTCCCCCCATTATTATTATTTAAAATATCAGAAAACTATGTGAAATTATAATTTGTAATTGTAAGTTATTAATTAGTATTTTTATTGATAATATATGAATATATATATATATATATATATATATATATATATATATATATATATATATATATATATATATATATATATATATATATTATATTAACAGACAATTTATTTATTAGAAAAGTGTAACGGGATAACATTATGGAAAAAAAAATTTAACTATTAAAACAAACGTATAGTTGATGATTATTCTATATAAAGAATATATGTATATATTAAAAAATCATTTTTTTCAATCACATTCAAAATCCAATTCTTCCTCTGAATCTTCTAATTCACGAGTTTCACTTTCGTGATCTGAAATAACTAACTGTAATATTTCTGACTGAGATCCTGATAAGTGAAATTATGTAATTTCAATCGTATAATTCAATTTAGCAATAGTATTATTTACAAACCTAAATTTTTCTATGGGGGTTGAATGACGACGTCGTTGATTAGCTGGGGTAACTAATCACCTTCAAACCAATGAAATTCATAAACATTGTCACTATTCTTTCAGTCGTGATCCATTTGTGATAGTTCTGGTATTATTTTGTAATGCGCATTACGCCAAATGTTGGCGATGTAAGTGTTGCATTAACTGAGTCTCACTGCGCCGGCACGCACGAAATTTTTATATCTTTTCTCGCTGACTGACGTGCGTTGTTCTACAAAACAGTTGACTAACTATTTTTTAAATGTTTAATAGATCAATATATACCCACAAAAAAAAAATTTCAAGCTTTGTAAATAAATTGCACATTATTTATTTTTCCTACACATATTCGAACTGACTGAGCAGCTCTGTTCCCGTATGCAGGTGACTGACTAACATAACTTTTATTGTTATCCAATATAGAATCTGTATAACAATTATTAGCTTTTGTAAATTCATTTTATTACCCCGGTAAAAACGACCTCTTTGTTGGCGCACCTGTGGCACCTGTTCTAAGATTCGCTTGACTGACCAGAATATGTGTACGTGCACAGCGTACCTAATTAACTATAAAAAATAAGCTTTTGTAAATTCAGAGAATTTTTTCATCTCTCGCTCTTAGACTATCAGAACTACTGTGACCCCTTAACGCATAAGTGGCGTTCCTTAAAATTTTCCGCGTTATTTTCAGAAAATTAAATATTGAACACGATACTGTTCGACTGGGAATTAAATTCCTTTCTTTTATTTTTCACCTCCATTGATTTATATTAATAAGAAATAACACTGAAAATGCAGAAGACGATACACTTACGAAGAAACGCGCCTTTGTAACTGCGGAAGAAGTACGCAAGCTGCTCGGGTGAACGACACACAACCAATGTCTTTTGTACAACCTCGGGTGTCGAATGCGGTTAATTCCAAGAAAGTGACGCCGGAGTCTTCTTGGAATTATGTCTCAACAAATATCGTACCGACTTGTAGTTGAAAGGTGAGGTGTTGAGGTGTCAGTCCATCCTAAAGTAATCAGCATCTAATGTATATCTATCATGTATTACTAACACACGTAACAACCATCCTAAAGAATTACCTACTCCTATACAAGCATACTTACACACATAAACAACACAAGAATTTACCAAATCATTAATAATCTAAATCTTAGTCCACCAAACTAATACTGGGTAATTATATAAAAATCTAGGCTTAAATATAACTGCCTAATGTAAGTCAAGTGTAAGTCTCTTGATGTGAAAAGAATAATATCTATTATCCCGATGAGGACGCGAGTTTATTCGACATGTACGAAGGCTGACCACTTGTCTGAATTTGGTGAACTATGCACAACAAAAATTCAAGTCAATATGCTTGCTGAGCCGAGTAAAATGATACCAAACATGTAGGGTTTAGACCCAAAACTGCAAAAGTTGGGTCTGCGCATGCGCATGCGCATATGTTAAATTTAAATAGTGCTTCCCAAGCCGAGTAAAATGACACCCCACACTTAGGTCTCAAAGCAAAAACTAAAAAGTTGAGTTTGCGCCTGCGCCAACCGCTATATTTACTTACGTCAATTTTGCATAAATCAAAATGGCGCCTCTTATTTTAAAAACTTAACGTAACCACTTTTTAAAATTTTAAATTTTTCGAATTTTCGCGCCAAAAGCTGCCATCTTGGCCGGCATCTTGGATTACGTCATCTCAGTTTAGAGCTTACGTCACCCTCAATACAGTTCCACCTTCCACCTCCCGCCTCACACCTCCCAGTCTAGTGGGTGATGGGAGGTGGGAGGTGGGCCTTGTCTAAAACACGAAAAATTATGAGTAAGGTCGGAAAGTGTGGTAGTCTTGCTATCAAAGCAACAATACTTAATCAGCATTTCACCAATGTTATCGAAAAGCTAATATTCAATACCTTTCCTCCGTTGACTGGTCCTCCCTGAAACACTACACTGATGGGGATAAATACTGTGATTCATTTTATTGCATCTATTGTTGATACCTATCTGCTCAGAGTTGATTCTCGTTCCCGACGTAACTTTTCCCCATGGTTTGGTCGGAACTAATAAATTACATCAAGCTTAAATTCAGTGGTTGGAAGCGGTACAAAACTTTTAATAATCGTGCTGTTTATTTAGAGTTCAGTGACATGTTGTCAAAGTAGCTTCAGAAATCAGTGGAAACCTTTTCTTCCAACAGGTTGGGCATAATATTTTGGCTAATACCTCCGGCTTCTAGAATCTGACTAATCTCAAGAGGAATCATTCGATACATCAACTTCATTGTCGTATGAAGGCGACACTCTGGCTGATCCACTTTCTATGGCCAAGGCATTCGCAGATTATTTTACTGCTGATCTAAGATCTGACCCTCGGATGAGAATGGTCCTGAGTGCAATTAGGAAAATCAAGGATAAACATACATAAGCCCTGATGAGATTCCTGGTTTTTGTACGGAACTGTACTGGCGTTTTTATTAATACTTTAACGTTTATTTTTAACATCTCGCTCAAAACATCAACATTTCCTACCGTCTGCAAAACAGGTCGTTTTATTCCAGTCCCTAAGAAGGGTGATAAGGCCCAGGTTGAAAACCATAGACAAATAATCATAATGAATAATTTCTCAAAGGTGACCCTAATACAAGCTACAGAATTATTATGTTATTTATAATTCAGCTTATACGCCTATAATATATTTTTTTAAATCGATAGGGCTTTCCCGTAACTTAAACAACATAAATAATTGACGATGGGAGCTGAACCTAAATATCGTTGTTAATACAGACGAGTATATTGATTTAAAGTTGAATAGAAGTTGGAATAGCAATTACAACCAACACATTCTTTAGACAACCTATTTCCTAATGATTCACTTAACTAAGGATTTACAGATAAAGACATGTATAGATACTATCCTGCGTCCTTTTACAGCAAGAAAAAATTACACTATATACTTTGTCAATTTCTACAATCGGGTAATCGTACAAAAAATCCAATCTACTAGTATCCGATCGAAGCCAGACCCTATCGTAAATATTTATAGTCTGTGTTATTGCCGGTTTCACCCTATTGCTAACATCCTTAATCGATACTTACAAAGACACAAAACGATTTCGTTAAGAAATAGATCGTGTCCATCAAAAGATGAGCGAGACCAATAATCCGAGCCCAAACATTTTTTAATTGGATTTTAAGCAATAAGAAAGGCGTAAAACCAGTTTTGCGAAGGGACTAAAACACTGCAACGGTAATACAAGAGCGATTGATTACTGGGAAAAAATTTTGCAATTTTATACAGGTAGATATATATATATATATATATATATATATATATATATATATATATATATATATATATATATATATATATATATATATATATATATATATATATATATATATATATATATATATATATATATATATATATATATATATCGTCAATATCTTTACAGTAGATATATCAGAGAACCGAAGAGCCTCGGTGGTTCAATGGTAAGAACGTGTGCCTTTGAACCGAAGGATACTGGGTTCGATCCCATGGTACTCCTTTCACTATTTCAGTACAAACTATACAATTAACATCAACCGAGGTGGTGGCATTGTATTTTAGCAAGTTGAATGTCTGCACGTTCCGCCCTTCAGAGGGGGCGTAAAGCCGTCGGTCCCGTGTCCATGCGATGTTGAACACGTTAAATATCCCTACCCTTCTTACAGAAAGGCGCGGGTTCGGCAAAATTTACAGTATAGTGAGGTGAAACTGCTCCCTGGCGTCGGTGATTGGCCATAGTTGCGGAAATAGGCCAACGTTAAAGAAATAAAAACACACACACATTGGAGAACCGCCTAATTTTTAGAGCTACCTCTAAAGCCTTTAAGCTTGCTGAAAATTACATGAAAGTTACAAGGTACAAAAGAACGTAAAACGTAAAAAAGTCAGATAGACGATGCAGGGATAACAAACAGGAGTGCCAGCAAAAATATAAACAAGATTTAAACAAAAATTAACAGGAATTGAAAGTGTTTTTACTAAATACAGACGTAGAGAAATAGTCTCTGGTTTCACAAACATTTGTTTTCTTTCTCTTTTTTTTTTTGTAACCGTTTTTGCTCGTTTGGTAGCATCATCAGATGATGCTGTCAAGAAAAGAAAAAGAAGACGAACATTTGTGAAGCCAGAGAAATAATATCTACGTCTGTATTTAGTATGAAACGGTTTCACCAAGTAAGGGCAACAACAATTAATGGAAAGTGTTCATGAAGCCATTGGAAACTGTTCTTTTTATTCTATTGTGATATGAAGCTTGATTAGACCCCCAGGAAATTTAGAATTTTCGAAAGCCAGTTTTTAAAATCGGCAGCACGTCTTCATAGTGGTCAACAGGCTATTTTGTTCAAAAACATATAACACAAAATCGACAATACCAATAGAAGTATATAAATAGCAGTTAAGTAGTGTCTTTTGTCTAGGGGAGCCTTTGGTCATGTGACATGTGGACCAATCCTACATCCTACATGTACAAGTATATAAGAATTAATGTTCAAAACTTCCTTTTCTGCTTTATGTAACTTTGATTTAAATTAATTTCATGAAAATAAAACACCAATGGACGTAATTGTTTCGTGTAACTTCATAAATACTCAAACCCTTCTGTTTTTGATCAAGACACTTTGGAGATTTCTTACAGTTATGTTCATAAAGATTCATTGTGAAAACTAAATTTAGAAAAGACAAAAAAATTAAACCGCTTAATATTGTTATTACTGCAACATATGCACACTCGTTTATTTGGGCAGGAGTTACCTATGGATGTCATTTACCTTGATTTCAGCAAAGCATTTAATAAAGTTCCGCATAACCTATTGTTACTGAGGTTAGAACTAATTTGCATAAGGCGAAAACTGTTATTGTGGTTCCAGAGCTTTCTCACTGGCGGAAATTTATCAGTACGCGATAGACCCTCATTCTCCAGATCGGCCCTTGTCAGGAGTGGTGTGCCCCAGTGATCTGTTCTTGTTCATCTCGTGTTCTTGGTATATACAGCTGATTTCCTCATTTCTTCTCAGAATAGTTAAGCGAATGACTGTAAAATATTTGGCTGCCCTTTGTTGACTAGCAACAATCTTCAGACGGACCTAAAGATGATAGTTTATTTGTGTTCAGTGTAGAATATACCACTTAACTATGGTAAGTGCATGGTTCTTCACCTTTGGCATAACAACACTCACCAATGTATTTTCTTGACAACAAGCATATTGCATCTGTGGAGTATCAAACGGACCTTGGAGTTATTATGACATCAGATTTAACCTGGTCTAAGATATAAGGCATTTGTTTGTCAACTTTTGTTTACATTATTTTCCTAATATGGAAGTTATTTCGTTACCACTACTACAACTGTAAACAAAAACAATTGCCCTCCTGGATGTTTTTAAGCTTTGGAATTGGATATAAATCTGTTGGAGCTAGATCCACTAACTAAGGAGCATGAGGTATCAATCTGGAGTAGTAACGCTAAATTACAGCCATATAAACTGCTGACTTAAGCACCGGAGGGTTATTCAGCTTAAGCAGGATGCCTTTCGTTAGCAATTCACTGCGAGTCTTGTTTGTTTGTTAGCAACATTAACCTACCAAGTCAAAATAGAATTGTCTTGTTTGGCTTTACCATTTAGGAAGGCAATCAATAATCAATATTCCTGTCGCGTCTCAACAAAAAAAAAACAGATAAGTAATCACTTAGCTAGTGGACAGCACAACTACTCTTTAACGGGTGACAGTGAACCCATTGTTATTTTAAGTCCGGCTGATGGTGATAAACCAATGGGTCTGTGATAACAAATCTATACATATAATCATCAGGATCGGTCTCACAACGGAGAAGTGGGTTAAACCACGTTTACACACGAACACGAAAAGTCAAGGAACCCACCAAACACATATTTTTGACGTCACTAACTCATTGGCCAACATATTTTTAACCCGTGAACTAAGGATTGCCATACCTAGTCTCTACTATTTGTCAAACCTTGATTTGACGATCTGTCATGACTATATCCAAAATCAACTTTCTGTTTTCTTTAATACTCGCAGTTTCAGACCTTCCAGAGGGTCATCTTCAATGATTTACCTCCCACGTGTAAATATTACTTTCCACTTTTTGACCATTGTATATGAAAAATAGATGTTTCCAGAGTTTTCGCTATGTCCTCATAAATTTTCTTAAAGTGTCAAGCTTTTATTATGATTTACCAACTTATTACCTGGCGGTACGCGGATAATATTTATCATCCTGTATTAGACAGGATATATATATATATATATATAAGTAAGCTCAGGTCTACTCTAAGAGGTGACTTGCCTATGGCGCAAAAAAGAAAGGCGTTCGAACAACACATCATGCCAGTAATAACATATGCAACAGAAACACTAACACTCACCAAAAAGTCTGTCAATAAACTGAGAGTCGCCAAAAAGCGATGGAAAGGGCCATGCTAGGCATAACAAAACGAGACAGAAAAACAAATGAATATATTCGACAACACACAAATGTCACAGATGTGACACAAAATTGTCTTTCTTTATTAAATCGAAAAAATCTAGTTTACTTAAATCCGGAAATCTTACTTGCAGTTGATTAATTATTGTGTCTAAATCTAAAATTACATTAAAAATGTGTTTATAATTATGTTTTAAATTTTGAATACTTAATGTTGTCTTTCTTTTCTTTGGTGCTGGTTTGTTATTTTCAAAATCCTCAAATAAGGAGTTGTAAATTTGGTTAAAATGGATTTCATTATGTCTAAAATCTTGCAGTGTAGTAGTTCATAGTTAGTACAATCAGACGTTTCTTAGCGTAAGAAATATCTGTGCTTTTATTTTGTAAAATTAAAAATACAAGATCGGATGTTCAAATATAAATTTAAAAGTGTGTAAAAGAAAAAGAAAATTGGGATCGTTAAGATGACGTTTTAGGCCAATAGATTTTAGGCCAATAGATTCTCTCAGAGTTTGTTGATCTTGTTTAAAATCATCCTGATTCAAAATATAATCAGAAACTTTTATTAATTTGCTTCTGTTTGACAACACTGTAGAAACTATCCTAGAAGTGAAATTCCACCTTACCAACGCTCACATTAGCAGAGGAGTCTGGTCTCCGAGCACGTGATTTTAAGCACGGTTTTAATTGGTTTGTCAGAGCGCTAATGCTTGCATGCATTCAAATAAATGTGTTCAAGTATGGTCCAAAGTAGAAAACATCGGAACCGGGCCTCCGTGACGTCACACCAGCAAACAAGAATATCGCGCAGTTTTGGTAATATACTTCTCAGCAGCGTTGCCGGTTGTAATTATAATTGCAGATTTAGAGAATTTTTATATGAATATGGTTTGAATCATAATTAATAATATGAATAAGTATGACTTTAATATTAAAAAATAACGCCCTCGTGGCACAGGTTGATAGGTGCCAGCCTGCTAAGCGAGAGGTCCCGGGTTCGATTCCTGGACGAGCCAAGTTGGCTTTGTCTGGAAAATTTCTAAAAATATTGAATGATGGGAAATGAATGTGCTAATGGCCTGAGAAGCCGCCGCCAATAATATTGAATAAATTTTTTTATTAAATATTGGATTAAACTTATATGTAACTAACTGGCTACTTAAATAGGGAGTATGTAACTAATTATGACTAGGGAGGCCCGGCCTCCTCTGCCTCCTTAGAGTAACCGCCACTGCATTCGAACTGTTACGAACATTTTAAAAATAAAAGTAGCCAAATCGGTCGAGGCGTTCTGAATTGATGCGCTTATCAACGAACAGCATTTAATTTTTATTTATAGATTATTGAAAATTAGGATTAAGATATATGAATATGCACGATGTTCAATTTTTTGAAAAGGTCGAGACACACTTTATTTAAAAAACGACTCAAATTAACGGACTAACTTAAAACTTTCCCGCGACACTGACAGTTCACCTCACCTTACAACGAATAATTACAAGTCACGTGCTGCCCTCTCTGTGTCAAGCCGCGAACTAATCCGTATATCTTTGTACTTATTATATTTTTGATACATCATTGATGTTAATCCCTTTGGATGCAGCCGTCATCATAATCCCTCTATTATACAAATCACTGAAAATAGGTATCCAATAAGTAGAAAATACATTATTTCGCTGTTTTAATAATATCCAATATTTTTATATAAATACTTAGTGTAAATAAAACAAAATTTTGCTACAATGAAAGCCTAGATCCCATAATGTTAGTAGATAGAATAAATCCCACATAATTATAATGATAAACAGGCGTTACAACTTCTGTAAACAATTTTACTTTTTTTTATATCATTCCGTATTGCCTAGCAAAATCAAATAAAATCCGTGGCGACAGATGGATCACACGAATGAACGAAAAAACACGTCAATCCTCACAGATACAGCGCCGTCGATGTTAAATCAAAAAAGAAAGAAGAGAGACAAAAAATACATCCGCACACAAAGCTGATTTTTATATGTCTGTTTTTTTATTGTCCAGTGATAGAACCCATAATAATAATAATAATACTGTATCAACCCTGATTTAAGCTTCCCGATTTATTTGCGCAATCTAGGCGCGCGATAGAGAGGTTATGTATCATTGTTGACAAAAAGATGCTATTTCATGTTATCACCTGTACAAGATTATGTATATATCTATTTAATAAAGTGTATTGTTAGAAAAATATTATGATGAGTTTTTATTCACTTACCTCTAGGGAATTCTTTTCTAGCTTGGCGTAGCAGTCCAAATTGGAGCCTCCTATCAAGACCTGTGCAGAAGAAAACAGAGAAAAATTAGTTATGCTTTTTATTGCATAATTTATAAGATTGTATGCTATTCACTGTAGATATTACGTTATTTATTTATTTTTTTAGTGAATTTTTATTTTAAAAAATTCACTAATAGAGAGGTTTCGATGGTGAGACTTTGCAAAAATTTTTGCAAATGAGCGCGAATTTGGGCCCCTAGAACCCATATCCGGGGTCAGTTTCGATTTTTATATGTTTGCATATATCCAACCGATAACTCAAAAAATAATTAACCGATTTTGATAAAACTCGGCAAGTGCCTTTCTTTTATTAATAGCTTGGATGAGTTCGTTATCCAAAAAAATCGGACACGGTTTTCCGGGAAAATTTTGAGTTTTCTTTCGAAAAAAAATTTTTTCTCCGAAAATTACAAAGATATTTCGATAAAATTTGGTGTACATATTGCTTTGGGAAAGACCTAACTATGTGCTTTCTAGGGTTACAGAAAATTGAGCTATTCAAATTCGAAACATTTATGTTTTTTAATATGACCGCCTTTCATTGTCAATAACTTATACGAGATCTAGTATGTTGTTGCCGTGGTAACGGAACATTTGATATTATTGCGCAGGTCTGTTAGACGCTGTAACTGACATTTACCGTATGATATGAGATCGAGATCGTTTATATGTTTATTTGTTTGAGTCGACGAATTATTTGTGTCATTTGGGAAATTTTTATATACAAGTGCAAATTATTCATTTATTAATGTTAGTGGGTGGATTAAACAGTGTTTGTTATGTTTTATCCACATATAAAGGATCGAAGTTTTACAAAACGGCTGATATTATACATGGTGACGCGTTTCTACGGTAAAGCTGAATATAATTATTATTATACAAGATACGAGAAAAAATTGTATAAGTTAATTATAGGGTGTCTTGAGCTGCATCTTATAAAATTATTTTGACAATCACCGGCTGACCCACAAGTCGATCGTTGGTGATCCCTACAATTTTTTTTCGAACATCCTTATTTTATTGCATTTTCATCGAAATATGTTTGTAAGAAAAAAAACAAGACGCAGTAAGTGCGTTTTGGTAGCAAATTTTCATTAAATGCTTCAAATTTGAATAACTCAATTTGCTATTAACCTAAGATTTGTTGGTTAGAAAACCAACGTTTAAGGTATATTGTCGGAAATTTTTTGTACATTTTCAAACAATAAGTTATTTTGATAAAATATGGCACATTGCTTCTACTGTATAGGTTATACCGGTACCCAAATTGATGACTGCTTGCATTAAAAAGACATATTTAATATTCAAAGCATTTTTATAAAAATTAACTGCCATAACGCACTTGCTACGTCCAGAGTTTTTTTTTATTTCAACAACACACCACGAGGGCTTACAGCCTAAGTACTATCGTACCGTGGGTGTCGACAAGGAGGAAAGAAGCAACTTGTGAATTCTGGACTTGAAGGTTTGGACGTTCGGGGAAGAAGGAAAAACATGTGCCGGCAAGGAATTCCACAACTTGGAAGTCCTCGGGACAAAAAAGCGGGCATAACAAAATGTTCTATGCCTGGTGACCTGGACAGTAAAAGGGTGCATTAGCTCTGTTCCCCTGGTAGATCTGTTGGGGGCAGCAGGTGGAGGAACTATGGACGAAAGCTCCTCTGAGCAGTGTCCGTGCAGATATCTATAAAAGATAGAGGTCACCAACGGCACGTCGGTGGGCAAGGGATGGCAGCCTTTGGGTGAGGGTAGGGTCACCGATGAGACGTATAGCTCTCTTCTGAATGGAGTCCAGGATAGCGAGTGTAGAAGCGGCAGCGGCACCCCAGATGTGGGAGCAGTATTCGAAGTTTGGTCTTATTTGTGAAGTATATAAAGTATATAGATTAGCTGGTGAAAAGTATTTGCGAGTCTGGAAGAGGAAACCTAATTTCTTAGCAGCCGCTTCTGCAATTGATGTGACATGTTGGTGCCAATTGAGGTTTCGATCCACAGAAATGCCAACAAGTGAAAAGGACTCATTACTTTGAATAACTTGGTTGTTTATTGTGATGGGTCTAAGGCTGGTGTATCTCTTATGACTTTATCGCTTCTGTTAAAAAAGAGAAAGTTAGCAAAGTGCTGCAGTAAATATTTTGTTTGAACAAATTAAACTAGATACCTAAGTAAATTGAAAGAGAAGAAGTTCTGACGCAGCAAAAGCGTTATGAAAGTAAAATTTCGTAAATATTTTCCTTTGAAAACTTGTAGGTTTAACAATTCTAGACTGAATGTACATAAACAGACTCTATGTGCCAAAACGTTAATTTTGCAGGAAATGAATTAAACAGCACAATGGCAGTTATTTATGTTCCATTGATATACACTGATGAGTTTAATTCATTGCTCTAGTTAGTTAAAATGTTATCCTATCATTTTTTGTTGAAACATTATAGTGGGTGTCAAACACAAAAGTAGTTACGTCATAAATGGACAACTAATCAAAGACAATAATAATTTAGAACCATTAATCCATTTCTCAGTGTGCGCATCAAGATCTGAAGTTATAAAATCAGTCTTCCAAGTCAACGACATGCGCGCCGTTTTTAGTGTAATGCGTTAGAAAGAGATATTGAAAATAATCATGATACAAATAACGAGAGATATGATAATGAGACTACCTATGCTGACGTGTGTTAATGACATTCCATCCCACTAACCAAATTGTGACTTGGTGTTGCATTGGTGGCCTCGGCGACTACCCCTGGTGGCTATTTGGAGCAACTAATAAAATTATTACTAGTTTTAATCAGTGGTGTCATAAAAATCGCCTTCTGATTAACATAAATAAAACGGTTCTTCTCCACTTTGCTAGAATGATGGTTCTCTCGGATGGTTTTTTTAGTTCAATTGACGCCATGAGTCTGTGATTTGCTTGGTCTATACAGTAATTTTTCTTGGAACCTTCAGGTGGACTCGGTTTGTGGCAGGTTTCACCGCCACCTTGGTACATAATTTTTCAAATAATTTATAATAAATAGTTCTTGTTATATTGAGATATATTTCAAACTAATTTCAGCAAAAAATTAGGTTTTGGAAGACGTTACAGCCAACTATAATTTCCATTAAAAAATGCAATTTTGTGTTATATCTTTCGAACCAAGCATGCCATGGATTTCTTGTTGACATTCTACGAAAAATAACCTACAATATGAAATTTGAATCTCTTTTGTAACATTAACCGTGACGGAGGTATTCAAGAATGAAAAAATAGGTGAATTTCAGGGGTTTTTTTTCGAACTATCTCATAAAGTTGGCGATGCATTAGAAGTTTGTTCATGCCATCAAACTGATCTTGAAATTCTGCCTAACTTTGGTAATTAAATCCAAACTGTATCTTCAGAAATAACAAAGATACCCATTTTACCGAGATAGATAATGTATATAGATATTCGGAAAGCTTTCGTTTGTGATTAGTGTAAGATATACTTGGTTCTCGGGCTGAACCGCGTCCAGAATTTATTAAACTCGACGTTTGGGCTCCTACTTTGGAGCGATTTTCGAGAGGTTAAAAAAACTCTAAGGCCTACTCTCTGCCTATTCCGCAGAGCGGTGGAAAAGGATAGGTTGGGTTGTTGTAGCTCGATTGCGGGGCCTCACTCCGTAGACGTCATTTTAACTTGCACATTTAAAATACCTATTAAAATTATTACTTTCAGTCAATATTTATTACGTCAACAGGAAATAAAGAACTATGTGTACTACTAAAATGTTCCTGCTATGCTGTAATTAGCGTAATAGGTTTTTATTTCGTCACAGTGGTATTACAAGCAAATTAAATTTAGTTAAGTAAACTACAGCTAACTTCAGCTCAAAACTTTTCAGTTAGATATGTGAAGAACTTTATATGATTTCCAAGACCATGTAAACCATCCATATTTGATGTAGAACAGAATCACCAATTTAGGGTCCCACGACGACTGGATTCTAATGCCCGATTACACTGTACTAATTTGGAACTCCCAATCCGTTAGTTGTACAAATCAGAAGAGAATTTGCTCTAATTGTCTGACTGTGTTATCTCTATTTGTAGCATTGCTAAGCGTGCTCTTACAATTGCTTTTACACACTTATTCTCTCATAAGCTGATTTATCAGTTGTGAAATTAGTTTAGGACTGTTCTGCATAATGCCCGTGAATAAGGATTACTACATATAGTTGTTTTACTTGTAGAAATTTACATTTAACCACCTTTGGTTATGTTAAAGGTAGAAGTTCATTATTTTATCTGCGCCGACTATGGTAAGGGGGATATTGTTACAGTGTTATGTGTGTGTGTGTTTTGTTTCTTTAACGCCGGCCTATTTCCGCGACTATGGCCAATCACCGACGCCAGGGAGCAGTTTCACCTCACTATCCCGGAAATTTTGCCGAACCCCTGTCTTTCTATAAGGAGACGCCCTTTAACGTGCCCAACATCGCATGGACACGGGACCGACGGCTTTACGCCCCCTCCGAAGGGCGGAACGTGCAGACATTACACTTGCTCAAATACAATGTCAGAACCTCGGTTGATGTTAATGTTACAATTTGTACTGAAAAAGTAAAAACTCGGGGCGCAGCAAGTGCGTTATGGTAGTGAATTTTTATTAAATGCTTCAAATTTAAATAACTCAATTTTCTATAAACTTAGAGAGTTTAATTTTAATACGTAGTAAGGTCTTTCTTAAGGCAAAATATCCACAAAACTTTATTAAAATAACTTTGTAATTTTCGGAGAAAAATTTTTTTTCGAAAGAAATTTTAAAATTTGAATAACTCAATTTTCTCTAAACTTAGAAAGTTGAATTTTGGCACGTAGTAAGATCTCTCCTGAGGCAACGTATATAGAAAATTTCATTAAAACAGCTTTGTTACTTTCGGAGAAAACATATTTTTTAGAAAGAAAACTCAAAATCTTTCCGGAAAACCATGTCCGATTTTTCTGTATAACCAACTCATCCAAGCCATTAATACAGGAAAGGCACTTGCCAAGTTTCATCGAAATCGGTTAATTATTTTTTTAATTATAAGACGGATACATATATATATATATATATATATATATATATATATATATATATATATATATATATATATATATATATATAAACATATAAAAATTAAACCTTATTACAAATGAACTTTAATAAGATATTATGCTGTGACAATACCTCTCACAAGCAGTGGCGATTTCTCCTAGTGAGCTAGGTGTGCGCCGCACACCCTAAAATATAATCAAAATGTGCACAGTTATATATGTTTTATTTCTTTTTCCCTTGGTCTTAATACACTACATATTTTATGACAATCGATTTAATTTACTTATTTGATTTCATAAATAGTCGGTTAATAGTGACTTGGAATGAAGTAGATACCACGTCTTCTAACATATTCAGAGAATATGAGTAGATCAATAGCAACTGGGAATGAATTCGGTCAGTCCCCCACCCACGTGTTTAAAATAGTGAGGAAAATACCATTATTTTAACACTGCAGTGAGCTATAAAAATTTGATTAACTCAGTTTTCTATAATCTTAGAAAGTTTAATTTACGTAGGTAGTAAGGTATTTCCTAAATTTTCATTAAAATAACTTTGTAATTTTTGGAGAATAAAAATGTTTCAAAAGAAAATTTAAAATTTGAATAACTCAATTTTCTATAAACTGAGAAAGTTGAATTTTGGTACTTAGTAAGTCCTCTCCCAAGGCAACATATATAGTAAATGTCATTAAAACAGCTTTGTTATTTTCGGAGAAAACATTTTTTTTTTTTAAAGGAAACTCAATTTTCCCGGAAAAACCTGTCCGATTTTCCTGCCCAACGAACTCATCCAAGCCATTAATAAAAGAAAGGCACTTGCCGAGTTTAATTGAAATCGGTTAATTATTTTTTGAGTTATCAGACGGATACATATATATATATATATATATATATATATATATATATATATATATATATATATATATATATATATATATAAAGATATAAAAATTGAAACTGACCCCGGATATGGGTTCTAGGGGTTCTAAATCGCGCTCATTTGAAAAAATTTTTGCAAAATCTCACCATCGATACCTCTATATTGGTGAATTTTTTTAAATAAAAATTCACTAAAAAAAAAGGAGTAACCTGGGATCGAACCCAGTACCCTTCGATTCAGAGGCACACGTCAATTCAATTCAATTCAATTCAAATGGTTTATTTAGTATTAGGTGGTTACAATATTTTACAATAAGTCAAATAATGTGCCTTAGTCTAACATACTCATATATATATATATATATATATATATATATATATATATATATATATATATATACATATATATACATATAGTATGAAACACACTTATGAAATAAAATTCTTTATTCAGCAAAAAGTAGTTTTTGTGAAAAACGCTGAGACACGTGAAGTTTAATATCTTATAATCATAGTTAAAGAAATTAAACTCCCACTATTTTACCCTCACCACTTTATCAATTTTTAAAAAATAGCACCCATACATTTTTTCATCACAATTCGATGGATCACATTTTTCTGAATGCGGAGATACCCAATATGTATGGTCTATATTACAGTTTTCAATACAGGGTTGAAATTTAATACCAGAATATTAAAACTAAACAGTTTACTCTGAAATTCAAATTTCGAAATTAAACTTAATAAAAACGACTCTTTCTTATAATTAACGTTCAAAATGTTCTCCATTCACTTGCACACAAAGAATTAATCTGCTTTGCAATTCTTCCCTAACTCTGTTCAACATGTCAGGCGTTACGTTCCTAATTTCTGTTGTTATGTTCATTTTCAAATCATCTAAATTAGCAGGTTGCGTTTTATACACTCTGTTTTAAGGAATCTCCATAGAAATAAATCAAAAGGTGTAAGATCTGGTGATGTAGCGGGCCATTCTACGAAACCTCTTCGTCCAATCCGTCTTTGTGGAAAGACTTCGTGTAAATACTCCCGTGCTTGAAGAGCAAAGTGGGGCGGTGCACCGTCTTCTTGAAACCATATCCTTTCATGGGGAATCCATCACATTTGGATACAATTCTGGTAATATTGGGACAACCTGTTCTCTTAGCATTGCTAAATATTTTGGATCGTTTAGCTTGTCTATAAAAACAGGTCCAACTACGTGATCACCAATGATATCAGTCCAAATGTTCAACTTCTGAGGACGCTGAGTGTGTGTTTGTCTCATCCAGTGGGGGTTTTCGGCAGCCCAGTATGCAATTTTGTCTGTTTACATCGCCATTCAAAAGAAATGTTGCTTCATCGGAAAACAGAACGTCAGCAGAAAAATAACATTACTATGTAACATGTCCAGCAGTTGTTGACAAAATTGCAGTCTTCTATCAGAATCACCGCCAATCAACTCTTAAACGTGTTTTCTGGTTTATAGGGATACATGTTTTCGTTTTTGAGACATCTTTAAGCTGTTGATTGACTAACATCATTTTCACGTGCTACTTGACGGGTAGAAGTTGTTAGTTCTACTTGAAAAGCCAATAAAATATTGAGTTTTACATCTTCTTCAACAAACTTGGGTCTCCTGGGCAGTGGTTTAACGTGGCCATAGTCACGAAACTGTGAATGTATCTTAGACACAGTTCCCTGCGTTAGTTAGGGAAAATCTGGATGTTTTTTTATTAAATAGGTTAACAACTTGTGCCTGTGTTCTATACATGTGACCATACCCAATCATCATTAATATTTCTGTTCGCAGAGTTTCAGTTAAGTATCGCATTAATAGACCAAAAATTAATTTTTTTTTTTTAATTTCATCAACACACCACGAGTGCTTACAGCCTAAATACTATCGTACCGTGGGTGTCGACAAGGAGGAAAGAGGCAACTTGTTAATTCTGGACTTGAAGGTTTGGAGGTTCGGGGGAGAAGGAAAAATATGTGCCGGTAAGGAATTCCACAACTTTGAGATCCTCAGGACAAAAGAGCGGGCATAACAAGATGTTCTATGTCTGGTGACCTGGACAGAAAAAGGGTGCATTCGCTCTGTTCCCCTGGTAGATCTGTTGGAGGCAGCAGGTGGAGGAACTGTGTAAAAAAGCTCCTCTGAGCACTGCCCGTGCAGATATCTATAGAATAGAGAGAGGTCACCAACGGCACGTCGGTGGGCAAGGGATGGCAGCCTTTGGGTGAGGGCAGGGTCACCGATGAGACGTATAGCGCATAACGATTTAAATTATCGGAACAAAATTACGACTAATTTATTAGGAGACCGTGCATTCAATACAATACACCACAAAATAAAACAGAACTGTTAAATTTCACCTTTCACACTGCAAAAATTGTTAGTTAATAAGAAACGAATAATGTTACCAAGTACGTTTTAGATAAAAGACAAGATAAGAAATTTAAGAGAGTCAGTGAAGAATTCCAGAGCAGATTATTTCGTTGTGTGCAAGTGAATGGAGAACATTTTGAACATTTATTATAAGAAAGAGACTGTTTAGTTTTAATATTCCGGTATTAAATTTCCACCCTGTATTGAAAACTGTAATATTGGACCATACATATGGGGTATCTCCGCATTCAGAAAAATGTGATCCATCGAATTGTGATTAAAAAATGTAGAGTTGCTATTTTTTTAAATGGATAAAGTGGTGGGGGTAAAATGGTGGGAGTTTAATTTTCTTAACTATGATTATAAGATAATGTTCGACAAACTAAACTTCACGTGGCTCAGCGTTTTCATATATATATATATATATATATATATATATATATATATATATATATATATATATATATATATATATATATATATATATATACCCAACCACTCAAAATATAAAATTTGTCAATTTATGTCACATCAAAGCAAAAGTTTTTTTGAAAACTAATATTTTTGGTCTCTATATGTTATCAAAAAGAGCTGTTTCTAGCGACATTTTTAGATATAGTCAGCTTCAAGTTATCTGTTTTGTAACAAACAAAATACACGACGTAAACAGCCTAAGGTAGAAGCACGCTTCCCTGAAATGAAGTAGGCTCTATAAAATAAATGATGATATTTGACGTTTCATTATCTGTAAGCAAGCCGATAGTGACATTTCTATTCATGTTTGTGCATTCGTTGTTATTGACAAATAAAATTGTCTTGTGGTAAAGCTGTTTCTCGAGAAATAAGAAAAGTATAATTCACTAGTATTCAAAAGGAAAAAATTCCGCCCAAATCGCTGAGAGTATTAGAGTGCGAAATATTATTGTGTGTTTTTGTGTTTTTGTTTCTTTAACGTCGGCCTATTTCCGCGACTATGGCCAATCACCGACGGAGGGGGCAGTGTCACCTCACTATCCTGGAAATTCTGCCGAACCCCTGCATTTCTGTAAGGAGGGTAGGGATCTTTAACGTGCCCAACATCGCATGGACACGGAACCGACGGCTTTACGTCCCCTCCGAAGGGCGGAACGTGCAGACATTCAACTTGCTCAAATACAATGCCACAACCTCGGTTGATGTTAATGTTACAGTTTGTACTGAAAAAGTGAAAGGAGTACGCTGGGATCGAACCCAGTACCCTTCGGTTCAGAGGCACACGTTCTTGCCCCTGAACCACCGAGGTTTTTCGAAATATTATTAAACGTTACAAAGCAACTGGATCTGTGACTCAGAAACAGGGAAATGGAAGTCTCCCTCGCTATTCCAATACAAATTTAAGAACTCTGAGAAGGAATGTCATTATTATCATTCAAAATCGGAGGGCTAATTACAGGAAAATAAAAGCTTATGTAACCAGGCACCCGATAAATGTTTTTCAAAAGCAACTTGTCACAAGGCTGCTCAAAAACTAGGATTCCAAACTTACAAGGTAAGCTCAAACTGTTTCCGCATTTTATCCATTTTCAATTTTACGTTCCATGGGCAAAATAAATTACTAACAAAGGCAGAGGAAAAATAGACAAGGGAGCACAAGTGTTGGTCTCAAAACCAGTGGAACTCAGTTATATGGAGTGACGAAGCTACATTTTGTAAGACGTTTTCAAAAAATTCTAAACAATTTTTTTCTCTCAAGATAATTGGAAAATAAACAAAAAGTTTTCGTAAGAAAACTCGCTATTTAAAGACCAATTTGTAAATGAAAATTCGCTAATAAAATAAATTGAAAATTATACAGTCTGAGTCAGATTCAAACGTCGAGATTTTTTCTGCGACTTGATAGAAAAAAAAATGTTTTCCTAACGATGCTGTAAAAAGCGAGATCGGTTGCAGAGATGCAAACAAGCACTTGTAAAGCCACATAAAAGTATATACGTATGTATGGAATATAAAATTTAAGGCAACAACTGACCTGCTATTAAAATTGAACCAAAAGTCCTCATTTGCTCATTAGTGAATTTTTTCTACAAAAAATCGCTTAAAAGTTTATTGGAATTACATAAGCTGACAAAATAGCGTTAAACTAAATAAAAAAACTGAAAAACATGTTCGAAAAAACAGTAGACTTGTAGATTAATTTACAACGAATAATAAATATCGGGTAAGGTCAGCAGGGAAAACAACTTTACAGTGGAAATCCCCGACCGCGAGGCATGGCGGGAGGAGACGCCGGGCATACCACGGGACACGCTCGTCTGGTTCACGGACGGATCCGGCGGAGAGCGTGGGACGGGGGCAGGTCTTTACTCGGAAGGACCGAGGGTAAGTCATAGTATTTCCCTCGGAGCTCATGCAACGGTGTTTCAGGCCGAGATGTACGCCATTCTGCACTGTGTGCGGGAGAACAAGGGGAGGGGCTACACCAACAAGCGGATCCTCATAGCCACGGACAGCCAGGCAGCCCTTAAGGCACTAAGTAGCCCACGGGTAAATTCCTGGCTGATGAGTGAGTGCCGAGACGAGACGAGAGACCTGGCTGGGCAGAATGAGGTGACCCTCATCTGGGTGTCGGGTCACTCGGGAGTCAAAGGCAATGAAGAAGCTGACAGTCTCGCGAAGAGAGGGTCAGTAGAACCGTTTATGGGACCAGAACCGGCTCTGGGCGTGTCAAAGAGCACTACCAGGGGAGCCATTAAGTCCTGGGTCAGAAACCAATACAAGGTGTACTGGGCGGACTGTCCAGGGCTCAGACATGGGAAGTCAATAATTGACGGACCCAGTTCAAAAAGAGTTGTGGAGCTGCTAAATCTTAGCAGAGGACAGCTCAGAAACACAACAGGTCTCTTGACGGGACACATGACCTGCATAAAATGGGGCGGTTCGAAGGGGACCTCGCATGCAGACTCTGCGGCGAGGGAGAGGAATCAACCCAGCACATCTTGTGCAAGTGTAAAGCTCTGGACCGCAAAAGACAACTGATCTACGGTCAGTCTAGGCCGGAGACACAGCAGTATAAAACTTCACCCTACCAATCGCTGTGCAGACAAGTTCAAGGCACAGTGATTTTGAAATGGGTGGAGTAAGACTAAGGGTATGCACAATCAACCAAAGGTTGCAGTGCTATCGGGGCGGCAGGGCCGCGGACGAGCCCTGAGGCAACAAAAAAAAGGTCAGCGCAGGCATTCAATTTTCGCACTACACTGGAAACCAATCCAATCTAGTTATGAACTTGCCTATCCTGAACAGAGTGGAATCGGCGAATACGCCATTTCCAGAACAAAAACTATGAAATTTTTAAAGTAGGTTTTCTCGTACTTATTAACCTGTTTATACCAGGGAAATCTTTGTTTGTAATATTTAATACATTTCCTTTACCACATACAATATTCCGATCTTGTCCCTGTTTAACATCCAGTGGCACTCGAACTCTTTTTCAAAATGCATGCCTTGAAAGTCTTGGCAGCATCATAATCGTACATAGAAATATCTAACGTTAATCAACATCTGAGGCGTGACCGCCGTAATAGCAATCGTTATTATTTTTCTTAGGTCAGTTAAATCACGTGTTTTAGTTTTGTATACCATACTCTTCACACAATCCCATAAAAATAAGTCTAATAGCGTAAGGTCGGCTGATCGTTCTGGCCATTCTAACGAACGACGCCTCCCTACCACCGATTTGGAAACATTAAGTCAAGGTATTGCCTGACGTTGATTTGGTAATGTACTGGTGCTCCATCCTGCTGGAACCATATCACCTGGGTTTGCTCGATCAGGATATAAGTTTGCCAGAGTTGGCACTACATTATTTTGGAGCAGTGCTAAATAATTATCTCCATTCAAATTGCCATCAATAAAAAAGGGACCAATCACATGGTTTCCAACCGTTCCTGTCCAAACATTAGCCTTTTCAAATTATTGCGTATGTTCTTCTCTCATCTAGTGCGGCTTTTCTTTAGACCATTAGCGACAATTTTGACAGTGAGCATGGCGGTGTAGTGTAAAACTGCACTCATCAGAAAACAACACATGTTCCAGGTGGATAACATTGTTATTGTTATCTAACATTTCTATAATTAGTTCGAAAAAAGACGTTCTTCTATCAAAATATCTTCCATGAGCTCCTGGGTTTGCGCCAATTTACAGGGATGCGTTTTATTTTCTTTTGGTGTTCTAATAATCAATGAATGGATAACATAAACTGTTGTGGCTGCTTGTCGCCCCGAAGTATGTGGGCTTTCGTCAAGCTGAATCCTTAAATCCAATTTGGTACCATTACTCGATGCATAAGAAGGTTTTTTGTATCTGCCTTACATGTCCAAGCTCGCGGAATTACTTTTCAATTTTACCAATCATCCCTTGGGATATAGGCGGCATATCGGGATATTTTTCTTGAAATGGGCGAGCAACTTCGCCAATATCACTCTATCACCGTAACCAATCATCTGTAGAATTGTTATTTTTCGGTTTCTGTTAAACAAACCATGTTTCTGAACTACAGTTACCAACTCACAATTGTTGTCATGCGATTACAATTACACAGCAAGTTTTTAAGGCGTTTTAAAGAAAACTAACACTGCCAATTGTGAAGAATATTGATAACTTTTTTGAATTCTTTTTAATAGATATCGTCCAAAAAGGACATTTAAATCGTTTTTGCTTGCTTTCTCATTATAAAGAATGAAACGCGATCAGTTACTAATTTTTTAGTGTGTTGTAGCAAAGTTCGTCAATCAGAAAATTTACTTTTTTTTCCTGTTAATTTTTGTGAGAAAATTACTTTGACCTTTATGTTTTCGGTATCAGATTGCGCAAGTTTGCCCCAATTCAACCGACCCACCATCTCTTACGGTTTACGAGATCCCCCATGCTTGAGCTCGAAAACCGGACACACTGTATATCAAAGACGCCAAAAGGTAAGTATAGACACATATTAACAAAAGTGTGCAACTTTGCCCCAATTCAACAGACCCCCCATCTCTCACGGTTTACGAGATCCCCACGCTTGAGCTCGGGAAATGGACAGCCTGTAGGTATATCAAAAACGACAAAACGTAGGTATAGACACATATTAAGGAAAAGTGTTATACAGGGTGTCCTACGTCGAGTAATGTATTAGATTATTTCCGAAAATATACATTTTTGAGTGCTGAAAATTTGTGTACGGGGGTTTCTGAAGATGCTCTATTTAATGGAAATAATTTTCAAAATAGCGCACTTCCGGTTACACCGTAAATAGATATAAACATCGTTATTTCAAATAAAACACCCTATATAATTGCATTTTTAGAATACCCATCTAATTTAAGGTTAAAAGTTATTAGAGTATGCTTTCCCTATCTTTAACTGTTTTCGAGTTATGTCAATTTATTTGAGAATTCTGTTCAAGGAGAGGCTGACTTAATGAAGGTGATTTCGTGTCGTGTTAGGATCCCGAAAATTCTTTAATTTGTCAGACACGTTCCAAGATCATTAAGCTTTAACATGATTGTGAGGAAAAATTGTATCATATACAGGGTGTTTTGTAGGATGTATTAGAATTTGGTGTGCTTTTAACTAGAATAACTCATTTATTTCAAATGGAACATCCTGTATATTATCTTTCTATTGAATAAAGCAGATGATTCTCTTTCAAACTGTATTAGCATTCCCTATACCTAAAGTTGATAATTGTCAAAATATTTTCGGTTTACCAACAAAAAAAAGACAAATTTCGGAGTATGTCTAAAATCTTTATTGTCAGTTTTATATTTCTGTCATTCACAACGTGAGTTATTTTGTCTTTGTTGTCTGAATTAATAGGAATTCTACGTTATAATGGATAATGCCAGATATTCAAACGAACAATTGCTGCATTTATTTTATTTTCATGGAGAGTGCAACAGAGTGGTCAGCAGAACATGTCGGCTGTTTAATGATAGGCATCCCGAGTCCTCGCCAATGACTGCGTTGAAATTCAGGCGTTATGAAACCAATTTCTTGAGAACGGGAAGGTGCACGATTAAACAAACATCAAGATCAGTTCCAGTTACAGAAGACGAAGACACATAAATTTGTGTGTTGTCTTATTTCGATGCTCATCCAAAGTCGTCAATACGTTCAGCTAAACATGACATGAACATAGCACGTTCCTCCGTACAGAGAATATTGTCCAAGCATAAGATGCATAATTATAAATTTATAAGTGTACAACGAACGACCCAGCCCACCGAATTGAACTTTGTCACACTCTCCTTGAAAGACACCGCAACAATCCTTTATTTCTGAAAAGCATAATTTGAACCGACGAAACAAAGATGTCCCATGAAGGAATATTTAACAGACATAATATTCACTACTGGGCTCAAGACAATCTTCATGTCAAAAGAGAACGCTGTTTTCAGAGAAAATTCAGCTTCACCTTGTTTGCTCTTCTGATGGATGATAAAATATCATGCTGCATTTACGATAATAATCTGACAGCTGTGCAATACCTAGAGATTTTGCGAACCACTGTCTCCGATTTCTTAGACAATTTACCACTTACTGCGTATGTGAATTGTTGGTATCAACTAAATGGGGCTCCTGCGCATTATTCAGCAGAGGTGAGGAGCGTTTTAAATGATGAATTCGGAAAGAGGTGGATGAGACGCGGCGGAACATACAATTGGCTCCCACGGTCGCCCGACCTCACTCCTCTTGATTTTTACCTATGGGGTAAATTGAAATCAGATGTTTATGCGACTCCAGTCAACAATAGGGAAGAACTTGAAGATAGAGTCCGTAATTGTTTGGATAATATTGATCCCACAGAAATACGGAGTACAACACGTGAAGGAGTTGTAATACGCTTAGAGCGATATATTAGCACGAATGGTACACAATTTGAACAATATCAATCATGAGTTTCTTAGCTAGTCATAATCATTTTCAACTTTCAATACTTTTGGTTATTCTCTGTTATTTGTTGAAATTTCATAAATATTAAATTTTTTTTTTTTTGGTAACCCGCGAATATCTCGACAATTATCAACTTTAGGTATAGGGAATGCTAATACAGTTTGAAAGAGAATTATCTGCTCTATTCAATGAGAAGATAATATACAGGTGTTCTATTTGAAATAAATGAGTTATTCTAGTTTAAAGCACACCAAATTCGAATACATCCTACAAAATACCCTGTATATGAAACAATTTTTTCTCACAATGATGTCGAAGCCTAATGGCATTGGAACATGTCTGACAAATTAAAGAATTTTGATGATCCTAACATGACACGAAATCACCTTCATTAAGTCAGCCTCCCCTTGAACAGAATTCTCAAATAAATTGACATAACTCGAAAACAGTTAAGATAGGGAAAGCATACCCTGATAACTTTTAACCTAAAATTAGATGAGTACTCTAAAAATGCAATAATATACAGGCTGTTCTATTTGAAATAACGATGTTTATATCTATTTACGGTATAACCAGAAGTCCACCATTTTGGAAATTATTTCCGTTAAATAGAGCATCTTCGGAAACCCCCGTACACAAATTTTCAGCACTCAAAAATGTATGTTTTCGGAAATAATCTATTACATTACTCGACGTGGGACACGCTGTATATGAAGATTATAGAAATGAGATAATATAGAGGATGTTCCATTCAAAATATGGAAAAGTCGGAACAACTTTGTAGTAAAGGTGACAACGCAGCATTTTCGAAAATATTTTAGTTAGATAGAGCATGCATTTTCATTAAAACAACCAAATTGGAAGAGCGGTCCATTGACTGGTTTCTCAGAAACTTCTAATGTACCATCCATCCTGAGTCACCATGTATAACATGCTTGTGAAATGTGCACATTCCAGATTGTCATTATTCACTTTGATGATCTGCTCATATGCTTGATTGATGATTAATCACATTTTTTTGTTGGTTACAATCACCGTTTGGAGAATTTCAATTTTTTACAGCCCCAAGCAGTATTCCACCACTTACCATTTACATTTACTTTGTTTGACTTTTTTCGATGGCAAATAACTTCTCGAATTATCACGGTAGTTGAAACGAAAGCTCGATGAAGCGAGCGAAGTCCACAACGATATCCACCTTTATTCAATTACTGTCAAAAATTGTGTATACTTGTGTATTTCAAACTTTCGGTAGGCCATTAGGTTATTAATTAATAACGTTAAGCCGTTCATTAATCACCTTGCCCAGAAATATTAAAATCTTTATTCGGGGTTAGAAACAGAAGGCGAAAGATGACGCTGAAACAATCAGGGGTAATCGGCACATAAAAGATCAAAGAGTTCATTAATATTTTAAAATCGTGGCATGAAGTAAAATAGATATCTATAAGGACAGTATTACTGTGTGTAAAATAAAACTCTGGACGCAGCAAGTGCGTTATGGAAGTGAATTTTCATTAAAATGTTTTTAATTACAAATATATCGCTCAAATGCGAGCAGGCATCAATTTGGTTACCAGTATAACCTATATAGTAGGAACAATGTCACATATTTTAACAAAATACTTATTTGAAAATCTACAAAAATTTTCCGAAAACAAACTTTAAATGTTTCCGAGAAAACTGGTCTCCTAGCCAATGAACCTTAGGTTAAAAGCAAATTGGGTTAATGAAATTTGAAACATTTAATGAAAATTCGCAACTAAAACGCCCTTGCTGCGTTCAAACAAAAATTTTCCGAAAATAAAGTTAAATGTTGGTTTTCTTACCAACAAAACTTCCGTTAATAGCAAATTGAGTTATTGAAATTTGAAGGATTTAATGAAAATTGGCTACCAAAACGCACTTACTGCGTCCAGATTTTTTTCTTAGAAACATGCATCATATTTCGATAAAAAAATGCTAAAATGCAGTAACGAATTTGTTCTACGAAAAATAGCTAAAAATTATAGACCGTTAAACCATAAACTTCACTAAACCTACAGCGAAAGCATCAACTTAACTAGACCGACAACCAAAGCCTCAGAGAAAGGGTCTATTTGAAATGAATTTTCTGTAAATATTTTAATAAAATGAAGGGCAATGACGGTTGAATCTGAAACTTAAGTGTTCGCAAAACACTCTTCTTGCAACATTTTCTTTTTACAATCCGTATTTGTTTCACGTTCTTTGCCTAAACAGTGCCAATTTTGACGTTTTAAATTGTGAGTTTGACGTTTCGAGGAAAACTCCAAAATTTGTTTCTTTAGCTGCCCGTAACTTTTTTGTCCTTAAACTTAGAGACCTAAATTTTAGTACATGGTTCACTCTTTATAATACAAATACGCGTACCAAATATGGTTGCCCTCACTTTGTTGCTTCCGGAGATATGATTATTTTTTTTTTAAATAGAAAATTTTTAGAGAAAACCTGGTCCGATTTTCCTGGATAACGAACTTATCCAAGAGACTTGCAAAAGAAAGGTACTCACTAAATTTGATCAAGATCGGTCTATTATTTTTTGAGTTATCGGTACGATATATATATATATATATATATATATATATATATATATATATATATATATATATATATATATATATATATATGATATAATGATTTTTATTCACACAAAAAAAAAATACAAAAATAATATAATATAATTCTTACATAAAAGTTGAATAAAATCCATAGAACCCACAAAAGTCAGAGACTTGTGCGTGGGTATTCTAAACTATATAACTAATAAATGTACATTTCTACAAAGCACAATGTTAGGATATAAATTCTTGTAAAAAAAAAAATCCATAATCTAGTAGAGTGTAACATGAGCAACACACACACAGACAGATTCATATTCATATACACACATACACATACAGGCGTGCATACACACATATACACATACACACATGTACCCACACATACACACATACATACACACATATATACACACATACATACACATACATATATACACACATATCACAGGTATACCTACATTCCCACATACTCATCACAAAAGAACACAACATCTTTAGAAAATATTAGCTGATCGTTTCATGTATTAATCTACGTGCGCTTGTGCGTGACCATCTCAAAATCCAACTCTTGAGGTTTTTTTTAAAGAGTCTTTCATTGTCTGTGAATTTTATTTCCGCGGGAAGACAATTGAAAAGTCTCGGGCCCAGCTGAAGGTGAGAACGACGAGTTAGTTCTTTGTGGAATCTTGACACAACATTGGCTGATACAGTAGAGCGTGTACTGTAGTTGTGGACTGTATGGAATAGTCTTTTCAGATTTCTGAATTGCCAAATCCCAACGGCTCCAAGATAAATTTGGAACACATCTGGAACTTGCATCTCATCATAAAGACGTTCAGATGGGTAAGTGTAAGATCTTTTACCAATTATCTTAAGCACCCATTTATGTGCCACTTCTAATCTTTTTATCCGAGTCTTTACCGCTCCTCCCCAAACTAGGCTGCCATATAAAAGGTGGGTCTCGATAAGAGACTGAATTTTTTCTTGAGGCATTATACGGCATGTCCGCAAATTATGAGCAAAAAATTCAGGAGTAAAAATTCAGGAGTTTATGCTATTCCAAAAATTAGTGCCAGTAGTTCCTATAGCATTTTTTATAAAACTCAAAAATAACAGTTACTGGGTCTCAAAAAAAAAATTCAAATTTTTGTTGATAACTTTTTTTGTCATGAATCGATTCTCCTCAAATTTGGTGCACTAGTATATATTACAATTTTTTATGTATACTCCAAATTTCATGTGGATCCTAAGTGAGTGGCAAGACACGAAGCAACGTGCTGCCACCTAGTTGCGGAACGAAGTAGTATGTTGTCACACCAGCTCCAAATAACACAAAGTGTTAAAAAATAGAGACTGTATACAACCAACTAGCAGTTTAGTAAATTGTCAGCCCTGGCCCATTTCTACCCTAATGTAGGAACAACGTATGTAAGGCTAGATGCATTCTCACGACAATTAAAACCGTAGACCAGTTTCGCTCTAATTAGAGCTCGTCAGTACGGCATAATAATTGTAACGAAAATACACCTATAAAGTAATACGGCTATGGTAGCCAGCCTTCCAACACTAAGTGAGTGACAAGACACGAAGCAACGTGCTGCCACCTAGTTGCGGAACCAAGTGGTATGTTGTCACGCCGCTTCTGCAATTGATGTGACATGTTGGTGCCAATTGATATTTCTATCCACAGAAATGCCGACAAATGAAAATGACTCGTTACTATGAATAACTTGGTTGTTCATTGTGATGGGTCTAGGGCTGGTGTATATCTTATGAGATAGAAAGCAAGACTGAGATTTGGTGGAGTTGAATTGTACAAGATTTCTAATTCCCCAGTCTAATATTTTTTGGAGATCCACAGAGACAGATCCCTCCATGAGTCTGCGATTCTCATCTAATTGGGCTAAAGAGACAGGCTTAGAATATTGTATATTTGAGTGGATGGTACTGTCGTCCGCGTAACTGTGAACTGGGTTGAATGTGCTAGAGAGGAGTCATTGATGTGAAGAAGAAACAAAGTAGGGGCTAAACCTGAAACTTGAGGGACTCCTGCATTAATTGGATACAGTTTAGAGGAATGGCCATCCACAGCAACAGAAATGCTCCGGTTAGAGAGGAAATTTGCTGTCCAGGTACAGAGTTTTAGTGGTAGACCATAGGCCGGAAGTTTATTAAGCAGCGCTGCGTGCCAGACCTGGTCGAATGCATGGGATATGTCTAGAGCGACAATCTGGGATTCACCGTGTAGTTCCATAGACTTGTTCCAAGAATGGGTGACAAAGGAAAGGAGGTCGACAGTTGATCTGCACTGTCGGAATTCATACTGCCTGTCGTGGATTAGACTGTGTTTTTCAAGAAATTTGAGTAATTCGGTATTTATATACTTTTCCATCACTTTAGAGACGACTGAAAGGAGAGAAATAGGCCAGTAGTTGCTAGGAAGCGCCTTGGATCCTTTCTGGGGACGGGTTGTAATCGAGCACTTTTCCAGTTATTAGGGAGTATGCCTCTATTGTAAGATGTCTGAAACAGACGAGTCAGGACAGGAGCAAGTTCTGGTGCGCATTTTAGGAATTTACGGATTATATAGTTTCAATTGTATTTACGGATTATATAGTTTCAATTGTATTTACGGATTATATAATTTCGACTTGATCTATTTTATCAGCAAATTTTCCTGTAAAAAATATTTAGTCGGTTTTCGCAGAAGTTTTTTTACTGTTTTCGCACAAATCATTTTGTCTCAAAATTTTTTGAAACGTTATTAACTAGTAATTAAAGTCTATAAGTTATTGTAAAAAAATTGCGAACTTAGGCCAAAAATTGTTTAAAAATTTTCGTGTAGAAATCTTTTTAGTAGGTTTTCGTAAAACGATTTTTATATTATTTTCGTGTAGCATAAGGTTAGGTTCGTTGGTAAGGAAAATTTGACCAGTTTTTTCGGGAAAACACCCAGTGAACAATTTGTTAGTTTTCCCGTAGAGGATAGGAAACACCCCTAGAACTTGTTTCACACGCAACTTTTTTTCTTAGAGCTATATCGCCATTTTAAAATACATTTGGAATGGCTTGATTCGTGCTTAACAAACAAGGTGTCCTGTATTTTGTTCGTAAATATAACGATTTCTGGAGAACAAAATAATTTAAATTCGATTACATAGCATAATTTGCATAGTGTGGAACTTTAATTGTACTGTAATTTAGGTAATAGGTGGCTGGTTCACATTGTGTAATGATAATCTAATTGTTTATAATCAAGTGTCAGTATTGTCATTGAGTGGTAATACTGTGATCATTTTCGGAGTATGAAAATCGCTGGATAGACCTAGACGGGCCTCAGTTTTGGCCTGTTAGATCCTCCGACTTATCTCCTTTAGATTTTTCTGCTTGGGGCCATTTAAAAAATTTGGTGTTTATGACTGCCATGCAAAACTTAGAAGACTTAAGAAACCGCATCATTGAATCGTGTAGGGTAGTACAAGATTCTCCTGGAATTTTTAATGGAATACGCAGTTCTATGCGCCGATATTTAGAAACTTGTGCCATCAGTTAAGGTAGTCATCTCAACATTTATTATGATTTTTATTTGTAATTGAATTTAAATAATGTTTTCTCCAGAAATCGATAAATTTGCGAAAA
Organism: Tillus elongatus; assembly: GCA_964006375.1. Taxonomy (NCBI): domain Eukaryota; kingdom Metazoa; phylum Arthropoda; class Insecta; order Coleoptera; family Cleridae; genus Tillus; species Tillus elongatus. Next base: position 37,449,515 of record OZ023265.1, read on the forward strand.
AAATACAAGAGGCCTTTTCTGTTAAGAATGAATCAAGCTATTCAAAATGTATTTTAGAATGGCGATATGGCTGTAAGAAAAATATGACGTGTGAAATAAGTTCTAGTGGTGGCTTTTTCTACCCCTTAAAACCCTACGGGGAAACTAACAATTTATTCACTGAGCGTCCTTTCTATAGCAGACAACACCTATTTAATCTAATTTCTGGCACTCCTTTCATATTGAAGAAAACAAATTAAAACTACTTTTTTGACACCCCCTTTAAGAAGTCGTATCTTCATAGAAGGGGGATATAGGAGTTTTTATATGAAAGACCCCCTTTAATTTTCAATAATTCACCTCCTGAATTTTTTCGCACTTGTTTACACACTGTATATATAATTCTCTGGTGTTAACTCAGTGGCTATTAAAAATAATAGATGTTTTGCATAGTTAGAGGCGCCAATGCACTGACGACATGCAACTGCTTTATCAGCAGCGCCAAACGTTCAACCCGATGGTCGATAACCGTCGACTGGTTCCCAGCATTAATTAGATTTGTCGCAACAATTCTTTTTTTTGTATCCTTCAGCTTCGTCACATCGCTGTGATTGAAAAAGAAACAGTTGTAAGCATCCAAGCAAAGTGGAAGACAAAGAAGGATGCTGTTCCGAGAATGGAACAAACTTTTTATTAGATAATGAACAAATAAGAAATAAAAATGCGAGAAAAATTGGAAATCGATGTTGCAGGCTATAAAAACACAATCTCATAAAAATGTATTTACTTACACAGGTTAATTATTGTACAGGGTGGGTCAAAATTTGAATAAAGTCAGTTTGTCGTTTAAGAATACACGTTAAAAAATGTGTATATACTGACTTTCCAAAAAATACGAACACCCAGTAAGGGTCGACCAATTGCAATGGAATTTTCTATACTACTCTGTTGTGTCTCTGATAATATATGATAACAATATGGACAAAACATTTTAACAGGTGTACACGTCTTAATTTTGTTTTTTCAAAAACTTATCTCTTTGAATTTTCAGTGTGAAGCAATATTTCGTAGCCCTTTGTTCTGAATTTATTAAGTCATTATGCCTAGGCGCATTTTACGGAACAATTACAATAATTTAAGCGAATTCAAAATGGGCGCATTGTTGTTATGTGTGCAGCTGGTTATTCAATTAGACAAATTTCCGACCGCATAGGACGCAGTGTGTCAACAGTGTTGCAGTACCGGTGCAGGTGGTCTGAAGAAGGAATCCGTAACCGACCTCATGGATCCGGACGACGTCGAGCAACTTCAGCACGGGAGGATCGTCATTTAAAGATTGCGGCTTTACAAGACAGAATTTCCACAACACGGTCGATTGGAAATGCTTGGTTGGGAGTTCTACAAGTCTCTATAGCAACGATATATCGCAGAATACACGCTTTTGAACTTCGTTCGTATAAACCATTTTTATGTCTCCCACTGACACCTCGACATTGTGCTGCTCGGCTTAAATGGTGTCACGGCAGATCAAATTGGAATAGCGAATTGAGTCGTGTTGTGTTCTCTGGCGATGCCCGATTATGTCTTTAGGTCCGCGATGATCCGCGGAAGAGTAAAGCGATTACGTGGAGAACACAAAAAATAATAATTTGCTGTGGAACGGCATACGGTCCTTACAAGGCGGGTGATGGTTTGGGGTACAATAACATACGGTAGCAAGTCACCTCTAGATTTTATTGATAGAAATTTGAATTTAAATGATTACATACGAAACGTACTACAGCCTGTTGCACTGCCATACCTACAAGAGTTAATCCAACCCATTTTCCAGCAAGACAACGCAGGTCCTCATACAGCAAGGGTTACTACAAGGTTTTCGAAAGAAAATAACGTGACCCTGCTTCCATGGCCTTCTCGCTCGCCAGACTAGCCACTCAAAAATGAGTGGGATATAATTGAATTGTGTTAAAGGACAAAGAACCACTCGCGAATTTTCACTCGCTGCCGTGTGGTTCTTTGTACACTATCAGGATACTAAAATAGATGGTTTAGAACTTCTTATATTGGCCACCAGAAGGCAGAAATTAGTTGCGTCAGAAAGTTCCGGATACATATAATAGATGGCACAACAAATTAACGGTCTATGAAAGAAAACCATTATTTGACTTTTGTCGCCTGGTTCCCTGTTCATAAATTCTATCCAATTGACAATCGACTGAGTAATTTACCCCAACCACCAAGTAACCTAGTTCTAGTTGACCCACGTCATCAAATTCAAGAAGCCTGGGATGACATTCCTCAGGATACAATAAATCATTTAATTTCAAGCATGCCTCGAATGCATAAGAAACCGCGGCGAACCCACTCATTATTAAATAACTTTGTTACTTTTTAATAGTTTAGTTTGAAAATGTAAACATTTTTTAAGTTTGATTACACACACATTATTTATGAATTGATCAACTCTTACTGGGTGTTCCATTTTATTTTTTTTTTTTCGGAAAGTCAGTATATTATATTTTATAGTTACTAAATGTGCGTATTTTAAAACTATTTTGGGCTGTATAGATGTGTCAAAAAAGCAGGGCGGTACGAAGTTGGTATTCTTTATGGAACACCTGTCTATTATTTAATTTTTAAATTCTACTTGTATATTCAAAAACTTTCTTAATATAGGTTTGATATACAGGTTGGTCCAACAGTGCGTTCAGGTTCAATATCTCTTTTATTATTCAATAATTTTAAAAAAATGAAACAAAAGTTGCAAGTACTAACGTTATCTACAAACTAAAATTATTTTTGCATATACAGGGTGTTGCTTAAGTTAGATACAACCCAAGCTTAACTTTTTTTAATGGTACACTCTGTATATTGTTTTCGTTTTGTTGTGGTCTGTACAGAGTCGTTCAGAAGTTATGGCCGCTTCTCTAAAACATCAGAGGCACATTTGACGGTCTGTATCTTCATTAATATAGCAGCATGCAACACTATATCTATCTATTCAAATAGAACAGCCTGTATACATGAACAAAAGTTCTTTCAGTTTCGTGAAGTATTCCCTATACCTAAAACCAGTATTTACTGAGATATTAGGTGTCTTTTAAGAAAAAAAGGTACATTTGCACACATGAACGAATTACGGTATTATATCGTAACTATGCCAAATAAACAATGTTATGACTTACTTGTCAAACATTAACTTAAGCTATCGACTAGTTATTTTCTCGTATTTGAATTATAACAAGACGCTAAAATTAATTTCTCTCGACAAGAAATGATTGATATGATTTATGTGTTAGGAGCAAGGAGCAAGTAACAAAAATTGTTTAGCCGCGACAAGAATCTATCATGAGAAATATCCCAATAGAAGACAACCACACAAAAACGCTTTTGAAAGACTGATGCGACGTTTTGACGAAACGGGGAACACAGGATACGAGAAGACTAAGAGAACCAAGCCTGTTTTGAACGAAGAGAAAGAGTTGATAGTAAATTTGAAAGTGATAGAAGGCCCTCATATCAGCTCAAGTAAAACAGCAAGGGAAATTGGTATCAGTAAGAGCTCTGTTTTACGAATTGTACGTAAAAACAAATTTCACCCACACCCTATTCAACTCCTCCAAGAACTGTACAATGATGACCATCAAAGGAGACTATCATTTTGTCACTGGGCACAGCAGCCAATCCAAAAGAGATACAAGATTCGTCAACTTTGTGTTGTTCACTGATGAAGCAAAATTTCATAGGAACAGACATGCCAACAGACATAACTTTCACTACTATTCTACTGAAAACCCTCATTTTACTCACACGACTAGTCTCTTAACGTCTGTGGTGGAATTATTGGAAATTATGTCATCGGTCCGCATTTCTTTAAAGAACGGCTCACTGCACAGCGATAACCGCAGTTTCTAAGAGAAGACCTTGGATCATTATTAGACCAACTGGCTGTTAGCAAACGTGATCATATGCGGTAGGGCCGATTGGATGGCGCCTAGATCACCTGATCTAACAAAAATGGACTTCTTTTTATGGGGTTATGTAAAAATTTTGGTTATAGGACACAACCGTCGAGAAAAGAATATATGAAGGCAAGGATCCGTGGTGTATTTGATAATATTAATTTAAATGTGTTACGAGGCGCTAACTATTTTTTTGAAATTCGCTTAAACTTATGTGCTGAGCAAAATGGTGGTCATTTCGAACACTTAATTAACTAGTTTTCACCGTTTTTGTGTAGTTGTTATATCATTGTTATCACAACTTTCGGTGATTTGATAGATTCTAATTTCAGCTTTAAGTTTTATTTGAATATCAGTCAATCGAATAGTCTTTAATTTATACTTCTTTCTAGTCATTATTTTTATTTGAGGAATATTTTTTCTCCATGCTTCTGTATATTGGTAACAATACATCGTTTAAGTAATGTGCCACAGTTGAAACAGGCTGGCATTTGCAAGTTTCTAAAATAATAACACGAGGTCGGAATAAGTACTAAGTTTTGAGAAGTAGTTACCGTAAATCTACGAGCGGCTCGCGACAGTAAAATCTCGGTTACATTCATCATGCGCACTTCGCAGAATATTTTAAGTAACGAAATAATAGACCTCACTGGCGTGCTGTTTACACACAATCCTCCCAACTGACCTACCATCACATCAGTTTGCCTAATCAAAAGCTAAAAGAAGGAAAAAGGTGAAGGAAAAGTACATTATGCTCACATGAATGGCGGGGTTGATTTTCCAGCACCTTTTAGCTTTTAATTAGACAAACTGATGTGATGGTAGGTCAGTTGGGAGGATTGTGTGTAAACAGCACGCCAGTGAGGTCTTTTATTTCGTCACTTAAAATATTCTGCAAGCTGCGCATGATCAAAGCAGCCGAGTGTTTACTGTCGCGACTTAACTTTACGGTTAAGACGTTGAGCTTTTTTACACAATATTTATTGAACTATTACACAACTAATACATAAAAAATCAAATAATGAAAATAAGAGATATCAACACAAACAAATTAAATACTATAATGCAGCACGCGATGTGCAAAGTACTATGTTAGGAACAGGAATGAACGCCCTGCTGAAGGCGAGTTGTCTATTTATATCGTTTACCTAGGGAGTGGCACTATTGTCTTTTAGAGATGACTTCTACTCTGCTGACTCAGCTACTCACACTTTACGGCGTAGTTTCCCAAGGTGCCTTCTGATCCGCTGACACTGGTGTCTGCATGCTTGAGTTACTACACTGTTGCAATAATGGCTCGTTGTTATGGGTCCATTAACTCGCGGTAGGCTTATGTGTGTGTTTTGTTTCTTTAACGTCGGCCTATTTCCGCGACTATGGCCAATCACCGACGCCAGGAAGCAGTTTCACCTCACTATCCTGGAAATTTTGCCGAACCCCTGCCTTTCTGTAAAGAGGTTAGGGATCTTTAGCGTGCCCAACATCGCATGGACACGGGACCGACAGCTTTACGCCCCCTCCGAAGGACGGAACGTGCAGACATTCAACTTGCTCAAATACAATGCCATAATCTCGGTTGATGTTAATGTTACAGTTTGTACTGAAAAAGTGAAAGGAGGACCCTGGGGTCGAACCCAGTACCCTTCGGTTCAGAGGCACACGTTCTTACCCGTGAACCACCGAGGCTCTCAGGAGGCTTATGTAAATCGTAACATAATTCGTTATATGTGCCAACAGATGATTAATAATCAAGCCTAGAAGAGTCTACACAGGAAACTGTAGGTGTTTCAAAAATAATACACTAAGTCGTTCCTGTGTATAAATGTACCTTTTTTCTTAAAAAACACGCAATATCTCAGTAAATGCTGGTTTTAGGTATAGGGAATACTTCATGAAACTGAAAGGACATTTGCTGATGTATCAAAATTGATTGCACTATACAGAATGTTCCATTTAAAGTTCTCGAGAAAACTTGACACCAGTGTTTTTACTCACCCTGTATACTGTTTTCAAGGATTTCTTTCTGTATTGATTAAAGTTGAAAGAAAAACGCTTTTTCAGATTTTTGGCATGATGGAGTGTTGCAAGCCGACATATTAATGAAGATACAGACCGTCAAATGTGCCACTGATGTTTTAGAACAGTGGCCTTAATTTTTGAACAACTCTGTATAGACCCCAACAACTATACACTGGATGAATCGGCAAAACAAGAGGAACTCAAAAATGAAATAATATACAGGATGTATCATTTAAAAAAAGTCAAATTTGGGTTGTATCTAACTTATGCAACACCTTGCATATGCAAAAAATTTTAGTTTGTAGCTAACTTTAGTACCTGCAACTTTTGTTCAAAAAGCTTCTTTTATTATTGAATAATAAAGAAGATATTGAATGTGAACGCACTGTTGGACCATCCTGTATCTAAAATTTTGTGGTTTTTTAATGAATTCGAATTTTATCCAAAAAATTACATTTACAAGTATTATTAGTACATTATGTACTAACTTGCATTTTGCTAGGAAAACTTTTATATTTTGATCGAGGCAAGACTAAGCTTAAGCTTGTGCCCTGCCTACAAAATATTTGAGATAAAAGTTACGGGATGTTTAAAATATATGTTCAAACCTGGGAAACTTGAAATTCAAAAAGATCACTTTTTTCAAATGGAACACCTTTATATTTTTATGTTATGTTAAAGAGAATCAAAAACCCCACAATATTTCTTAAGTATGTGCTTACCTATATCTTAATTGTTATTGAGTTATTAAAATTTTTCTATTTTATTCAATATCTTAAGGTTATTATTCGTAGTAGCCATGAAAATAACTGTCCGCATCAAAAATTGGTCGTAAATAAACCGATCATCCCTTGCATCGTTGAACTCCAATTGAAATAAAATTTCACGCTAAGTAAAATAAATAGGGTGTTCCATTAAATATTCAAATGTTTGTAGGTTTTCTGAAAAAACTATAAGCCTGACAACAGCGCTGGTGTGAAGAAAATTAAATTCATCATATTTTCAAATCCCACTGCACAAATTTTGGAGAAAATCGAATCAATGGATGCCAAAATAATTAATTTGTACAAACTTTAGGAACACTATGTATGTTTAGAATCAGGCAGTTAATATCTTTGGCCAATACAAAAAGATCTTTATAATAGGGGGTACCATCCTCCAGATTGAAATTTCGATCCACTTTGGCTACTAAATCAACTATAAGATACCAAATCAAAAGCGGGAATCGCACCAGTCACCCAGCAGTCTTAAGTTAGTTAATTCCTGGGTACTATACTGGCTCATTGGTGTTTAAAATTAATTAGTTTGACCAACAAATGGAAAAATGGTGCTTAAAAATAAAACAACTTTCATCCTTGGCATAGCTTTTATTGTGGTAAAATATTCAACAAAATGATTTGTTTAGAAGATGGCATTTAGTTTTTAATCTGAAAAGATAGATATAGATAGTTATTTCTCCATGTTTAGGAATTAGTAGCTTGAAAAAATATTAGCAACAAAGCAAAGCAAACAGGAGCAAGAACTTATACAAAGTAATAATTTTGGAAAATGTTATAGAGGAACACTAACAACACAAAAAATATAGATAGTTTAGTGATAAAAGAAATAGAAACAGTGATAATGAAAAAAAAAATAGAAAGCAAGCAAATGCCAAATGTTTCGTGGATTCTAGTGAATACTGACAAAGCAAGTTAGGCAACGTTAGACACGACCAATATTTATATAAGTAACCGTTCTGGAGTCTCTCCGGGTCTGATGAATTTTGTAGTGAATAAAAAGCCCGGGCGCAGCAAGTGCCTTATGGTAGTGAATTTTCATAGGAATGATATGGCACAAACATTTTTTCATTATATGCTTATAACTTTTTTTGTTTCAACCTAGAAATCTAAATTTTCGCATAAAGTTTACCTTTTATGACACTAACCTACTTTCCAAATTTGGTTACCATGGCTTTTTTATTTTCGGAGAAAAAAAAATTTCCGAAAGAAAACACAAAATTTTCCTGTAAAACCTAGTTAGATTTTTGTGGCTAACGAACTTGTCCAAGCCATTAATAAAAGTCTGGACTCAGAAAGTGCGTTATGGAAGTGAATTTTCATAAAAATGTTTTTAATTACCAATATATCGCTCTAATGCGAGCAGGCATCAATTTGGTTACCGGTATAATCTATATAGTAGGATCAATGTACCATATTTTATCAAAATAATTATTTGAAAATGTACAAAAATTTTCCGAAAATAAACTTTAAATGTTTCCGAGAAAACTGGTCTCCTAGCCAATGAACCTTAGGTTAATAGCAAATTGGGTTATTGACATTTGAAGCATTAAATGAAAATTCGCAACCAAAACGCCCTTGCTGCATTCATATAAAAATTTTCCGAAAATAAAGTTAAATGTTGGTTTCCTAACCAACAAAACTTACGTTAATAGCAAATTGAGTTATTAAAATTTGAAGGATTTAATGAAAATTCGCTACCAAAACGCACATACTGCGTTCAGATTTTTTTCTTACAAACATGCATCATATTTCGATAAAAAATGCTAAAATGCAATAACGAATTTTATCTACGAAATTAGCTAAAAATTATAGACCGCTAAACCATAAACTTCACTAAACCTACAGCAAAACCATCAACTTAACTAAACTGACAGCCAAAGCATCAGAGAAAGGGTCTATTTGAAATGAATTTTCTGTAAATATTTTAGTAAAATGAAGGGCAATGACGGTTGAATCTGAAACTGAAGGGTTCGCAGAACACTCTTTTTGCAACATGATCTTTTCCCAATCCGTATTTGTTTCACGTTCTTTGCCTAAACATTGCCAATTTTGACATTTTAAATTGCGAGTTTGACGTTTTGAGGAAAACTCGAAAAGTTGTTTTTTAGCTGCCCGTAACTTTTTTGTCCTTAAACTTAGAGACTTAAATTATCGTACATGGTTCGCTCTTTATAATACAAATACCAAATTTGGTTGCCCTCACTCAGTTATTTCTGGAGATATAATTTTTTTAGAAAGAAAACACAAAATTTTCCGGAAAAACCTGGTTCGATTTTCTTGGCTAACGAACTTATCCAAGCCACTTGTAAAAGGAAGATACTCACCAAATTTGATCAAGATCGGTCTATTATTTTTTGAGTTATCGGTACGATATACATCTATAGCCAATACTACTGCCAAAGCATCAGAGAAAGGGTCTATTTGAAAGGAATTTTCTGGGAATATTTTTGTTAAAATGAAGGACAATGACGATTGAAACTAAGACTTCAGGCTTTGCAACACATTTTGCTTGAGACATTTTCCTTTCATAGCTCATATTAGTTTCAGGTTCATTGCCTAGGAAGGAATAAACTTATATCGAAATCACAACCGTTTAAGAAATACAGGGTGTTGAAGTTGCATATTTTTCTTTTTATAAATTCAATATCTCCCGAACTAAATGAAATATTTTATTGACATTTTGTGAAAGATTTTGTCTTAATCAGTTGCATGTTCAGTCATTATTTTCATTTCTATACTTCAAGCAGTGGCGTTACCACGACTGTGTGATGTCTCCTTTTAGAACAAAAGATGGTACGCCAATGATTAAATATTTTTTTATTCACTTTTTTGTAATCTGCGGTCAATGTGTGAGTGAAGCCTCCGTGTAGTTTTTTCGTAACAGGAATCGTTTTACAGGAAAAAAATGTATTAGAAATCATGAATCAATCAATGAATTCTAATACTTTTCCTATAAAACTATTGATTTTACGAAAACACTACAAGGCAACTTTTCACTCGCCTATTGACCGCAGATTACGAAAAAATGAAAAAAATTATTAAATCATTGGCGTGCCTTCTTTTGTTTCAAAAGGGGAAATATCACAATTACGTGGTTACGCCACTGCTTGAGGTAGAGCAAAAAAATAATTAAATTATTGGCGTACCTTATTTTGTTCCAAAAGGGCATATGACAGCCTCGTAGTTACGCCACTGCCAGATGTAGAAAAATGAAAATAATGATTGAACATGTAACTTATTAAGACGAAAGCTTTCACAAAATGTCAATAAAATATTTCATTTAGTTCAGGAGATATTGAATATATAAAAAGAAAATTATGAAACTTCAACCCTGTATTTCTGAAACGGTTGAGATTTCCATATAAGTTTATTAAGAAAACTCAAATTATTTTCACATTTTCCATTGGTTCTCAAACTATTAAAGGTAAAATCTGCGTCCCGAACTTTTTACTTACAACAAATATGTGCAATATACAGTCTGTGGGTTATCTATTGAGATAGAGTTCCAAGAAAAGAATAAGCCAATCAATTCTGTTATCTGAACTACTGTACACATTTACTGCGGCAGTGGCGTTCTTTGTATTTTCCACGGTATTTACAGAATCTTAAAATATATATAAAGTACATTTTGTGGATTAAATGTGGATTAAAGTGTTTTTTATTTCCTTTACAGTGCAGTAGAATACAAATCATAAATATACTAGATGATAATACAATTATAAACACGCTGGTAAAAAAAAGGAATAAATAAACATGTATTTAAGTAACCTACTACAGCCTCTAAACTAAACGCCACGCCGCCAATGTCTTTTGTACAACTCCTCGGGTGGCGAATGCGGTTAATTACAAGAAAGTGACGTCGGGGGTCTTCTTGGAATTCTACCTCAACAAATATCGTACCGACTGTACCTAGCAGGTATTTATTTTCCATAAGTTATTGAATTTAGGACACTACATCTCACTGGTTGATAGGGTTATGGGTTCACTCTATTTATAATTGAAATGGAACGTCAATAACACTTCTCAATTATTCACTCGGATAAGATTAATTGAAGTGACAATCTACTTATTAATTACCTAACTGTTGGTAAGTTTGACAATGAGGTTGGATTGAATTCATACTCCCTCTGGATGGAAAGAAACACTACAAACAATGATATTAGAAGAACTTCCACTCTCTCACATTGACTACATAATTGACTCCAGGTTAGCGATAAACCTTATGTAGGCTCTTTATGTTAAGATATACGACCAAGATGGCTATTAATCACGTACAAGGATGGGCCATTCCAACATTGAAACTCACACTACGGTACCCGCTTGTGAGATATTTTAAAGAAATGCCAGCACTAATAGATCTAGCCACCTGAGTGAAGGAGATATATTGACTTACCTCCAGTCTGTAAGGCTAGATGTATTCTTACCACAATCAGAACTGCAGACCGGTTTCGCTCTAATTAGAGCTGGTCAGTACGGTATACTAATTGCATCGAGAAAACACATATAAAGTAATACGGCTATGGTAGTCAACCTCACAGCACATAGTGAGATGTAAGACAGGAGTCGCCATCTCTTTGCGGAACCAAGTAGTATGTTGTCACGACAGCTCCAAATAACACAAAATGTTATAAAATAGAGAATATGTACAACCAACTAACAATTTTGTAAATTGTCAGCCATGGCCCATTTCTTCCCTAATATAGGGACAATGTATGTAAGGCTGGATGTATTCTCACCACAATCAAAACCGCAGACCGGTTTCGCTCTAATTAGAACTCGTCGGTAGGGTATACTAATTGCAGCGAAAAAAACACCTATAAAGTAATACGGCTATGGTAGCCAACCTCACAGGACTGACAATTTACAAAATTGTTAGTTGGTTGTATGAAGTCTCTATTTTATAACATTTTGTGTTATTTGAAGCTGTCGTGACAACATGGTTCCGCAAAAAGATGGCGACTCCTGTCTTACATGTCACTAATACCTCCAGCCTTTTAAACGCGTACACAGATAACGAAACAGAAGAATCAGATAACATAGAGAAGGCAACAACGGTGTTGGCTTTTTAGCAATTTCCATTCACCAAATCGTCAAAATCACTTCTTGATATCAAAGGAAAAAAGACCATTCTTCTCTACTTTGCAATAGCGGTAACTATCAAATACGAATGAGCACAGTTTAGTCGATTTTCCGCATAGCAATGGACATATATTATCAGTTACTGTAGAAATCACTACACGCTACGTACCAACAAAAAGTACATCTCCTTTCCATCGATAGATGTTTCAGAGATGCACTTTTGTGGTATAAATTAACCCAGATTTATTAATACTTGTAACGGAACTCAACAGGAGCGGTACAATGTTGCTCTAGGTTCTGTAGGATAGCACGTGGAGCTTATGTAACATCAGAGAAATATACCAATTATTTATCAATAATTCGTAAATGAAGGCATCCACATTTACAGAAAACGGTTGTATTTTTTTTGTTGGATGAACACTATTGTTTTTATTATCCACGCACACAAATATATTTTATGGAATGTAAGCTGGAGAGTAAAGAAAGAAGAGTTACAATTATCGCTAATACACTTTAGGGCTTCTAGGACACTAGTTAGAAAAAGCAATAGGCAACAAAGCACATATTCATAATTTACTTACTGGTCGATTCCCTTCCTCAATCTTTTTTCCCATATTCTCCCTTGCTGTAGGTGATCTACTTCGTAACATACCATCAGAAGCAGCAGACGATGAACAGTTAACTTCAGTTCTGATTTTGCTGAGTTCGACAGCGATAGCGGCAGCGACTCGGGCATTGTTCTTGATCAAGGCAACATCTGAATATAAATAAGGAAAACATAGACATGCCGGTGATTTAGAAGCTACTTTATACTGTATAACCCCTAAAGTGCGTATGTGTAAATGGAAATGAACGCCTGCATTAATTAATTACCCCCAGAATGGTGGTGAGCCTCAAAAGGATAGTAATCGATTACGGAATTCACAATGGCTAAGGAAGCTTATTCAGATTTGTAAGTGTGTATTGTGGATAGAACAGAATTGACAAGAGCTGAATTACACATTTACAAAGGGTAGATGTGTTAACCCGGGCAAGCGTCTATCAATTCTAGGATAATTTATAGACATTGGGGATGACGGACAGGATGATGCAAACTTAACTTTTCTCATGTTAATGACAAACAACTATGGAGTATTCTATAGTACAGTAGCATATCTTCAAACAAAAGTTATACATTTTATTATACAAATAAGCATGCCGTGCTTGTGCTTGCCTCATTTACCTAAGTTCGTTTTTTTTTTGTTCGAATAAAATTTTATTAAGCAATATGTATATATTTTATAACTGTCATTTTTTTTTCAACAACACACCACGAGGGCTTACAGCCTAAATACTATCGTACCGTGGGTGTTGACAAGGAGGAAAGAGGCAACTTGTTAATTCTGAACTTGAAGGTTTGGAGGTTCAGAGGAGGAGGAAAAACATGTGCCGGCAAAGAATTCCACAACTTGGAAGTCCTCGGGACAAAAGAGCGGGCATAACAAGATGTTCTATGTTTGATGACTTGGGCAGTAAAAGGGTGCACTCACTGTGTTCCCCTGGTAGATCTGTTGGGGGCAGCAGGTGGGGGAACTATGGAGGAAAGCTCCTCTGAGCAGTGCCCGTGCAGATATCTATAAAAGAGAGAGGTCACCAACAGCACGTCGGTGGGCAAGGGATGGCAGCCTTTGGGTGATGGTAAGGTCACCAATGAGACGTATAGCTCTCTTTTGAATGGAGTCCAAGATAGCGAGTGTAGAAGCGGCAGCTGCACCCCAGATGTGGGAGCAGTATTCGAGGTTTGGGCTTATTTGTGAAGTATATAAGGTATAGAGATTAGCTGGTGAAAAGTATTTGCGAGCCCGGAAGAGGAAACGTAATTTGTTAGCAGCCGCTTCTGCAATTGATGTGACATGTTGGTGCCAATTAAGAATTCGATCCACAGAAATGTCAACAAGAGAAAATGACTCATTACTTTGAATAACTTGGTTGTTCATTGTGATGGGTCTAGGGCTGGTGTATCTCTTATGAGAAAGAAAGCGAGACTGAGATTTGGTGGGGTTGAATTGTACAAGATTTCTACTTCCCCAGTCTAATATTTTTTGGAGATCCACGGAGACAGAACCCTCAATGAGTCTGCGATCCTCATCTAATTGGGCTAAAGAGACAGGCTTAGAATATTGTATATTTGAGTAGAGGGTGCTGTCGTCCGCGTAACTGTGAACTGGGTTGGATGTGCTAGAGAGGAGGTCATTGATGTGGAGAAGAAACAAAGTAGGGGCTAAAGCTGAACCCTGAGGAACTCCTGCATTAATTGGATACAGTTGAGAGGAATGGCCATCCACAACAACAGAAATGCTCCTGTTGGAGAGGAAATTTGCTGTCCAGGTACAAAGTTTTGGTGGTAGGCCATAGGCCGGAATTTTATTAAGCAGCGCTGCCTGGTCGAATGTTTTGGATATGTCTAGAACGACAATCTGGGATTCACCGTGTAGTTCCATAGACTTGTTCCAAGAATGGGTGACAAGGGAGGGGAGGTCGGCAGTCGATCTGCGCTGACGGAATCCATACTGCCTGTCGTGGATTAGACTGTGTTTTTCAAGAAATTTTAGTAATTCGAAATTTATATATTTTTCCATCACTTTAGAGAAGACTGAAAGGAGAGAAATAGGCCTGTAGTTGCTAGGAAGCACTTTGGATCCTTTCTTGGGGATGGGTTGTACTCGAGCAGTTTTCCAATTACTAGGGAATATGCTTCTATTCTAAGACGTCTGAAACAGACGAGTTAGGACAGGAGCCAGTTCTGGTGCGCATTTTTTGAGAACAATTGCTGGGATCTCGTCAAGGCCAGATGCTTTCCTGGTATTAAGAGAAGAGAGCATCTTTCGTACCTTTTTAGTTTTGAAAATGATATCCGTCATTTTATGCGCGACATTGGGGACTGTTGGTGGTGAAGTGAAGAATTGAACCTGTGATGAGCACTGATAATCACATTTGGAGAACCCAAATCACCACAACACATTTAAAAAACCTGACGATCGTTTCACTAACCAAGTTAGCGTCATCAGAGGATGAATAATTCTGAAAGACGCTAACTTGGTTAGTGAAACGATCGTCATGTTTTTTTTTAAATGTGTTGTGGTGATTTGGGTTCTCCAAGTGTGCTTATCATATACTAGTAAAAAATCATATTTTAAAATTTATATGATACAATAATTTGTAAATAAAAAGCGTTGGAATTTGTGCCGAAGCCCGGGAGTGTTTGTAGATCAACGACATAAAATGATATTTTAACTATTTCAAAACGTATTAACAATATTAATTATAGAAGTACTATCCAAGAACAGAACGTATGGCGGTCGCGATAACGTGTCAAGATACTTTTCTTATGTTTACTTATAAATTTCTGTTAAGTTGTTTATGTAATATATCCTTCAAACACTCGTGCAAATCAGTTACCTTAACGAACCACAACCTTTTCCCACATTAGTAACGATAATCCGAACGTTTTTCATTCACAACTTTGATACTCGAAGAAGCCAGTGATGATAATTTTAAAAAACAGTTGGAAAACGTTATCTAATTCACAGCTGTTCGCTTTCGTCTTCGGCAAAGCTCTAAGTCGTGGTTTTAATTCAAGAATTGTTTTCAAAGTAATTGAAGAAAATGTTACACTTTATCTTTTTTAAGCATTGTTCTCATTGTTGAGGCGCTAGGGGTAGATATTAGACGAGTAACTGAAAAAATATTCTGATGAGCTGCATCATCAAAGCTGCGGATTATATTATTATTATTATTGACTGAAGGACTTTCACTCTCTCTCTCTCTATCTCTCTCTCTCAAAGGGGGACATTCACTCATCCCAAAAACATACAAGGAGCGCTCCTTCAAAAAACTAGAATCTCGAAGACAATCCCTTTTGTGAAGTTTATTGAGGAGTGCCGCATGCAAGACCCATCCAAATGTTTTAGGAATATCCAAAAAAGTACATCATCTCCTCCAAAGTGTTTCTGATCTTATTTCATTAATAGCCGAAGTTATGCTGACCTCCAATACTTCAGTAGTTGCTACTTTCTTATCATAAACCATGATCTTAACATATGCCCAAAGAAATAACTAGGCATCAAATTGCATGAACTTGAAGAACAATTAACAGGACCGTTGTTTGAAATAACGTTGTCACCAAATGTCGGTGGCTGCATGGCACGAGCGCCATCCTTTTGAAACTAGTTCTCGATAATCATCTCATTGATTTGTGGAAACAAAAATGCCTTGAGTATGTTTCATAACGCATACCAGTCACCATAACGGCAGCTCATTTCGAAAGCGATATGGATGATGTTGCTTATTATTTCGAAAACAGATATCTGCCCAGCGAAACGAAGAGTAAATTGTTTATTATAATGCCAGATTTGTGGACCATGTCCTTCTGAGAAGTTATCTGTGTATAAGCGATGTGTTGTGGAGATTCTACCATATGGGAATTTTTACATAAAGATATTAAGATGGAAGATTCGGTTGTTTTAGAAATTAAAGCATATAAACATATTTGCGTCATTTGTTTGCTGATTGCACTAATGAACAATAATTATAAACTGATCCATTTTCTTACCGCGAAATTGTGTTTAGCGATTGACCCCACTTCTGGTTGAATGGGTACGTCATAGTGGCGTGCGGTCTATGGAAGCAAGGGAAGCATTGCTTCCCATAAAATAACGACTACATACTGTGGTATGATGTAGAAAGAAGAAGAACAGTTCTGAGGTCAAGGGGCAATGCTCCATGACCATAGAGAACGTGGGGAAGTGATGCTCAATGCATGTCGAAGTTTAGTATTAGGATCATGATTAGTAATTTGTAAGACAAGGGACACGATTGTAATTAAGCAGAGAATACAGTTTAAAGTAAATAAGTTGAACGTTTCTGTTATTAAAACCCTGAAGTAAACAACAACACACATACCTAAACCGCGTTATTTAAAAACCCTTTTGTATTTTAAATATTAAATTTCAAATTCTGAAACTAATTTAACTATTACAATTTTTATTTCGCAAGCTCACACACATAATTATTTATTATGCATCAAACTGTATTTGTATATACGCTCCTAGCAAGGACCTCGTCCCAGTAAATGCGACCGCCAGCGAGCAGCATGAACCTGATACTACGAGTGGATGCAATGACTTCAGTTAAATACACGTAGTCAGCAGGCAACTTTATAAAAGAAACCCCGGCTCGGCGCGATGTACGCGTGTTTTTAGAACGCGTTGTACTACGAAGACCCGATGCGAGTACAACGTGAATGTGCCTGATTATTTCGTAGATATAATCAGTCGACTAAGTTAAATACATTGGCATTTTATGATTATTAATATGGCTGCAAGTAGATCAGCTTTTAACAGCGGTGACGGTGGGGGTGGGGATTTACAAACTTTACAAACAAGTGGTAATAATAACTGTAATTGTATTGTGTGTTTTTTGATAACTAAATGATTTTCAGCTTTACAGTTTGCTGAAAAACTTGCTATTATTAATAAAGGTAGGCCGAAACCTACTCTAAAAAACTTAAATACAAGAATTAAAACATGTACCTATTCGACATTTCAACGCGGAAAAACTTATAAACAATATGAACGGTTAACGGGTTGTGAAAACAGGAATAAACTGTTTTGTTGGTCTTGTAGTCTATTTGTGACTGAAAAGGGGGTGTGGAATAAAAGTGCGTTTTCCGACTTGAATAATCTACATAAACTAGTACAAAGACATGTTATGTCTAAAGCGCATTTACAGACCATTTTAAAATTAAGTGTCTTTGGAAAAACGCGAATTGAATACGCCGTTGACAAGCAGATAGAAATTAGTCATCGCCAACACAATGAACTGGTTGATAAAAACATAAACATATTAAAAAGACTTATTGATGTTGTGTGTTTTCTTGGTCAGCATAAATTGAACTTCAGGGGTCATGACGAAACAACTACATCTGCAAATAGAGGAAACTTCCAAGATCTAGTTTGTTTAATATCCAAATACGACATTTGTTTAAAAAATCACTTGGAACAGCCTAACGTTTTTCGCGGGACATAAAATCGCATTCAGAATGACTTAATTTCGGCTGCTGCCACTATTATTTTGAACAGAATTAAATCTGAAATTAAACAGATTCGTTTCATTGCTATTGTTCTAGATGAAACACCCGATGTAACTAAATTAAGCAAACTATCTGTAGTAATACGCTACGTAAAAATGGATGGGAGTGTACAAGAAATATTTTTAGGCTTTAAAAATGTGAAAGAAGGTCGTACCGCAAACGCTCTATATAAAATTGTGCTTAATATTATGAAAGATATTGAGGAGGCTGATAATAAATTAAATGCCCAAAGCTATGATGGGGCTGCTGTTATGGCCGGACATTCAGGAGGTCTTCAAGCTAAAGTGCGCTAAAAGTTCTCTCTATTTGTACACTGCTGTGCTCATAAATTAATTTAATTTTATCCCAATCTATAAATCATATTAAAGAATGTAAAGTGTTAAATGGCTGCTTTTTTTCCAAATCTAAAGCACACACAAGCCTTAGACCCAATTGTTAAAAAACGTTTACCCAAAGTAGTTGCAACCCGATGGAACTACAACGGCAGGGTTATGTTAACTATATTTGAACACTGTGAATCGTTAATTGAACTTTTTGAAAACATAATGGAAAATAGCAAAAATTGGGACGCAGAAACAATAAATAGTTCTAGAGGATTTTTGGATGGTTTGAAAGGAGACTTTAATTTTAATTTTTTACTTAATATATTTTCGGAAATATTTCCGTTTTCAGATAATGTATTTAACATATTGCAATGTAAAATAAATGACATTGGTTTTTGCCTGAAAAAAATTAGTGAATTTAAATCCATTATAATTCAAAAAAGGAATGAAATTGATAAGTTCTGGGAAAAAACAATTGAATTAGGAGAAGTGGAGCCACGAAGAAAGCATCTGCGCACTGATAATGTGGCAGACCTTCAAACTTCTGAACGCCGCCTTTTCTACGAAATTATAGATCAAATTCAGCAGCAAATTAACTGCACATTTTATCATTTCAGTGACCTGAAATTTCTTGAATTGTGTAATTTTGGAGGATTCAAAGGGATACCTTTCCCAGAAGATTCATTCAAATCATTATTTCACCACTATGGACATTATTTTGACAAAGCCTTATTACGATCAGAACTTACAGTCATTTATAAACCCGATGTTATTGACACAAAAACTAACGCGAGTGAACTTTTAACTTTCTTAAAACAATCAAAATTGGAAAATGCATATTCTGAAGTGTTCAGATTATGTGAATTAGTATTAACAATTCCTGCTACTAGTGCATCTTTCGAACGAAATTTTTCTATATTGAAACGTATCAAGAGTTTTGTTAGAAATTCAACAGGACAGAAAAGACTTTCCCAAATTTCAATTTTGTCAGTTGAAAATAAACTCGTCCAGGAAATGGCCCAGAATCCACAGTTACATGACGACATTATTAACGAATTTTCCAAAAACGACAGAAGAATCGAGTTACACTACAAATAGGTAAGTTTCTAAGAACCTTTATCTTTAATGAGACAGGAAAGCGACACATCTCACTGGTCAGAGACCGGTCATCCAGTATGACAGCCAATGAAGAAACTGTTGCTAATGAAATGTCTTAAGTTCATACTACTCTATATCTAATAAAATTAACTAAAATAAAAAATTAACACAATGGTCTAAAATTTTAAAAGGATACTTGTTTCAAGTGATTTGCCTTTAGTAATTTTGGAAATTTCAGCAAGCAAAAAAGGCGTTGTCTCTTTTCCACTTATCCCAGCTCTCTTAGCTGCTTGTAGAGCTTCTTCAATTTTCTCGTTTATCATTCGCTCATCCAAAGAATATTGTTTTGGAACTGGTACTCCAAATAGTAAACCCGATTTCAAATTTAACTGGTGATGAGAAAAAATTACTTTAGCGGCCTCTTGTGGAGTCGATATAAAATAAGGAGACTTGCAACCGCTCTTTCTTGTATAAAATGCTGGGAAGTCATCACTGTCACCAAAAGTCGCCACAAAAACTCCCTGGGTTTCCTACACAAAGAAGCAAACCCAAATTAAATCTCATGCAGACGTTTTTCAAGATGTTTATGTCTTGTAGAAATATATAGTTACCAAATATTCCAGAGTTTTTGGAATGTCCAAAATAGACTTGACACCACTAGAAACAACAGCAGTATTTTTCCTGCCCAGTTCGACCAAATCTGCCGATATGTCAAGAGTAACTTCACCTTCTCTGTGAACACCTCCAATACCTATTGAGAAAATTATTTATATTGTAGTAGGTACAGGTATTACAAAGTGCTTAGCCTACAATAGAAAATGAAATATTGTTTTAAAACAAAATGTAATTTATTTAACATTATCTCCCCTAATATTTAGCAGGAACTTCATAAACCAATTCCAAACCGTTTAAAAAAATATTTCTCTTGATCTTTAATCACTCCTCGGGATATATGACATCGTGGTTTGTCGGAAATCGTTCACCTTTCAAATGTTTTTTAAACTTTATGAATAAATAATAGTCTATCTATTGACGCACGTTTTGAACATTCTACTTCTACTAACTTCGAGGGAAATTAGTCTAAACTAAAAAGAATTACTTTGGGGGAAATTAGTCTACACTAAAAATAAATTACTTCAGGGGAAGTTAGTCTATACTCAAAATACTATTTTTGGTGTAGACTAACAATTTTCCCCGAAGTGATTAAAAATGGTCAAACTAATTCTAATCCGTTTGGGGTACCTACCAAATAGCGAATGGACAAAACTTGGGCATTTATTGAGGAAAAATGATTGAGATTATTAATTTTTTATACCGAAGGGTACTGGATTCGATCCCAGAGTTCTCCTTTCACTTTTTCAGTACATACTGTAACAGCAACATCAACCAAGGTTGTGGCATTGTATTTTAGCAAGTTGAGTCTCTGCACGTTCCGCCCTTCGGAGGGAGCGTGAAGCCGTCGGTCGCGTGTCCATGCAATGTTGGGCACGTCAAAGATCCCTACCCTCCTTACAGAAAGGCAGGTGTTCGACAAAATTTCCAGAATAGTGAGGTGAAACTGCTCCCTGACGTCGGTGATTGGCCATAGTCGCGGAAATAGACCGACGTTAAAGAAACAAAAAGACATCTTTGTTTTTTTAATGATAAAATGTATCTTTTATTGCAAGGAATAAAAATTTCTAATTTGGTGGTTTTGTATAACCTAACATGTACTTTATAAATAGTCAAAAATTTTCGATGACGTAGTATACCAATCAAATTTTTTACACAATGTATATCTATTTTTATAAAGACCAACTTAAAATACTAATCGACGTGTCGAGCATTTTTTAATAGAAAGCTGCATTTATAAGCATACTTGGAGAACCCAAATCACCACAACACATCTTGAAAAAGACCTGACGATCATTTCACTAACACAGTTAGCGTCACCAGAGGATGAAACATTTTTCATTCTCTGATGACGCTAACTTTGTTAGTGAAACGATCGTCAGGTCTTTTTTGAAATGTGTTGTGGTGATTTAAAAATATAATAATAATAAGCAGACTTGGAGAACCCAAATCACCACAACACATTAAAAAAAAAGACCTGACGATCGTTTCACTAGCAAAGTTAACGTCATAAGCATGAAACATTTTTCATCTTCTGATGACGCAAACTTTGTTAGTGAAACCATCGTCAGGTCTTTTTGTAAATGTGTTGTGGTGATTTAATAAAAAACTCTAGACGCAGCAAGTGCGTTATGGAAGTGAATTTTCATTAAAACGTTTTTAATTACAAATATATCGCTATAATGCTAGCAGGCATCAATTTGGTTACCGGTATAACCTATATAGTAGGAACAGTGTATCATATTTTATCAAAATAATTATTCGAAAATGTACAAAAATGTTTCGAAAATAAACTTTAAATGTTTCTGAGAAAACTGGTCTCCTAGCCAATGAACCTTAGGTTAATAGCAAATTGAGTTATTGAAATTTGAAACATTTAATGAAAATTCGCTACCAAAACGCCCTTGCCGCGTTTAAACAAAAATTTTCCGAAAATAAAGTTAAATGTTGGTTTCCTAAACAACAAAACTTACGTTAATAGCAAATTGAGTTATTGAAATTTGAAGGATTTAATGAAAATTCGCTACCAAAACGCACTTACTGCGTCCAGATTTATTTCTTACAAACATGCATCATATTTCGATAAAAAAAATGCTAAAATGCAGTAACGAATTTGTTCTACGAAAATTAGCTAAAAATTATAGACCGTTAAACCATAAACTTCACTAAACCTACAGCGAAAGCATTAACTTAACTAAACCGACTGCCAAAGCATCAAAGAAAGGGTCTATTTGAAATTAATTTTCTGTAAATATTTTAGTAAAATGAAGGACAATGACGATGGAAACTAAGACTTCCGGCTTTGTAAAACATTCTTCTTGAGACATTTTCCTTCCATAGCTCATATTAGTTTCAGGTTCATTGCCTAAATATTACCAATTTTGACGTTTAAAATCGCGACTTTGACGTTTTGAGGAAACCCCAAATTTATTTATTTTAAATATCTGTAACTTTTTTGTCCTTTGACCTACATAGTTAAATTTTGGTAGGTAACTTACCTATAATGATGAAAACGCGCGTATGAAATTTGGTTGCCCTTACTTTGTTAGTTCCGGAGATCTTTTTTCTATTTTTTTGAAAGAAAACACAAAATTTTCCGGGAAAACCTTGGTGGATTTTCCTGGCTAACGAACTTATCCAAGCCACTTGCGGAAGGAAGGTACTCACCAAAATTTATCAAAATCAGTCAAATATTTTTTTAGTTATAGGTGTGACACATAAATATATAAATATATATATATATATATATATATATATATATATATATATATATATATATATATATATATATATATATATATATATATATATATATATATATAAAGATATAAAGTCTGAAATCGACCTCGGATTTGGGTTCCAGGGGTCCTAAATAGCGCTCATTTGAAGAAATTTTTTCAAAATTCAAAAGTCGGGATCTCCTCATTAGTGAATTTTTTTTAAGAAAATTCACTAAAAATTTCGGGACGCAGCAAGTGCATTATGGTAGTGAATTTTTATTGAATGTTTCGAACTTGGATAACTCAATTTTCGATCAACTTAGAAAGTTCAGTTTTAATACGTAGTAAGGCCTTTCCCTAAGCAACAGGTCCGCCGAATGTCATTAAAATAGCTTTGTAAATTTTTGGAGAAAATTTTTTTTTCGAAATAAAACTCAAAATTTGAAAAACTCAATTTTCTATAAACTTAGAACGTTGAATTTTGGTATATAGTAAGGCATTTCCCAAGGCAACGCATCCACTAAAATATGCACTAAAATAGCTTTGTAATTTTAGGACAAAAAAATTTTTTTCGAAAGAAAACTCAAAATTTTTCCGTAAAACCTTGTCCGATTTTCCTGGCTAACGAACCCGTCCAAGCCGTTAATAAAATAAAGGCCCTTGACGAGTTTCATCGAAATCAGTTAATTATTTTTTGAGTTATCGGTTGGATACCTAAATACATATATATATATATATATATATATATATATATATATATATATATATATATATATATATATATATATATATATATATATATATATATATATATATATATATAAACATATAAAAATTGAAACTGACCCCGGATATGGGTTCTAGGGGTCCTAGTTCGCGCTCATTTCATAAAATTTTTGCAAAGTCTCATCATCGATACCTCTCTCTTAGTGATTTTTTTAAAATAAAAATTCACTAATATAATGATAATAAGAACACTTGGAGAACCCAAATCACCACAACACATTTAAAAAAAGACCTGACGATCGTTTCACTAACAAAGTTAGCGTTATCAGAGGATGAAACATTTTTCATCCCCTGATGACACTAACTTTGTTAGTGAAATGATCGCCAGGTCTTTTTCAAAATGTATTGTGGTGATTTGAGTTCTCCAAGTGTGCTTATCAGTGCTCATCATAGGTCCCAATCTTCACTTAGTGAAGCTGTATTTGATTACCTGAATGTAGTCCAAGTTACAAACGCGCACTGTATAGAAAATGGATGTATGTGTGTATATTTATTTATACAGGTGTCCAGAAAGTAAACCGACAAACGAAAACAGCAAGGTTCAGAGATGATTTGATGACAATTTGAAGTAAATATTCTTATTTGAAATGTTTTCTAACGGAGCTAGAGCTCTTTCAAAAAAGGAGGAGGTTCTATGTTCCTCTGTATGTATTTTTTTATGTATGTTCACCGATATTTTCGTCAATCGTGGACCAATTTTTTCAAATATTTTTAGAACGCAACTAATCTAATGAAATTGGGAAAATGGCTTTTTAAAAGAAAATGGAAAGCCTTTATTACACCTTTATTTCACCAGAGACCTATACTACGAGTTACAATTTTATATTTAACAAGGGGGCGTTTTTCCCGTAGTCGCTCGGACAGCACCACAGGTTAGACAAAAGTAATACAAGTGGAAAACTCGTTACAAAAATATAAGTGATTTACTTATCAACTAAATATAGAAATAGCTCCTTATCTGAAGGGGCGTATAGTGTTATGTTTCCTGCTGATGGGGCGTTATGACCTACATAACTACTTTCCTCTTAAGAGGCAACTCTGGGTAAGAACAGAGTTTACAGAAAAATCGCTGAAAATTTACAAATATTACACTGAAAAGGAGTTCGCCTATAATATATATATATATATATATATATATATATATATATATATATATATATATATATATATATATATATATATATATAATACTTTATTCACCAATATAAATGCAACAGAAAAACAAAATAGCACACAGTAACTAATAAATAATGACAAAGGTAATTACAAGAGATAAACTAATGGTCATTGAAGTCAGAGACTTATACGTGAGCCACCGCTCAATATTAGGATATATAACTAAGCCATAATATATTTTAAAGTACACACCACAAAATCCGGGTTCTAGATCAGTCACCCGTAGGGAATTACATTTATAGTTGTAACAACTGCTGCACACACACATCCGCACCATGAGCAACAAACAAGTCACACACACTCTCCCACACCATTCCCACACACCCGCACACACCCCACGCCGTCGGAAGCTTCAATCAAATGCTAAATATTCCTTAAACCCATATACTCCTCTAAGTCAATTCGAGGAATCTGACTTATCCACTCTGTAATCTTACGCTTGAAGAGGTTAACACTTATAATCTGTCTCAGTGAGGTTGGGATCCTTGTGTAGAGTCGAGGTCCAATAAATCTGAAATGCCTTTGCCCAATGGCGTTAGCACACTTTATCACACCATATTCCGCATCTTTTTTATATCGCGGGTGTGCCCAATGCTCTCAAGAAAGTGTTTATTCTTATGCACCCTTACCAGAACGCTCTTAGCATACATCTGTTTTATGTCAAAAAAACACTTTCCTGATAAACGCGATCACTGGGATAAGTATTTGGCATATTCATTGTCAACTTTATAAAACGCTTCTGCAATATCTCCAATGGCTTTAGATGAGTGGCCATTATGCCACCCCACGCAATTACACCATATCGAATCACACTCTGCCAAAGCATGATACACAAGTCTCAATTGATGATAATTCAGAATCTTTTTTAATTTAGCCAGTCTGAATGATAGATAACGGAGCTCACCCACAGCACAAACTATGTGAGCATCCCATCTTAAGTGTGAATCAATTATTACTCCCAAATATCTAACCGACTTTTTCGAACCTATCTCATAAGCATAATCTCCCAAGTCAATTCTCAATGTCTGGTATGGAGCAACCCTTGATTCATTGCACGAAAAGGGTAGAAAATTGGTCTTTTTAAAGTTTATGGTTAACAGCCTCTTATCAAACTACTTCTTGATCAACTTTAAATCATCTTCCACTATAGGTCTTAAGCGATTCCAAGATATTTCTTCATAGAATATAGTTGTATCATCAGCAAAGCAAACCACTTTTCCCACAGATGGGAATTCTAGCAGGCCATTAATATATATGCTGAATAAAATAGGACCAAGGACCGTGCCCTGAGGAACCCCACACTGGACAATCTGTTGATCACTATCAATTGTTTCCATCCGTGTAATCTGTAGTCTGTTATTCAAATAACTTGTGAACAGTTTAAGAGAGGTACCCCTAAAACCCATATCTTCCGAAATGCCCAGCAGCGGGTCATGGCTCACAGCATCAAATGCCTTAGCTAGGTCAAGGAAAACGCAAAGTGCTGACCTATCACCGTCAAGCGCGCCAGCTATATCTGTAGTCAATTCTAGGATCGCATCATCGGTTCACAAACCCTCCTGGAAACCATATTGTCGTTTTGAAAGTAATTCAAACTTCTTTAGGTAATCTATCATTCTTTTCTTAACAATCTTTTCTACAACTTTGGCCACATTTGAAATCAAAGATATAGGCCGATAGTTTGTCATATCTTCTTTGCTGCCGGATTTATAAAGAATCTTAATTATGGCTAATTTGAATGTAAATGGAAACACACCAGTTTCTAAAATATTATTTATCAAAGTTGTAGATGGTGGAACTATATAATCAGCCATTAACTGTAGATTTTCGGCTGTTATGTTATCATGACCCGGTGATTTATTAGGTTTCAGTTCAAAAATATACTTCCTTACTTCCTGCTCATTTGTTGGTCTCATAAAAAGTGTATTGCCTACAATATTTATTCGTATCGCCGACTGTTGCACTGGAGGTATTTTACCAGCCAATAATTTTCTGACCTCGACAAAATATTTATTAAAATGTGGAGCTATGTCTCCTAAGTTAGTCACAGAAGATCCATTGACATCAACAGCCCTAATAACGGGCCGATGTTCCCGGGTGTTAGACAGACCCTTTATTGTTCTCCAAATAGTTTTTGAACTAGCATCTCTCTCAGTACACCGTCGAAAATAATATTGCATCGCTCTTCGTATTACTTCAGTCAGTTTATTCTTATAGCGTTTGTGTTCTTCAAGAGCAAGTACATCCTGAGAATTCGTCCTACAGAATCTATATAAGCGATCCTTCTCGGATATAGAGCTTAACAACGCTGTTGTTATCCATGGCTTTCTTACGCGTTTCTTTATAGAGCGAACCTGTCGTTTTGAGTTAAAGAGCATGCTCTTCATCTTACTCACAAAAAGACCAGGAGCCTCCTCCACATTATGAGATGCATAAAAGTCATCCCATTTTTCTAGACTTGCTAGTTTCACTATTTTTTTCTCATCCAAGATATATCTCGCCGGGCTGGGGCTTATAGCAATGTTCACCTCCTTATGCATATTCAAACTTGCAATGACCGGATAGTGATCTGTTATCATATAATCAAGGATATATGCCTGAAAATCAATGGCCTCAGGAGCTTTAAGTAGAATGTGATCCAAGCAGCTTTTGTAGTTTCCAATCACTCTAGTATATGCATTTATAAGCGAAACAAACCCGACTTCAGAAGTGTTATTTAGATTATCATGACTCGCTTTATCGTTACACATTATATCAATGTTGGTGTCACTCACTATTAAATGATAGCTATCGTCATTGCAGTTTTCATGAAGGTACCTTTGCGGTATGTCATTGAACTCATCTACATCTAATATCATATATATATATATATATATATATATATATATATATATATATATATATATATATATATATATATATGATATATATATATATATATATATATATATATATATATATATATGATATGATATTAGACATTAAATGTTACATTACGCTTCATTGGGGTAGGAAAGGCCTTTGTTTCTATTTCCTTCTCATCTACGGAGCTACGGAGTGGCCCATTGGTTTCCTAGTTTCTTTCCTAAATGGTTTACAAACAATTGTCTTAATGCTATTTATTTTAAACTTTGACAAAATCGAGAGAAAATCATACAGAATGTTAAATAGAAGAGGGTAAAATAGTAGCCGAAAAAACTGGAGTTGATCCTATTCTGACAAATTAACAAATTCCGAAGTGAAAAACATTTTACTGAACTGTGCGAGGACGAACCACGAACAGATTAACCTTTTTGGCTATTTTCTAAAGCACTAAAGATTGTATTTGATAAAACCATATTAGAAATTAAAACGAAGATTGACGGCGCTACCACACTAAATTTAAATTTTGAATTTCTCGATTGTGAAATATTGAATACGTCGATTGAAGAACTGCAAAAGAATCGAGTATATCTAGCACGAAAATATGAGCAAGACTTCTGATAGGAACTAGCCGTTTTAAAGACCAAGCGTCATTTTTTACGGAGACATAAATAAGGCTAGTGTTCAGGAACAATGTCTTGCCAAGCATTTAATTTTAATATAAATGACCTAGTAATAATATGTGTCAATGTAATTCAGGCAAGGTCGTTGTCTATGCATTTTTAGCATGATAAAGAATGTACTGAATTGCAACTCTGTATCGGTATGTTGGATTACACTATTTATATCTATGAGATTGCACATTTCTTTGGAGCAATCTAATGTTTTGTTTATCTTGATGTTTAGAAACTCGAGCAATATTGCAAGGATTGTATTTTTTTATGTGTGATTAGATTGGCCTGAAAAGGTTTTTGTATACATTCCATTGTTGTAAATTTACCGAGTTCTTTTATTAAAGTAAGTTTTATTAGCAACCTGTCTTCGACTCAATAATATACAAATCTCCTTATTCCTTAAACAGCTAGCGCTCTTTATCTCTTGCAACACATCTACATCCATGATTTGCATAATGCTATTCCAATATTTGTATTGCTCTACGAATCTACTTTACGCTTCCGACTACGTCAGCAAGCTGTGAGCGAAGTTTTAGCAAACTTAAACTTATTAAAAACTATCTGCGATCATCAATGAGCCAGGGACGTTTACCAAGTCTCGCGGTTTTAGCAATCGAAAATTAAATCGCACAGCAAATTTATTATAACAAGGCCGCATAGACTTAGATGCAGAACAAAAAGGCTCGCGCAGTAAAATTTTAATGTTTGTTACTGACATCGTAATATTTTAATAGCGTTAGTTGATTAAGTTCCTAGGTATATAACTTTTGTTTATTAAGAAAAATTCGCTAATAGAGAGGTCACGATGAAAAGCTTTTGAAAACAATTCAGATGAGCGCGAATTTGGATCCCTAGAACCGAAAACCAAGGTCCGTTAAAATTGTTATATGTTTATATATATATATATATATATATATATATATATATATATATATATATATATATATATATATATATATATATGTGTGTATATATGTTTCCGAGCGATAACTCAAAAAATACAAAGCTGATTTCAATAAAACTTGGGAAAAAACTTGTTTGGGCGAAAACCGAGGTCAAGTTCGTTAATCAGCCTTTATGCTCAAGTTTTTCCGGTGTAAAATCGGGGAAAACTTTTTGAAAACGCTATATTTTTGTAAGTATCAGAGTAACTGGAATGAGACTTTACATGTGGCTAGACATAGTGTAAATAAAGCTATGTTGTGAATTTTAAGTAATTTGGTACACAATATTTAGAATTTTTTCCAAATTAAAAATAAAATCCCAAAGACATACGTTGAAACGGCTTAGTGGTTAAAGTCCAATGCCTGGCAGACAGAGTAGTTATCTGCCAGGCGTAGATTGATCCATACAACAGGTATAAACCATACATCAACGGTAACCAAACTAAATACATAACAGGCATAAAACATGCTACCCGAACCAACAATCGTGAAATCTCGGCCGCAATTATGAAAAATGACAGACGACATGAAATTAAAATTTTTCCAGGTGATTGTTATTTAACTGGGGGATTCAATCAGTTATTAAAATACAGTACATTAGTAGCTTTATTAACGGCCACAAATACAGTTTTAGCGCAACATAGATGTATTATGCTGTCGCATAATATAGCAGAAATGTAAGCAAATTGAAGTGAAGTGTATTAAAATGATTCTAAAATACTTTATTTTATCTTTAAACTTAAACATAAGACGTTATATAAGACCTAAACAGTCGTGGGATGTGTTTCAATGGTAATTCTACTAATCTGTAATTAATTGTTATACTTTGAATATAATATCCCAGGCATGAATCCGATCTAAAATATCACGCAAATAAAACGTTAGTTAACTTGTGCCTAGATGGCGCAGGGGGCATCGCGCTTACCTCCTAAGCAGAAGGTTACGCGATCGAATCCAGCTCGATAAATGTATGGTTTTTTAATGTTTTATTTTGACATTTGGAGAAACAATAGTGCACAGATTTCATACGTTTTGAACAAGATCTCATTTTTGTTTAAAACGCCTAAATAGGTTTGTCATCTTTGAGTCTGAAATTATAATTTTATTATTGTTGATATTGAAGAAAAAAAACGGTTTGATTAGGTTAACTAAAACGAACTCATACTGGCGATTAATAAGGAAAAATAACTGCTACGTTTATAATTTGGCAGATACTTTACTTTTCTAAATATGAATTAAGTTTCCTTCTGGAAATCTTCTGTATAACTTTAATGAAATTTGTAATTCAAGTTTCTTTTAAAGAGACTTGCACTATTAACAGATATAGCAAAATTTAGTTCTTTAGCTTCATATAAAATTGAGATTTGGGCATTTTTCTCAAAAGGAGTTAGAACGCAACATTTTTTGATAATAGAGAGATATCGATAATAACACTTTCGAAACAATTCTTTAAATGTGCGCGTACTAAGACCTCTAAAATCGATCTTTAAGGTATGTGTAAGTTTAAAGTATTAACTTTACTAATATGACGTATAATAATAGTGTACAATTCTTATGAAATTTCGCTACTATAACGCACTTGCTGCGTCCCGAAATTTTTTGTTATATACCTTTCCAATGCAACAAAAAAAAATGAAAAATAAAGAATTTCTTAGTATAAAATGGATTTTAAGATTTATAACAAATGTTCCCGTACCTATTTAAATTTGGTCGTGCTTATTAAAAAAATTAGAACTTGACGGGAAAACTTAAGGGACAATGAGCGATGTACAAGGGCAGCAGTTTTAAGTTTTTGCCCCGCCCCGAAAAAATCCAAGATCGGGGGCTGCACCGGAACAAATTCATAAGACTTCTTGTATAAAAACGGTTTGCCTTAAATTTTAAAAAAGTAGCATCCTCAAGTATTTAAGTGCTTTTCTTAAGTCGTATGTACCATAAACTGACTAGAAATCAATAACAATTAATATGTAGGGTTCGGGCAGTGGCGATTTCTCCTAGTGAGCTAGGTGTGCGCCGCACAACCTAAAATATAATCAAAATGTGCACAGTTAAATATGTTTTATTTCTTTTTCCCTTAGTCTTAATACACTACATATTTTATGACAATCGATTTCATTTACTTATTTGATTTCATAAATAGTCGGTTAATAGTGACTTGGAATGAAGTAGATACCAATACCACATCTTCTAACATATTCAGAGAATACGAGTAGGTCAATAGCAACGTGGAATGAATGCGGGTTAGGTGTGTGTTAATATTTCCGAACAACTTCAGTCGATGGAGATGTATTGATATACAATGCAGTCCCCACCCACGTGTTTAAAATAGTGAGGAAATACCATTGATTTTAACACTGCAGTGAGCTGTAAAAATACCACTCGAGACAAATGAAAGGAACGCCGGTCTAACCAACTTTGTGATAGCATTATTTACAAACATTACGACTGCGCTTGCAGAGGCCACAGTATTCTAGAATCAGAGACTATAATAAATTTTAGTGAATTTTCGTAGAAAAAATTCACTCTTGGGGAGATCTCGACTTGTGAATTTTGAAAAAATTTTTGCAAATGAGCGCAAACTAGGACCCCTAGAACCCATATCCGTAGTCAGTTTAAATTTTTATATGTTTTTATATATATATATATATATATATATATATATATATATATATATATATATATATATATATATATAGGTGTCACACCGGTAACTCAAAATATAATCGGCCGATTTTGATAAAATTTCGCATGTACCTTCCTTTTGTAAATGGCTTCGATAAGTTCGTTAGTCAGAAACATCGGACGAGGTTTTCCGGGAAAATTTTGAGTTTTCATTCTAAAAAAATTTGTATCAAAAAAGAAAAAAGATATGATAACCAAATTTGGTAGGTAGGTTTACGATATAAAAAGTAAACTATACACCAAAATTTAGATTTCTATGTTACAAGAAAAAAAAGTTATAATAAAATATTTCGTGGCAGATCATTTCTATGAAAATTCACTACCATAACGCACTTGCTGCATCCAGGCTTTTTACACACTTTATTATTTAGTACCATATTAACATTGAACTACTTTTAATGTTTTCTGTTTTCACCCCGTTCCGGACAGTGCTAACGCTAACACAAATTTGTGTGAAGAGAAGAGGTTGTATAATAATTCCATGTTCGTTTAGTGTTTTAAAGTTTTAAGTGACTTTTTAATTTGTTAGTGTTGCGGTGGCAGATTAATTTATTCATCTACCTATTATTCCCATATAGGTACTATATATATATATATATATATATATATATATATATATATATATATATATATATATATATATATATATATATATATATACATTTAGTGTTAATAATTTTTAAAAGCACCACTAACAGTAACTCGTTACCGCACACCCGAACTTTTTGGTCAGGAGACGCCACTGGGTTCGGGTCAGATGGATGTTAACCATCAAGACCGGTTTCGGTCTTATTAAAAACTCATCAGTGTGTCAGTGATAGACAAAACGCATCTGTACTAGCGGCCTCTTGTCTGTTACCAGGAACTATGTAACATTAACTGACAATTGTTAGTTACACCCAACTAGTTAAAAATGAAAATTGGTTAACCACAATAAAGTCTTACCTCCAGTTGCAAATACGGGGATATTGCATTCATTTGCAATAATGAGTGTAGCAGAAACTGTAGTGCCGCCATTTTTGCATTTGCTTAGAACATAGCTAAGATCTCTTCTAGATACCTTCGCTGGTTTACTAGTTGCAACATCGGCCAGTGATTCTAGTTCTTTGCTATTCAAACCAACTTTGATTTTACCATCCAAGATGGCAATTGTTGCCGGAATAGCGCCCTAAAAATATAAAATAAAAATACATTTATACATTCGAGCGAAACCATATATACTAAGCTGGAGAAAATGGTCAAAAATATTGATGGTAGATTTTTTTTCCGGTAGAGATGTATTCTTTAATATATCACAATTTAAGATTAAAATTATTATAATAACATTGCCCAGTGAGTTTATGAAGAGTAAAAGTATTACTGCCACAACAACTACTACTACTGCCAGTCACGTTATTCTACTAAAGGAGCACAGGCCAGCTAACGTTTTGTTTACATTATACTCCAGATCGGCTTCATGCCCGGGATATTATATTCAAAGTATACGTAACAATTAATTACATAATTAGTAGAATTACTATTGAAACACATCCCACGACTATTTCGGTCTTATATGACGTCTTATGTTTAAGTTTAGAGATAAAAGAAACTATTTTAGAATCATTTTTATAGAAACTTGGCTTGATTTTGTTTACATTTCTACTATATTATGCGACAGCATAATATATCTATGCTGCGCTAAAACTGTATTTGGGGGCGTTCGTAAACCTACAAATATAATGTATTTTTATAATTGATTGAATTCCACTGTTAAATAACACTTGGCAAATTTTCAATTTCATGTCGTCTGTCATTTTCCAAAATTGCGGCCGAGATTTCACGACTGTTGGTTCGGGTAGTATGTTTTATGCCTGGTATATATTTAGTTTTGTTACAAAAGGATGCAGCCAGGCAGTTGCTGGAGAGTCAAAAAGTGGGAGAAGGATGGCATAGATGGCGTGTAAGGGAAATTAATATAGTTCCTAAGTGCCATAGATGCTACAGAATAGGACATATAGCAAAGGAATGCACAACAAAAGACGCAGAGGAATTATGCCACAAATGTGGTGGGAAAGGCCACAAAAGAAGGGAGTGCGAAAATGCGCAGCGATGCTGTTTATGCGATGCTGAGGGACACAGAGCAGAGTCTATGAACTGTCCTAAGTACAGGGAACATGTACGGGCGCTACAGAAGGAGAAGACGGAAAGATTAATAAAACTAAAATGAAGTTTTATTAATCTTTCCAAGTAAATGTGGATAGCAGCAAAAGGGCGATGGATTTATTAATAAACAAATGTAATAGGGAAGACATAATGTTAGCAATAACAGCTGAACCCAACAAACACATGGCGGGGGCAAACGCCAAATGGGTAACAGACGAAAATGTATATGCAGCGATATATGTTACGGATAGCAAAACACAAGTATACAGAATGGGAAGGGGTAAAGGCTATGTATGGATTGAAATGAGTGACATAGTTCTGTACTCCTGCTATGCATCACCTGCAATTGGAGAAGAAGACTTCCAGAAATTTCTAGCCTTCTTAAACAGAGACATTAGGCAACATAAGAAGAAGATATTAATTGGAGGGGACTTTAATACGAAAGCCTATAGTTAGGGCTCGGCAAGAGAAGACAACAAGGGAAAAGCGTTGACAGAATGGATGTGCCAGGCGGACTATATTATATTGAATGATGGTAGACTTCCATCATTCGAAAGGAATGGAGGATCGTCATAGATCGACGTAACCAGCTGTTCATCAAGTCTGCAGATATACGTGAGAGGCTGGCATGTGGAGACCGAGGAGAACCTGAGCTACCACAAAAATATCCTTTTTGAGATATCAGAGCCGATAAGTAGTGCCCAACAAATCGTAACAATCAAAGGGTGGACGTATAAGGCTGAATTTAAAGGGAAACTACCAGGAGAAATAGAGAGATTAACAAAGCATAAAAGTTATGAAGGCAGTGTCAAAGACCTGAATAGAGCACTAGAAAGAGCGTGTGAGGTGGGCTTGAAGAGGAAGACGAAAAGGTGCATATTGGTGGAATAAAGAGATCGCCAAAATCAGAGTCGAATCTACAAAGGCGGGAAGGAAAATCACTAGAATCAATAGCAAAAAACATTGCAAGTAGTGATAGAGAGGAAGCACATAATCAATACAGGAAAAGCAGGAATAAAATAATCACAGCAATAACAAAGGCAAAGAAACAGGCCTGGGACTATATTTGTAAAGAAATATGTAATGATATTTGGGGACTAGGGTACAAGATTGTCACAGGTCAAATTGATACAAGAACCCCAATGACAATAAGTGATGACGAACAACATAAGATAGCGCAGGAATTGTTCCCTAAACACGAAGTCAAAGAATGGCCGAGAGTAGAGGTGAAGTTGGAGCATATTCCACCTTGTACAGATAAAGAAATAAGGGAAGCAGGCCGAAGGATGAAATCTGGTAAAGCTGCAGGTCCGGATGGTATACCGATCGAAGTAGTTAAGGCAGTAGCAGAACAGAAACCGGAGATATTACAAGCTATGATAAATAAACTAATCAGTGATGGAAGTTTTCCGTCAGAATGGAAGACTGCTCGATTGGTGTTATTAGAGAAGCCACAGAAAACGGGAGGGAGGAAGTCATATATAACTATATGCCTGGAAGACGGAATAGCAAAATTATATGAACATGTAATCAATAACAGACTAGAAAAGGAAATAGAGAGAAGAGGAGGGTTAGCAAACAATCAGCTTGGCTTCCGCAGGGGGCGCTCGACGATGGATGCTGTAAAGAAGGTACAGACGTGGCAAGGAAAGAAGGCAATAAAAACAGGTTTGTGGCCATGGTAACATTGGACGTAAAAAACGCGTTTAATACAGCACCATGGAGAGGCATATACGAAGTGTTAAGAAAGAGGCAGGTTGAGCCATATATGCTGAAAATAGTATGTAGTTACCTGGAAGACAGACAGCTACTGATTGGACAGAAATATCGGATACAGGTTACATGTGGTGTGCCCCAGGGGTCAATCCTGGGACCAACACTGCGGAACTGGTATTACGATAAGGTCTTTAGTCTGGAGTCCGTAAACAACACGGCTATTATAGGGTATGCAGATGATTTGGCACTCGTTGTAAGCGGAGGAAATAAGGTTGACATAAGAAAAAATATCAACTGGTCAGTGGCAAGGGTGGAAAACTGGATGGCAAAAAGTGGTCTAAAACTCGCGCCTCACAAAACTGAAAGTATAGTGCTAGTGGGACGAAGAACACTGAGAACAGTAACCGTTAAGGTGAGGAATGCAGAAATTCAGTCGCATACAAGCCTGAACTACCTGGGTATACAAATAGGACATAACATGAACATGGGGGTGCACATAGAAAGAGTAGTGGAAAAAGCAGACATGATGGTTGCAAAGCTAGGGCGTCTGATGCCAAATATCGGTGGACCAAAACCAGGGAGAAGGAGAGTGCTGAGTAGTGTGGTAAACTCAGTCATACTGTATGGTGCACCAGCATGGAAGGCCGTGGTGTCAAAAACAAAGTATAGAAAAAAGTTTGAGGGGGCACAGAGGAAGGTAGCCATCAGAATAGCAAGCGCATATAGAACAGTGGCAACGAAAGCAATACAAGTGATTGCGGGAACAATCCCTATACACTTATTGGCAAGAGAGGTAACTTACGAAAGACACGAAAATATAAGAGAAGAAAAAAAGAAGGCAAGAACCGAAACAATGATGGAGTAGCAGCGAGAATGGGAAGAGGAAATATCAACATCTCAGTGGACAAAGAGGCTCATCCCACACATGAACACATGGATATCGAGACAGCATGGGGAGGTGGATTACTATTTCACCAAATTTCTGTCAGGTCATCGGCGTTTCAGGTCTTACCTGAGTAAAATGAAAATAGTCGACAAAGAGAACTGTACATATTGTAGTGATAGAGATACGCCAGAACACGCGGTTTTTGAGTGCGCAAGATCGTCGCAAATAAGAGAACAAATGTATAAAGCGATTGGCAGAGGTTTAACAGCAGATAATGTGGTGGAACATATGCTGGGAAGTGAACAGGTGTGGAATACTATGGAGAGAGGAATCGTATAAATAATGAAGTCAAAGTAGGATGAAGACAGGATGTAGATGTTTTGAAAACAACAAGAGTTAGGGACTTGGTGAAGCAATGCCATCGAGTGGTTTCCGCCACGTCTCTAGGTTTCAAGGGGGTGCTTAGTGGGTAGTCCCGACCTGGATGAAAGGGGAGTCACCACAGTACCGGTTGGAGTCAGATCGCGCAAGCGCCAGCCACCGGTCGCTATGAAAAAAAAAACTAAAGGAGCGGCACAACACGAAGCCTATGCTATTTCCTAGAAAAGGAGCTTTCAGCGGACCGAACAGTTAAGTATGTTGAGTTGTATGGTCCGCTGAACGCTAAAAATTGACTTGTGGTAACTGTTCAACTTTTAGGCAACTAGATATTTACTTTGGTTAAAATAAATGGCAAATTCGAACCTTGTTTGTATACAAAGGTCGGATTAACCGGTGGTTATTGGCTTTGATTTAAAAAAAATCATAGCTATTTGGTATGTCAGAAGTCAGCATTCTGTTCAGACTAATTCAAATTGTTTTGCTAGAGAAACGTTTACGTTACACGTCAACGGTTCGGTTTTCTGAACGCGCCCAATATTTTCCCATGCACTTCGGTCCTGACATGCTATTTTCGCTTCTTCTAAATATGTTACGTTCAACAGGCGCCAACAGTTGAATAGTTGAGTCAACGCATGTGTTCACCAGTACCGCTGAGACTCAGCTGGAACTCAACTGTTGCCGATCCCACAAAATGCAAATAATTTTCGCTAATTCAATATAGTGCTGGAGCATGCGCAGTTAAAAACCTAACGCACTGTTCTGAATGTTACTATTTTCGCGGGTATTCTTTGTGATTCTCAATTCATGGAAAGTTGTTCGAGACATTATAAAATGGTTACGAAAATCATCTGGAGTGTAATTGGATATTACATCCTGGTAATAGTTTATATTTTTCGTTGGTTTGATTCTTGCATGCGTCAGTATATCCACTGGCAGAACTAAATTTCTTATCGCCTGTCTTATGTTTGTATGAACTTTTCGCCTTAGGATTGAATGAGTAATGACATGCTGGAGTTAATTAACACCCTCTATATAAACAATAGTAAAGTTCGGACGCAGAAAGTGCGTTAAGGCAGCTCATTTTCATGAACATTTTTTTTTTCAAATTTTAATAACTTGATTTGTTATTAACCTAGAATGATAAGTACACTTGGAGAACCCAAATCACCACAATACATTTTAAAAGACCAGACGATCGTTTCACTAACCAAGTTAGCGTCATCAGAGAATGAAACATTCTAAATACTTAAAAAACTAACATCAACTTATATACCGGATCTCAGGTAAAGAGATCGAACCGAGATGAGACACTAGTCGTAGGCAAATTCCAAAGTGTATTGTATTTTTATCGCCGGACAAGGTCTTTGCGCTATCCCTACTGCTTTATCTAAAAAGTGTCCATTTGTAATAGTTTTCAGAAGGTTCAACGACAGCTAAATTAACAACGATTCCTTTGGCGGCAATAACCCCTCGTGATTCTAGGTTCAAATGGTAAGCAAACAACGTTTTTTTCCGATTTTTCTCTTCTGAACGTCGTTGATTCCGTCAACATTTTCTTTGTT
The DNA here is from genome assembly GCA_964006375.1 of Tillus elongatus. NCBI lineage: Eukaryota > Metazoa > Arthropoda > Insecta > Coleoptera > Cleridae > Tillus > Tillus elongatus. Next base: position 37,488,027 of record OZ023265.1, read on the forward strand.
TTCTGTTTGTTGATTAATTTTTCCACTAGACAAGCAGTGTATCCGTTATATTCGGCCACGTTCTTAATATAATTTAATTCTTTGGTATATCTACTTTTGTTTAAAGAAAAATTAATTAACCGATTTACTAAAAAAATCAGACTGGCCATTTTTTGTGCGTAAGTATGATGTGAGTCGCTCTGGATGTAGCTTAAGGTAGTGGTTTCTTTTCTATAGACATCGAATTCTAAAGTGTCTGTATTCTTGATAACTAGTACATCTAGAAAGGGTAGTTTATTATTAATTTCTAATTCGTGGGGAATCACGATGGGTCTAGACAGAATTTTAAAAAAAGTCAACTTACAGCTAACATTTTCAACAACAAATACCTTAAAAAACTTGCTAGGTAACCCAAAAGACAAGGATAGCGCGGACAAAATGTCGGGAATTTATGAAATAAGTTGTAAAGATTGTAATCTTAAATACGTCGGACAAACAAAAAGATGGATTGGAATTAGATTCAAAGAACACATATCCCAATTACGTTACGGTACTGTAGATAAGTCTGCCGTCGCCCGACATATTTGGGATAATAATCATCACGTTGATAAAGATAATTTGAAATTAATAAAAAATGTTAGAAAACCAGGACAGCTAAATGGGTTCGAAAGCGTATATATTGCGAAATATAGTTGCAACAAAAAATGTATGAATACTTCACCAGCGCCAATTACGAGTCACTTGATCGATTGCTTTGCTAAATAAAATTCCCACGTTTTCGGCACGTTTTACCGATAACATAAGTATACAGTTATTGCCGCCAAAGGAATCGTTGTTAATTTAGCTGTCCTTGAACCTTTTCAAAACTATTACAGATGGACACTTTTTAGATAAAGCAGTAGGGATAGCCCAAAGACCTTGTCCGGTGATAAAAATACAATACACTTTGGAATTTGCCTACGACTAGTGTCTCATCTCGGTTCGATCTCTTTACCTGAGATCCGGTATATAAGTTGATGTTAGTTTTTTAAGTATTTAGACTGTTTCATCCTCTGATGACGCTAACTTGGTTAGTGAAACGATCGTCAGGTCTTTTAAAATGTGTTGTGGCGATTTGGGTTCTCCAAATGTACTTATCAGTGCTCATCACAGGTTCCAATCTTCACTTAGTAACCTAGAATGTTTAAGTTTGTTATGTAACAAAGTGTTTACCAAGGCAACATGTGTAGGAAATTTTATCAAACCAACTTCATTATTTTCGGAGATACAATTAAGCTTGTTTTTTTAAATTATTTTTCGTGATTTTAAATACTTGAACATTCACTACCATAACGCATTGCTCTGCGTCCAGACTTTTTTTATTCGTGTCATGATTTTAAAATAAATAGCATATTTTATATATTTGGGTTATTTCTTTTTGTGTGCTATCAGATTTAGCTGGCTTTCTTTTTGTTTCAAAGTTATAAGAAATTAGTGTAGAAGCATTCCAGAAAAAGGCATAAATAAAAAGTTCGAGACGCAGCAAGTGCGTTATAGTAGTGAGTTTCCATAAGAATTGTACACTATTAGTAAGATATATTATTAAAACTAATTCTTTAAATTTGAATGGACCTTGGAGATCGGTTTTAGAGTCCCAGTTAGCGATTATTTGAAAAAAATATATTTTTTCTATGGAGCTAGAAAATCAAAATTTGGTAGGTATAATATGTAACTACTCCAAGTCTCTTTAAAAAAAAATGTGTTACAAATTTTACTAAAGGTACAAAAGATTTCAGAAAAAAAATTAATTACTTACAAACGGAAAGTACCTGCCAAATTATAAACATGGCCGTCGGTATTTTTCCTTATTAATTGCTTGGTTGGTTTCATTTTAGTCAACCCAATCAAACTAGTTTTTGCAAACAATAAGCAACAGAAAGGGTTTTTTTTAACAAATTTGTCGTTTCATTATGTTATTTTTCTTTAATTTAGTACCCACGCTGCGTTAACATAGGTTTTACTATGGTTCAAGATTCAGGATTATAGCTTAATGGGAAATTAACTGAGTTATCGGAGTTGATATATTTTTACCAAAATTCTCTGCCATAACATACTTGCTGCACCCAGACCCTTTTCAACACGTATTTACTGTTACTTTTTGAAAATGATAAAATTGCAGCTTGCTAGACTGACAAACAGGGCAACCTCAAAATCATTTTTGGAATTTTTTATTTGTTTTAATGAAAAGATAACAATTTAAATATAAATAGAAAATCTTGGTTCGCTGCTTCGTCGCGAGGTTCTTCTTACCCTTCTGCATGCCTACAATCATTCTCAATGCATAAACAAGAACAACGTAAACAAGAAAATTTTCTTAGGAACAACCCCTAAGACAGTTACGGGACCTGCGGTGAATCTAGAGGTACTGCGCGCGGCAGCTTATAGAGGTCCAACTAAGATGTTTCTTTCGCACTTTCCGCTCACATTTCCGTTTAGCGATAACTCAAAAAATAATGGGCCGATTTTGATGAAATTTGTTATGTACCTTCCTTTTGTAACTGTCTTGAATCAGTTTGTTAGCCAGGAAAATCGGACCAGTTTTTCCGGGAAATTTTTGTGTTTTCTTTCGGAAAATTTTTGTATCTCGGAAAATAACAAAGCTAAAGCAACCAACATACACGTTTGTACTATCAAACTTACCCTACACACCGAAATTCAGATCTCTAACTTAAAACAAAAAAAGTTATAGGCATTTAAAGACAAAAATTTTGGGCGACACTGGTGACAAGAGGAAAGCACAAGAACTAAATATTTTGTGTGATTAACAAAGCCAATTGAATATTACATACAACAGTTAATTTTCTTGGCGCAAAAGTGTCATGAAGTAGCAAGAAAAATATTTTGAAAATTTTATAATTTTTCTTCTTGAAACGTCAAAATCGCGATTTGAAATGTCAAAATTTGCAATTTTCATACAACGAATTTGAAGCAAATACGAATTATGTCGAAAAAATCTCTTAATAAGTGTGTTGCACAAAGTCTTAAGTTTCAGCTCCAACCAACACTGTCCTACATTTTACTAAAAATATTTTCGGAAAATCCATTTCAATATACCCTCTTTCTGATACTGCGGCAATAGTTTCCGCTATAGAGTTTATGGTTTAATAGTCTATATTTTAGCAAATTTTCGTAGAAAAAAAATTGTTATTAAGAAGACCGCGACTTATGAATTTTAAACAGATTTCTTCAAATAAGCGCAAACTAGAACCCCTAAAACTCATATACAGGGTCAGTTTCAGTTTTGCCTGTTTACACATATATAGGGTGACGCATTTCTAGGGTAAAGCTCAATATATCCGTTATTATACAAGATATGAGGAAAAAGTTTACACGTTACTTATAGGGTCTCTCGAGCTGTATATTGTCAACCTATTTTGACAATTACAGAGTGGCTATTAAGTCGTTGGTGATACACGCTTAATTTTTTTTTTTTTTAATAGAGCACCCCTTATGTTGCATTTTTGTGTTTTCCATCAAATTATAATGCATGTTTGTGAGGAAAAAAATGATATCGTCCATCGTTTTTAAGTTATTTCGATTGTTTTGCAACTTTTCACGTTTTTGGCACATATTTCAAACGCATATCACAAATTGTGATTTGGCGTTTTAGTGAATTTTCTTAAAAAAAATTCACTAATGAGGAGATCCCGACTTTTGAATTTTGAAAAAATTTCTTCAAATGAGCGCTAATTAGGCCCCCAAGAAAACATATCCGGGGTCAGTTTCAATTTTTATATGTTTTTATATATATATATATATATATATATATATATATATATATATATATATATATATATATATATATATATATATATATATATATATATATATATATATATATATATATTTATATATATATATGTATCACACCGATAACTCAAAAAATAATGGGCCGATTTTGATTAAATTTGGTGAAAAAATTCCTTTTGCAAATGGCTTGGATGAGTTCGTTAGTCAGGAAAATTTGCCCAGGTTTTCCCGGAAAATTTTGTGTTTTCTTTCGAAAAAAATGTATATCTCCGGAATTAACAAAGTAAGGGCAACCAAATTTGGTGCGCAGGTTTACATCCTTATAGGTAAGTTACCTACCAAAATTTAGCTACTTAGGTCAAAAGAAAAAAAAAGTTATAGGCATTTAAAAATAAATAAATTGAAGTTTTCCTCAAAACGTCAAAGTGGCGATTTAAAATGTCAAAATTGGCAACATTTAGGCAAATAACTTAAATCTAATACGGGCTATAGAAATAAAATGTCTCAAGAAGGATGTTTTACAAACCCTAAAGTCTTAGTTTCAACCGTCATAGTCCTTCATTTTACTAAAATATTTGCAGAAAATTCATTTCAAGAGACCCTTTCTCTGATGCTTGGCAGTAGCCTTAGCTATAGAGTTTATCATTTAATGGTATATAATTTTTGTCGAATTTTCGTAAAAAATTAATAAAGCTCAATATATCCGTTATTATATAAGATATGAAGAAAATTTGTATATATTAATTATAGGGTGTCTTGAGCTACATCTTAAAATAATATTTCTGCAATCACAGTGTGGCCCATATAAGTCGTTGGTGATACAAATTTCCTTTTTTTAATCAAACACGCCTTATGTTATTGCATTTTCCATCGAAATATAATGCATATTTGTAAGAAAATAAATTCTGGACGCAGCAAGTGCGTTATGGTAGCGAATTTTGATCAAATGTTATATATTTGAACAGCTCAATTTGCTATTAACCTATAAGGTTGACCAAGAAACGTGTTTTTTTGGGAACATTTTAAGTTTACTTTTGGAAATTTTTGTACATTTTCACACAATAAAGTTATTTTAATGGAACATGGCACATTGTTTTTACTATATAGGTTATACTGGTAACCAAATTTGATGCCTGCTTTCTTAAAAAAACACACATATTTGTTATTAAAAAGATTTTTATGAAAATTCACTACCATAACGCACTTACTGCGTCCAGAATTTTTTATCAATAGATAGAGCTTTTTCTTTGTATTATTCGTCGAAAAAATCGAGCTGCCGTATACAGGTATTCTCAAATAGTGGCTGAATTTGAAATGATTTTAGTGTTTCCATAGAAATCATGTTTTGTAAGATTTTTGTGATATGTTTTTAATGAATAATAAATGTTTAGTCAGTTATTGTAAAAAAAAAAGTTGTCGAATTTTTGTGAAAAATATAATTTAGTGTAACATTACTGAAGGCAATTTATGTAAAAGGAATTATCATAAAACTTTTTTTTCAATTTTGGTCCTAAAGCTGTTTGTGAATACTTATATCTTGGCAGGTGTGTAAATAGCTTAAAGAGGTTCGTTAGCCAAGAAAATCGGACCTGTTTTTCTGGAACCTTTAAAGTTTATTTTCGGAAACATTTTGTACTTTTTGAAACAGTAAGGCTATTTTAATGAAAGATAGTATATTGTTAGTACTATATAGGTTATACTATCAACCAAATGTCCTTCTTGTAAAAACAAAACATATTTTCCATTAAAAACATTTTTACGAAAATTCGCTACCATAACGCATTTGCTGCGTCCCGAACTTTTTATCTTCTTCCCCGCCGAGAACCCCTATTCACTCCTGGTCCCGTAACTTCCTCGTGGGCTGTTTGCTAGAAAATTTTCTTGTGGTTTGGGCCTCCAGAAGGAGTTCCAAGCGTGTTTCTGAAAAAAAATTCTCAACACCCCCCATTTACTAATCTGCAAATTTACCAAAAATTTTAATTTTATTTCCAAAAGGAATGCACCTGTGAAATTAAAGGTGGCAGGTAAGTATTTTTCCATATTAATCGCTTAGATGACCCGTTTTAATAAATTCAATCGAACCAGTTTCTGCAAACAAAATAACAAAAAATTCAGGACGCAGCAAGTGCGTTATGGTAGTGAATTTTCATTTAAATGTTTTTAATAACAAATATGTGTGTTTTTTAAGAAAGCAGGCATCAAATTTGGTTACCAGTATAATCTATATATTAGAAACAATGTGCCATGTTTCATCAAAATAACTTTATTGTGTGAAAATGTACAAAAATTTCCAAAAGTAAACTTAAAGTGTTCCCGAAAAAACACGTTTCTTGGTCAACCTTATAGGTTAATAGCAAATTGAGCTGTTCAAATATGAAACATTTGATCAAAATTCGCTACCATAACGCACTTGCTGCGTCTAGAATTTCTTTTCTTACAAACATGCATTATATCTCGATGGAAAATGCAAAAATGCAATAACATAAGGCGTGTTTGATTAAAAAAAAAGGAAATTTGTATCACCAATGACTTATGGGCCACCCTGTGATTGTAGAAATATTATTTTAAGATGTAGCTCAAGACACCCTATAATTAATGTACACAAATTTTTTTCATATCTTATATAATAACGGATATATTGAGCTTTATTGATTTTTTACGAAAATTCGACAAAAATTATATACCATTAAACGATAAACTCTATAGCTAAGGCTACTGCCAAGCATCAGAGAAAGGGTCTATTTGAAATGAATTTTCTGCAAATATTTTAGTAAAATGAAGGACAATGACGGTTGAAATTAAGACTTTAGGGTTTGTAAAACATTCTTCTTGGGACATTTTATTTCTATAGCCCGTATTAGATTCAAGTTATTTGCCTAAATGTTGCCAATTTTGACGTTTTAAATCGCCACTTTGACGTTTTGAGGAAAACCCCAATTTATTTTTCTTAAAATGCCTATAACTTTTTTGTCTTTTGACTTACATAGCTAAATTTTGGTAGGTAGCTTACTTATAAGGATATAAACCAGCGTACCTTAGTTTGTTAATTCAGGAGATATAAATTTTTTTCGAAAGAAAACACAAAATTTTCCGGGAAAACCTAGGCAGATTTTCCTGCTTAACGAACTCATCCAAGCCATTTGCAAAAGGAATTTTTTCACCAAATTTAATCAAAATCGGCCCATTATTTTTTGAGTTATCGGTGTGATACATACATATATATATATATATATATATATATATATATATATATATATATATATATATATATATATATATATATATATATATATATATATACATACATATATATATATATATATATATATATATATATATATATATATATATATATATAAACATATAAAAATTGAAACTGACCCCGGATATGTTTTCTGAGGTGCCTAATTAGCGCTCATTTGAAGAAATTTTTTCAAAATTCAAAAGTCGGGATCTCCTCATTAGTGAATTTTTTTTAAGAAAATTCACTAAAAAAGGGTTTTAATAACAAATTTGTAATTATCTGTGAAGCTCATTCTGTTATTTTTTAAATTTAGTACCCAGGCTGCTTTTATATTGGTTTTACTATGTATGAAAACTGAAGATTCTAGTTTAATGAGAAATTGAGTTATCACCATTTGAAATATTTTTATGAAAATTGGCTACCATAATGCACTTAAACTCTTTTTAACGCTTATTTACTGTTGCTGTATCGATACGCTTTGAAAATGAAACAAATATAAACAATACAAAATTTTGAAATTAAAATTTTAATAATTTAACCTGAACATCTGCTTATATAATTTAAACTATGTACCTACTTTATATTACGTAGTTTCATTTACTTCAAATTTTCCATACACCACATGTAGAGTTAAAACTAAAAGTAAACAATAAGTACCTAGATATTATAAGTACTTACTGTCCTAGTTTGAGGTAGGTTTCACTTTGGTTATACCTACCAGTGAATTCTGTATAGAGTTCACTGGGTAATACATGCAGTATCTACATGCAGTTTACCTATCACTTTCTTATTTGTTTCATTGGATGTTAGAATCATAATATACTACTACAGTCGACGGCCGAGGGCATTTGCTAAAGTTAAGTTAAAATTAAAAGTTGGATTATTATTTACCTACTATTTGTATTAACCTTAGAGTATAGGTAGTTGTTTTATATTATAAGATTCTAAGGTATTAGCAATTAGCATTAGCGGAGTGGATTTCGAGCTTATGCGGTGCGTAAAGCGTACACATGATAGACTAGAGACATATGATAATGCGGTTACCTATTTTTGCACTGCCACGCGCATGACGTCATGTGGTGAGTACAGTAGTAAGATAATAATATTATGCTGCGGTGCAGAGTTTGGCGTTTCATCACTTCTTTACCTCTTAACAAATTACGAAACTGTTGTTTTTTATCAGATTTTATAAATGTATTTTACTAACTTTTGTGTGCATACAATTAGAAGTATTTTTTTTATGATCAGACTACTACTGTGACAAGATGATGAATTCAAGTTTATGACTGTTAACGCGCTCTAAATAACTTCTCTACCTTTTAAATTTGTGTTGCCCCAATGTTAATATATATATATATATATATATATATATATATATATATATATATATATATATATATATATATATATATATATATATATATATATATATATATATATATATCAAAAAATTGTGGGAACGCCGTCAGTTGTAGAATAAAACTCTTTATTATACGCCGAGCTTTCGGAAAAATTTATTCCTTTATCGAGGCTACAACATGGAAAGAAAAAAGTTTACAATTTATGTGGAAAAAAATATAAAAGTTTAAAATACTTACATATAACATGAGTTCTACTAAACTATTTATCTAATAACAAACATAAAAAAACCTTTTGTTATTAGATAAATAGTTTAGTAGAACTCATGTTATATGTAAGTATTTTAAACTTTTATATTTTTTTCCACATAAATTGTAAACTTTTTTCTTTCCATGTTGTAGCCTCGATAAAGGAATAAATTTTTCCGAAAGCTCGGCGTATAATAAAGAGTTTTATTCTACAACTGACGGCGTTCCCACAATTTTTTGATAAATAACACTATTACCGTCACAAAAATTTAATACTATATATATATATATATATATATATATATATATATATATATATATATATATATATATATATATATATATATATATATATATATATATATATATATATATATATATATATATATATATATATATATATGTGTGTGTGTGTGTGTGTGTGTGTGTGTGTGTGTGTGTGTGTGTTCTAGGGGGACTAATTAGCGCTCCTCAATAGTGAATTTTTGTAAAGAAAATTCACTAAAACCTTTGTGAAAATTTGTTAATATTTGAAGAGCTATTAAAATAATAATATTACAATTATAACTAGGTATACACAACACAACACAACACATGGTAAGAAATATATATATATATATATATATATATATATATATATATATATATATATATATATATATATATATATATATATATATATATATATATATATATATAGGTACTTGCCCATACCTACTGTTAATTACATAATATTTATTAGTTCATTCATATAAATATAGTTTGAGATTTCGATATTATATTTCAAATTTATCTGCATACATTTATTAACATTTTTTGACCATATAGTGACGCACTGAAAATTCCTATAACCATTGGGAATAAAATATGACAACACAACATGAAAATTTGAAATCGAACAAGATGAATAATTGAAATAAGATAGGTAGGCAGGCTGGTAAGCTGTAAGTTTAGATTATCCAAAGCCAAAATTATAATAGTTAATAATCATGCAAATTAAATTATGCTTGCAAAATTACTGTCATAACCTGTTGTCTCACGACACCTTCCACATCCAAAGCACATTGTACATTTTCTGGATAGGGCATCCCATGGGTTATGATAGTGGATTCTAACGCCACCACTGGTTTTCCATGATGCAGTGCTGACATAACCTCTTCATTGACGTCCAAACAAGTTGTATTAATTCGACGTAAACAATTATTATTACAAAACACGAAAGAACGACTTCCTAACAAACGTCTAACAATTGAAATCATATTTTTTGCAAATATACAGACAGTTCACTTAACTAAAAATTAAAACACAACAAAACAAGTTTAGAACTTAATGTTTACAAATTCAAAAAAAAATCTGACAGCAATCAGGAACTGTCATTTACGTTCAAGGAGTTTTAAATCGTGAATGATTGGTGGATACGCATAAAGGCATAAAGTTCAAAATGTCAGGAAACTTTAAGAAACTATGAGATAAATAATTTAATGTTGCAGTGATTATTTTAAGAAAAATCCTTTTTATCTATATTATATGATAAAAGTGAAATTTGTATTTTTCAATGCAAAAGTAGATAACCTATTTACAACGTATATTTTATAGTAGGGGACAACCAAACCTATAATACTAGTATTATAGTATAACAGCACAGCATAATATGCTACCATATTATCGTTTCCATACAACACGTTTAACTGTTTTTAATATTTATCTTCAATCAGCACCAGGACAACGACTTTTTTGCATAAAATATTAACGCATTTACTACCTACTAAGATTCTTACCAAAAAATTGATATTACGCCAAGTATTATACCTACAGCCACTTTAATTTATAAATTAATAAAAATAATTCTATAACAATAAGACGAAACTTAAATTCTCTCGTAATACCACCAGCTCAGTTTAATATCGTTTGTCATTGTTTTTTGTTTTACTATGTCAAAAAGTTTTATTCCAAAGCATACTAAACCTAGTATATTTATTAAAGAATAATTTCAGATATTATCGTACCTACTTTGAAATAATGCCGCAGAAACGATACCTACCCTATTTGAATTCCAAAATAATGAAACAAAATAAAATTATATACCACCTATATGAGGCATGATAATTTATCCTATATAAACAGGAATCAGTTTTCTGTTCTACTGTTCTTGTTATTGCTATCTGCTGTCATAATATAAATATAAACACAAAAGCGATAAAGTGTTCATTCATAAATCTATAAAGAAATTAAAAAAGTTCGGGACGCAGCAAGTGCGTTATGGTAGTGAATTTTTATTAAATGCTTCAAATTTGAATAACTCAATTTACTATAAACTTAGACAGTTGATTTTTGGTACATGGTAAGTCCTTTACTAAGGCAACATACCCAATAAATTTCATTAAAATAACTTTGTAATTTTCGGAGTAACAACATTTTTTTCGAAGGAAAATTTAAAATTTGAATAACTCTATTTTGTATAAACGTAGAAAGTTGAATTTTGGTACGTAGTCAGGTCTTTTACAAGGCAATATATCCGTCAAATTTCATTAAAATAGCTTTGTAATTTTCGGAAAAAACAATTTTTTTTAAAGGAAACTCAAAATTTTCTCGGAAAACCTTGTCCCATTTTGCTGGATAACGAACTCATCCAAACCATTAATAAAAGAAAAGTATTTGGTGAGTTTCATCAAAATCGGTTAATTATTTTTTGAGTTATGGGTTGGATACATATATATATATATATATATATATATATATATATATATATATATATATATATATATATATATATATATATATATACATACATATATATATATATATATATATATATATATATATATATATATATATATATATATATATATATATATATATATATATATATATATGTCAAAAATTGAAACTGACCCCGGATATGGGTTCTATAGGGGTCCTAGTTCGCGCTCATTTGAAAACATTTTTGCAAAGTCTCATCATCGATACCTCTCTATTAGTGATTTTTTTAAAATAAAAATCACTAAAAAAGTTCGGGACGCAGCAAGTGCGTTATGGTACTGAATTTTCATTAAATGCTTCAAATTTGAATAACTCAATTTTCTATAAACTTAGAAAGTAGAATTTTGGGATGTAGTAAGGTCTTTCATAAGGCAACATATTCAGGTTATTTCATCAAAATAGTTTTGTAGTTTTCGGAGATTTTTTTTTCGAAAGAAAACTCCACATTTTCCCGGAAAACCTTGTCCGATTTTCCTGGCTAACGAACTCGTCCAAGCCATTAATAGAAGAAAGAGTTTTGCTGAGTTTCATCAATTGTATATATATATATATATATATATATATATATATATATATATATATATATATATATATATATATATATATATATTTGTATATATATATATATATATATATATATATATATATATATATATATATATATATATATATATATATATATATATATATATACAGGATGTTTCTAAATTGATGCGAAAAATTTTACAGGGTTATTCTTTGGCTTTTTTATAAAGTTTTTCTTTAAACCCCTTCTCCTCCAAGTTACAGCCCTTTGAAGTTTTGGCAAAAAAAAAAAGTTTTCATAAAATGTCTCCGTTATAGAATAATTTTAAAAAATGATTTAGAAAGAAGGATTCATTTAACAACTTTTTTATGTCTTGACTTTTTCTCATAAAATTGTTAGTTTCATCACAAAAAAATAAAATATTACTCAGATCGATGTCACATGAATTTACAGTGGTTGCTATTTGTTGAAAAATCAAGTACGTGGTGGGCTGTCAAATAACAACCACTGTAAATTCATGTGACATCGATCTGAATAATATTTTATTTTTTTGTGATGAAACTAACAATTTTATGAGAAAATGTCAAGATATAAAAAAGTTGCTAAATGAATCCTTCTTTCTAAATATTGTTTTTAATAGAAAACGGTACACACAATAAAAAGTACTGATAAAACATAATGTAAGGGTAGGTTTTTCACCCTCTTGTGATAACATTATAGGGTTATAAAATCCTTTTAAAACTGTCATTTTGTTAGCCTTATGCATTGTAAAATTTCGTTTTTCTAAATTCTTTCATAACTGAGAAATTTAATGAAAATTTTTTTTGCCAAACTTTTAAAGGACTGTAACTTGAAGGAGAAGGCGTTTCAAGAAAAACTTTATAAAAAAGACACCCCTTATTTTTCGCCGAAGAATCATCCTGTATATATATATATATATATATATATATATATATATATATATATATATATATATATATATATATTAATGGAAACGGGGGTCGAGTGATACCTCATTTTGAAAGTCTTTTTATGCTCAGAACATTCTCCAGTTTTGAAAACATTTGGTTCGGTATTTTTCAAATAAGAATCAATAATATCGGTTTCTGCGTTATCCTTGTGTATAACAATTTTTTTACCTATTAGATGTCATTATTGATTATTCCTGTTTCCCCAGTAAAGTACACATAGATTATTGTAAATTATTTATGTTTCAAAATAAAACACAATTTAACAGTAAACAAATAACTAATTAACCCTAACTGGGAAAATTAAAAAACAATTCAAATAAAATCTAAAGGCACAAATTGTTGATGTGGTTACTTCAACAGATATTGAAAATGACCACCGTGGTCCTCCTAACAAATAAATATTCTACGGGTAAATTCTTCTCTGACATTATAAAGCGTCTGTGACGTTATTATTGAACAAACATGTGTAATTCGTTGTCTAAGTTCATCTAATGAACCTGGAGCCGTTTTATAAACCTCAGATTTAACATATCCCCAAAGAAAAAATCTAGAGGCGTGAGGTCTGGGGATCGAGCTGGCCATTCTGTAGTACCTCGACGACCAATCCACCTATTTTCATAACTCTCATCCAGGTAATATCTGACTTGTCTAAAATAGTGAGGTGGGCTCCGTCTTGTTGAAATATAACCTCTTGAAACTCATGTGGGTTTTGAGCAACAACATCATCAATAAGTGGAGTAATTGTATTTTGCAACATATCCAGATATCTGGGGCCATTAAGATTTTCTTCCTCAAAAATGGGACCTATGATGTGATTACCCAAAATGCCCGCCCAAACATTTATTTTCTGGGGGAACTGTGTGTGTCCCTCCCGGAAAACATGGGGGTTTTCGTCACTCCAGTACCTACAGTTTTGGGTATTAACTTTCCCATGTAAAAAAAAAGTACTCTCGTCACTTAAACATATATTCCGCAAGTAGTTATGATTCCCTACGATTCTTCCTGACATAATTTCGCAAAATTCGAGTCGTCTATCAGGATCGTCTTCTGTTATTTCGTGTATAATTTTCATTTTATATGGGTGAAACTCATGGCTTTTCAAAATTATTTTAACAGAATTACGCGAAATATTACATGCCTCAGCAACGTGCTTCGTTGGCTTTTGGGGATTCACAATCATTACAGCTAAGACCTGGACTTTTACATCTTCCACAATTTTAGGCCTCCCAGACCTTGGAGCGTCTTTCACCGTACCCATTTCTTTAAATTAGTTTTCGTAAAAAATTTCTGCATATTTGGCATTCCGGATAGCGTATATTGAACATACAAACAGCATCATGGTAATTTCGCTTAGCTTCGCCAAATATAATAACCGCTTCATATTTATCTTGTAAAGAACGAGCAATTTAAAAAAAATTCGAACTAATACTTTCTGTCAACACTAAATAGAGATATTAAAAAACAGTATGACAGGAACAATCAATAATGACATGTAATAGGTAGAGAAATGTAGAAAATGGAGAAACCACAGATGAACTAAATAGCCTCTGTGGTTCTCCAAACAACATGCAAATGTGTGCATAATTTGCTACTGATGAATAGTAGTAATCTTTTTTAGAAAAAGTGTGTTATAAACAAGGGTAGTCATAACGCAGAAACCGATATTATTGATTCTTATTTGGAAAATACTGAACCAAATGTTTTCAAAACTGGAGAATGTTCTGAGCCTAAAAAGACCTTCAAAATGAGGTATCACTCGACCCCCATTTCCATTTAACAAAATATTCCAAAAGCGCGCGCAGATGTCACCTTGACATTTAAAGCTGTCATTTATATGTCAAAAAATGCAGACCTTGCTCATATATTATCATTCCAAATTTCATCACAATGTACTGGACAGTTCAGAAATTAGAGGGGGGGACGGACTTTAGGTGTATATATATATATATATATATATATATATATATATATATATATATATATATATATATATATATATTGAAACTGACCCCGGATATGGGTTCTAGGGGTCCTAGTTCGTGCTCATTTGAAAAAATTTTGTGAAGTCTCACCATCGACACCTTTCTATCAGTGATTTTTTTTAAATAAAAGTTTGGGACGCAGCAAGTGCGTTATGGTGGCGATTTTCATTAAATGCTTCAAATTTGAATAACTCAATTTGCTATAAACCTAGAAAGTTGAGTTTTGGTATGTAGTAAGGCGTTTCCCAAGGCAACATGTCCACAAAATGTTATCAAAGTAGCTTTGTAATTTTCGGAGATAAAAAATTTTGTTGAAAGAAAACCCAACATTTTCCTGGAAAGTCTTGTCCGATTTTTCTGGCTAACGAATTTATCCAAGCTATTAATAAAAGAAATGTACTTGCCGAGTTTTATTAAAATCGGTTGATTACTTTTTGAGTTATCGGTTGGAATGTACATATATATATATATATATATATATATATATATATATATATATATATATATATATATATATATATATATATATATATATATATATGAATATATATATACAGGGTGTCCCAGTTTATAGTAGCAGCATTTTAACAGTCAATAGAACAGATCATTTTAAAACAAAAAGTTCATATAAACATAATCTCTAGTTTGCTTCCGAACGGAGATACACAATGTTGACATTTAATATTTTTGAACAATCTTTTACATCTTTGGACTGAAATGAGATATTTGCATGCAATTCCTTACACGTAAATTCTCATTTAAGAGATTACTCTAGATATATCAACAATTTATATGACCTCAATATGAATATTACAAGAATGAGAGGAACAAATATAGAATTTACATTGGTAACTACAGAAAATCGATCAATGATAATAGAATTGTAAATTCCAACAATAAAACTAGATCAGGATGGGCTTTGGTCGACTCTTTAATGGGTAGAAGGATAACGTGTGATGTTATATTACCTGGAGAACTGATACACGCGATGTCATTGATGACCTAAAATTAATAGCTGAAAAATACAGTCAACGTTTCAAAATTTCCCAAACACATGTTCAAAATGATGCTCACATTTTGGACAGGACATTTGGCAATATCATTTTCTTAGAGCAGACTACAGTGCATGAGATTTTCAACAACATAAGACTCTCAAATGAGTATTCATCAGGTACAGATAGGGTTGCTAGATCGGAAGTCCAAAATATCTGGAGGAATTTTGAAAATGTCGGGATTTTGGGGTTGTATTGTCGGGAGAAATAAATATAAAATATGAAAACGTAAGTTTATTTTTTAAATTGTTGAATATAAAGACATTGTTGACACATAACTAATTCAGGTACACTTAAAGTTTAGGTTGCCACATGTATTTTGCATTGGACTTTGCAGGGTCCACTAATTTAGTTCCTTTAGTACTATTCAGAAAAGATTTAAAATTCAAACAATGTACTTCAAAGTTCAGTCTAATTACCAGCTCGGCTTTTATTAAATCAAAAGCCATACGATTCCTCTCTTTGGTATACAAATTATTTAGCAAATTAAACACCCTTTCATAGTAAGCATTACTGACTGGAATTGACCACACAAATGATCTGGTTGCATTTTTTTTTAAATATGCCTAAATTTTATCATTTGACATGTTTTTGTCTTTTGGAAGATGTTCAAATATTTCTCGAAGGCAACAGTAATCGGTGTATAACGCATCTTGGTCAATATCGTTTGAAATATTAAGTACGTCGGGCAATGTGGATAACTCTTCCCATGGAAATAAATTTGCACCTTTTAGAGAAAACACAGCGAGTTTTTTATATAAGGAGTTGTCAGAAAAATCATAGCGTTCTTGCAAGTATTGAATAGCTCGAAAATAGAGTGAATGTGAAAGCGCGCGGCAATTTCAATTGATAGTTTCCTAGACAACTTTCGAAGAAGCTGTTTGTCTGGAGATTTTGAGATTTGTCGGGAGTCTGGAGATTACTTAAAATGTCGGGAGAATCTAGACGAATCACGACAATCTGGCAACCCTAGGTACAGATGAGATCCCAGTATTTCTCTTAAAGCAAGTATCTACATTGGTAATTACACCACTCAGTCACATCATAAACAACTGCTTTGAAAATGGGCAATTCCTGATGAAAAAAATACGTTTGCATAAAAAGGGCAATAAACGTACGTAATTATCGTCGTTTCACTACTTCCTTCAGTATCGAAGGTCTTGGGAGTGCAGTATACATCAAACTCCTGAGCTTTGTAGAGAAACAAAAAATGATTTGCTGAACACCAATTGGGATTTAGGCCTCAAATATCTACATAATCGGCATTATATAGCACTATAGGTTTAATTGTCAATAAATTTGATAGGAATGAAAAGGTCGTAGGGTTGTATTTTAACCTCTTAAAGGCTGCCGATTCCATAAGCAACAGTATTCTGCTACAGAGAATGAAGAAGTTTGAAATAAGGGGCAAGTGTGCTGCTCTCACTGAGTCATACCTGTCATGACAGCAACTTGTATGCACTGTCTATAAAGTAACGCATAAATTCAATAAAATTGAAACTGACCATTATTAAGGACCATTTAAAAACAGGTACATTTTTATTGTCAAAAACTAACTCATTATTGTCAAAAACTAACTTTTTGGTATAAAAATTTCACCCCTATCGTCATACTTCTTCAAAGGGTGTCTACCCCTTCGAAATTTTGTAATTGGATGGTGGGTAGTATGATACATCTTTTTAAAGCGAATCCAATTCTCTATTCAGTAACACCAATTTTTTTTGTAGGAATAAATTTTTTTATTTCAAAAACACACCACGAGGGCTCAGCCTAAATACTATCGTACCGTGGGTGTCGACAAGGAAGAAAGAGGCAACTTGTTTATTCTGGACTTGAAGGTTTGGAGGTTCGGAGGAGAAGGAAAAACATATGCCGGCAAGGAGTTGCACAACTTGGAAGTCCTCGGGACAAAAGAGCGGGCATAACAAGATGTTCTATGTCTGGTGACCTGGACAGTAAAAGGGTGCATTCGCTCTGTTCCCCTGGTAGATCTGTTGGGGGCAGCAGGTGAAGGAACTATGGAAGAAAGCTCCTCTGAGCAGTGCCCGTGCAGATATCTATAAAAGAGAGAGAGGTCACCAACGGCACGTCGGTGCGCAAGGGATGGCAGCCTTTGGGTGAAAGTAGGGTCACTGATGAGACTTATAGCTCTCTTCTGAATGGAGTCCAGGATAGCGAGTGTAGAAGCGGCAGATGTGGGAGCAGTATTCGCGGTTTGGCCTTATTTGTGAAGTATATAAGGTATAGAGATTAGCTGGTGAAAAGTATCTGCGATGAAATGAGTAATGACATTTTTATTATCAGTAACACCTAACACAATTGAAGTCTGTAAAGAATCACATAGTTCAGTTTTATGATACTGATGTGATACTTATCATATGACACTTCAATATCTCTGTCTGTAAACAAAGTTCAAAATGTTGGGTTTCTTGTACAAAAAGAACTCTAGCGATTTGGTTGTATACTATGTTGTACCTGTTAACAATCGACTGATGATAACAATTATCTGCTTTGTGACCTGTGTCATAAAAACTAATCAAGCATAAGTTTGATAATTGTTTGCCACACAATCTACATATAATAGTAGCAAATTTACATTTTGGCTGTCGTGCAAAGTGACTACGTATAATTTTTAACTTAGGCTTTTTCAAATTAATCATTAAATTCTTTGTAAAATGTGATTATCAATAGCTCAAAGAATTGAAGTTCTAATGATTATTGGTTATGGCGACAGGATCCGAACTCAGGCAGAGGTGTGTATTTTATTTAATACAAAATATCTGGATATATCTATCAATCAATCAACACTGAGTCGAATAGATAAGAAATTTCGAGGAACGTCTAGCGTGGAAGATTTGCCAAAAACTGGTCGCCGGTCTATAGGTGAAGAAGTGAATTAAACGGTTTATTGGCAGTGTAATCCCCATAGTAGTGTTCCGCAAATTGGCCGAGACAATGGAATTCCATTTCAGACGGCACATAAAGTGTTAAAACTATAAAAGCTTCATCCTTATAAAATACAGCTTTTGCAGGAGTTCTCTGATGACTATACAAACCAAAGGATGCAGTTTTGTGCAACATTATTAAATAAATGTAATGATAACTCTTTGCAAGTACTGCATATTCTGTTTTCGGATGGATCTACTTTTACACTACATTGAGAAGTCATAACTGCAGAAATCAAACAAGGGAAAATCCAAGATGGATGCCGCAGAATCACACACAATATCCACAAAACGTAAATGTTTGGGCGGAAATTGTTAGGAGTCCCTACTTTTTGCAGGAACTATAAATGGACCAAGAGGTCTACAATTTTGACAGCAATATCTCATTCCGAAGTTATTGAACTTATTTCCTGATGGACACAATGTTGGTATGGTAAATCATAACTTGTGGTATCAAGATGGTGCCCACACGCAGTATGACGTTAATGTTCGATAGTATCTGGATCAACAATTTCGCAACAGATGGACTGGGAGGCGTGGTGCAATCAAGTGGCCAGCAAACTCATCTGACCTAACTCCCTTAGGTTTTTTCTGTGGGGTCATTTGAAAAATGTGGTATCCAAATTAAACCAGATAGTCTCGACGAATTAAAAATAATTAGAACTGAATGTACCAACATTACTCCAGAGGTTATACAGAGTCCAACAAGAATTTGTTAACCATTTGGGATATTGTCAGGCACAAAGGCGGGCATTTCGAACATTTCATTAGATAAGGCTGAACTATGTAATTCTTTATAGGCTTCACTTGTGTTAGGTGTTACCGATAATAAAAATGTTATTACTCACTTTATTTTATTCCTAGAAAAAAAAATGGTGTTGCTGAATAGAAAATTGGATGGGATTATTATACGAGTTCAAAACAATAATTAGAACTGAATGTACCAACATTACTCCAGAGGTTATAGAGTCCAAAAAAAAAAAGTATTGACCATTTGGGCTATTTTCAGGTACGAGAAGGCGGGTATTTCAAACCTTTGATTAGATAAGGCTGAACTATGTAGTTTTTCATAGACTTCACTTGTGTTAGGTGTTACTGAGAATAAAAATGTTATTCCTCTTTATTTTATTCCTACAAAGAAACATCGGTGTTACTGAATAGATAATTGGATTAGCTTTAAAAAGATGTATCACACTACCCACCATCCAATTACGAAAGGGTAGCTACTCCTTCAAGAGGTATAACGATAGATTTTTGTATGAAAATGTTAATTTTTGAAATTAAAATACACCTATTTTTTAATTTTCTTTAATAATGGCCACTTTCAATTTTATTGAATTTATGTGTTACTTGATAGACGCAGTGTACGTTAAAGGCAAGTGAAGGAGCGGCTGCTCAGAGTTTTCTTTCCACAGCTTCCTTCTGGCTGTACTGTGTGGACGTGGAAGCTAGAACCGTCACAAAACCAGAGAAGGTGCTTCTTATATTTGTGGTGCAAGGCCAAGGATGAATCTCTTTTGTCCTCTAGACTCCAGGTAGACAGGCCACCATATTTCAGGTGACAATTAAAAGAAAATAACAGGGCTTACACCATATTTCAGGTGAAAATTTATACACACTTAAAATGCGTAAAGAAAATAACAGGGCTTACTTAAATGAGCTGATCTATATTATGTCAGGCAGTCCTAAAAGTGATTACAAACTATGGTCTTCGGCACTGATGCTTTGACTTTATATATATTAAGAATAAGGGGCAATAGAACAACATCTTTATTGTACGAAACAATACTTTCCAATGAATATTATATTCAATCCTTTTTCCCAATCTACAAAAGCAACAAATGTATTTTGATTATTCTCAAGCCTCTTTCTCCTATTGTCCGAAGTGCTTCTTCACTTCCCCAGCCCGGTTCAAATTTGAACTGATCTTCATGCAGGTAACTCTGAATTTTACTTATTCCATTTTTTACTATGATTGTCAGAGACTTGACCGCAAGATTCTACATTTCTGTATGCGAAATATCTCCTTCGTTCATACAGATTTTTTCTTTTTTTGGTTTTGTAATGTTCTCTTCTTCTGTATAATTAAATTTAAGATGTTCAAAGGTATATAATTAAAACAATCAGATAATTTGTGGGTGACAGACTGCAATAAGAATATACAGTAAGTCCTCGCATAACGTCGCCTCATTTAACGTGTTTTACTATAACGTCGCAGTTTGTTGTAAGCAAATGTATCGTTTAACGTTGAAACTGATTCGGTATAACGTTGTTATTCTAAAAAAGTCTAAAACAGTAGGTAAAAAGTAGTACATAATTTTATGTAGACTACAGGCATGTACATAATACATACATAAATGAATACTTTTTTTCTTAATAATTTTGCAGTCACAACATTATATTAATTCCCAAAGATCAGTTTTACGTCATTTCGATTAACGTCGCGAGATAACAAGTATCATAATGCACACCATTGCTTTTCACGAATGTCCGTTACATTCAACAAGGCCAACATATCAAATTAGATCATAGTCAACATGCAGATAAGCATGTTCCTTGCATATTGCAATCTGACCATTCAGCAGTAAGCGTGGATACAGCCAGACCAGCACGTTGCATTCCCTGATCATCTTCATGAGAACAGCAACCGTCATCACCTTCCTAGGCTTAGTTTTAATATAAATAAGATGTCGTTTTGATTATACGATTCATTCTATTATAAGTAACTATACTGGTTTAAGTAGTGAAATAAATATTTTTTTAAAAAGGAATGTGATGTGCAACAGTTGTTAGGTCCCTAACTAGGACGTTAAGCGGGGACTTACTGTAATAGAATATGTAAATTTATTTACAGCCTATCACAGTTTCCTTAAAATAAGGCAAAACAATTTAAAAACAAGAAAAAGCCACAATTTAATCTGATATTGCTTTTATTGCAAATAAATAAATATTTTATTCTAACAGTGATAAAAAAATAATGCATTAAAGCTTAATGACTAGAAGGGCTAAGTATCTACAAGAAAACTAAAAGTCAAAATCAGATAGATCTTCAAGGTCCTTATCCTTATTTTTCTCTTGTTTCAGAAGATTGCCCTTAGGCACTTCATTCCTTGGTGTTCCATCAAGGACAGAACTTCCTACACTAGTTGTACTACCTCCATCCTTATTGCGTTCTTTAGTTGGCTTTTCATCTACTTTACTGGAATCAGAATCAATGTCAAACAGAACTTTCTTCTTAGCCAAAGAATTAACAGAAGGGTAATTTTTGAGCACCCCTTTTGTTTGATGATCTTCAACATCCTTCTCTATTTGAATGTCATCTCTAGTTTCTTTAATTATGCTAACCTCTGATAAACTATCGTTTGAGTCAATTATTTCTGAAGATCTCATCTTTAGTTCTCTAATAACTGCAGAATATGGACGGGAATCCTGTTTGGTTTCAGTTTCTTTTTGAGGTTTTACTTGCAGTAGTTGGTTATCTAAAAGCTCACTTTCATCAGAGTCCGTTAAATACATCTTCTGCTTCTTTAAATCAGGTGCCGGAGAAGCCTTAGGACTGAAAAAATATATAAGAATTGATTATTATTATTAATAGTCACTTAACATAAAAGCTACCAAATCAACACAATTTGAAATTTCAAGACTGTATTAAAAGTCATACAAATCAAGACTGTAATAAGTTATTTGTTTGAAAACTATATCGATAGTTTATTTTTTATTTTAAATGGTAGAGACAAAAGAATTTGTAAGGAACAATAATTTAAAACAGGGTAGAGTGCTAAACCCTTTACTATTTATTATTTTCATGGATGATATAATAAATGTTATCCAGCATAGCAAAAGTACAGCAAGGATATAAAAACTTGGAACCACTGTGGGTAATAGGATATATATTTGCCGATGAGGTTGCTATATTTGCTCCTGAAGAAACTTTGACATTTGGGAGAGGGATGGCATAAGAAAAGAGTTGAGTGTGGAAACAGTATTAAAATCTATAGATAAAAAAACTATATTTTACAATAATTTGGCCATAACAATGCCGTTTCGATGACCAAGCCATCAGGCTCGCCAGTTTCAGTTTTAAAATGTTAATTTTTAATTTATGAGTCACCAGAACGTTATGAAAGATAATGACGTATTTTTAAATTTTGGGTTTTTAAATGCTTTTAAGCCTAAATATACCTCTATACTGGTTATGTCTTCACTGAGTAATCAGCACTGATAAGTACACTTGGAGAAACCCAAATCACCACAACACATATTTTTTAAAGACCTTTTTTTTGGATACAGGAGGGAGAGATGCTTCATGCAGACCTCATTCGTGACACCGTAGTGCCGTGGGATATCGAGGTACTGACTTGTACTCTTATTACACCTACTCACTAAAACTCCCTCCGTCGGAGAAAATACACACAATGACTTTTGGGTTTGAATGTTTCCATTGTGATTTTGCCGCAGGGGCGTTAGCGGGTAAGTATAAGCTTTGGACGCTTATGCTTATATGGAAGTTGCTCGTCGTAGTCGGTGGCACTACGGAGAAGAGCATTTAGGTGAGAAGCGGCTTTTGCAAACTGAGTTGTGGATAGTTGAGTTATAAACTCAAGTATCGAAGGCATTTCCAGATCAGAATGAATCTGACTGTTTCTGACAAACCATGACGCTCCGGTAACCATTCTCAGAATTTTATTCTAGATGATTTGAAGGGTCTTGATGTGTGTTTGGCCGCGGTGGCCCATGCAGGGGAAGCATAGGTCAAGGATTTAAAGACCTAACAATCGTTTCCCTAACAACATTATCTTCATCAGAGGATGAAATATTCTAAACTAATTTTTGCCACGACCCGTATTTATATATATATATATATATATATATATATATATATATATATATATATATATATATATATATATATATATATATGTATAATGATTCTTAGGTAGAAAAATGAAACTGAAGAGGGAGATTTAAAGTCGAAAGCACATCTGAATGGACGAGGTTTTTAAACTGATTTTATTATTATCTACCTGACAGTTTTACCAGTGTTTATCTAATTCACAGGCAAAAAGAAAATAACGGGCTTGAAATGAGAGGAGCTGCCCGATTCAAGGAAGTATTGTTCTTAATTGATCTAGAAATATATATGCTTTCATAGGAAGCTGTCTAATATTTTTAATAAGTTTCAAGTTATCTTTATCAATGTGGTGGTTATTATCCCATATATGTTGTGCCACGCATGACTTGTCTACACTGCCGTATTGTAAATGTGCGAGATGTTCACGGAATCTCTGGTAATTATATTTCTTCTAAGCTGCCCGACGTATTTAAGATCACAATCTTTACAATCTATCTCATAGATCCCCGACATTTCAGTGGTTTTGTCTCTATCTTTAGTATTACCTAACAAATTTCTTAAATTATTTTTTGTTGTAAAATTTAGCTGCAAGTCGGCTTTCTTAAAAATACTCTCCAGACCTTTTGTGAAACGCAGCCCAAAAGGTAGACATACAAACTTTTTCTCTATTTTGACTTTCTTGAATATCGTGTATTCAGCTATCATTTCCTTCGTTCTATGTCTAATAATCAATTTGTCCACTAACCAATCCGAATAACCGTTATATTTAGCCACGTTTTTTATGTACTTTAATTCTATACTATATGTAGTTTTACTTAAGGGAAAACTTATCAATATAATTACTAAAAAATTTACACCAACTGTTTTTTGTGCCAACATATGATGTGTCATTTTTTTCTTCCCTTAGGGCTCGTCGGCATCTTTGCCGCCCCGATAGCACCGCAGCCTTTCGCTTATTGTACATGCCCTTTGTCTTTTCTACTCCACCCATTCCAAAATCACTGTGCCTTGAACTAGTCTGCACAGCAATTGGTAGGGTGAAGTTTTATATTGCTCTGTCTCCGGTCTAGGCTGTCCGTAGATCAGTTGTCTTTTGCGGTCCAGAGCTTTACACTCGCACAAGATGTGCTGGGCTGATTCCTCCCCCTCGCCGCAGAGTCTGCATGCGAGGTCCCCCTCGAGCCGTCCCATTTTATGCAGGTGTTTGTTGACAACCATGTGTCCCATCAAGAGTCCTGTTATGTTCCTGAGATGTCATCTGCTAATATTTAGCAGCTCCACAGCTCTCTTTGGACTGGATTGTCCAATTAATGACTTCCCTTGTTTGAGCCCTGGACAATCTGCCCAGTATGCCTTGTGCTGTTCCCTGACCCAGAACTTGATATTGTGAGTCACTTGAAATGTAACTTAGAATAATAGTTTCCTTCCTGTAGGAATCGAATTCCAGCCAATGATTATTTTTGTTTTTTTTTTGGTGGGCTAAGATTTCTAGGGCAAAGATGTACCTGGAGGTTAAGGCCTCCACTGTATGCTTTGAAACAAGCAAATGACCTCGCTTAGCTGATACTCTGGAGCGGGACTCCGTGCGATATCACCTTGAGTTGAGCACTGGCTGGTGTCGCGTCTTGAGGAAACTGGAGGGGAGTTAAATCTCTAGGAGGTGAATTAAACTTGGATATTGAGGCCTCTACTGTGAGTTTCTAAACGGGAAAACGACGTCCCTTGGATGCTCGCGGGACTCCATATGATACCACCTCGACTCGAACACTGACAGATGTCAGGTCTAGGCGGACTACGAGAGAGGCTATCACTCTGTGAGCTTTGAAACGGGCAAGCGTCTTCATTCAGATGGCAGCATGTCTCTACAGCGGGTGAAAAAACAGCTCCTAAGCGACCCTGTCAAACCAACTTTTACCCTCAAAAATATTAACTCCCGCAGGAAGCTGGATTTGATGGCTTAAATTTAAGCAATTAGACATGAGCCACAATAGACCTGAGGTCGCGGTATAGGAATAGCCTACTCAACTTCAAACTAATCTAATCTAAGGACGATTATAACGAAAAGAAAAATAATAATTATTAATTATATAAGATTCATTGTGAGTGGGCTATTCCAGTCCCTCCACCGCAACCTTACGTCTATTGTTACTTAAATCTCACCCATCAATTCCAGCTTGGGAGTTGATCTTTTCTTGAGGGTGGAAGTTTGTTTGGCAGGTGGACTGACATCTGAGTGAAGCTTGCCTGTTTCGAAGCTCACAGAAAGATAACCACTCACTGAATTCGTCTGAACCCGACATCCGTCAGTGTTTGAGACGAGGCAATATCATAAAGTCCCGCAACCGAGCAGCATCCAAGTGAGGTCGTTTTCCCATTTTGAAGCTCACAAAAGAGGCCTTAATCTCTTTGTAATCCACCCCTAGAGATCTCAGGTATTCTCTGGGTTCGTCTAGACCCGAAACCCACCAGTGCTAGACTCAAGGCGACATCCTATCGAGTCCCGTTCCCGAGTATCACCCAAGCGAGGCCGTCTAGCCGTTTTGAAGCACACTGTGGGAGCGAAGCAAACTCCATGGGTATACCACTTAGAGGACACACGACACCCGCCAGCGCGCAACAAGGCAGCATCATCTGGAACTCCCCTACTGAATAACAACCAAGATCAATTGTCCATTTCTAAGCCCACAGTGGAGGCCTCAAAATCCAGGTGCACATCATTCCCCAGAGTTATCCGCCTCCCTCCACTTACCTGGACCAGTCCCCCGCCAGTGGTTGAATCCGATTAGTCACCACTTATGGCACGCAGGAGTTACCTTGGGCCTATTCTTTTAGTTAGTCCCTGGACCCACAGGGAAAATAAATAATAAGTTCAGTACATTATCAAGAAGCTGATATGCAAATATCAATATGTTAGTATGTAAATCAAATAACTATTGTTGCCGCTTCTGGAATAAGGGATCACATTAGGTCATCAATCAACATGAGATTAACATGTGCAGATCGACCCTGGCAACGAGTGAGAAGAGTACCAGGTGCAGGTAAGTGCTCTCTGACTGAAAAGGATCCCTCCTTGTAGCATACTATTCTGAGGCAAACTTTGCTACACTTTTTTTTGTGCAGCAAACAAATAAAAACACAACATCGCCTGCTATTCAGAATATAAGTAGAATCACCAAAGTATGGACAACACCCGAATGGTCCGTACGCTTGCAATGGCCAGCTACGTATGCCGAGCAGCTCAAGTGGAGACGGGGTGGGTTCAAAAAAATCTGTAAAGAAGAAGAAGAACCAACTACTAATCCCAACTAATCGATCCCAACAAAATATTACCTTAAGTGGTACACTATGTGATCTACAATTGTCTGAGCAGCAATCAAATTGAGTAATAAAAATAAGGACAATAACAAAACAAAGAGAAAAGAAACAGCTAATACAAAAAAAAAGGGTTCTCTTTATTGACAAATATTCCAAATAAATCACTACAGGGTAAAGAGTTATATATTGCGGACACCAAAATAATCACTAATGCAAACCATTTTTATAAAGAACAAACTATATATATATATATATATATATATATATATATATATATATATATATATATATATATATATATATATATATATATATATATACAAATTTAATAAAGCCACGCGAGATCTCGTTCGCTTGACATTGGTAAGTACATATTCAGGTCTATACTAAGTGATGATTCTAGCAAAAATTCAATTCAGGTGTTTCTAATGTATCTCAAACGAAGTTCTATTAACAAAATTACTGCTGAGCGCCAAGTTAGTTTAGCAACAATAAAGAATGAATCCTGAGGCGATCATTTGAAAATTAAAAATTTTCTGATAACTAATTCATAAAACCTAGAGCAATCTGACTAACAACAATATCAGAGTAGATATATATATATATATATATATATATATATATATATATATATATATATATATATATATATATATATTTATATATATATATATACAAATTTAATAAAGCCACGCGAGATCTCGTTCGCTTGACATTGGTAAGTACATATTCAGGTCTATACTAAGTGATGATTCTAGCAAAAATTCAATTCAGGTGTTTCTAATGTATCTCAAACGAAGTTCTATTAACAAAATTACTGCTGAGCGCCAAGTTAGTTTAGCAACAATAAAGAATGAATCCTGAGGGGATCATTTGAAAATTAAAAATTTTCTGATAACTAATTCATAAAACCTAGAGCAATCTGACTAACAACAATATCAGAGTAGATATATATATATATATATATATATATATATATATATATATATATATATATATATATATATATATATATATATATATATATATATATATATACATATATATATATATATATATATATATATATATATATATATATATATATATATATATATATATATATATATATATATATATATATATATATCCTGAGAGGATTTTCTAACTGATGTGCAAATGGTTTTTTTTTTGAAGGGATGTTTCACTAAATGAAAAGGAAAAATGAGACTACGTCACTGGCTATTCTCTAAGCTAAACGTCACAAATTTACTATTAACAACGTTAGTGCAAGTTCTTAGAGTCGAGGCCTAACGACTAGTCAAGAACACACTAGAATAAGATAAAAAGTAAGGGAGCAAACCTGTGGCTGCGCACCTTCTCCGTCTGTGGTAAAGAATGGAATATCCTCTTATAGGTTATAGGGCACCAAGCTACTTGACCCCTTTATTTAATTGACTTTGCTCAATATTATAATAGTACAGCCATTTAAATCCTACCAATGTAGACTCTGGATTCGCCAACAACCAAATTTACTGTCACAAGCAATGCCAAAATGTGACGAATTCCAGCTAGTTATAGTTACACTTCAATCCCATAAAATGGTGGAACATACAATTTCCAAAACCAGTGTACACTACAACATAAGCTGTCTAGATAATAAATTAAACTCTCACCTTCTCAAATGGAAAACGATTTACAAAGTAATCAGCCCTTCCCACGTACTTAACCTTAACTACCACAAGGGCTTCCAGTTCCTCACTGCCTTTTAGGACCGAATAAACATACCATTAAACACATATCCCATCAAAACCATACCACAAATCACTTTCGGGACACCTGTATGTCTCAGAAACTTACAGAATATTCAAACCTCACCCCCCCATTCGCAATTTATAATAGCATTAATAATGTTTTAACACCATAGTGAAACCAGTGACGATTCCAATACCATTGGTTCATGAAGGAGTCTTCGGTTCAATAAAAGCTTACCATTAAAATCATCTATGCACAAATCAATAATCCATAAAACTGTAGTGCCAATTTAAATGAGAATCTTCACAACTCCACAAATAAAATTATTTCAATAAAAGTATTCCATTAAAATAACCATAGGTGTACAATTTAAAATTATAATATCCATAAAGCTGTAGTAAGCAATTTAGATGAGAACCTCCATAATGCCATAAATTAAAATAATAATGTTCATTGCTCGCACATAAGGTTTCCAAGTCTGGCTTATTAAAAATTGCCTTTATTTACCCTGTTTCAATGTTAACCTTGTCGCTGTCCGCACAGGAATCTCTCTTGCAATTCTCTGCACATTTTTCCGAGAGAAACCCAGAAAAATAACCCATTTCTTGCTTTCTTTTTCTCGTTTTTATTGACCAGCATTTCTTTTGCATGATTGATAAAATTCCACTACCAATAGCAAAAAGCGCTTAGCAACAAGTAAAAATTAGTCTCACGATCGCCATCTTTTGTTCCACCGAATATTCCAGACGTTTTCCGAAACGCACTACATATTGCCTAAGCGAGGGCTCTATCTGGACAGATCACAATATATAGCACATAAAGAACAACCTCTGAAGAAAGTAACGGAGGTCAAATTAAAACCGTTACAACTTTAAGTTTGTAATTGTTGATAAGCACACAATTAGTGGTGTTGCATCACAGCTGCCTTGTTTTATAGAAATGTTCGATAGATTAGTATCATAATAATATAGCAATTATATCGACATTTCAAATCCTCCGGACTCAGCCGAAATATTGAATATTTTTCAGAAATCGATAACATCACGTCAGCATCTTATACAGACATGCATATATATTGACGTAAAAGTTTTTAGTTCCTTATTTCTTTTATCAAGAGCCCCTTACGAATTTCGATCCCCTGCACCATTCATATACTGCAATGTTTGAAACGAAGATTCTCTATTATTTTGAACACACATTATAATTCTTCCCAGCCTTTTATTATATAGGTCAGGGTCGAATCATAAGCATCCACCTACATATTGTCATTAAAATTATATAATGTACAAATAAAACTGGATTGCTTCTTGTAAAAGATGTAAACAATTAAAAATATATGAATCATAAACACTAATGTCAAAAGAACAATAGTTTAAATGACATTAATAATTTATAATAATAAATTCTGTATTACCTACCTTATGTGTTTCCAGTTTTTATCTTTCGATAAATTCTCTACATCTGCACGAGTGATGATTTTGACTGGACTTTTAACAACTGTGTTTGTAGTTATTTGATTTATGGGCTTCTTTTTAGGCTTGCTAATTTTTTTACCAATGTCTGGGCCTGTATTCCCTTTCACTTTTTTAGCGATGTTCTGAATAATCTGTGTTCTCACTTTCTGATAGTTCTTCAAATTCTGCAAGAATTATAGAATGGTTATTTCTTATTAAATCAATAAATCGTTCTAGCCAATTAATTGCTGCTTTAGATGCATATTTCAAAAAAGTGCCCGTAATAATAATAATAACTTTAATCAACCCCATATTGTACTGTAGCAATCATTGGACATGTCAAAAAATAAAATAAAAGTAGAAATGTATAATTATAAAACGATGTGTATACATAGAATAAAATTAATGACACAAAATTAAATGAATTTACATATGGTTAGGTTAGGTTTGAATGTGAGTGGGCCATACCGGTCCCCCCACCGTGACCACAAGGTCTATTCTGGCTCACGCCTAATGGGCTATATTTCGCCCAACAAAGCCAGCCTCCTGCAGAGGTTGATAATCTTTGTGGGCGAAAGTTGATCCAGATCTTCTGGAGCAAGCTTTGTCTTGCCAAAGAGCAGGTATCCAGTCCTATCCGCCGACGGACAGGAACACAGTACGTGCTCTGCTGTCTCGTCACTCGCCATACACAGCCGGCATTCAGTTTCCTGACCGACTCCAATTCGGTGCATGTGGTGACGCAAGCGGCAGTGTCCTGTATACAGGCCAACTAGAGTACTCAGTTGTTGTCCGTTTAACTCTAGAAGTTTTTTAGCGCTTGACTCAGACAGGCCATTTATGAAGGCCTTAGAATGAGCTAATCCTGGCAGATTTTGCCATTGCTGGCTTGTCATTCTTTCTGTCCACGTCTTTAAGATGCGTTTTACTGTGCATGATGTTATCCCCAGCACCGGTTCTGGTCCGATAAAATCCCTTTGGGCACCACTCCTGGCAAGCACGTCGGCCGCAACATTGCCATCATGGTCCGAGTGACCCGGTATCCAGACCATTGACACCTCATTACAGCTGCCCAGTTCGTTGAGGGCAGATTTACAACTCCATACCGTTTTTGAATTGCAACGGTATGAACCAAGAGCATTTATTGCAGCTTGGCTATCTGTATATATCTTTATCGATTTGTGTGTGCACTGGTTTCCTATACTTTCCCTATACATATATAAACATATAAACAAAATATAAACAATGTCGAGAAGTATAAAATATGTACAATTGAAAATACAAAACTTGACCAAAGTGGATAAACATGAAACATTTATTACTAAAAATTTGTATTATAAAATCTATCCACTTTATATAAAACTTTGTCGACGAGAGCTCTTCCCAGATGCATTCAGATCTGTGAGAAGGTAAGCTAACCTCACTAGGGAGGTGACTGTACAGCTTAATAGCTTTGTGATACACATTTCTTTTTATCGCAGTCCAATGTCTCTTTGGTGTTTTCACATCTACATTTCTTGTTTTGTAAGTATGTCTGCTCTGCAATTACTAAAATAGACTAAGTTTTCCTTAAGAAATACTACACTCTCCAACATATATAGGGATGAAACTGTAAGTATATTTCCCATCTGAATCACTGTTTGCAAGAACCTTATTAGGTTTCAGGCTTTCAGGTGAAATATTGTTACTACATTAAAATTAAGAAACATATCATACGACTAATACTTGGATGGGTGACTATTTGGGGATCCTACCCAAGTCTGGTGAAATTCGTAATTCTTGAAGCTCAATAATTATAATACATAGTTATTATATCAATAAAATCTTCTAACCAATTAAAAAAATATATTTGCTGCTTTAGCGGCACCATTTGAAAAAGTAATTAAGAGAACATCTCACATGGCTAGTACTTGGATGGGTGATTATTTTGGGATCATACCCAAGTCTGGTGAAATTTATATTGCGAAGCTCTCTACTGTACAGGATTTAATCGGGTAACAAATAGTTTTGAAAAATTACCTTCTCTGTTAGTGTGGCCTGATGATTTATTATTTCCATGGCCCTTTGAAAGCTTTTTTCCGGAAGACCCCTCCAATCTGGTGATATTCCAATAATTTGCAATCTCTCGTTAATTGCAAGATGTATTTCTTTGCCAACTTTTTCTGTTGAGTGTTTTCTCTGATTGTGGTGGTCTACCATTACCTCCGATGAAGGTTTATCAGCTGTTTTTTTCAACCTAAATAATTATTGAATTATAGATATATTATAAGACTAATAATTTAGAAACAAAAAACTACATGTACAATATAGAATAATAAACGAGTTTCAGCTAAAAATCAGTTATAGACAGGATATTATATTAGCGAATTTTTATGAAAAAAAACTCGCTAATAGAGAGTTATCGATGACGAGATTTTTCAAAAATGTTTTCAAATGAGCGCGAAATTGGGCCCCTACAACCCGAAACCAAGGTCCGTTCAAAATTTTATATGTATGTATGTATCACAGCGATAACTCAAAAATACTAAACTGGTTTGTTAAGACCGCGCATGAGTTCGTTTGCCAGCCCTGTCCGACCAGTTTCTCTGAAAAAAAAAATTTGGTAAGTATAATGCCCTGGTAAAGACCTTAGTATATACCCAAATTTAACTTTCTAGGCTTATAATAAATCGAGTTATTCAAATTTGAAGAATTTAATAAAAATTCGCTACCATAATGCACTTTCTGCGCCCCAAAATTGTATTATTATGTTTGGCTATTAGTGAATTTTCTTATATTAGTGAATTTTTTATATTAGTTAATTTTCATTAAGATAATTTCATAATGATGGTGAAAAAATTTCAAATGAGCGCGAATTAATGCTCCTACAATTTATATCCAAAGTCAATTTGAGTTTTTATATTATTTTATATTTCCCCCAAAAATATACAAAAATACTGAAAACGTTATATTTTTTAAGTATTAAAGTAACTGGAATAAGACTTCACATGTGGCTAGAAATGGTGTAAATAAACCTTGGTGGTGAATTTTAAGTAATTTAGTTCACAAAATTTAGAGTTTTTTCTAAAAATAAAATCTGAGACATGTGTTGAAACAACTTACTGGTTAAAGTCCAATGCTTGGCAGACAGAGTAGTTAACTGCCATTCGTGGATTGATTCATACAACAGGCATAAACCATACATCAACGGTAAACAAACAATATGAATAACAGGCATAAAACATACTACCCGAACCAACAATCGTGAAATCTTGGCTACAAATATCCCAAATGACAGACGACATGAAATTAAAAATTTGCCAAGTGATTGCTTTTTAACTGAGGATTCAATCAACTTTTTCAAACACACTATATTTGTAGCTTGATGAACTGCCCCGATTGCAGTTTTACACTGAAAGTGTAGCATGATATAGTGGAAATGTAAACAAAATCATGTCAAGTCTCTATAAAAATGATATTAAAGCAGTTTGTTCTTTTATCTATAAACTTAAACATAAGAAGTCATCTAAGATCGAAACAATCATTGAATGTGTTTCAAGTGACAATTCTATTAATTCTGTAATTAATTATGTTTACTTTCCATATAATATCAAATATCCCGTGGCATGAAGTCGGCGTCAAATATCATGTAAACAAAGCTTTAGTTAACATATCTCAGCTGGTTCAGTGGTAGAGTGGTTGTCTCCTACGCAGAAGGTTCCAAGATGCATTCCCAGTCAATGTTGTTTTTTTTTCACTTTGACATTTGGAGAAACAACAGATTTCATACATTTTGAACAAGATCTCATTTTAGTTGAAAACGCCTGAATAACTTGTTACAGTCACTTTTTTTTGCGCTACCGTACCATTCTACTGAATTCTACAGAATATCTCAAACAATCTAAATGGTCACTGCGCTTTTTCAAGATGAAATAGTGAAGGAAACATCAAATCACTAAAAAAAAAAGCATGGAAAATTCGCTACAAAATCATTTAGTAAACATCTTCCTAGCCCTCTGCCAAAGAATAAAAGTTTTTCAATAAGATCTAACGTCCAAAAAGGGTGACATAGTATTCTTATATTTTATTTTTCGTTGTGAGGAATTAAATATTAAAAAGGATTTTCGCTACGCATAAAATGGGAAATTTATGGGTCAGTTTTGACCACTGAGACACGCCGACAATGGTTGCTGCCACTGAGAATCATAAATAAAAGATGACAGATACCCAACGAAAAAAAAAACAGTTGAAAGAGAGGTCGACCGGGCCTGGCAGAGAACGAAACGCTGAGTATGTATCTCTCTCAGACACAAAAGAGTCAAATGAGTAAGTAAAGGACAAAAAAACATCTCATCAGCAGAAGCGTTGCAAGCTGACGCGAACCAAGCGGGTATTTAAGCAAATGTACAGTGGGTTCCAGGGACAGATCGTTGGGGGTTGTCAAAATGGCAACAACAGAACTACCTATAACTAGCGCCTCCATGGCCGTGCAGGAAAGTCGATTCAGACTTTCCAATATGGACTCAGGGGACGACGGTTCGAGACTCACCGGCAGCGGATGATTTTTCAAATCACTGTCGTCGTTGAGATCGAGCTCAAGGTGGGGGGTAGGTTAGTTTAGATGAGCAAAAAGGGTCAGCAATGGCCTAACTGCCAGTAAGCATCTTACCTTTACCTTTACCTTTTTACCTAAAACAAGTCCCGCGTTAGGTCAGACCTCAGATGGTCGGTACCTATAAAATGGACAACAACTGCAGCTAAGTACTGCGCTATCTTAGATTTTCGGTGCTAGTTAAATGCACAACACAACTAACTGCCCCGCTATCTTAGATTTTTGGTGCTGATTAAATGCACAAGACACCAACAGCAAGTACCTACCTAAGACAACTTCCGCATTAGGTACGGGATCGGTATGTGGTATGCCTAGTGCAGAAAATATTGTGTATGTAAAAGATGCCGAAGTAACAGTTTTTTCCCTTTTTAACGCAACAAGTTTAGTTTCGTACTAACAGTTTACACTGTCGTCGTAATAAATTTCACTGTCGTTGTGATTAATTTTTGTCTTCGCCTGGGTCTTCACCTTTGTGACGGCCCACCAATAACCTCAAAATCAAATTGTGAGCTTGAGAGCTAAAATTTGTGGCTGGTATCTAGCTCTGCTGCCTAATATCCATCAGAAGTCCAGGTTCATCTCAACCCACTGAGGCTAACATAGAACATCTTGTTATGCCCGCTCATTTGTCCCGAGGACTTCCAAGTTGTCGAATTTCTTGCCGGCACATGTTTTTCCTTCTCCTCCGAACCTCCAAACTTTCAAGTCCAGAATTAACAAGTTGCCTCTTTCCTCCTTGTCGACACCCACGGTACGATAGTATTTAAGCTTTGAGCCCTCGTTGTGTGTTGTTGAAATAAATTTAAAAAAAAAAAAATACTAGTATTTCAAGTTGTGGTGTTTTTTAAATGGAAACCCTATTAGTCCCCATTTGACCTCAATTGACTATTTTTAAAGTACATGTCATGTTAAGCTAAACCACCAAATCTAATTGTTTTTCCTTTCAGTTCCATCAGCAGCTATACCATAATCCACTTAAAACACATTGCAGAGGACAAACCAATGTATGTATGAAGTTTGTGAGAGGCAAAAAATGGTAAAAGTGTTTAAAAAGCGAAATATGTATGGAAAATTTCTGCATACTTTTAAACTTTCTAAAAACATGTTTACCAAAATTCCCCAGTTATCAAATTTTCACAAACAGTTAAATATATCTTGATGAGTATAGGAAATGGTACGTGAGTCGCCTTGTGGGGGCTCTTATTTGATATAAGCATATTGATGGCAACACCCTGTGTGATGAGAAATGTAACGTCATTAAAAATATGCACTGCCTCGAGAAACCCTGAACTCCACGCCTTTAGAATTTTTATGTCATTATTTTTACATAAAAGCTGACTTTGAATCACCCTGTATAATAGATTTAAAATGTCCGAAACTATAGATACATGTAATTTAAATCACAATCCATAATTAAAAATGATGAAACATTTACCTTTTTGTTTGAAGTTGTTGGTTTGCAAGCTTGCTCGTTGTTTCTTTTAAAGCCAATTCAGATTTTCTTTTTGATTTAACTTCCATGGGTCTTACAATTTCCTCGGCACTTTCACTTTCTTCAGAACTGCTTTCACTCTCGCTATCTGATTCACTGGTCTCTTTGATGTTCTGTTTCGAACTCACATATCTTTTCATGTAATTCTTCTGTGGAGACATGCTTTTTCTATACTGTTCTGTCTTACTACTATATGTTTTTTTAAAGGTTTGTTTATTGTGGTCCACATCTGGGTTGACATTCCCTAAGTGTCCGTGGTTATTCAGCTCATCTTTCCTGTCTCCATAAGATTCATTATCAATTATTTCTTTATTGGTATTTGAATCCCGTTCATGTGATCGATGTTGTAACTTTGGGCTTACGTTAATTACTGATTTGTTTTGTACATAATCACCTTGTAAAACACCTGTTTCTGGGATACTTTCTGTATAAGATGATTTCTTAATTTTAGTTCTCGGTTTAATAAAAGGTTTCGTGTCTTCAGTGTAATGGACAGACTTTGGTTGAATAGAATGTTGGTGAATGGGTGATTTGGTCACTTCCTCGATTTTATTTAATTTGTCCCAAAACGAGTCCAGCTGATTTTCTATCTTTTGAAAGCTGGTCGTGACCTGAGAAAATAAATTTCAATATATACAAGGGTATACTGATATTTAGTTAGTCTGGACATTTTCCAGTAAGCAAAATTAAATGTAGTTGCTATGGTGGTAGTAGTAGTAGTACTGGTGGGGAGGCTAGCGCCTGGTAAGTAGGCCACAACAGGCACTTTTTTCCAACCCCGGCAACATAGCAACCATTACCTACCCCTCCTCGGTTTCGTCATCAAGCCTCCTCGACCTCGAAATAAAGGCCATGACAACTTACCTGGCTCCCCTGTAGGGACCTCGAACCAAACAATTCTGTTCGAAGACTCCCAAAAGCCTTGCATTCACACAAATAGTGAATCACGTTTCTTCAGTCTCACCGCATTCCTGGCAAATGGTAACCCTCTCGGTACCTACTGATCTAAGGTATCTGCTGAGAGTACAGTGGCCTGTTAGCACCCCAATGATACGGCGAAGGGCAGAACGACTCCTACCAAGAAGCCAGACAGTCTTGTTTCTATCCTGCCTCTCCACGAAATCCCTCGCCTGCCTACAGCCACTGACTGACCTCCAGTGCTTCTCCATGGTCTCCTCAGTCCATTTATCTAGGACGTCGGAGACCACCTTCCTGCTTATGCCTATAGCAGGCTCCAAGCCACAAAACGGCCGCCGGGAACCAAGCTTTGGGAGGTCATTCGCCACTTCATTTCCCGTCACACCACAGTGTCCCGGAACCCACACAAGTTATACCTCCTTCGTCCTGGACAGTTCCGTAAGAGTGTCAGCGCAGCATTGACCTAATTCTGGAGGCGCAGACTGGCCGGAAGGCCGTCTATCTGAGCAAGTATATACATATTTCTCAGGGCTCATTCTCACATCCTGTCAATTAGCCAAAGACAGAATAGCATACACCTCCGTTTCGAATGCCGCGGTATATGCGTCCAGAGCATAACTTTCACGCACCTCCAGGCTATTGATGTATATTCCCGCCCCGGAGGAGTGATGCTCCTCCAGCCGTGATCGGTCGGTAAAACAGACCAGGCTGGCAGGCTGGAAAGTAACCTCATTTCCACTCCATTGATCCTTGCTGGGGGATTCTAAAATTTATATATGTCCTAGTCAGCCTAATATAAGCCTCTGCATTTCTTACCTTGATGGTGGAAATTGGAATTTTCTTTTCCACCTCCTTGGCAACTTTTGCATGTCGTGTTATTACTCCCTCACCGCACCAGTTTCCAGAGTCTCGCATTCTGAGATGTGACCCCATAGCCTCCCTGCTGATACAGATGGGAAGCGGTGTCAGCATCAGCAATACCTCTAGCTTGGCTGTGGGTGTCGTCTTCATAGCGCCGGTGATACCCATGATTGCCAGCCTTTGGAGTTTGGCCACCTTCCTGCTGGTAGTTTGGTTCACACTGCACCACCAGACCAACGCCCCATAGAGGATTCTCGGCCTGACGATCGCAGTGTAGATCCAGTGAAGGATCCGAGGATTAACTCCCCAGGCCCTCGATGTATATTCCTGCCCCGGAGGCTTGTTGGTCCTCCAGCCGCGATCCGTCGGTGAAACAGACCAGGGTTGCGGGCTGGAATTCAACCTCATTTTCCCTTCACTGATCCCTACTGGGGATCCTGAGGGTGTATGGCCTAGTCAACCTAATATCATCCTCGGCATTCTGTACCTTTATGGCTGAAATCGGAATTTCCTTTTCCACCTCCTTGGCGACTCTTGCATGCCCTATTACTGCTCCCTCTCCGCACCAGTTTCCTGCGTCTCGCATTCTGACATGCGACGCCATCGCCTCCCTCCTGACACAGATGGGAAGCGGTGGCAGCATCAACAGGACCTCTAGCGCGGCTGAGGGTGTCGTCCTCACAGCGCATGTGATACCCATGATTGCCAGCCTTTGGAGTTTGGCCAGGTTCCTGCTGGTAGTTTGGTTCACACCACACCACCAGACCACTGCCCCATAACAGACTCTCGGCCTGATGATCGCAGTGTAAATCCATTGAAGGATCTGAGGACTAAGTCCTCAGGTGCGCCCAATCACACATCGCAACTGCCAGATGGTCACTACTCCCTTCCTTACTACTCGTCCTATATGCGCCCCCATGATAATTTGGAGTCCAGGACCACCCCCTGATATTTGACCCCCCGCACTAAAGTTAAAGGTTTTCCAAATATCACCGGCGCTCTGAACCTCTCCTGATTCCTCTTCTTGGTGAACAGGAGCATCTCGGTGTTCGCTGGGTTTACGGAGAGTCCCAGCTCACCACACCACCTTTCAATTACTACGGGCTATTTGCATGCATGCACAGATGAGGCTGTGGAATTTGACGGTGACTAAGACCAGCCCATCATCAGCATATGCCTGGGAAAAGAATCCATTCTCGGAGAGTCGTTCCATGGGGCCGTCCATGACCAGACACCATAGATGAGGCAAAAGACAGCTGCCCTGAGGACAGCCGCCGGTCACTCCAACGTCCAGCCCCCGGTCTCTTAAGGTCAGTGGAATTCTCCTATCTCCCAGCATGCTCGCCACCCAACATATAAGGGATCTAGGCTTCCCTGTCCTGTAAGGCGGCACAGACCGTATCCGTCCTTGCTCTATCAAAGGCACCTTCAACATCAAAAAACACAGCTAATGTGCTCTCTCCATAGTGTAGCTACCTTTACACCTTTCACGCCACAGTGTGGAGCGCCGTTTCCGTCGATTTCCCCCGCTGGTACACGCGTTGGTTTTTGTGGACGGGGTGATCCCTGAGGATCTCCCCCAGTGCAAACCTATCTATTATCCTTTCTAATATTTTAGCAGAAAGGGTGTAAGGCTAATTAGCCTGTATGCCTTGGCCACCGTGTAGTCTTCCTTTCCCCATTTAAGAATGAAGACACCCCTGACCCAGCGTGAGGCTTTTGGCACATTGCCCCACACCAAGCTGGCCCGAAAAACCTGCTTTATATTGGGAAGCAATATTTCTAGGTCCTTCTCGAGCAGGGCCCGGAAAATTCTGTTGCATCCTGCGGACTTGAATGGAGCAAACTCGTTCACCGCCCAGGTTATAGAACCGTCAGTGACTACCTCCTCCGCCAGCTGCCAGTCCAAATTCGGAACCGACCACTGGCTTGGGTTAACAGCCTCCAGGACAGCTCCACCGCCAGCAAGGTGAGCCTCCGCGAGGTGGCACAAGGTCTCCCCAGTAATGTTGGCCCAGCACCCGTCTGGTTTCCTTAAAAATCCTATTGAACTTCCTGACTACTATAACTACTGAACGTCACAACGTCTGGAATAGACATACTTCTAAGGTAATACAGGCTATACTTCCAGACTTTATCCAGGCCTTTATCAATAAATACAGTCTGGAAGTATAGTCTTGTCGGTTTTACCTTAGAAGTATGTCTATTCCAGACGTTGTGACGTTCAGAAGTTATATCTCCTCGGCTAGGCTGGCCAGCATCACAAAATCCTATAAGAGATTGTCAAAGTCTTCACTCACACTGTCACTAAGAATTTGGTTCCTGACATTCTGCATTAAGAAAGACTTGTGCCCTAAATTCATTCTCAACATAATCAACAAGTCCATTCCAGCCAGTTTTGTTACAGTGATTTAGGGCCTTTATCAATAAATACAGTCTGGAAGTATAGCCTTGTCTATTTTACCTT
The DNA here is from genome assembly GCA_964006375.1 of Tillus elongatus. Taxonomy (NCBI): domain Eukaryota; kingdom Metazoa; phylum Arthropoda; class Insecta; order Coleoptera; family Cleridae; genus Tillus; species Tillus elongatus. The sequence goes on from OZ023265.1 coordinate 37,528,566, forward strand.
AGAAGTTCCAGATTTTTTTTTTTTTTTTATGTCAACAACACACCACGAGGGCTTACAGCCTAAATACTATCGTACCGTGGGTGTTGACAAGGAGGAAAGAGGCAGCTTGTTAATTCTGGACTTGAAGGTTTGGAGGTTCGGAGGAGAAGGAAAAACATGTGCCGGCAAGGAATTCCACAACTTGGAAGTCCTCGGGACAAAAGAGCGGGCATAACAAGATGTTCTATGTCTGGTGACCTGGACATTAAAAGGGTGCATTCGCTCTGTTCCCCTGGTAGATCTGCAGGGGGCAGCAGGTGGGGGAATTATGGAGGAAAGCTCCTCTGAGCAGTGCCCGTGCAGATATCTATAAAAGAGAGAGAGGTCACCAACGGCACGTCGGTGGGCAAGGGATGGAAGCCTTTGGGTGAGGGTAGGGTCACCAATGAGACGTATAGCTCTCTTTTGAATGGAGTCCAGGATAGCGAGTGTAGAAGCGGCAGCTGCACCCCAGATGTGGGAGCAGTATTCGAGGTTTGGCCTTATTTGTGAAGTGTATAAGGTATAGAGATTAGTTGGTGAAAAGTATTTGCGAGCCCGGAAGAGGAAACCCAATTTCTTAGCAGCCGCTTCTGCAATTGATGTAACATGTTGGTGCCAATTAAGATTTCGATCCACAGAAATGCCAACAAGAGAAAAGGACTCATTACTTTGAATAACTTGGTTGTTCATTGTGATGGGTCTAGGGCTGCTGTATCTCTTGTGAGAAAGAAAGCAAGACTTAGTTTTGGTGGGGTTGAATTGTACAAGATTTCTACTTCCCCAGTCTAATATTTTTTGGAGGTCTACGGAGACAGAACCCCCCATGAGTCTGCGATCCTCATCTAATTGGGCTAAAGAGACAGGCTTAGAATATTGTATATTTGAGTGGAGGGTGCTGTCGTCCGCGTAACTGTGAACTGGGTTGGATGTGCTAGAGAGGAGGTCATTGATGTGGAGAAGAAACAAAGTAGGGGCTAAAGCTGAACCTTGAGGAACTCCTGCATTAATTGGATACAGTTTAGAGGAATGGCCATCCACAACAACAGATATGCTCCTGTTAGAGAGGAAATTTGCTGTCCAGGTACAAAGTTTTGGTGGTAGGCCATAGGCCGGAAGTTTATTAAGCAGCGCTGCGTGCCAGACCTGGTCGAATGCTTTGGATATGTCTAGAGCAACAATCTGGGATTCACCGTGTTGTTCCATAGACTTGTTCCAAGAATGGGTGACAAAGGAAAGGAGGTCGGCAGTCGATCTGCGCTGACGGAATCCATACTGCCTGTCGTGGATTAGACTGTGTTTTTCAAGGAATTTTAGTAGTTCGGTGTTTATATACTTTTCCATCACTTTAGAGATGACTGAAAGGAGAGAAATAGGCCTGTAGTTGCTAGGAAGCGCTTTGGATCCTTTCTTGGGGATGGGTTGTACTCGAGCAGTTTTCCAGTTACTAGGGAATATGAAACAGACGAGTCAGGACAGGAGCAAGTTCTGGTGCGCATTTTTTGAGAACAATTGCTGGGATCTCGTCAAGGCCAGAGGCTTTCCTGGTATTAAGAGAAGAGAGCATCTTTCGTACCTTTTTAGTTTTGAAAATGATATCAGTCATTTTATGCGCGACATTGGGGACTGTTGGTGGTTGAACATTTGGAGGTGGGTTGAGAGTAGAATTTCCGGCGAACAACGAAGCAAAAAGTTCAGCCTTGCCCAGGGCGGTAGAAACAATTTCATCGCCTGAGACAAGAGGTGGGAACGTGCTCTTGCAGAAATTATTCCCAATAGACTTAGCAAGAGTCCAGAAGGGTTTGCCGCCGTTGGAGCTTGAGAGGACTTTGTTTTTATGTGGTTATTAAACGAGTTTTTTGCCTCAGAAAGAATGCGGACATAGCTGTTTCTTGCGTCGTTGAATGCTTGACGATTTTCTTGACTGGGATTGTGTAGAAGCGTTTTGTGAACTTTGACCTTTTCAAGTCTGGCCTTGTCACAGGATTTAGAGAACCAGGGCTTTTGAGTGGCTGAAGAGGTTTTCTGTGTACGTGGAATAAATAATTCCATGCCAGCTTGGATAATTTCGGTGACGTTTTGTGAGATATCAGAGGGGTCAGGATAAGAGAGATTCCTGTTTGAGCACCTTTGCCAACCTGGCTACGTCCGGCAAGGAGTCAACTTCCCCCACAGTATGCACGCCAACCTGCTCATTTAACCCGTTGTAATTCCTTCTTAGACTCCCTTCTGACAGTTTTAAGCTCGTCTCAGGACGCTGCACCAGATTCTTGAACGGTGTGGTTTAAGGCCCGTCGTGTCCGCCCGCGTAGTTCGGCGAGATTTCGATTCCACCATTGAACCTTGATGGCCGGTTCCCCCTGAGTGGTGAGGCAGCCTAATAAGCTGCCATTATTTTACCCTCTAAGACCTCTGCCTCGCTGTCTAATGATTTGATAGAGGCCCTCTGATTTGGGCTCCTTGGCGACCAACCAAGACCTATTACATAGGTATCCCATTTGGTCTTCCTGGGATTTCTCCTGGAGGGAGGGCTCTCACAGTCATAGTGGCTATGGTAATCACTATGACAGTCAAAAACATGGCGGAGTGTAATCTGAGAAATAAATAGTGGTAGATAACTGAGCGGAAGGCGCGTATCGGGAAAGGAGCATTTAACATAGCAAGCGAAAAAATAGAGAAATTGTGAAAAAAAAATCATTTTTAACTTACTGCACCAGACCAGATACCACTTTTAAATGTAAATAATACAGCAAACACAAGGAAGCAAACAGTAAAAATAGTGGCAAAGTGCATGTAAGATGACAAACTTTATCTATCAACAATTGATTTATCTAAAACTCTCCGTGAAATAAACTGCAAATTCACCCTAAAATTAAGTACCAGACTTTAATAAAACTTTCCAGATAGCTTTTCTTGTTAATACACAGTAGGGTCCGAGTTTCACGAGTAGCAGATTTAACGACCTTCATATTTAATGAGGAAATTTTGGTGATTTAAATGGACTTGTGTAAGAGACAATACTAAGATGTTCCTGATTTAAAGAGACCGCTTTTAATGAGGTAATTATTACGCTGATCCGTTCACATTTTTATTGAGATACACAGATGTGCGACAGTAAACAAGAGAGCTTTGTCTTTCAGTGAATTTGGTTGCCTCTCTACCTAAAAATATGACCATTCAGACAGACTAGGACTAGATGCACATGTTTCTTGATCGAGACATGACACTAATGGGTAATACATTTTACTGTACACAACACAAGAGAAAATATTTATGGGTTCCTCCATTCAGACAATGATAAGAATCCCTCTTACCACTTGAAATCAATGATCATTAGTTTGTTACAGTTGTACATGTGTGTGGCATTCTGTTTTTCGGTTTCAATTTTGAAACTTGCACCTTATTCCAATCAGTTTTCTATAAGCGCGTGTTTGAGGCAGGTGGATAGAGTCTTGTTTACACAATGTCACGTCCGGTATTAAAAAAAAGTGCCTTACCATTGAAGAGAAAATGTCGATATTAAAACAAGTAAAAAACAGGAAAAAAAAAATGTGATGTTTGTAGGCAGTACGGTATCGCATTGTCTATATTAACAATTTAAAGTGCGAGAATGCTATTGTCCAGGCTAGTGGTTTCAACACTTTTGACAATAAGAGAAAAAGTCTAAAAACATCTGATACAGAAAACATGAACAAAGCATTGTTTGATTGGTTCAAATATCAAAGGCATGCAAAAATAAGTGGTCTCTTTCTCCTGGAGCAAGCTGTTTCTCTTAATAGAGATATGGGATATGGAGAGAATTTCCACCGTTCTACAAATTGGATTTCTCGTTTTAAACAAAGACATTTAATTAATCCAGGAAAAGTTTCTGGGGAAGTGAAATTTGTAAATAAGGAAGTCACATCTGATTGACTTCAAAATAACTTCCGAGAAATATTCGGGGGATATCAGGCATGTGATGTCTTCAATGTAGACTACACAGGACTTGTTTACAAAATGTTGCCGGATGCAACTCTAAAATTCAAAAACGAAAAATGTGTTGGTGCGAAGTTATCCAAAGAGCTACTGACTGTACTAGTTTGAGTAAATTATGATGGTCCTGAGTTTCGAAAGCTATTGGTTACTGGCAAAGCACAAAAAATAAGATGTTTGAAAAATGTAAAGAGTTTGTCAGTGAAATATGTTGCTAATAAAAAAGCATGGGTGACTGGCGATATTTTTAAAACTAAACTAGAAGAATGGGATGGAGAACAGGAAAGAAAAAATTGAAAAATTTTGCTTGTGATGGATAATTGTGTGGCACATCCACAATTGACGAGTTTGAAGAACATCAAACTAGTTTTTCTGCCATCTAATACCACATCTGTACTGCAGGAGTCAACTCATCACAAAAATAATTGACAACATGGACAAGAATCAGTGTCAACTTTTGGTAAATGTCCTCGAAGCTATTCGACTCCCTGATCATGCATGGAAAAATGTCTCACAAAAAAGTGTTTCAGGCAAGCTGGTTTTCATTTTGAGCATAGAAATAAAAACATTGATTTAAGCATTTCGGAAGATGTTATTGCTGACGAACATAACACCGACGAATGTGCTAGGGTTATGAAATTGACACAAGTGTCGGATGCGATGGATCACCTAAACATACATAATTCTGTGGGAACTTCAGGTATTCCAACAAATTCTGAGATAATTGAAGCTGCAAATTTGAACACTATGCAAGAAGTGATAGAAGATTTCGATTCGGACAAAGGATCTAAAAGCCCTGAATGCATCAATGTTTCACTGCAAGATGCCATAGATTCCACCGAGAAGCTTAAAATATTTTTAGAGAGGGCCTCAAAGTCAGAGAATAAAGCCAAAAAAATTTTTTGTAGAGAGGGCCTCAAACTCAGAGAATGAGTTAAGTTTGTTAGCTTCCATAGAAAACTTTTTTGAAAAGGAAAAAGAAAAACAGACAGTATAAATGAAAATCACTGACTTTTTTTTAGTGTATAAAGTTAGACTAAGCGACCTTCTGGCAGCTGCGTCGAGTGATAGGGAGGACCTAGGGAGTTAATCCTCGGATCCTTCACTGGATCTACACTAAGATCGTCAAGCCGAGAATCCTCTATTTGGCGTTGGTCTGGTGGTGCGGTGTGAACCAAACTACCAGCAGGAAGCTGGCCAAACTCCAAAGGCTGGCAATCTTGGGTATCACAGGCGCTATGAGGACGACACCCTCAGCCGCCCTAGAGGTCCTGTTGATGCTGCCACCGCTTTCCATCTGTGTCAGGAGGGAGGCGATGGCATCGCATCTCAGAATGCGAGACTCAGATAACTGGTGCGGAGAGGGAGCAGTAATAGGGCATGCAAGAGTCACCAAGGAGGTGGAAAAGGAAATTCCGATTTCCGCCATAAAGGTACAGGATGCCGAGGATGATATTAGGTTGACTAGGCCATACACCCTCAGGATCCCCAGTAGGGATCAGTGGAGGGAAAATGAAGTTGAATTCCAGCCCGCAACCCTGGTCTGTTTCACTGATGGATCGCAGGTGGAGGACCAAGAATCCTCTGGGGCAGGAATATACATCGAGGGCCTGGGGGTGCACGAGAGCTATGCTCTTGGCACATATACCACAGCATTCGAAACAGAGGTGTACACTATCCTGTCTGTGGCCAACAGACAGGATGTGAAGAGGAGTCCCGAGAAATGTGTGTACATCTGCTCGGACAGCAAGGCAGTCCTCCGGGCAGTCTGCGCGGCCAGAATCAGGTCTACATTGGTTCAGGAGTGCGCTGACGCCCTCAGAGGACTAGCCAGGACAAAGGAGGTACAACTAGTGTGGGTTCCGGGACACTGTGGCATGGCAGGGAATGAGGTGGCGAATAATCTCGCAAGGCTCGGTTCCCGGCAGCCGTTCTGTGGCCCGGAGCCGACGATAGGTATAAGTAGGAAGACAATCTCTGTCGCCTTAGACAGATGGACCGAGGAAGCAATGAAGAGGCACTGGGGGTCGGTTGGTGGCTGCAGGCAAGCGAGGGACTTCGTGGAGGGGCCGGACAGAGATAAAGCTGCCTGGCTACTCGGAAGGAGTCGACCTACGCATCGCCGCATCCTTGAGGTGCTCACAAGCCACTGTGCCCTTAGAAGACACCTCACATAGATAGGCGCAAAGAGGGATCCCATTTGCCAGGAATGCGGCGAGGATGAGGTCCTACCACTACCTGTGCGAATGCGAGGCTTTTGGGAGTCTTCGAGCAGAATTGTTCTCATCGAAGACTCTGCAGAGGAATCAGGTAAGTACAATCCAATTGAAGACCGTCACGGCCTTCATCTCGAGGTCGAGGCGGTTTGGCGACGGAAGCGAGGAGTAGAGCATGGTTGCTGAGGTTGGCAAAAAGGGCCCATGGTGGCCTACTTGCTTGGCGTTGGCCTCCCCACCACTGCTACTACTACTAGATTAAGTAATAATGTACACTATGTACAGTATGGTGTTTTTTTATGCGAATAAAATTGTTTATTCAAACTAGGCAGTTACAGTAATAATAATAATAATAATAATAATGCTTTATTTCACAGATACTCCTACATGAATGTACACATAGGTAGTTCGTGACATCGTCATTACAAACATTAGAAAACATAAAAAGTCAACACAACAATACAAAATATAAACACAAATATTAAATTATAAAGCACACAAATAAAATACAATACAAAATATAAAGTATACAAGTTTAAAATATATAAATATAAAGTATATGACTCGACAATGTTCACACACTAAAAGAAAAAAACTCATGGATAGTGTAACAACTGATCTGACAAATATAGGATTTAAGATTCTTTTTAAATATCTGAAAACTGCCAGACCTCTTTATTGTCTCAGGAAGGTTATTATAGAATTTACACCCATTGTAGAAGACATTCTTCTGATAGAAGGCAGTGGAGTGCGCATCAGGAACCAAGCAGCCCCTAAATCTAGTATCATAGCTGTGGCCGACCTCGAATTTAGAAAAGGCTTCATAATTTTTATACACGAAGCAACAAATCTCAAAAATATACGTATCATAAACTGTCAAGACAACAAGTTGTCGAAAGAGAGGCTTGCAGGAATAACGAAAACCAACTCCAGCAATAATTCTTATGATGTACTTCTGAATCAGGAATATTCGCTCCGCGCCAGAACAGCCACCCCAGAAAACAATACCATAACGAATCACTGAATGAAAACATGCATGGTAAACATTCATGACAACCCTTCTACTACATACAGCCACCACTGACCTCATAGCATAGCAACACCTCCTCAACTTACTGGAAAGATATTCAATATGAGAATGCCAGTGCAAATTACAATCGAGAACCAATCCGAGCATCTTAGCACTGCTTGATAAATTGTAAAGCCTCCTATCAACACACATGAATTTCGGAGAACTGAAGAGGAGTTTGACTGTTTTTCCCTGGTTTATGTTCAACTTGTTTTTGGTGGCCCACAAGTCTACTAATTCATACACCGAATTACCTTTAATTAGCAACTGGTCTAAACCAGCTGATCTGACCAAAACGTTAGTGTCATCTGCATAGCATACAACTGTTAATTCTGGAATATTGTGAAGAAAGATGGGAAGATCATTAGCATAAACTAAGTAAAGTAAGGGCCCTAAAATAGAACCCTGTGGCACTCCTGTAGTTACAGGCATAGCCTCACTCAAAGTACCATCAGATAACTTTATCCTCTGGGATCTACCCTCTAAGTAAGATGTCATCAATTTCAAAGGTATTCCTCTAACACCACATCTAGACAATTTATGTAAAAGAATACCATGGTCCACACAATCAAATGCACAAGAGAAGTCGACAAACAAACCCAAGCAACATTCACTCCTATCTATCACATTTACAACCCGACAAATAAAATCAAATAAAGCAGTGCTAGTACTTTTGTTGCTTATAAATCCATGCTGAGAAGACTCAATCACACCATTCGCAATCAAGAAGTCTCTCAACTGACCATTAATCGCATGCTCGAAGACCTTGGAGAAACAGCTTGGCACACTAATTTGGCGATAATTTGAAAAGCTTTCTGGATCACCACACAGTTGACTTTCAATATTGATGGAAACGGTTACAGGGGAGTAGTCCAGTTTGTACACTTATATATAGGTATGTACAGGTCTACATATTTTTGTAGTTACTTCTTAGTTTCGATATAACGAGATTCGATTTATACGAGATATTATTGCTGGCCCGTTGACTCCTCGTTAAATCCGGATTCTACTGTATCTTGAATGAGTTTGTTAGCCAATTCAATATGAACAGATTATTCAGGAGGTTTAAAGTTTTCTTTTAGAAAGGCTATCGTACCTCCGAAAATAAGAAAGCTATTATGATAACATTTGGAATGTAAGTGGAGCTTATAGATGCTATACCATGGACTAAAATTCAACATTTTAATTTAATGGACACCTGGGTCATTAAAGTTTGAAAAATTATACTAAAAAACACACCTGCTAATCAGGACTTTTTTATAAAAAATTGATTATGAGTATGTAACTACCTTTATATTGACATTCTCTTCAAACTTGTTCATTTGTTCCTGTATTAAAGGCAGCACTTCAATCTCAGCATTTACTTTTGCATCTGGTACATTATCATGAACTTCTACGTTTGCTTCTTCTGGTAGGAAGACTTCATCTAGATCAGTCTGAGTTGTACTTTCCTTTCTTACTATATTTTCTTTTCCCTTGTCCAACACATTTACTTCCATAGTATCGATTTCCTTAATTTCTATATTTTTTTTAGATGTTGCAACTAAACTTTCTTTCAGATTATCTAAAATATTCTCAAACCATTTTTCATATTTGTCTTCAAAGTTCTTCTGTGTTTGTATGAGTTTTAGTTCATTTTCAACTTGTAGCTTCCAAATCTCAAACTTCTGTTGTAATTCATTCATCTTCATTTCACTTTCTTTATATTCCACATCTCGAACAGGTTTTTGTTCATGCTGGATTAGACGTTCGGTGCTATTTAAACGTTCTTTTAACATTTTTATCTCCGAGTGTAGTCTATCTGTGTCACATGGGGCATCAGTTTTATCTTGATCAACTGCACCATGACGGCGTTTTATGTGACTTGATAGAAACTGCTCTGTTGTGAACAGTTTTGAACATTTCTCGCACTTGTGACTTGGTGAGTCCTCTTGCATCTGTTTCTTTCTAATCTTCTTAATCAACAAAGACACATGTTCTTTAAGCTCTTCGTTGAAAGCTTTCAGTTCATTATTTTCCTACAGAAATAAACCTCTTATTAATTCAAAAATAGGTAATACTAAAAGTAGAGATGAGAAAATTCCCATTTGATGAAAATTCCAGAAAAATATCACAAAAATATATTACACAAACGAGTTTTTTGTACCAATAGCATTGCAAATATATATATATATATATATATATATATATATATATATATATATATATATATATATATATATATATATATATATATATATATATATATATATAACATATTACATTTTTGGCAAAGTTTATTAAGAAAAAAATTTAAAAATAATTTATATGTATGCAATATGCATTGTATGCTGAGACCTAAACAAATAAAAATAAACCTTTAACTGACTAGCAGAAATTTCTTAGGTATTACATAAAAATATATAAAAGTAACTAAAATATAAAAACATTAAAAAGTAAAAGACACTTAAAATAGTATTGTAGTTCTAACCAATAAAATATGAAAAACATTTTTTTTACTAACTACAGTCAAAATAAAATCAACACTTCTAACTTCCATTACCCATAAAAAACAATTGTAAACGCACAAAACACAAATTAAGAGATTTTTTTTAACGAAACAAAAATAAAAGTGTTATTGACATATAAAAAGACCTTTTAATTTACCTATTTCATTTTAAACTTATTCAAGATTAATATCTTTCTTCCATCTTTTATTAACAATTGTAACTATAACCGAATATAGTACAATGGTATTAGTATCCTTCGATAAACTGGGTTGTGTGTGTGTTGTCGTGTTGCATGGCTGCGGTCGACAGACCATTCGCACATTTTTTTCGGCTTCCTGGTTTGGATCCCATCTGTATACTACTTTTCTTTTAATATATACACATACAGGGTGTTTCAAAAATGATGGTCTATGTTACAGGTGCACATTCACCACAAAAAAAACAGACTAGTTTTTTATATAAACATGGGTCCGCAAATGCTTAGTTTTTTAAATACAGCGTGTTAAAGTGATTTGTTTTTGTCAGTTGTTCACGAATAAGTCCGAGTCAAATTAAAATTTTGACGTGAAAATTGGCATGTGGGGGTTTTCGAGGGCAAGAAATTTAAATATGTCATTGTTAATAACACTGCTGGCAGAGGGCGCCACCTGTAAGACTATGCTTGCATTCAATTGGCTATAATTTTTTGACGCCCAGTAATATCGACCTACCGTATAGCTACATTGCAGCCCTTATCAATTGTAAGCAAAAAAGGTATATTTGATCCAAATCTCTCAGACACACCATTTCCGAGATATTTCAATTTTTGTGTGTCGATGTCGCTCAAAAATAAATTTTTCTCAACTAATTAATTGTATTGTCTGCAAATTTTAACAACAAATAAAACAACAAATAAAAAAGTTTATAACATTTTATGATACCTGACTACAATAAATGTTCAAAATAGCCACCCTCCACTTCAATACACTTTCGTATTCTGCAGAGCATACAACGTCGTACTCTGTGAAATATTTCTGGTGTATTTCTAATTTGTTCGCATCTAAGTACAATTCTTTGCTGCAGATCAACATTTGCTTAATAAACAGTACTTTTGAGATGCCCCCATAAATAAAAGTCCATAGGATTTAAATCAGGGGATCGAGCCGGCCATGGCTGAGGTCCACCGCGTCCGATCCATCTGCGTCCAAAAGATTGCTTAGGTAATTTCTGACATTTAGGGCGAAATGTGGGGGGAGGGGGGGCTCCTTCATGCATAAACCACAGGTTATGTCTTATGTCAAGAGGTACATTTTCTGATAACCCATTTGGTTGGTTTTGCAGGAATTCAAGATAAAGTGTAGCATTAAGTATGTGAAGTAAAAAAATTGGTCCTATCAAATTACACCATACAATTCCAGCCCATACATTTAAGGAAAATTGCTGTTGATGATGCCTTTCAAAAACTGCGTGGGGATTTTCGTTAGCCCAAATATGGCTGTTACGAAAATTGACGATCCCGTCGCGCCTAAATCCAGACTCGTCAGTAAACAATACACAATTCAACAGGTTCCCTACATTATTATGTTGAAGAAACGCACTTGCAGCACCTAAACTCTCTTCAACGCTTATTTACTATTACTGTATCCATACTTTTTGAAAATGAAATAAACATATAAGTACAAAATTTTGAAATTATAATTTTAATAATTTACACTGTACATCTGATTATATATGTAATTTAAACTGTTTTATGATATTATGTAGTTTCATTTACTTCAAATGTTCCATAAAGAGTAAAAGCTAAGAGTAACGAAACCATAAGTACCTAGGTTTTATACTTATATTAGTTTGAGGTAGGTATATTTCTTCTTGAAATAATTTTGTTTCAGTACCTACATGCATTGATTAAGAACCTGAATCTGATGTACACAACCACTTTCTTATTTGTTTGATTGAATGTTAGAATTATAATATACTACAGTCACAGTTGACACCCGAACGCATTTGTTAAAGTTATGTTAAAATTAAAAGTTGGCTTATTATTTACATACTATTTGTATTAACCGTTGAATATAGGTAGTTGTTTTATATTCTGAGATTTTAAGGTATTAGCGGAGTCGAATTCGAGATTATGCGCTGAACGTACACGTTTCTCTCATGGCTCCGGTCAACTAACAGATAACAATTAGTGGTGTTGTCAGATTAAACCAGAGAGATGGAGATGGCTTTTAAATACCGTGAAAATAGGAAGCTTAATATTTATATGTATAATATAAATATAATATAATAAAACTTAGTTTTAGATTGCTTTTAAACAAATTGAATCACTTTAATTAAAATTTCTATTCATTTACATTTTTCTGATATCTACAGATTTAAATGAGAGTTGTCGTAAATGGCAGCCCCACAGATTGTTTATTATGACATATTTTCGTAACCTTTCCGTTTAAAACTTTTTGGAGATTTTGTTTGCAATGGCAGCGGAACCCTGATTTATCTGTCTGACCTTGTCTAACATAATAGACACCCATTTACGGGTAATTTTAGGTCATATAATAGATTATTGATTTTTTATTTAGTTATAACTCAAGATCTACTGAACCAATTGAGTTCAAATTTGGTAGATAGGACCACTTATTTATTTATTTATTTATTTATTTATTTATTTACGGGCCAGGAGCCCATTTTAGATAAGTACAAAAAGAAAAAATATATACAATAAAAGCAGTTAATAAAGCATACAAAATGGTTACAAGTTAGACAAAATGAAAAAATAAAAATAGGCAATATAGGCAAGATATAGGCAATAAATATTAAGTACCGATTAACTAAACTTACAAAGTGACAGTTGTTTTAAGAAAACTGATTTTCTTGTGAAAAAGTCAAGTTCATCAGACAATTTGTTGGCCAACACTGAGCATCTAATTAAATAAGAGTTGTGACTGTAGTTGGTACGATGAAAAGCGACAAGAAATGAACTCTTTGAATGAATTACTCTTGGTGGAACAAAGAAGTTGATCATAGAAAGTAAGTGAGGACAAGATACCTCGAAGTTAATTATATTATAAAAAAGTTTTAAATCTTTTTGTTTACGTTGAACATCAAGAGGCATGATATTAAAATATGTTAGTAAATCATCGATACCACCACAGTCATGGTGGCTTTTGAAAGCAAGAAACTTTAAAAATTTGCACTGTACTTGTTCAAGACTGACTGAATGACATGCATAGTAGGGAGACCATACAGAAGAGGCATATTCAAGATGGGGACGTACAAGAGAAAAATAAAGAATTTACACTTGTACAATGTGTACGCGCTTGTCAAGTTTTTGTTTAATATTTTTAGTAATTTAAAAGATATTGCGTTTTCAAACAGTTTTTTCCATTTTTTTCCTACAAACTGTCAAGCTATTAACAAAATGAAGGGAATTGTCAAATTTGATTTCGATTGGTGAAGTATTTTTTAAGTTATCAGTTGGATATATATATATATATATATATATATATATATATATATATATATATATATATATATATAACTTTTTAACTGACCTTGGATTTGGGTTCTATGGGCCCTAATTCGCGCTCATTTGAAGATATATCAACATCGATACCTCTCTATTAGTGAATTTTCTTAATGAAAATTCACTAAAAAGGAGAACAAAACCGTTTTTTAACTAGAACAGCTGCATGGGCAGTTTCTTAGTGCGAACCACTACTGAACATAAATCTAAGCTAGATATTCAGATTGCTAAATACTTTTTCTCAACAAATACCCAATTTCTTCATGCCAACCACACGAAGGTTATGATTTTGACTATTTTAGCTTGTAATAAATTATTTACCACGGGTTTCATATCAGTTTTTAAAATTCAAATAAAACATGTGTAAAGCTCTGTTTAAAACAGTTTTAAGCAAAACTCAAAAACCCAACTGTAGTGTTTGAAACATGTTCTAACGTCTGTTTTAAACAGTTTGTTTTAAACTTGCCAACCCTGCAGCAGTATTTTTTTAAAACTGATTCCGTCAGATATATTTTATATTGCAAAAAAAGTTTGTCTGTGTAAATTAAACAAAAAATATACAAAATTCAACAAATAATGAGAAAATGTCAATTTAACCAGTGTTTGACCAGTGTCGATCTATTAGCAGCCACTAAGTACCAGTTCTTGACCTGAGTCGAATCAATATGTCATACAGAATCTTATCCATAAATTAGGAATAAAAATAATAAAAATCAAGAAAAACTCAAAAGCTTTACTTTATAACTTTTTTTCTTCTTTAACATCAGCCTATTTTCGCAACTATGGCCAATCACTGACGCCAGTGAGCAGTTTCACCTCCCTATCCTGGAAATTTTGTAGAACCCTTGTCTTTCTTTAGGAGGGATCTTTAACGTGGCCAACATCCGATGGTACACGGGACCGGCGGTTTTATGCCCCCTACGAAAGGCGGAACATGCAGATATCCAACTTGCTCAAATACAATGCCACAACCTCGGTTGATGTTAATTTTATAGTATGTTTATTTTTGTTATGTTCTCATCTTCATTTGAGTTTTCTTTCTCTTCTTCCTTCTGTTCTTGTTGCTTTGTTTTTCTTTTTTGTCTTCTCACCCTCAAAGTTTTCCTTTCTGTTCCTTTTTATTTTCTCTTTAAAACGGATTGCGCCTTCTTTTTTTTTTTTTAGATTGTCCTTTTTCGTATAATAGTCTCTCCGGGTCTTTGAAGGAATTGCACTTGGTAACGTCTTCTTTGATCTTATATCACCTTTTTGATGGCTTCTGGGTAAATTAAGTATTTGTTGAGAGATTAAGACAAAGAAAGCTGGAATTTTTTTTCACAAGTTTTGTTGCTGCTCTCTGTTAACAAAATTTCAGTAAAACTCAGTTTCAACTGTGGGCTGAATTTTCTGATGAGACAGTGGCAGTTTTTTTTAGAGACGATTGAGTTGATGAAGTACCTAATTTTAATAGAATATGTACATGATATTGGAGTGGTGGAGAACTGATACATCAATACCCTGTTGCCATCCACTAAAAATCGTCTCAACTTTGTTTTTGAAACTCTTGCTATTTGGTGGTTGACAATCGGACTTGATGTCTATGATACCAATATAGTGCATAGAAACACAAAGTGCAATAGTCAAATTTCACCATACATGTTATAATTTTTTTTAATGTAACTAATAACCCGCCAATGGATAAAGACAAATGACACCTTCCCTATAATCTAACCAAAATGTGTTTATAACACCTATTTAATTTTAACCTTCAGGGAGCTTTTAAGAAAAATAAACAAAGTAAAAAAAAGCAAGAATAGAAAACCTATCATCATTCACAAATTTCAGTAAGAACCTTGCTACATAGTATTCTAATCAGCCCTAACTTTAGTTACAACATCAAATCAAACTTCCTCTAAAAACTAGTGATTCAATCTGAAAACCCAGTTAGCTAATCAACTAAACAACACAATATAAGATAAATAATAATCATATAAATGTAAGATTAAAACCACATAAGTACCAACCTCCTTCAGTTTTGATAATTCGTTTTTTAGTAGAACGACTGTGTTGTCCAAGTACTTCTTACAAAACAACAAATACTGTATAGATAGCTGACTCATTCGAAAAACTTTAACAAAATTGTTGTCCAGAACAGCAGCTTGTTCGCCTTCTAGAGCATACTGAATAACAAGTGGAATATAATGTTCAACAGATGCGAAGTCCCTTTCCTCTATTATTTTTTCAACATCAATCAAACCTGAAAAATTATATCATTTTAGATCTTCACAGAAATCCCATTGTCGTTTAAGGAGGATGCTTACAGACTTTGCCTTTATCTAAATTTCCAGTTTTCTGTTTCTCAAAACCGAAAGAAGTATCCCATGCAAGTCTCACATAATCGAAGTGCCACCTATAGTTTTCACTCCACATAATCAATCAATTTTACATTAAATATACAAATAACTATTATCTAGATTGAGATGTAGCTGCATTTAACTATTCTCATAATCTTTATATATTTTAAACATATAAAATGAAAATGTAAACTAATAGCAGCTGATACCTGACTTCTTTTTATTTTTTTATAAGTTAAGGTTAGGTTAAATTCATGATATAATGACTTAGAAGAGATATGAGATATGATATTGCGCATATGCCCCGCCCCCTCCAATGACGTCACGTGGTGAGTAACGTTATACAAGAAGTCCAACTTACCACTTAAAACAAAGTCATTCGCAATCAAAATGTTTCTATACGTCAGTTTAATTTGGTTGAAGTTACATTTCACGTCGTCGCCTATATTGTCTTTTTCAGATAATATAGAACGCAGCACTAAATTTAATCTTTTTCATTTTTGTATTACCTATATATACGCACAAGACAAGTATAATAATTAAGGGGAGTTCTCAATTAGCATTGGGGATACACAAACTTTAAAAAGTAGGGAACACGGTCGCAGACATTTAGAGGGCGTTTACATTCATAAACTTGATTTGATCATCATGCCACCTAATCACAGTATAGTATTCTGATCTTAAAAAATTACCTCCAACTGCATGCACTTGAATATTAGTAAAATATCTAATTTGTTAAGAGGTTGTGATGAAACGTCAAACCCCACTGTACGACAGCATATTATTGTTATTGTTACATTGGACTCACCACTCGACACCATGCGCGTGACTGTTCTAAAAATAAGCAGTCTCATTATCATATCTCTCGTTGTTTGTATCATAGGTTAAATTCTTGCAGAAACGTTCAAGTTCTGGGCAGAGCAGCCAGATTGGGCGATTTGTCGCAAATTGGGCTATCTTTTATGTTTAGCTGGGATTTTTTTCAAAGAAACCGCAGAGGCACAAATTGGGCCTCTTTTCTGGTCTAAAAATCGTCAATTGGGCGATATTGAAAAAACCAGCTATTACTCTATGGTAAGACTATTCATTTTTGGAAAAGTTTGATTTATTTGACGGATTGTCGGTTAAATTTGACAGTGACAGTGAAAGTGACAGTTTATTTATAAATTATTGTATCTAGAATAAATGATTTATATATGATATTATTATTTTAAATGGACCAATAGGAATCAGTTTCACAATTCGCCAGTGTATGAACCGCATTTATAGATCTTGTATGAACCCAAGATCTATAAGTTTTATACATCTTGGTATGAATCTAGTCTTATATACTCATAGACAAATATTGTTTTTCTGTTTATGACTTGTGTAGACTTCTATTTATTGTATTGTTGGTTGCCTATCCTATATACAAGAATGTATAGGAGAGACTTTAGCTACCAATGATTTTTACAAGTAAATGTAATTTTGATGTTATTGCTTTGTTGGTTGAGCAGATAATTAGTAATATATTTGATATTTTTCGAGCATACTTTTTTTAGCAGGAACCTAGCTACTTGAGCTTTAAGTGTTTCGTTTTACTAAGAAAAATTTATAACTGTTGTAATGTATTCTATTATTTTAGTATTTTAGAAACTTATTAAGTAAAAAGCTACAATTCAGCAATAATTATTGTCACAAAATTTCAGATGTATATTATATTAAAATAATTTTAGCTGCTCCGGTTGTCCCGACAGGCTACAAAATCTGTTTCTCATATTAATTATCCAAATAGGTTTTTTTTCCATATGGTCTCTACCGATAAAGTATAATTGACTGCTATGATATCTTATTCATTCTTTTCTTTTTAACAAATGGTTTTTGCCGACTGCATTGTCAAGAACGACCGCAAAATTTGAAACTTTCAGTTTAAGATGAGAGTTTAAATCTCTTATTAGTCACCCTAGTTAAATATGTTGGATGTTAAAGTTGAGGGTGAGATTATAACGCTATATAGGTACATGCTAAATAAGCCAATGTGATCTTAAGACTTAATTTCTTACATTTTATATTATTTAGAAGCAACACAAAGTTACTATAATAAAAACCGAAAAGCTTGTTTGTGTAATATATTGTGTCCAAAACTTGTATGATTTACTAACAGCTATAGGTATATTATTAGAATCGTTATTAATAAAAATTTGTTTCGGAGCAGAAATAGATCTGCCACAGATAATTTGTCTTTGCGTTAAAAGTTGATTAGATATATACCTACATATATAAACATTAGGTTTATTTTCATGAAGTGAGAATACGCGGTTCGATTGCATAAGTGAACACGGTGCTTTAGGTATTTAAAATAGTAGTTCTGTTTTGGCACTAATTCTCATAGATAATTACATTTAATGCACTCCTATAAAATAATCATCACTTTGAACTGCATTATTAATATCAACTAAGTATGCCAGTATTAAATGCCTAGTTCATGCACTCCATTCAGTGAATTCGTGGTGTATTTGATTGGGAAGCTCATCGCTTGATCTTCATTTATTTCATAACGTCTCAGTATGGCTGATTTACTGACGGAAGAACAAATTGCTGAATTTAAAGAAGCTTTCTCTCTATTTGACAAGAATGGTGATGGTACAATTACTACCAAAGAACTGGGAACTGTGATGAGATCTCTTGGTCAAAACCCCACGGAAGCAGAACTTCAAGATATGATAAATGAAGTAGATGCTGACGGCAGTGGTACAATTGATTTTCCAGAATTCTTAACTATGATGGCAAGAAAAATGAAAGACACCGATAGTGAGGAAGAGATTCGTGAAGCTTTTAGAGTGTTTGATAAAGATGGTAATGGTTTTATATCTGCCACAGAACTGCGACACGTGATGACAAACCTTGGCGAAAAGCTCACAGATGAAGAAGTCGATGAAATGATTAGAGAAGCTGATATCGATGGCGACGGCCAAGTAAATTATGAAGAGTTTGTTACTATGATGACTTCAGGTTCGAAATGAAGAAATTTCTTCCATGCCTATGTTATTGGTCTGAGATCCGTGTTTTCAACATTTTATAGTCTGTGTGGGACATACCCCCCCCCCCCCCAAGATTTGAGTGGTGCATATTCGAATTAACTTTGTAGAAGATAAGTTGGTTACATATTTGATACTTACTAAATAAATTTTTATAATTCAATAAATATTTTGTGACGTCACAAGTCATAAAGCCTAAAGCATGCTAACGATTTAATTATTATAACACACGTACGTATTCTGTTTCTGCTTGGTCTCGCTGTCTTAAATGACAAGTGGTGACATAACCCTGACAATACATTTGATCTGACATTTGATAATAGGCGTGTAGTGTTTTGTTTGTTGGTGTTGCTAATAATAAATAAATTACCCCTGGTTTGCTGTTGGTTGTGTGGTTTATTACGTGATTAGAATTGTGTCTTATAATTGGAGGCTACGTAAGAGTGACATGGTTAATTGCCTTCAGCCGGCATGAGGTTAACTGACAGACGTGTAGAAAAGTAATTTCATAATAATAATGTGTGAAGAATTTTAAGTGATCACTTTCATAACTTATTGTCGATCACTTGCATAAAATTATGATATGAAACGTGATCTCATTGTTTAAAATGACTGACACCTGAGCGTTAGAGTGCAAAGTTCTAGTATTATCAATCGATTTATCCTCATTGATGTTTTTAATTGACTTTAATCTACAGCACTGTCAGTATACAGTAATACTTTGTTCAGTTGCCTTTTAATTTTGCTGACTAGGTATTAAGTTAAGATTTTCCCATGGTGCAGTTTTCCATTACAATGGGTCAAAATTCGAGTTTACCCAAGCCGGGGAGACGAAAATCTCTAAGGTCTTTCGGGCACCGTTCTTCCAGTCGACATAGTAATTTGAGCCATACTTTTACTATTAACGACAATGATGACAAAATAGAGAAAGTCAACATAAATTTAGCTACCGAGGAGCAGTTGATGACTTTAGATGGAATAAACCGTGATTCGGCAAAAAGTATAGTAGAACACCGTAAAGCAATTGGAAGATTTCGCAAAGTAGAAGATCTTGTTCTGGTATTAGGTGCAGACCGACTAGAGAAAATTAGACCAGAAATTTGTGTTACTTCCAAACGAACCTCAGGCAGTACTTCCTCGAGAGCACAAAGCTATGACAGTTTGAAGAGTACAGATTCTCGTGTGACTGTTAAGTCTAATAAACTTGTAAACATTAATAAAGCTAGTGTGTTTGAACTTCAGTGCATCCATGGTATTACTCAAGAAATAGCTGCTAACATTGTCCATTACAAGGAAAAGAAAGGCTCATTCAAGAAGGTAAGAAATTACAAACTACTTTTTAGATTATTTATAAAAATGGGAGGGTATTTGAAAGTATATTTTAATTTTGAATTTGAAATTTTTTTATAGTTCACTTTTTATCAAGTCCATAAAGAATAACATAGGTTTATCCCAAGAGATTTTAGTGAGCACAGTTTACATTAAACTTTCTCAAGTTACAGCTAATAAAGAAATAATTTTTATATCACTGTAAGTTGTGATTTTGAAATTTAAATTAATGTTAGCTCAAATATTTGGCATGTCACAGACCAGGTTTTTATCACTTTAAGATAGCAGTATTGTTATGTCTTAATATATACATTTTTTTATAGTAATTTCTAAAACTGATTTTTTTTCAACTAAAAATTATTTTAATTTAAAATGCTCAAAGAAATGGCAAATTTGAAGGAACTGAGATTAACCTAACAAAAACGTTTTTAATTTTCTAAAGTAACATTTAATCATAGACTTTGTAGTAGGTACTAACTTTAATACGATGCCATAATCAAATTTTCCTTATTTACGATCACTGTCATGTAGGTAAATTCAACAATTTCATATTTTTGGCTACACCCTACATGTAGGATAAATCGAAAGCAATTGTTCTTTTATTTGTTTTATTTTAAATCCATATTTGAAGTTCAAAAAAAAAAGGTTTTTAAGCTTCTATATATAAGGAAAACCGAGAGGAAAACTTAATTTTGAAATTTTCATGATCCTTTTATTTACTTTACCAGATAAGAATGAGTGCTTAGGTAAACATTCTAAATTGTCTGGTGATATGAGACTCCATAATATGTTTACAAAAATAAACAAACCTATCATATTTATTTCTAATAGTTTCAACTGAATCTAACTTTCATGTAAAATGTTTAGTTACTATAACTGCAGTGGATAATATTCACAAAGTTGTAAAGAAGATTAGACACCATCCTGGTGTGCCAAAGTTAAATAAACCTGGTCTGAAAAAATAGTGAAAATACATTTAAAATGGTGCAATAAATAACTTGAGATGCCTTAATATATATATACACATCAACTAGTAAATAAATGTAATATATTCGTGTTTTTCACAGTGACAACCGATTAGATATTTACATATAACTAATAAACTCTGATATTTATATAATAAACAGTTCTGAAAATTCACATCTTTTACTTTTCCTAAGTTCTCAACACAACTAAAATATTTTTATTAATATTCTTTTATAGAACCTTTGTTGTTACCAAATTCGATGTCATCTTTGCTATTTTAAATGAAACTCTCTGTATATTCTGTCCATTTTAGTGAACTTTCATAGAAAAAATTCATTTTATAGATCGCAACTTTTGAATTTTGAAAAAAATTCTTCAAATGAGCGTGAATTGGGCTCCCTAGAACACTTATCCAGGGTCAGTTTCAATTTATATATATATATATATATATATATATATATATATATATATATATATATATATATATATATATATATATATATATATATAGAGGTGTCCCAAAATTCGTAAATCAAGATAGGCTAGCTCAAGCCCTTTCAGAAAAACCCTATGTGATCTTATCAAAAACTTTACGGTTTTCAACATATTGAGAATTTTATGAAAAAAATGAAGTGTCGAATTTTAAGGTATTTTGGACCCCCAACAGCCCCCCCCCCCCCCCCCCCATGCCACACAAACATCTTCGAAATGTGATTATTGTACATATTAATCCTCAATAATGGCGTTATTGACTTAGTCTGAAATATTTTGCGTTATTATTTAGAAAATCTGAAAAACAAATATAAACAATAGAACTTTTCTTCCCCAATTTTGTTTAATTTGGAATAAACCTCCGTGCTAAAAGACAAATTTAGTGGAATTTACTGGCTCATAACTTCAAAAACTTCCCTGTTTTATGGAGATTCTTTTTTTTTAAATTTATTTATTAGAGTTTTGACTTTGAGAACTGGCTCATTCAGTCACTGTCAATCTTCAAAGTGAACAAGGATGCATCTGACCTTGCTTTTCATTATGGAAATACCTGTCTTAAGAATGTTAATCTAACAAGCTCTTTAACTTTTTTCTTTTAACTTCTTTTATCTCCCTATACGCTTGCTGTTTACTAAAAATATATCTTAAAATTAAAACAACTTACATACTCCACTCATACACATACGCGAGCGCATATACACTCATGTATACGCACTCACGTCAATAGGCTTCATACGTCCAGTACTTAACACTATGTGGAGGATATAAAATGCACATTATCTCTTCATGTGCACATACACACACATATATATGCATACACACATCCATGCTACAAGTTGTTGCAGGAGAAACACTGGGACACTTTTCACACCAATGGAGCCTGTCATGGTGACTTTTTAACATACTGGGGAGGCTGCGGTCAAAAGGGGTTAACACAAGGAAAGACACAAAGTAACTTACTTTTATCTCTCTGATTATACATTAATCTGCTAAGTTTATTTAGTATCCCTTAAGACTATATAGTATATTGCCACTAGTACAATATTTATGGAACAGTCCAATTTTCAGAATCATTTTTTTACTAAGACCTATATAAACCTAGCTAACTTAGAGTCTTTAACAAAACACATGAAAGCTACCATGACACTTTTATTACACACAGCTTCATACATAAGTGACGTCACATCAAGTGGAAAGGAAACATTGTATTCTATCAAATTACAAAATAATATTTTTCTTTGTTCATGATGCATAATACAGGAAAAAATCAAATGATTTAAATCAGCTGGGCTGGTATTGTCGCATGAGCAAAATGGATTGTCTTCAACTTTTATTTTATACAAATGAGACTTAAAAGCACCATGGTCTATGATAATTCTGTTAGGTGTCGTAGACAAGTATCTAGGAAACAACAGTTCTTTGTAAATGGGCTGTTTTCTTAGATTAGGGATGATACTACTGAAGTGCTTGTTACAGCTACTTTTCAACTTATTCCAATGATCCTGCCACCTTATATTACACACATGTTTTACTTGCGGAAGTAGATCTCTGTTACTGTATGGAGATTCTAAAATGGTATAAAACATTATCAATATCTCTTAAAATTTAATTCACTATCGACGATAATAATATCAAGTAGCTAATAAATAAAAATAAACAGATTGTGACATTTACAAAAATTATTCTATTCATAACAGATGCTCTGTTTGACGGCCATTCTGTCTGATACATAAACGATATCGTCTTAGGAACGATCATCTTAGTCTTCTTAGACGCTTCGTGAAATTTCTTGAGCTGCTGTTCTGATTCTTTGACTTCCACGTGCCCGGCTATGTCTGATTCAAGTATTGCCTTACTGCTAAGGCAGAGTGGGCTGGGCATCCATCATTTTGAAACTACATTGTTCTCCGAACTTCTAATGGGGTGTCTTCCAGCAGTTCTGGCAAATTGTTTTGTAAAACGCCAAATATCTTTGGCCATTTAACGTAGGGCGCAGTTCCACTGGTCCCAAAAGTGTTCCGTTAAAAATACCGGCACAGAGATTTATCTGAAATTGATGCTGCGACCGATCCTCTCTGAACTGATGTGGATCTTTAAGTTTACAACTATGAAAGTTATGGAGGTTCATGTAACAAATCATTTGTACATGCTGAGTCGCCACTCCATAAAACTTTATCGAAGAAATTGGGATCTTGTATGATCTTAACAAATTTCGCAAAATCGCATGCGCCTTGCGTATTCACGCATTTCCAAAATGTGGACCGTCTGAATATGGTACCCATACCTTTTTAAAATTCTGTGAGTAGTAGACGTTTAGACACCAGTTCGTCTCTGTACTTTCCGCGTCGAGGTACCAGGTTCTTCGATAACAGCGCTGTTAGAATGCCTGGCATCGATCGTGTTGATCAAACTGGACGACCGGGAACTGCAGACGGGGATGCTGTCCTGGATGCTGTTATCGAAAAACCTGGTACCTCGACGCGGAAAGTACAGAGACGGAGTGGTGTCTCAACGTCTACTACTCATAGAATTTTAAAAAGGCATGGGTACTATATTTTACGGTCCAAATTTTGGAACTGCGTGAATACGCAAGGCGCAAGCGATTTTGCTAAATTATGTTAAGAAAGATCCCAATATCTTCGATAAAGTTTTATGGAGTGGCGAGTCAGCATAATACTGGTTGTTCAAATTTGGTTTGAAAAAATCAGATTTATTGATTGTTGCCAAACAGCTGGAGATATTTATTGAGGTAGCACGTTTTGCAATGAAAAGTATTATTCTTGTTTTGCCAGTGGCGTCCGTACTAGCATGTTACTGGATATTTCTAAAGGAAGTTTTTTTACGGCACTGCTTTTTCTTAAAATAAAATTCAATTTCAAACTCCCCGTTCAATTTGTGATAAGCAAGCTCTCTTTCAATTTTTCTGTACGACACACTGTTTTTGAGTAAAGAGTAAAAAATCAAAACAAATTTGGCGCATATCATTGCAGCCTTAAAACTAAATCATCAAAAATGTAGAAGGCTGAAGATCTGAAACAATTGACCAACTACGACAATAACACATTTATCTATCAAATTAATTACTAAATGTTTGATATTTACTTAGCTCCCTAAGTGTTATCCTTATTATTAGTGTTATTATTATCCTAAAATAGTGCTGCAAATTGAATCATAACGTCCACATAGCTGTGATAATTTATTTTCTTCAGCAAGTCATTCTCATGGAATGTATGTAGCGCCCATGACTTGATCACAAAGAAAATATTTGTATTACTGTACCCATAAACTTTTGAAACGTTATATTGCTCGAGTTTTATTGAAAAAATGTCAATTTCCATCAAATCATCGCCCATTCATCCCCTACCCTCTGGAGCGATTTTACCCGAAAACAATCCGAACCCTTAGCTTGTCTGGTACTAACTGTATACCAAATTATACATACAAGACATACAAACAATACAAGACGATATCTCAATTCGTTCTAAAGTTATTGTGGTTACAAAGAGACAGACATACAGACCGACAGGTAAAAAAATATTTGTTCCGAAATCATGTTTTTTATATGTTTTGACGCTTTTTACGACGTTTAAGCGAAAAAAAATTTTGAAATTTTTGTCGCCGATGAGATACTTTCACACATGACGATGTGGAAGTAATATACCAGTCTCAAATATTACGAAGACTACGAGATGACCACAGGCACGCATATCACCTACAGCCCGTCCAAGATTTACACCCTGGGGCTGCTGAACAGCGAATGCAGCCAACGGCTTTTAGAATTCTGTGGACGCATAAATCCTCATTCAGTAGATGCGGAATAACGAATTACCATGATATCCATGTTTAAGCGCACGAGAATCCTCGAGAAATTCGGCGACGGTCATTTCAAAATGACTTTTCCCTAAATTTGTGGTTGGGGATTTGTGATCATACTGTTTGTAGTCCACATTTTTTACCCTCCAAGCCTTCAATGATATGCGGCAAAATCGACATGAACTATCAATAATATGAAGCTGCAATAAATTCATTAATTAGACGATGCCGAAAATGTATTGAGGTGGGTGGACTACATTTCGAGGAATTTCATTAACTTAAATTTATATTTTACTTTGTTATCGTTAAATCTGTTGTTAGTGAATTTTTATTTTAAAAAATTCACTAATAGAGATATCGATGGTGAGACTTTGCAAAAATTATTTCAAATGAGTGCGAACTAGGACCCCTAGAAGCCATATCCGGGGTCAGTTTCAATTTTTATATGTTATATATATATATATATATATATATATATATATATATATATATATATATATATATATATATATATATATATATATATATATATATGTATGTATCCGTCTGGTAACTTAAAAAATAATTAACCGATTTCGATGAAACTTGGCAAGTGGCTTTCTTTTATTAATGGCTTGGATGAGTTCGTTAGCCAGAAAAATCGGACGGGGTTTTCCGGGAAAATTTTGAGTTTTCTTTCGAAAAAAATTTTTTTCTCCGAAAGTAACAAAGCTGTTTTAATTAAATTTACTATATATGTTGCCTTGGGAGATATCTTACTACGTACTGAAATTCAACTTTCTAAGTTTATAAAAAATTGAGTTATTAAAATTTTAAATTTTCTTTCGAAATTTTTTTTTCTCCGAAAATTACAAAGTTATTTTAATGAAATTTGGTAGATATCTTGCGTTAGGAGAGACCTTTTTTTTGTTCCCTCAGGGCTCGTCCGCGGCCTTGCCGCCCCGATAGCACCGCAACCCTTGGCTGATTGTGCATACCCTTAGTCTTACTCCACCCATTCCAAAATCACTGTGCCTTGAGCTAGTCTGCACAGCGATTGGTAGGATGAAGTTTTATATTGCTCTGTCTCCGGTCTAGAGTGACCATAGATCAGTTGTCTTTTCCGGTCCAGAGCTATACACTCACACAAGATGTGCTGTGCTGATTCCTCCCCCTCGCCGCAGAGTCTGCATGCGAGGTCCCCTTCGAACCGCCCCATTTTATGCAGGTGTTTCTTGACGGCCATGTGTCCCGTCAAGAGACCTGTTGTGTTTCTGAGCTGTCCTCTGCTAAGGTTTAGCAGCTCCACAGCTCTCTTTGAACTGGGTCCGTCAATTATTGACTTCCCATGTCTGAGCCCTGGACAGTCCGCCCAGTACACCTTGTGTTGGTTTCAGACCCAGGACTTAATGGCTCCCCTGGCAGTGCTCTTTGACACGCCCAGAGCCGGTTCTGGTCCCATAAATGGTTCTGCTGACCCTCTCTTCGCGAGACTGTCAGCTTCTTCAGTGACCCGGCACCCAGATGAGGGTCACCTCATTCTGCCCAGCCAGGTCGCTCGTCTCGTCTCGGCACTCACTCACCAGCCAGGAATTTACCCGTGGGCTACTTAGTGCCTTAAGGGCTGCCTGGCTGTCTGTGGCTATGAGGATCCGCTTGTTGGTGTAGCCCCTCCTCTTGTTCTCCCGCACACAGTGCAGGATGGCGTACATCTCGGCCTGGAACACCGTTGCATGGGCTTCGAGGGAAATACTATGACTTACCCTCGGTCCTTCCGAGTAAACACCTGCCCCCGTCCCACGCTCCCCGCCTGATCCGTCCGTGAACCAGACGAGCGCGTCCCGTGGAATGCCCGGCGTCTCCTCCCGCCATGCCTCGCGATCGGGGATTTCCACTGTAAAGTTGTTTTCCCTGCAGATTCGCGGGCTCGCGAAGTCTGACCTCATTTCAAGCATGGGCTCCTTCACGATCTTCTGAATTTTGCAGTGGCCCCTGAAGCCTGGGAAATAGGAGAGACCTTACTACACACCAAAATTAAACTCTCTAAGTTTATAGAAAATTGAGTTATTCAAATTTGAATCATTTAATATTTAACATGAAGTTTTTACCACAGAAATCGTAGAAACGACGAGACGATTTTCACGTATGTAGTATCAGGATCACATGAGAGGATAGTGTGGCAACTAATGTTGTACATGCTAGTTTGTTATTCTGCAGATTATGTTTTCAATTTGTTTTCAATATATGGTGAATGTAACAGAATAGTTGAGACAACAGTTCGAACATTTAACAACAGAATCCTTTATTTGGCTCCAATGAATAGAACAAAATTCAGCAGAATTAAAAGTAAGTCGTCAAGTCATGGAATAACACGACGCGTTGTTAAACGTTTCAAAATTGAAGACAATGAAATAATGAAATTATAGTTCTTGCATATTTTGAAGCATGCCTACAAAGTTCGTTAAGAAGTAGGTCTAAAGATTTGGGTTTATCTATCTGAGCAATACACAGAATATTGAGAAAGCACAATATGCATAATTAGTGAATTTTCATTTAAAAAAAATTCACTAATAGAGAGGTATTGATGGTGAGACTTTGCAAAAATTCTTTCAAATGAGTGCGAACTAGGACCCCTAGAAGCCATATCCGGGGTCAGTTTCAATTTTTATATGTTTATATATATATATATATATATATATATATATATATATATATATATATATATATATATATATATATATATATATATATATATATATATATATATATATATATATATATATATATATATATATATATATATATATATATATATATATATATATATATGTATATGTATATGTATCCGTCTGATAACTCAAAAAATAATTAACCGATTTCAATGAAACTTGGCAAGTGCCTTTCTTTTATAAATGGCGTGGATGAGTTCGTTAGCCAGAAAAATCGGACGGGGTTTTCCGGGAAAATTTTGAGTTTTCTTTCGAAAATTTTTCTCCGAAAGTAACAAAGCTGTTTTAATGAAATTTACTACATATGTTGCCTCAGGCGAGATCTTACTACGTACCAAAATTCAACTTTCTAAGTTTAGAGAAAATTAAGTTATTCAAATTTTAAATTTTCTTTCGAAAAATTTTTTTTCTCCGAAAATTACAAAGTTATTTTAATGAAATTTTGTGGATATCTTGCCTTAGGAAAGACCTTACTACGTATTAAAATTAAACTCTCTAAGTTTATAGAAAATTGAGTTATTTAGATTTGAAGCATTTAATAAAAATTCACTACAATAACGCACTTGCTGCGTTCGGAATTTTTTTTTTGTTACAGTTTCATGGTTATTAATTATTTTTGATTTTTTACTTTGTTCAGAAACGGTGCGTCGTACAGAAAAATCGAAAGAGAGCTTTTTTTCTCACAAATTGAATGGGGAATTCAAAATTGATCTTTATTTATCAATTAATTATCAATTTTTCTTTAGAAATATCCAGTAACGTGCTAGTACGGACGCCACTGGCAAAACAAAAATAATTTTTTTCATTGCAAAACGTGCTTCCTCGATGGTAGTTAACGCGTACAAAATTTCATCCAAATATCTCCAGCCGTTTGGCAAAAATTAATAAATCTGTTTTTTTTTCAAACCAAATTTGAACACCCAGTATGTTCTTATCGAATCATTTTCAGAATATAGTTCATAAAGCAAACTCATGTCATTTTTCGATTCTCTATCGTTCCTTGAATTTTCCGCATTGAAAACCGGACCACCCTGTGTATATCACACCGATAACTCAAAAAATAATGGACCGGTTTTGATCAAATTTGGTGAGTATCTTCCTTTTGCAAGTAGCCTGGATAAATTCGTTAGCCAGAAAAATCGGACCAGTTTATCCGGGAAAATTTTAGCTTTCCTTTCGGAAAATTTTTATATATCTGTAAATAACAAATGGCAAACAAATTTGGTACGCAGCTTTATATTACAAAAAGTTCTAGACGCAGCAAGTGCGTTATGGTAAGGAATTTTTATTAAATCTTTTAAATTTGAATAACTCAATTGTATGTAAATCTAGACAGTTGAATTTTGGTACGTGGCAAAGTCTTTTACAAGGCAACATATCCACCAAATTTTATTAAAATAGCTTTGTAACTTTTGGAGAAAAATTTTTTTTTCGAAAGAAAACTTAAAATTTAAATAACTCAATTTCCTATAAACTTGGAAAGTTGAGTTTTGGTATGAAGTAAGGTCTTCCCCGAGGCTATATATGCACCAAATTTCATTAAGATGATAGATTTGTAATTTTCGGAGAAAAAAATTTTTTTGGAAAGAAAACTTAACATTTTTCCCGAAAACCGTGTGCGATTTTTTGGCTAACGGACTCATCCAAGCCATTAATAAAAGAAAGGTACTTGCCAAGTTTCATCAAAATCGGTTAGTTATATTTTGAGTTAGCGGTTGGATACATATATATATATATATATATATATATATATATATATATATATATATATATATATATATATATATATATATATATATATATATATATATATATATAAACATATAAAAATTGAAACTGACCCCGGATATGGGTCCTAGGGGTCCTAGTTCGCGCTCATTTGAAAAACTTTTTGCAAAGTCTCACCATCGATACCTCTCTATTAGTGAATTTTTTAAAATAAAAATTCACCAAAATGTGAACCACATGCCAAAATCTAGATACAGAATAAAGGAAAAAGTTATGAGCATTTACACACAAAAATTGGGTGCCACTGGTGACCAGAAAAACGCAGCAAGACCAAAATACTGTGTGTTAAACAAAATCTACTGAATATTACACACAAGGACTATCTTTTCTTACAAAATTTACTGAATATTACACACAAGGACTATCTTTTCTTATAAAATCTAGTGAATATTACACACAAGGACTATCTTTTCTTGTCTCAAAAAGGTCAAGAAATACGATAAAAATTACTTTGAAAATTTTATAGTTTTTCTTCTGAAATTGTCAAAGTGACGTTAAAACAACAAAACCTGTCATGTGCTCCATAGCCGAGTTCGTTAGAACGCGCGTATTAGCATTTCACTTTTTACAGTCCATATTTGCCACAAAATCGTAAATATTGTACCCACCGATAATGACTTTATGTTAACATCGTCACACTCAACCGCTTTTGTTCATGATGATCTAACAATGATAAATATTTGGTAGATAAAGCTCTGTGGAGGAGTACAGAAAGATAAAATGTATGTATATGTGTTACAAATAGATCAAACAATGCTTTGTTTTTAATTAGACAGTCGGATTCCCCGTTCTGAGCTGACCGTTAATAAATACGTGAAATGTCAAAACACTTAAAACTCTGAACATCAATAACGTTCAAATCTAAAAATTTAATGAATACGGTTGAATTTAGACCAGCGCACACGTCCACTAGTATGGTTTAATAGATTAAAATAAAAATTTTTTGCAAATGAGCGCGAACTAGGAACCGCCTAGAACCCATATACAGTGCTAATGCCAGTTTTTATCTGTTTGTATAATATATACAGGGTGGCGCATTTCTACGGTAAAGCTCAATATTGCCGTTACTAGAAAAATTGTATAGGTTAATTTATAGGGCGTCTTGAGCTGCAACATTATAAACTTATTTCGACAATCCCAGACCGGCTCATAAGTCGTTGGTGATACAAATTTTCTTTTTTTAAATCGAACACCTCTTGCATTTTCCATCGAATTATAATGCGTTTCTAAAAAACAAATTGATAACGTTCATTGTTTTCGGGTTTTTCAATTGTTTGACATTTTTAGCACATATCAAAAATTATGATACGGCGTTTTTATCAATATAGAGCAGAGTCCCATGAAAATGGCGCATTCGCAGAGGTTATATTATTCGTAAAAAAATGAAGCCAATTTTTGTGTTTCCGTAGAAATCATAGTTTGTAAAATTTTTGTGAAATTTTGGTAAGTAATAATAAATATTTAATAAGTTATTGTAAAAAAAATATTTCCGGATTTTCGAGAAAAAAAGTGTGCAAATTTTCATGATTTTTTTTTTTTTGTAAGTTGTGTCGAAAAGCTTTTTGTGAATAATTATATCTTGGTAAGTGGGTAAATAGCTTGATGAAAATTCACTAAAAAGTTAAACAACTTCATTTAATTCTAAATATAAATATCTATGAGCTGAGCGTTTAATATTCAAAAAAATTCTGGACGCAGCAAGTGCTTATGGTAGTGAATTTTCATAAAATTGTTTTTAATACCAAATATGTCAAATTTGGTTACCCTATAACCTATGTAGTAGAAACAATGTGCCGTGTTTAATCAAAATAACTTTCTTGTTTGAAAATGTACAAAAATTTCCGAAAGTAAACTTAAAGTGTTCCAGAAAAAAACTGTTTCTTGGCCAACCTTATAGGTGAATGGCAAATTGAGCTATTCAAATTTGAAGCATTTAATGAAAATTCGCTACCATAACGCACTTGCTGCGTCCCGAATTTCTTTTCTTAGAAATATGCATTATTTTTTAATGGAAATTGCAAAAATGCAATAAGGCGTGTTCGATTAAAAAAATGTTTTTAATAGCAAATACGAGCAGGGATCAATCTGATTATCGCTATAGCATATCTAGTAGAAACAATGTACTATATTTTATCAAAATTACTTATTGTTTGAAAATGTAAAAAAAGTTTCCGAAAATAAACTTAAATATTGGTTAGCTAGTTTACGTTAATAGCAAATTGAGTTCTTGAAATTTGAAGGATTGAACGAAAATTCGCTACCAAAACGCACTTACTGCGTCCAGATTTTTTTCTTACAAACATCCATCATATTTCGATAAAAAATGCAAAAATGCATTAACGAATTTGTTCTACGAAAATTAACTAAAAATTATAAGCGATTAAACCACAAACTTAACTAAACCAACAGCCAAAGCATCAGAGAAAGGGTCTATTTGAAATGAGTTTTCTGTAAATATTTCAGTAAATATAATATAAATAATATTTCAGGCAATGGCGGTTGAAGCTGAAAGTTAAGTGTTCGCGGAACACTCTTCTTGCAACATTTTCTTTTCACAATCCGTATTTGTTTCACGTTCTTTGCCTAAACATTGCCAATTTTGACGTTTCAAATCGCGACTTTGACGTTTTGAGGAAAATCCCAATTTATTTTTCCTTAAATGCCTATAACTTTTTTATCTTTTAACCTACAGAGCTAAATTTTGGTAGGTAGATTTTACCTATCATGATATAAACCGGCATACCAAATTTGGTTGCCCTTACTTTGTTAATTACGGAGATATGATTTTTTTTTAAAGAAAACACAAAATTTGCCGGGAAAACCTGCGCCGATTTTATTGGCTAATGAACTGATCTAAGCCACTTGCAAAAGGAAGGTATTCTCCAAATTTAATCAAAATCGGCCCATTTTTTTGGGGTTATCGGTGTGATACATATTTATATATATATATATATATATATATATATATATATATATATATATATATATATATATATATATATATATATATATATATATATATATATATATATATATATATATATATATATATATATATAAATTGAAACTGACCCCGGATATGTGTTCTAGGGGGCATAATTAGCGCACATTTCAAAAAAAATTCAAAAGTCGGGATCTCCTCATTAGTGAATTTTTTTTAAAGAAAATTATATATATAATAATATAATTTGAGTCTATACCCGTCCGATCACTCAGGGCTCCTGTAGAACCCAGTGTTGTAGTAGATTAACATTAGTCCCTAAATCTAATCGTACTTGTGACACCCTATAGGTAATTCGAGTTTATTTAATTCTCTTTTTTTAGCTCGTAAACGTGGCTATTTTGTTATTTTGACGGCGTTTGTAGTGGCCAAATCCTGATATTAAAACAATAATTTGATGTGACGTGAATTAATGACATCGGGTCATGTATCACCTTAACAATTGTAGATATGCAGTTAAAATTTTATGAGGCAGAAACGATAAGTTACTATTTTTAACCCAGTCGGCCGGTCTTAATAGAAATATATTAAGGTAGTGTGGTTGGCCAATCAGGACAATTAATGGAAAATCGGAATAGGTCTGTGTTTGTGGGTGTTTGCTAATTTTTAGTGAATTTTCATTAAGATAATTCTCTAAAAGAGAGGTAACGATGGTGATACTTTTGGAAAAATTGTTCAGATAAGCGGGAATTAGGGCCCCTAGAACCCATATCCAAGGTTCGTTTGAACATATATACAGTATGTCCCGAACTGGATGGGAATGTGTTGCCATATCAGTTATTATTAGAGATAAGGAGACGGTTAAATTAGCAATGTATTGTAGAATTTCATGCTCGTTTCAAATATGACTTGTATTTTGCCCTGCCTCTTTTCGTTTTCGAGTTATTTAGAAAAAAAATTGTCGATATCTTTTTTCTTCAATATCTAAGTAGGCGTTGATCTGACATGTGTAAGACTTGCACCTTATCAGGACATTTTTTACAGAGTAATCTTTTTTGCTATTCTCAACTTTGGACTGTCATTTGTCTTTGAGCTACAGGTATCAACGTTTGTTTTTATTATCGCAGCCATATTGGATTTTTTGCTCATGTGATAGCCTGTGAGAAGAGCTTTCGAATGATGTACAACATGCTTGAGAAATCTTGTAATTGCACTGACAATTTTGAAAATGGTTCTCGCTCATTTGAAGAAATCTTTTTAAAATTCATAAGTCGCGGTCTTCTTAATAACGATTTTTTACTACGAAAATTTGCTAAAATATAGACTATTAAACCGTAAACTCTAGCTGAAACTACTGCCAAAGCATCAGAAAGAGGGTCTATTTGAAATGGATTTTCCGAAAATATTTTGTGAAATGAAGGACAATGATGGTTGAAGCTGAAACTTAAGGCTTAACACACTTATTACGACGTTTCTTCTACATAATCCGTATTTGTTTCAGATTCGTTGTCTGAAAATTATACAATTATAAAATTTAAAAAAAATCTGCTACTTCCTGGCCTTTTTGCGCCAAGAAAATTTAACCGTTGGATGTAATATTCAATGGGTCTTGTTAATGACACAAAATGTTTTGTTCTTGTGCTTTCCTCTGATCACCAGTGGCACCCAATTTTTTTTTTCTTTAAATGCCCATAACTTTTTTCCTTTAACTTGGAGATCTGAATTTCGGTAAGTATGGTAAGTTTGATAGTAGAAACGTATATGCCAAATTTTATTGTCATAGCTCTGTTATTTTTGGAGATACAAAAATTTTCCGAAATAAAACCCAACATTTTCTGGGAAAAACTGGTTCGATTTCCCAGGCTAACGAACTTATCCAAGCCACTTACAAAAGGATGGTACGTAGCATATTTCATCAAAAGCGGCCATTATTTTCTGAGATATCGATATATATATATATATATATATATATATATATATATATATATATATATATATATATATATATATATATATATATAAACAGATAAGTTCATTAGTGAATTTTTCGTTATACGAAAAATTCGCTAAAAAGCCTGGATAGATGCCCATATGGTAGGAAATGAGGTGATAATGTCGGATTCACAAGCTTGACTTTTAGCGTTACAGAATTTTAACCCACCTAGCTGTAGAAATGATTGTATAGCAAAAATTGCTGAACTCCTTAACAAGATAACAACGATTGGTAGTGATCTTCGTATGGGTTAAATGTCGCATAGGCATCTCCGGAAATGAGATCGTCGATGGACTGTCTAGAGAGTCAATCGGTTCAGAATTCAGGAGTCCAGTAAAATAGATTGACTCTTAAAGACGTAAGCGCTGACATCTCCAGAGATATTACCTTTATCTGGTCAAAACAATGGCAAGAGTGCGTTACAAAGTATAGCAATCCATACACCTTGCCTCTACCCAGAATTACCAACACAATTATCGAAGAATGGCCCGCTTACAAGGACACAAACAAGTAACATAGTTAGGCTCAAATTTAATTATGGAGCGTATCCATTACATGTTAGTCGAATTGGTGTCCGTAACAATGCATATTGTGAATGTGATGGAGAAACCGAGGCGGATTTCAATCACATACTGCTGGCTTGTCCACTTTATACAGAAACAAGCAGAAAGTTTTTCAGGCCCTTAGAGTTAATAAATATGTATTGTCCCTTCAATATAACTCATTTGCTAAGTTTTGAATGTACGAACATGTATATATTGCTGATTAGATTCTTAAATGAAGCACAAACCACATTATAGAATTCTGGCAAATTATTTACTTTCTTTCTTTTATGATTATTTTTGTTTGTTATTATGGTTGTCATTGTTTTTTTTTTTTAGAATTAGTAAGTAAGTTGTAGCACATTAATTTTTTTGGAAGTTTTATCAACTCGTTTAAAAATTATTCACAGTTGAAGATGCAAAAATGCATTTCACTGATTCCGATAAGAAATGTGCTGATAGTCAATGTTTTTTTTGGTTTGTAAACAAAAAATTGACTATCAGAACATTTCTTATCGGAATGAGAGAAATGCGGTTTATTATTTCAGTTTATCGGTCGATTTGATACTTGATAGTACTGCCGGAAATTAATTTCACAATGGTGTATTCTGTAGATGAAAGAGTTGAAATAATTACTCTTTTTTTTTCAAAAACGATGACTGTGCCAACAGTACCGCAAATTTGTTTAATGAACGACATCCGAACAGACATGTTAACAGAAAATACATTTTGGAGTTAGTTGCAAAGTTTCGACAAAGTGGTTCAGTAGCCAACAAAAAACGGGATCCTGAACGTAAATTTCCGGTTAGAAATGAGACTACTGAGATTGAAGTTTTAGGACAAATTGCTGCAGACCCAACTTTGAGCACGAGAAAATTGGCCACTGTTTCAAACATCAAAAGAAGAAATATTCAGCGAATATTGAAGCATCATAAATTTCACCGATATAAAATTCATCTTGTACAACAACTGAATGAAGATGATTTTGATCGGCGGCTGTAGTTTTGTGAAATTATGACTGCACGAATAGCTGATAACGGGAACTTTCTGTTCAATATCTGTTTTTGAGACGAGTGTACATTTTTATTAAACTCTACAGTCAATCGTCATAATTGTAGTTATTGGGCAGATAATAATCTAAGAAATGTTCACGAAGTCCACACTCAAACTCCACAGAAATTGAATGTCTGGACTGGCATATTTTGGAGACCGTTTAATCGGACCAATTTTTCTTGATGGCAATTTGAGTGGCGAAACGTATTTGGAGTTACTAGAAGATATCGTTTACCCTCTACTAATTGACATTGTTGAAAATGATGATCGCTATCAAGAAAATCAATTAGTGTTTCAACAAGATGGAGCTCCTCCGCATTTTTCACAACGTGTTAGGGAGTTTTTGAACAGAGAGTTTCCAGGACAATGGATTGGGCGTAGTGGTGCTATTGCGTGGCCCCCTAGATCACCGGATTTAACTCCTTTAGACTTCATTCTATAGGGCCATTTAAAGAGTAGAATTTACGCAACGGAACCGCAGTCTCTGGAAGAATTACGACGACGCATTGTTGAAGAATGTCGTCTAATAACTCCACAAATGCTCCAGAATGTCAGAGCTCGTTTTGAACAAAATTTGTACTTTTGTATGGAAGCTGATGGTCAACAATTTGAACACTTACTTAACTGAATAAACATTTTTGAACGTTTGGTTTTGTTTTTTAGTTTTTTTAACGAAAAATTGTGCATTTCTTATTACAATGAATGAAATACGCTCTTGCAACTCCAAATGTGAATAATTTTTAAACGAGTTGATAAAACTTTCAAAAAATTTAGTGTGCTGAATTCCGAAAAGAAAGAGCTTTGAAATGATGTAACACTCGACCCATGTTCCCTATTTAAAATATAAGGGTTGTTATCACCACCCTTAAGGGGTTGATGTGACAAAGTTGAGTTTTATGTCAAAACATGTCTCCCTCAATAATAAAATTGACGTGTTTCAGCGTTTCTTAAAAAAATTTCTCTGGACGCAAATCGGTCTGTTTCCTTTTCAATGCGTATATATATATATATATATATATATATATATATATATATATATATATATATATATATATATATATATATATATATACATACATACGTATAAATATATAAAAACGGGGGAAGAAAA
This sequence comes from Tillus elongatus, assembly GCA_964006375.1. Classification (NCBI taxonomy): domain Eukaryota; kingdom Metazoa; phylum Arthropoda; class Insecta; order Coleoptera; family Cleridae; genus Tillus; species Tillus elongatus. Next base: position 37,565,918 of record OZ023265.1, read on the forward strand.
AAAACGAGAGAAAGGCAGAAAGAGAAAATAAGAGAAAATGAAAACAGACGGGAAATCAAAGTGAAAGTATAGGAAAGGTAAAATTATTTGTAAAGAATGTCTATGCCATTCTAATTACTTTTTCTTGACGGTTCGATACTTGCTGCAAGACTGAATTTATAAAAGTCTGTGGTAAATGGAAGAGTAGATGCATCTTCCGAAGCCATCCCATATTCTTTGTACATACATACAGGACCTCTAAAACGGTGTGTTTAACTTTAAAGTATTAATTTGGTACTAATAGTGTACAATTCTTATGAGAAATCACTGCTATAACGCACTTGCTGCGTCCCTACATTTTTCAGCTTGTTTATCTAGAAAGTGCTTTCCAAAAAATTATTTATGTTTTCCAGTCAGCAGTCTGAAACATTGGTTTATACTAGCGTCACTTGTACATCTCAAGTTTTGAACATTTATATACATTTATTATGTAAACTACTTTTGCATAAACTCGTGAACAAAATTAAGTCACCGCTTTATACAACTGAGGTGATTACAATTAACGCTATTTAGATCTCCGAACAGAATGTATTGCCGCAATGTTAAAAACAAGTATCATTTTTGGACGCAGTCTTCATTGTATTTATTCTATACAAAACGACTGTTGCGTGTTAATTGGTGAATTGCGTGTTTGTTTAGAAGAAATAAGTTTTGTTTTTAATTTATTTTTAATTGAGTTAATTTTGCTAGAAATTTCACACAAAAATACTTGTAAAAATAGATTTGATACACCTTTCAGCGACAAACTGACGAGAACATATGTTTCTAGTAGAAGTATTTATTAAAAATAAAATAAATTAGCATTTGTTTTCAATAAACATTTCTGAAAGTAGAAGCATTCCATGTTATATTTTTAGCGAATTTTTCGTAAAACGAAAAATTTACTAGTGGGGAGATCTGTGTTTATATATATATATATATATATATATATATATATATATATATATATATATATATATATATATATATATATATATATATATACATACAGGATATTTCAAAAATGATGGTCTATCTTACAGGTACACATTCAGCACAAAAAATAAGACTATTTTTTCATATAAACATGGGTCCGCAAATGCTTAGTTTTTTAAATATAGCATGTTTAACAAAGTGGTTTCCATCGTTACGGGACTTGACTTTTGCGTTTTCGTCGTAACATATACTACATTTGACTTTTACGTTTGGGACTACTCACTATTTTTAAGTAATTAATTGTATTGTCCGTAATTTTTCTAATTAAATATGGAAGTCTTTACCAAGAATGAACTAACAGACATGCATGTTATGTATTCACGGGCTTTTGGTAACTGTTATGAGGCGAAACGACTGTTTGAAGAAGCCTTCCCAAATCGGAGAACTCCAGACAGAAGGATGTTTCAACGGATTGACATCCGTCTGCGAGAAACAGGTACATACTTACATTATCTAATACATCGATCTGTCTCTTTCGAATATATATATATATATATATATATATATATATATATATATATATATATATATATATATATATATATATATATATATATATATATATACCAGGTACCCTTAATAAAGTTACTGCTGGTCGAGGCAGACCACGAAGTGCACGAAATCCTGATTTTGAAGAGACTGTTCTGGATGAAATTGAACAAAATCCAAAAATAAGTACTGGCCAATCATCTGGGAGCATCCAATGCAATGATGTGGCGAGTTCTTCACGAGCAACAATTGCGTCCATATCACATCCAACGTATGCAGGCACTATCCCCCGAAAGAGATTTTATGCCTCGCCTACAATTTTGCCAATGGTTTCTTCAACATAATAATGTAGGGAACTTGTTGAATTGTGTATTGTTCACTGACGAGTGTGGATTTAGGCGCGACGGGATCGTCAATTTTCGTAACAGCCATATTTGGGCTGACGAAAATCCCCACGCAGTTTTTGAAAGGCATCATCAACAGCAATTTTTCTTAAATGTATGTGCTGGAATTGTAGGGTGTAATTTCATAGGACCAATTTTTTTACCTCACAGACTTAATGCTACATCTTATCTTGAATTCCTGCAAATAAACTAAATGGGTTATTAGAAAATGTACCTCTTGACATAAGACATAACCTGTGGTTTATGCATGACGGATCCCCCCCACATTTCGCCCTAAATATCAGAAATTACCTAAGCAATACTTTTGGACGCAGATGGATCGGACGCGGTGGACCTATGGACTTTTATTTATGGGGGCATCTCAAAAGTATTGTTTATGAAGCAAATGTTGAAAATGGGGATGATCTGAAGCAAATAATTGTACTTGTATGCGAACAAATTAGAAATACACCAGAAATATTTTGAGCATTTAGTCAGTATCATAAAATGTTATAATTTTTTTTGTTTGTTGTTTTATTTGTTGTTAAAATTTGCAGACAATACAATTAATTACTTGAGAAAAAATAATTTTTGAGCGACATCTACATACTAAAATTGAAATATCTCGAAAATGGTGTGTCTGGGAGATTTGGATCAAATATAAATTTTTTGCTTACAATTGATAAGGGCTGCAATGTTACTATACGGTAGGTCGATATTACTGGGTGTCAAAAAAATATAGCCAATTGAATGCAAGCATAGTCTTACAGGTGGCGCCCTCTACCAGCAGTGTTATTAACAATAACATATTTAAATTTCTTGCCCTCAAAAACCCCCGCATGCCAACTTTTACGCAAAAATTTTAATTTGACTCAGACTTATTCTTGAAAAACTGACACAAACAAATAACTTTAACACGCTGTAATTAAAAAACTAAGCATTTGCGGACCCATGTTTATATGAAAAAAATAATCTTATTTTTGTGCTGAATGTGCACCTGTAACATAGACCATCATTTTTGAAACACCCTATATATATCACACCGATAACTCAAAAAATAATGTGCCGATTGTGATGAAATTTGGTATGCACCTTCCTTTTGCAAGTGGCGTGGATAAGTTCGTTAGCCAGGAAAATCTGACAAGTTTTTCCGGGAAATTTTTTGAAAACGCTACATTTTTGTAAGTATAAGAGTAACTGGAATGAGACTTTACATGTGGCTATAAATAGCGCAAATAAACCTATGTTGTGAATTTTAAGTAATTTGGTACACAATATTTAGTTATTGTAGTAATTGTTTTTAAGTAGCTGAATAACCCTAGAAGCACCGGAAAAGTTACTACAAAATCTTTGTTTAAAAATGCACAATTTTAACATGAATTCTAAATTTTTAACTCAATAATTAGCGGGTTTTCATTTAGGTACTTAAGGTGGGTAACTAAACTTTTAAGAAGGGACTAGAGGTGTTTCAAGCGGCCTTCGTTGCCGAGTTGAGAAGTCGACTGGAACTTCTCAGTTCGGACTCGGAGGACGGCGGTTCGAGACTCACCGGCAGAGGATTGATTTTTCAATCACTTCTGTCGTTGAGACAGAGCCAAGGTGGAGGGTAGGTTAGTTTAGATGAGCAAAACGGGCCTAATTGCCAGTAAGCATCTTGCCTTTACCTTGTATGTCTGAAGATAATTCACTATTTTTAATCAAGCTAGCGATAAGATATGGTCTAAAATGCTTCCACTCGCTATCATGGCACGATTCATAATACAATAATTAACTAACCACCAAAAAAAATGGGGCCACCCCTGGACTTTTATCGAACAATCTATGAACATACACAAGAAAAAACAAATATAATGCCGAATGGAGAGACCCCCTTTTAGTGAATTTTTATTTAAAAAAATTCACTAATAGAGAGGTATCGATGGTGAGACTTTGCAAAAAAAATTTCAAATGAGCGCGAACTAGGACCCCTAGAACCCATATCCGGGGTCAGTTTCAATTTATATATATATATATATATATATATATATATATATATATATATATATATATATATATATATATATATATATATCCAACCGATAACCCAAAAAATAATTAACCGATTTTGATGAAACTCGGCAAGTGCCTTTCTTTTATTAATGGCTTGGATAAGTTCGTTAGTCAGGAAAATCGGACAAGGTTTTCCGGAAACATTTTGAGTTTTCTTTCAAAAAAAATTTTTTTTTCTCCGAAAGTTACAAAGCTATTTTAGTGAAATTGTATGGGCATATTGACTTGGTAAAGAGCTTACTACATACCAAAATTGAACTTTATAGGGTTATAGAAAATTGAGTTATTCAAATTTTGAATTTTGTTTCGAAAAAAAATCTTCACCGAAGATTACAAAGCTCTTTTAATGAAATTTGGTGAATATGTTGCCTTGGGAAATGCCTTACTACATACCAAAACTCAACTTTATAAGTTTATAGAAAATTGAGTTATTCGAATTTGAAGCATTTAATAAAAATTCACTACCATAACGCACTCGCTGCGTCCCGAACTTTTTTCTTTAAACAAATCAATGTTGAAGGTAGAGATTAAATTAAATTCAAATTAATAAATTCATCTCTGGGTGATGTCGACTTTGTTAACGAAACTGTCGAAAATGAAAAATCAGGTTGTGGTAAATTGGGTTTTACTAGTTGTACTTCTGTTAGGTGGTATCAAGGGATATTTGCAAGTAAATAATGTTGTTTCAGTACAATCTACTTAACTGTGTTTGTCAACTTTATCATCACTAATCCTTATCTATTTTTATACGGGGATATATATTGTAACGATTTACATGAAGTGTTTAGTTCTAAAGGTCAGTGTCGGAATAAATGATGAATGGATTCGCATTTTCAAAAACACTTGAAGAAACCTAAAAGATGACGCGCATTTTCCGGTTAAAAAATTGTTTTGCAAATTTAATTTTTCAGGAGGGATTCTTGCGTCTATTACAGATAGTGTAGCTTGGATAAACAAACGGTTTTTCCGGAGAATCGCGGTAGTAGATAATCTTCTATTGACATATTTACATGATCATAGTATAAGACAACGTGACTACGCCGTTTACTAGCATGTTTCAGCAGTTCCTATAGTATTTCGTCTGAAGCCAACAGTGTTTTCTTAACCTTTTTTATTTATTTTTTTAATGGAGGACCTAGATCATCGTATCTCTTCTTACGCAAAATAAAATTATTTAGCATAACATTATTCTGTATGTTGTATTAAGAAGCCTTACCTCATGTTTGTAAAAATACAATTATATATATATATATATATATATATATATATATATATATATATATATATATATATATATATATATATGTAAACAGGGTGATCAGACCACTTGTACCAGTCGTTTATAAGCCTACTGGATGCTCTAAGGAAAAAATAAGATATGTTTATATATCCAAATCGATTGGTGATAGAACCAACTTCCGGGGCAAACCAGAAATGGGTCGTTCTGACCTGAATTTTAAATTTTTAAACGGAACATGGTATTTTTTATTAGAGATTTTGGTTACATGTAAAAAAATAAGAACCTTTTATCCAAACCACTTTCCCGATACATGTCACCATTAACCTTGAAAATATGCTCTTAACACAAACCAGACTCAACGACAAGGACGTGGCTGTTGTGTGTAGGGAGAATGGATGGCATAAATGTAAGCTTTTATAAATGTTCAAAGTGTCTGCCACCTTGATTCACACATTTCTGGATCCGTGTTCGAACGCTGTCGGTAGCTCGCAAGATTTCTACGCCGCTCAACGACTGACAGGCTTCCCGGATTCGCACCTTCATATCATCCTTTGTTGTGGGTTGATGTCCGTAAACAATATCTTTGGCCCGGCCGGAAAGAAAAAAATCCAGGGGTATCAAATCTGGTGATGAAGGCGACCAGGTGGATGGAGACCCTTCTCTTCCGATCCACCGTCCAGGGTACAGGTTATCAATGACTTTTTTTTTAATTTTAACAACACACCACGAGGGCTTACAGCCTAAAAATTATCGTACCGTGGGTGTTGACAAGGAGGAAAGAGGCAACTTGTTAATTCTGGACTTGAAGGTTTGGAGGTTCGGAGGAGAAGGAAAAACATGTGCCGGCAAGGAATTCCACAACTTGGAAGTCCTCGGGACAAAAGAGCGGGCATAACAAGATGTTATATGTCTGGTGACCTGGACAGTAAAAGGGTGCATTCGCTCTGTTCCCCTGGTAGATCTGTTGGGGGCAGCAGGTGGGGGAACTATGGAGGAAAGCTCCTCTGAGCAGTGCCCGTGCAGATGTCTATAAAAGAGAGAGGTCACCAACGGCACGTCGGTGGGAAAGGGATGGCACAGCCTTTGGGTGAGGGTAGGGTCACTGATGAGACGTATAGAATACACATATGAATTGAGTCCAGGATAGAGAGTGTAGAAGCGGCAGCTGCACCCCAGATGTGGGAGCAGTATTCGAGGTTTGGCCTTATTTGTGAAGTATATAAGGTATAGAGATTAGCTGGTGAAAAGTATTTGCGAACCCGGAAAAGGAAACCTAATTTCTTAGCAGCCGCTTCTGCAATTGATGTGACATGTTGGTGCCAATTAAGATTTCGATCCACAGAAATGCCAACAAGAGAAAATGACTCATTACTTTGAATAACTTGGTTGTTCATTGTGATGGGTCTAGGGCTGGTGTATCTCTTATCAGAAATAAAGCAAGACTGAGATTTGGTGGGGTTGAATTGTACAAGATTTCTACTTCCCCAGTCTAATATTTTTTGGAGATCCACGGAGACAGAACCCTCCACGAGTCTGCGATTCTCATCTAATTGTGCTAAAGAGACAGGCTTAGAATATTGTATATTTGAGTGGAGGGTGCTGTCGTCCGCGTAACTGTGAACTGGGTTGGATGTGCTAGAGAGGAGGTCATTGATGTGGAGAAGAAACAAAGTAGGGGCTAGAGCTGAACCTTGAGGAACTCCTGCATTAATTGGATACAGTTTAGAGGAATGGCCATCCACAACAACAGAAATGCTCCTGTTGGAGAGGAAATTTGCTGTCCAGGTACAAAGTTTTGGTGGTAGGCCATAGGCCGGAAGTTTATTAAGCAGCGCTGCGTGCCAGACCTGGTCGAATGCTTTGGATATGTCTAGAGCAACAATCTGAGATTCACCGTGTAGTTCCATAGACTTGTTCCAAGAATGGGTGACAAAGGAAATGAGGTCGGCAGTCGATCTGCGCTGACGGAATCCATACTGCCTGTCGTGGATTAGACTGTGTTTTTCAAGAAATTTTAGTAATTCGGTGTTTATATATACTTTTCCTTCACTTTAGAGCCGACTGAAAGGAGAGAAATAGGCCTGTAGTTGCTAGGAAGCGCTTTGGATCCTTTCTTGGGGATGGGTTGTACTCTAGCAGTTTTCCAGTTACTAGGGAATATGCCTTTATTGTAAGATATCTGAAACAGACGAGTCAGGACAGGAGCAAGTTCTGGTGCGCATTTTTTGAGAACAATTGCTGGGATCACGTCAAGGCCAGAGGCTTTCCTGGTATTAAGAGAAGAGAGCATCTTTCGTACCTTTTTAGTTTTAAAAATGATATCAGTCATTTTATGCGCGACATTGGGGACTGTTGGTGGTTGAACATTTGGAGGTGGGTTGAGAGTAGAATTGCCGGCAAACAACGAAGCAAAAAGTTCAGCCTTGCCCAGGGCGGTAGAAACAATTTCATCCCCTGAGACAAGAGGTGGGAAGGTGCTTTTTCAGAAATTATTCCCAATAGATTTAGCAAGAGTCCAGAAGGGTTTGCTGCCGTTGGAGCTTGAGAGGACTCTGTTTTTGATGTGGTTATTTAACGAGTTTTTTTTGCCTCAGAAAGAATGCGGACATAGCGGTTTCTTGCGTCGTTAAATGCTTGACGATTTTCTTGACTGGGATTGTGTAGAAGCGTTTTGTGAGCTTTGATCTTTTCAAGTCTGGTCTTGTCACAGGATTTAGAGAACCAGGGCTTTTGAGTGGCTGAAGTGGTTTTCTGTGTACGTGGAATAAATAATTCCATGCCAGCTTGGATAATTTCGGTGACGTTTTGTGAGATATCAGAGAGGTCAGGATGAGAGAAGCAGACAGACGCCCATGGAAATGAGGAAAAGTAATCCCGCATTTCGTCCCAGTTTGCGGAGTTGTAGTGCCAAACGATATGTGGGTGTGATGACTGTGTGACCTCGTGTTGCATTGCGCAGGAAGCAGTGACCATGCCGTGGTCTGAGCGACCCAGGGGGGCGGTGACTGTTATCTTATAGCATTCAGGTTTTGTAGTAAGAAGGAGTTCCAAGGGATTTGAGCTGTGTGTTGGGATGCGAGGAAAGTAAGTAGGTTGCTGAACCATATTGGCTAAAGAATTGCTGATTGCAAAGGCCTCCGCTGCTCTCCCTTGTGGATCCGTTTTTGAAGATCCTAGCCATTCCTTATTATGGACATTGAAGTCACCAAGAATAGTGACCTCGGAGGAAGGATATTCAGAAATCAGATAGTCGGTTTTTTCAGAAAGGTAGTCAAAGAGCTGGACAAAGTTGTTGTCAGAAGGTGACCGGTAAATAAAACAGATGAATTTAGTTGCAGCCCTGAGAGAGAGTTTTATCCATAGTATGTCTTTTCTTCCAGCTTCTAAATTGGGGAGTCTGGCGCAGGGTAGATTGCTACGGACGTATGCGCACACGCCTCCATGCAATCTAAAGGAAGTAAGGAGCTCATACCCCGGGAAATTAAGGTGATTAGTGGCTGTTTTGGCACTGATTTGGGTTTCGGTGAGGAAGAGGAGTTGGGGCCTGTTAGCCTGGAGAAAATGGTGGACGGAGTTCAGGTTAGAATTTAGGCCACATATATTCGAAAAGGATATGTTAAATCTTGATGTTGTCGCCCTCTGTACACCCCTCTCCCGGAGATCCGAATGGAGGGGTATTTTGCCTCCGGAATATTTTGTACAAGGAGGAGCCATCATACTCCGACTCATACACCAGAACCGGAAACGTCCGTTGGGACTTCACCGGCCCCTTGATGTATGGGGTGGTACCTCCTCGGGCGTGAAAATAATCCTTTACTATTACGTAAAGGAAAATTCCACTACCACCTGCTAAACATTACGTGCTTCCAGCGAAAAATGATTTAGACAACCATCCTGCTGCATCCACATCGACTTGTATTGAGCGAGACGTTTCCAGAAGTTGACAGAGGACGTTGTCGATGAAGTCAGCGTACACATGGCCAGTTAGGATGCCATCGAAAAAGTAGGGCCCGATGAGGCCACACCATGTGATGAGTCTCCACAAATGCTGGTTGTCCACTTCTCGTAGCCAATGAGTATTTTTTGAGACCAGTAATCGGCATTGTGAATGTTGACCTCCCCATTGCTTTTGAATGTAGCCTCATCGATCGAGAGAATCGATAGATGGAACTCAAGATCTTTGGTTAATAGCCATTGGCAAAAAATAATACGTTTTTGATAATCCCTTGGTTCAAGTGCCTCATGCATGTTAATGTGGTAGGGATGACAATGATTATCTTTTAAAATCCTGCATATTGACATTTGACTCACTCCGGAATCCACCGCGATCCTCCTGGTTGAAATATGGGGGTTCATAGCAACAGCAGTCAAAATGTCAGGTGCCATTTCGTCTCTTACCGGCTGCTTAATCTGCTGATTCTTATTGTGTTGGGGTTGAATTTGACCAGTTGTTCGAAATCGATGCGCCAGGCGCCTGAAAACGTGGTGATATTGAGGAACACGGTCAGAGTACCTCTCTGCATACATTCCTTTGGCTTGTCTGTAATTTTGAAAACATTCGCCAAACACCATGAGCATATCGAAGCCTTCATCGTTCGAGAACATATTTACCTTGTCAAAAATGACACTTAATGGATTTTACGAGCAGTGACTAGATAATTGACAATGTTTGACAGCAATGTGTATTGCTGACATTTCTATGTTTACATCTGGTATTTGTTTGGTAGATACTTGTTTTCATTTTTTGAAAATCAGGAATGTGTTAACCACGTGGCACACACTTTAAACTTTTATGAACGCTTACATTGTCTGCCAGCAAGTCCCCCAACACACAACAGCCATGTCCTTGTCGTTGGGTCTGGTTTGTGTTAAAATTTATTTTCAAGGTTAATTTTGACATCGGTCGGGAAAGTGGTTTGGATAAATATTTCTTATTTTTTTATATGTAACCTAAATCCGCAATAAAAAACAAACGTTGATACCTGTAACCAAAAAACAAATGACAATCCAAATTTGAGAATAGCACAAAAAGATTACTCTGCAAAAAGGGTCATGATAATGTGCAAGTCTTAGACATGTCAGATCAACGCCTACTTAGATATTGAAGAAAAAAGAAATCGACAAATTTTTTTTTTTTTTCAAAATAACTCGAAAACCAAAAGAGGCAGGGCAAAATACAAGTCATATTTGGTACGAGCATGAAATTCTACAAAACATTAATAACATAACCGTCTTCCTATCTCTAATAATAACGGAGATAGCAATGCATTCCTATCCAGTTTGGGACACACTGTATAGAACCAGTACATATGTTGTGGGCTTGGTCCCCACTCATTTCCACATATTCTTCGGCATGTCCACATGGAGAGTTTGGCCCCGCGAATTACATTCTCTAACTGTACGTTCCAGTTGAGCTTCCTATCTAAAGTAACCGCCAGATATTTTGCCTGTTCCATAAATGGAATGGTTTCCCCCCTAAGGATAGGTGGTTTTAATTTATCCAACCTTCTTCTTCTGATAAATGGAACAGTGATGGTTTTGTGGGGGTTCACAGACATCTGCTCCCTCCGGCACCAACCAGCCACTACATTTAGCGTCTCTTGAAAAGTATTTGAAAGTTCCTCTTCAGAATTGCCTATAACCATTATGACAAGTATGACAAGATCATCCGCATACGCCTGGACCTCAACCTCAAACAGTTCCAGGATAGCCAGCACCCCCTCGCAGACCTGAAGCTGATCACTTCCCCCTGCAACGACGTAATAATTGTCCGATTGTGCAGCATGCTACCGATCCAGCCACAGATGGTAGGTTCTACCCATCTAGCGATAACAGCTTCGTAGAGGGAGTTAGGTAGTGCATTGTTAAATGTCGAAAAACACAGCCACCACCACCACCTCCCTGTTATCCAGGGAGTGTGATTTTCTCAACAATGTTATTGTTTAAGATATTCCCTCTAATGTGTTCGTCCAGTATTTTTTCCAATCCCTTTAGGAGGAATGAAGTAGGAATGAAGTAACACTGAGAGGTCTCAGCGATTTGGGTAGGAGGTCATTAGGTCCCAATTTGGGAATATATACACCCCTAGTCGCCGTCCACAGCTGGATGAAATATAGTTCCAAGCCAGACTGGCCCTATACAGCCTGATGAGGAATGGGAGGAGTGCCGCCAGTCCGTTTTGTAGCAGCACCGGAATCAGCCCCATCCTCCCTTGGCGCCTGGAATAGCTGTACATGCTCAACAGCACACTCCATCGCCGAAGCTGTGATGATTTTCCGAGCAACCCACCAGTCTTCACTTTGAGGGCGTTTATATCGACCCCGGCCGCGGGATTACCTCACTACTCAGGATCAGACAATCTGGAAAAGAGAAAACTAACCCAGCATAAAAATTGTTTCCTATGCTGTGACTGACTTAATATCACAACGCATTGTGTATGATAGTGTTACAAAGCACTTCAATAGATGTAGGTGCGGTGTTGCCACATCTCCAAAACTTCCCCAAACATCTGGGAAATTTTGCACAATCTGGCAACACCGCCTCCCCACCCCCTGAGGTGTCTGGGGTGACCCCCCACAGGCGAAGTCTCAACCCTCTAGGACCAGAAATAACGAAGTTACCAACTTGTACCCCGTCGGAACGGATAACTGAGGTCTGCACATTCCGAACATCCTGTATATACACCCTGTGTGCGCAGAGAACCCTTACACCCTGTATACGCAGAGAGATCTTATATTACGAGAAACACCTCTTGTGTAACATAGGAGTGATGACCACATTTGGATCACCTGTGTATACATCCCCCTGTATACACACGGGACCGATCTGTATTCACAGAACCTTCTAGTAAAAGAAGGTCCTGGAAAATTCTGGAATGGAACGCTCCAGAAACGTGGTGGATTGTACGGCGAGTATATAAGCGCGAAAGCAAGCCAGACAGTTCAGTTAGAGAATGTTGAAGTGACTTGAAGGAGCAGTAACCAGTGTGAAGTATTAAAGAGTAACTACTGTAGTGCCAGTATAATAACTTGTGTGCAGATTAGTGTAAGGCCAGATAAACTAAGTGTTCTGTGAGAGAGACATTCTAGAACTTTTATTGTATCCATATTTAGACAGTAAATTAAGTGTTTGGTGAGAGAGACATTCTAGAACTTTTATTGTATCCATATTTAGAGAGTAAATAAAGTTGTTTTGTTAAAATTTACAGTCTCACTTATCCAGAACCCGGAGAAAACGCAACAATAGTGTCTTTCATTTTCAGTATTATGATTATCTGATCCAGTTTTCTTCGTTATATAAAAAATATTTTCGAGTTTGCATTATAAGATGCTTTTTTAGGTCTACAAAAGCAATAAAATATATTTTTCTCAAGCCTCTTTTCTACTATTAATCGCATAAGAAAATAAAAATATTTACAAATATAATATGCCAGCAGTGTATATATAGCAAACATTCTGCGTGCTTACATCTAAAGTTTTGTTTCCCCCGACTTAATCTGGCGATAATGTGCAAGTCTTAGACATGTCAGATCAACGCCTACTTAGATATTGAAGAAAAAAGAAATCGACAAATTTTTTTTTTTTTTCAAAATAACTCGAAAACCAAAAGAGGCAGGGCAAAATACAAGTCATATTTGGTACGAGCATGAAATTCTACAAAACATTAATAACATAACCGTCTTCCTATCTCTAATAATAACGGAGATAGCAATGCATTCCTATCCAGTTTGGGACACACTGTATAGAACCAGTACATATGTTGTGGGCTTGGTCCCCACTCATTTCCACATATTCTTCGGCATGTCCACATGGAGAGTTTGGCCCCGCGAATTACATTCTCTAACTGTACGTTCCAGTTGAGCTTCCTATCTAAAGTAACCGCCAGATATTTTGCCTGTTCCATAAATGGAATGGTTTCCCCCCTAAGGATAGGTGGTTTTAATTTATCCAACCTTCTTCTTCTGATAAATGGAACAGTGATGGTTTTGTGGGGGTTCACAGACATCTGCTCCCTCCGGCACCAACCAGCCACTACATTTAGCGTCTCTTGAAAAGTATTTGAAAGTTCCTCTTCAGAATTGCCTATAACCATTATGACAAGTATGACAAGATCATCCGCATACGCCTGGACCTCAACCTCAAACAGTTCCAGGATAGCCAGCACCCCCTCGCAGACCTGAAGCTGATCACTTCCCCCTGCAACGACGTAATAATTGTCCGATTGTGCAGCATGCTACCGATCCAGCCACAGATGGTAGGTTCTACCCATCTAGCGATAACAGCTTCGTAGAGGGAGTTAGGTAGTGCATTGTTAAATGTCGAAAAACACAGCCACCACCACCACCTCCCTGTTATCCAGGGAGTGTGATTTTCTCAACAATGTTATTGTTTAAGATATTCCCTCTAATGTGTTCGTCCAGTATTTTTTCCAATCCCTTTAGGAGGAATGAAGTAGGAATGAAGTAACACTGAGAGGTCTCAGCGATTTGGGTAGGAGGTCATTAGGTCCCAATTTGGGAATATATACACCCCTAGTCGCCGTCCACAGCTGGATGAAATATAGTTCCAAGCCAGACTGGCCCTATACAGCCTGATGAGGAATGGGAGGAGTGCCGCCAGTCCGTTTTGTAGCAGCACCGGAATCAGCCCCATCCTCCCTTGGCGCCTGGAATAGCTGTACATGCTCAACAGCACACTCCATCGCCGAAGCTGTGATGATTTTCCGAGCAACCCACCAGTCTTCACTTTGAGGGCGTTTATATCGACCCCGGCCGCGGGATTACCTCACTACTCAGGATCAGACAATCTGGAAAAGAGAAAACTAACCCAGCATAAAAATTGTTTCCTATGCTGTGACTGACTTAATATCACAACGCATTGTGTATGATAGTGTTACAAAGCACTTCAATAGATGTAGGTGCGGTGTTGCCACATCTCCAAAACTTCCCCAAACATCTGGGAAATTTTGCACAATCTGGCAACACCGCCTCCCCACCCCCTGAGGTGTCTGGGGTGACCCCCCACAGGCGAAGTCTCAACCCTCTAGGACCAGAAATAACGAAGTTACCAACTTGTACCCCGTCGGAACGGATAACTGAGGTCTGCACATTCCGAACATCCTGTATATACACCCTGTGTGCGCAGAGAACCCTTACACCCTGTATACGCAGAGAGATCTTATATTACGAGAAACACCTCTTGTGTAACATAGGAGTGATGACCACATTTGGATCACCTGTGTATACATCCCCCTGTATACACACGGGACCGATCTGTATTCACAGAACCTTCTAGTAAAAGAAGGTCCTGGAAAATTCTGGAATGGAACGCTCCAGAAACGTGGTGGATTGTACGGCGAGTATATAAGCGCGAAAGCAAGCCAGACAGTTCAGTTAGAGAATGTTGAAGTGACTTGAAGGAGCAGTAACCAGTGTGAAGTATTAAAGAGTAACTACTGTAGTGCCAGTATAATAACTTGTGTGCAGATTAGTGTAAGGCCAGATAAACTAAGTGTTCTGTGAGAGAGACATTCTAGAACTTTTATTGTATCCATATTTAGACAGTAAATTAAGTGTTTGGTGAGAGAGACATTCTAGAACTTTTATTGTATCCATATTTAGAGAGTAAATAAAGTTGTTTTGTTAAAATTTACAGTCTCACTTATCCAGAACCCGGAGAAAACGCAACAATAGTGTCTTTCATTTTCAGTATTATGATTATCTGATCCAGTTTTCTTCGTTATATAAAAAATATTTTCGAGTTTGCATTATAAGATGCTTTTTTAGGTCTACAAAAGCAATAAAATATATTTTTCTCAAGCCTCTTTTCTACTATTAATCGCATAAGAAAATAAAAATATTTACAAATATAATATGCCAGCAGTGTATATATAGCAAACATTCTGCGTGCTTACATCTAAAGTTTTGTTTCCCCCGACTTAATCTGGCGATAATGCTCTGAATATAATACATTTTCATAGTGCGGACCAAACTGTAATGTGCCCTGAATAACAACGGAAAAGATTTGCTTTGTTGACGTCACAACAGTTTCTTCTTAGCCAATAAAAATTATTGTGAACATGACTTGCCAAGTAATTATCAAAAATTTAATGTATAGCACCTGCTGTTGGTTTCATGTTGTTAAAGATATAATGCGAAATAGCTCCTCAATATAACAGATAATTAATCAGTTGGGTGTAACAGATAGCGATAATAAACATACATGTATTTTCAGTACATAAATGTGACGTAAGTGAACAATGATTCTGATAACTTTTCATGCCTTATTTATATACAGAGTGTCAACGAAATAATAGAGCAGCTTAAAGGCCAGCCGCTGCGCTGGTCGCCTGAACGCCCGCGTGCAAAACCTACTATACTGCCTCCACCGCCATCCCCTGTTTTCATTGACTGACAATTCGATGTGTAAAAAAAGTAAAAAAGTAGATAGTTTTCAAAGTCAAACCATTTATTGTAATTTTAGGTACAGCAAAGTGGTGTATGATATTAATGTATTTTACGAAGAAAGAATTGATTTCCATCAAAACATTGCTGTTGTTAATTAAATAATTAACAAAAGTTAAAAGGAATAATAAAAAAGTTTCGTGGCTAAAAAGTAAATATAAAGATGTATGAAGAAGAGCATGCAATTTCAGGATTTGTCTGAATTTCTTAAGTTACTAAATCTGTCAGTTTCAAGTAAGCCAATTAAATACAAACAATGGGTGAATTCACCAGGCGCCAACAATCCCTAACACTTGAATTGTTTTGTAAAAAATGTTAATAAGTGCCAACAATTGTTGACACAACAATTCAACTGTTGGAAACTGTTAATTTGGTTAATTTTCGCTGACTAACTGAACATAATGCTGGAGCATGCGTAGTTAAGTAGCCGCGCACTGTTTTGAATTTGTGTATTCTCGAGTGTATTTTTTTAATTATCAATTCATGGAAACTTATTTGAAAATTTTCTAAAAGCGTTATGAAAATGATCTGGAATCTAATTTGATATTACATCCTCGTAATAATCCTCATTTTTCGTTTGTTTGGTTCTTTGAGGCGGCACTACATCCACTGACTGAGCTAAATTTTCTATCGCCAGTCCTAACACATTCATATCAGGCAGCTCATTAGCTAATTCCATGATAAAGTGAAGCAATAAAGGATATTCAAGTTTGGAATTTAATTTCTTTAATACAACTTAAAACTATTTTAAACTTTTAGATTTGTTATTTGATACATTTTTCGAACAATTAATATAATATTCATTGATTGTTGCTGCCCTTAGTTGGTGAAACTGGTCCATACTAGATACAGACTGGGAGACTACTTCTCTGACTTCACTGTTGAGTTTCGTTTCTGTAGGTGAAGGACGAAGCCAGCGCGTAAGCTAACTGGAGCAAGTGGCCCTTATGAATTCTAGATGTTATCGGATGTTCTTCAACGTTTCTGTGACTAGTTTCGCTGCTTTACAGCATTCTCAGACAGATACAAATTGAATTAGTGCGAAATCATGACAACTACAAATAAAGAACTGTTGCTATGTTATGATGTTTTGATCAAAAAATTCATCAAATTGAAAACAAAATAAAACACAGATGACGGATGAGGCTTTCAAAATATCTACGTCAATATTTAACATAAAAATATAACTAGCCTATAATAACTATAATAACAGTTACAACAATAAAATAACTAACCAATAACAGTAACAAAGCAGTCTCTATGCAACGAAAGTATTGACATACATCCACTCATTATCTTATTACAACTTTTTTTTAAAGAATAGTTAAATTTATTTAATTAGAAAGACGAATATCCAAGAAACGGGAATTCCTTAAATCAATTTGCTCATTTAAAACAAGACAGCTATTGTCGTGTGTGTGCTTTTTTACTTCTAAAGCTTCAAAAAAGTCTAGTTTACGTTTGTCATTACAAAAATGTTGTGGTTGTATGCGGTTATTTACTGTCGGTCTATGTTCGGTATTAATAATATGTTTTGCAAATGTAGATTTGTTAGCGTGGTTATTTCTAAACGCAGAACAATGTTCTTTGTATCGGGTGTTAAAATTTCTAGAAGTTTGACCTATATAGATTGCGTTACAATATGTACAAGCTAATTTATAAACTCCAGCTTTTGTCAAGAAACAAGATTTTTCTTTCGCGTTAAATAGGAAATCACGCGTCGTGTTGTAAGATTTAAAAGCGACCTTTGTATTTGTACAGGTATTTAAAATGTTTGAAATGTTTTCTGAAATGGTTCCAAAATAAGTTATTGAAACGTACCTGTTGTCTTTTTTGTCTCTAATATTTGGATAAATTAAATTAATCGCTAATTTATATTCTTTTCTCTCGATCATTTTATCTATTATTTTAACAGAGTAGCCATTATTAAATGCTGTTTGCTTAATTATTGACATTTCTTTTTCAAAATTGTTTTGTGACATAGGTATTGAAAATGCACGATGTATCATAGAATGGTATGCTGACAGCTTTTGTGAAAAAGGGTGACATGAATCGTATGGTATGGTTGTGTCAGTGTAAGTTGGCTTCCTATATATTGAAAAGTCAAATGAATTATTTTCTAACTTTCTAATAGTTAAGTCTAAAAAATTTATACAACTGTTAGTTTCTTCTAAAGTAAACTTAATATTTGTGTGAAAGCTATTAATAAAATTTAAAAATTCATTTAATTCTGTATGGCTACCTTGAAAACATGCTAAAATATCATCACGTATCTGTACCAAAAGGCAATATTATGCGAAAGTTCTGATGTTAAAATTTGGTTTTCTAAGTTTTCCATAAATATGTTGGTTAATAAAGGTGACAACGGACCACCCATAAGTAGGCCTTCATTTTGCATATAAATTTTATCATTAAATTTTAAATAGTTTTGTTTTATACATTCGCTAAAAAGATTCATTATTTCTTGTCTTTTTATGACATTTACGTTCTTTTTTATTAAAACGTTTTCTAATAGAGGTAAACATTCTCTATGGGGTATCTTAGAATACATGCTACAAACATCAAACGAGACTAATTTACTATTTGTAGGAATAATTAAGTTATTTAATTTTTGTGTTAGTTCATAAGAATTCCAAACTGAATATTTTGGAATGTAATTGTATTCTCTAATAAGTGAAACCAGTTTGCTCGCTATCTTATGATTAGGTGCATTAACATAGCTAACTACGGCCTCACCGGAATATTTGGCTTATGAATTTTTAGGTAGCCATACATTTTTGGTGGCTGTGGCCTTTTATATAAAAGATATTTCTTTTCTTGTTGACTAAACAGAGATACATTTTTGAATTTATTTTTTAGTTTTGTCTGAAATGCGTTTGTTGGGTCTCTCCTAACTTCTGTTAAACTTTCTGTAGTAATAAAATCATTAATTTTAATGTTATATGCTCTGTATTTAACAGAAGTTAGGAGAGACCCAACAAACGCATTTCAGACAAAACTAAAAAATGAACTCAAAAAATGTATCTATGTTTAGTCAACAAGAAAAGAAATATATTTTATATAAAAGCCCATAACCACCAAAAATGTGGTAGCATAATATAGTAGACACGTAAACAAAATCAAGTAAAGTCTGTATAAAAATGATTCTAAAATAGTTTCTTTTATCTTTAAACTTGAACATAAGACGTAATATGAGACCGAAACAGTCGTGGAATATGTTTTAATGGCAATTATACTAATTTTATAATTAATTGTTACGTATGCTTTTAATATAATATTCTTATTTTTTATTTTTTTAAATATTATTGGCTGCGGCATCTCAGGCCATTAGCACATTCTTTCCCATCATCGGGACCTTTCGCTTAGCAGGCTGGCACCTAGCCACCTCCGCCACGAGGGCTAATATTCTTATAATAACGTTAGTTAACGTATCCTTAGATAGCTCAGTGGCAGCGTGCTGGTCTTGTACGCAGGGGGTTACGTGGTCGTTTCCAGCTCGATGGATTTTGATGATATGGTTTTTGTTTTGTTTTATTTTGACATGTGAAGAAACAATAGTGTACAGATTTCATACGTTTTGAACAAGATCTCATTTTTGTTCAAAACGCCTGAATAACTGTCACGTTTGACTCTGAAGTTATAATTTTCAACAAATATTTGGTTATTGTTGATATTGAAAAAATCGGTTTGATTAGGTTGACTAAAAGGAAATCATTCTGGCGATCAATAAGGAAGGAAAAAAATAACTGCTACTATAATAATTTGGCAGATACTTTACTTTTCTAAATATGAATTAAGTTTGCTTCTGGAAATATTTTGTAACTTTAGTGAAATTTGTAATCAAGTTTCTTTTAAAGAGACTTACACTATCTACAGATATAGCAAAATATATTTTTTTAGCGTCATAGAAAATTGAGTTTTGGGCATTTTTCTCAAAAAGAGCTGGAGCACAATTTTTTATTTTTTTTTGATATAGAGAGATATCGATGGTAACTCTTTCGAAAGAAATCCTCAAATGTGCGCGTACTAGGACCTTTAAAATCGATCTTCAAAGGCTGTGTAAGTTTAAAATATTAATTTTGGTAATATGTCGTATAATAATAGTGTACAATTCTTATGAAAATCCACTACTATAATGCACTTGCTGCGTCCCGAAATTTTTTAGTATTTCTATCTAACGTATTGGTTAAATGTTTAAAATAACAGCTTTTAAATTTAATGGGACTGTAAAATGTGTACCACAATGTTATAAAGTTAATTTAACCATAATTGGTTTAGATTATAGACTATTTGCAGCAAACACATTATATTTATGCAAGGCTCATTGCCTACTAAACACAAACATCCTAAGTCTTTCCAATATGCTTAAAACAAACTGAAATCTTTCCGTTACCACTTTACGCTGTTAATAATTTTTACGATACTTAAATTCAACATTTTTTAGTTATATTTGAAATGAGAAATATTACAAACCAAGTGGTAAAGCCACTTTTAGTGAATTTTCGCGGAAAAAAAACCCTTTGAGGAGATCGCGACTTTTAAATTTTCAAAACATTTCTTTAAATAAGCGCGAACTAAGTCCCCTAGAACACATATCCAGGGTCAGTTGCAATTTTTATATTATGTCTATGTATGTATGTATATATATATATATATATATATATATATATATATATATATATATATATATATATATATATATATATATATATATATATATATATGTATATTATTATTATATATCAGGGGCGACTTCTCAATGAGTGCGCGCACTGCCGCCTGCCGTGGAAAAAATAATATTTTTGCTATGCTATATTTTAATAAATTTTTATTTACTTTTTTTACCTCCTGCATTCAACAAACAAAATTAGTATATCGGGGATCGCAGAGAGTCGGCAGCCATTAATACAGAATACAGAATCAGAATAAGTATAGTTTTAATCGTTGCAGACGTTATATACATCCATATCCATATAAATCAGGCGGGCGGTGGTGTGTATTTTTCGGCTCTCTCAGGCAATGCGATACTTCAGTGCGAAATGATCGCCGAATCTTGATGATCTTCGTCGAAAACGACCGAATAAGCAATCTG
This sequence comes from Tillus elongatus, assembly GCA_964006375.1. Lineage (NCBI taxonomy): Eukaryota > Metazoa > Arthropoda > Insecta > Coleoptera > Cleridae > Tillus > Tillus elongatus. Next base: position 37,586,647 of record OZ023265.1, read on the forward strand.
CTATAAAATTACACACTTACAGTTTGTAGTTGACGTTTGGCACAGCGTGTGTACCTACTACCTAGTAATTTTCGTCTTCGCGTCGAACTGATTTTTAATTAGATCATTTCGTTGTTGTTTACATGTTTTAACAAGACAATTATTATTATTATGATGGTTACTACTTCGGGTTGCTTAATACGTGGACAAAATAATTGTGATACTGTGATTAATTCAGTGGATATTTTAAATTGAAAAGTTAACTTTTTAAGGAACTTTTTAATTACTATAACGTATAAGTAACTAGAGGAAAACTTGGTAAGTAGTTAATAATTATTAAGTTTAGTAAGTAGGTTTCTTTATAATACATTTCTGGGGAAAAAATAGACGAGCCCTTCATTTTTAGTGAATTTTTATTTTGAAAAATTCACTATTAAAGAGGTATCGATGGAGAGACTTTGCAAAAATTTTTTTAAATGAGCGCGAACTAGGACCCCTAGAACCTATATCCGGGGTCAGTTTCAATTTTTTATGTTTATATATATATATATATATATATATATATATATATATATATATATATATATATATATATATATATTAGTGTGTGTGTGTGTGTGTGTATTCAACCGATAACTCAACAAATAAGCAACTGATTTTGCTGAAACTCGGCAAGTTCCATTCTTTTATTAATGGCTTGGATGAGTTCGTTAGTCAGGAAAATCGGATAACGTTTTCCGGGAAAATTTTGAGTTTTGTTTCAAAAAAAAAAAGTTTTTCTCCGAAAATTACAAAGGTATTTAAATGAAATTTGGTGGATATGTTGCCTTGTAAAAGACCTTACTACACACTAAAATTCAACTTTCTACATTTTTAGAAAATTGCGTTATTCAAATTTTGAGTTTAAAAAAAACATTTTTTTTCTCCGAAAATTACAAAGTTATTTTGATGAAATTTGGTAGATATGTTGCCCTGGGTAAGACCCTACTATACACCAAAATTCAACTTTCTTAGTTCGTAGTAACTTGAGTTATTCAAATTAGCATTTAATAAAAATTTACTACCATAACGCACTTGCTGCGTCCCGAACTTTTTTTCTTGCGCACCCCCAATGCATTAAGGCACGAGCCGCTACTGATATATATATATATATATATATATATATATATATATATATATATATATATATATATATATATATATATATATATATATATATATATATATATATATGTTCAGAAAGATTTCCGCGGTCTTTAATGTGAGACATGCTTGGTTCTCGGGTTAAACCGCGTCCAGAATTTATGGAAACTCGACGTTTCGGCTCCTGTTTTGGAGCCATTTTCAAGAGGTAAAGGAAATATGTAAGGACACTCTAAGGCCTCAATCTGCCTACTCCTTAGAGTGATGGACAAAGGTGGGTAAAGGAAATATGTAAGGACACTCTAAGGCCTCAATCTGCCTACTCCTTAGAGTGATGGACAAAGGTGGGTAAAGGAAATATGTAAGGACACTCTAAGGCCTAAATCTGCCTACTCCTTAGAGTGATGGACAAAGGTGGGTAAAGGAAATATGTAAGGACACTCTAAGGCCTCAATCTGCCTACTCCTTAGAGTGATGGACAAAGGTGGGTAAAGGAAATATGTAAGGACACTCTAAGGCCTCAATCTGCCTACTCCTTAGAGTGATGGACAAAGGTGGGTAAAGGAAATATTTAAGGACACTCTAAGGCCTCAATCTGCCTACTCCTTAGAGTGGTGGATAAAGGTAGGTTGGGTTGTTGTAGCTCGATTACGGGGCCTCAATCTGCCTACTCCCCAAATCTCGCTGGAGATCGTCTGTGAGGTCTCAGTGTGTTCAACCCTAGGCCTCAGAGAGATCTCTCTGAGGCCTAGGGTTGAACACACTGAGACCTCACAGACGATCTCCAGCGAGATTTGGGGAGTAGGCAGATTGAGGCCCCGTAATCGAGCTACAACTACCCAACCTACCTTTATCCACCACTCTAAGGAGTAGGCAGATTTAGGCCTTAGAGTGTCCTTAAATATTTCCTTTACCTACCTTTGTCCACCACTCTAAGGAGTAGGCAGATTGAGGCCTTAGAGTGTCCTTACATATTTCCTTTACCTCTTGAAAATGGCTCCAAAACAGGAGCCGAAACGTCGAGTTTCCATACATTCTGGACGCGGTTTAACCCGAGAACCAAGCATGTCTCATATATATATATATATATATATATATATATATATATATATATATATATATATATATATATATATATATATATATATATATATATATATATATATATACCTGGTGAGTCAGTTTATAGTAACCAAACTTAAACATCGTATTCTATGAGTCAAAATAATGGTAGTTAGCTAGATGAACCGCTATCGGTAATGGCTTCGTTTGGAATATACAGGGAGTCAAAGTTACGGTCAAGTCACACGGCTTAAACTATTTTGATGAAAATTGCCACAGTTTCACAATTATACACAGCACAGGAAAATAAAAAAAATATATTTCGTCCAGTGCCGGAGTTACAGAGGCGTCCATGACTAATTATCAATGGAAAAATGGTACGCCACTGTTTATTCTGGAATCAACAATATTTTTTGAATATCCAATCAATTTGGAAGAAAAACATACCTCTTGGTTCACATCGATATCGTGCACCGTTTTCGAGAAAGAAAATAAAATCAGTTTTAATGCATTTGACAATCAATGGCAATTAATAACTTCTAATCTCGCTTTTAATAGCAGCCTGTGGAAAACAAACTAGTTGCAGCTGTCATAAGTGATGACAATTCCTGAGTTGCAGTTCTTAGTGAATTTTCTTAGAAAAAAATCACTAATGGGGAGATCCCGACTTTTGAAGTTTGGAATTTTTTTTTCAAATGAGCGCTAACTAGGACCCCCATAACCCATATCCGGGGTCAGTTTCAATTGTATATATATATATATATATATATATATATATATATATATATATATATATATATATATATATATATATATATATATATATATATATATATATATATATATATAGATACATACATAGTGTGACACGCTTAAGATGAAGACACGCCTATATTTTCTTCATTTTTAGAGATAGCGATCTCAATTTTTGTACAGATGTAAAACGTCATTAGGCTGTTTGAATAGGCCTACCTACTTCAAATGTCAGATGCCAAACCAGCCTACTATGATTTCAGGAATGAGGCCGGTTCTCTATATTTGGCGATGTGTTAGAGATGTCAAAAAAAGTTATTCAGAATTCAATTTTACATAACTTCAGATACGAGTTTCAACCCAAAATTCGAATTTTTACTTTTTTGTAAATTTTTACTCCAAATTTTCCATCAGATTGACATTAACTGTGAGTCGGCCAGCAAAATGCCTGTTGAACGTCTCAGTGTAAGAGAAAAAATTGAATGTATAAAATTGTTTGGTGATGATGTTCGATATAGCAAAGAAGTTGCTGATGAATTCAATTGGAGACATCCACAGATAAATCCAGTTAGGCGCGGAACTGCAGCAGCTCTGAATGCACGATTTTCTCAAACGGGAAGTGTGGTGAACAATATCTCGGCTGTTAGAAATCGAAGAAATAGTGATTATAGCATAATCGTGGCTTCAACTCAAGCCAATCCCCAGATGAGTTTACGTCAAAGGGCTGTTGCATTGGATGTAAGTAGAGAAAAAATCAGAAGATGCCTTGTGCGTCATAAAACAAAGCCTGTCAAGCCAAAGTTTCTCCACTCGTTGAGAGAAGGTGATGAGCTGAAACGATTAGATTATTGCCTTAGGGCGCAAGGTAACTTTCTGAATGATAGAAAATTTTTAAGTAAAATTGTATTTACGGACGAGGCAACATTCACTACAAATGGAATAGTATCTGCCCAAAATTCCAGATATTGGTCTGTTGAAAACCCTCACTGGGTTATCAGTTGTAAAGCTCAGTATTCACAAAAAGTTAATACGTGTTGTGGAATTTTAGGGGATATAATCATTGGTCCTTTTTTAAACACCTTGAACGCAGATATTGCTTCATTTTTTTTAATAGCGAATTATGGGACTGTATCGATGTCACTATCAACGTGCGACAAGACATGTATTTTCAAGTAAAAACTTTTGTGACTAATGAAATTTGTAACACACTTTCTTTAAAGAGACTTGCAGTACTTACATATTATATCTAAGACCAAATTTTAATTTTCCAGCTCCATATAAAATTTTTCTTTTTTTCAGATAATCGCTAACTGGGACTCTAAAACCGATCTCCAAGTTCCATTTAAATTTAAAGAATTAGTTTTAATCACATATCTTACTAATAGTGTACAATTCTTATGAAAATTCACTACTATAATGCACTTGCTGCGTCCCGAACTTTTTTATGGTGTTATCTTATCAATTACAAAAAACATGTTGATGTTTCAGAACGTAGTTTTTTATCCTGCATCCGAAAATGATAAATAATACAAATGTCCCATTTAAGAAAAATTAAGTTGGAGTCATTTCCTGTTAAACCGGAAGTGAGAAAAAAGTGAATGTGTTATAAAAAAGGCTTATTTGTGACCATTCGTCATTACAAAAATTCAAAAAAATTGCGTCATTAATAAGAGAGACCGTTGCGGGACTTTTTACTAACCCTGTATAGGTTATACTGCTAACCAAATGTCCTTCTTTTAAAAACAAGACATATTTGCCATTAAAAGCATTTTTACGAAAATTTTCTACCGTAACGCACTTGCTGCGTCCAGACTTTTAGTGAATTTTCTTTAAAAAAAATTCACTAATGAGGAGATCCCGACTTTTGAATTTTGAATATATATATATATATATATATATATATATATATATATATATATATATATATATATATATATATATATATATATATATATATATATATATATATATATATATATATATCTTATCGATAACTTAAAAAATAATGGGCCGATTGTAATGAAATTTGGTACCTACCTTCATTTTGCAAGTGGCTTGGATAAATTAGTTAGCCAGGAAAATCGGCCCAGGTTTTCCTGGAAAATTTTGTGTTTTCTTTCAAAAAATAATTATATCTCCGCAAATAACAAAGTAAGGGCAACCAAATTTGGTACGCGGATTTATATCGTTATAGGTGAGTCACCTGCCAAAATTCAGCTCTGTAGGTCAAAAGACAAAACAAGTTATAGGCATTTAAAGAAAAATAAACTGGGGTTTTCCTCAAAACGTCAAAGTTGCGATTTAAAACGTCAAAATTGGCAACATTTAGGCAAAGAACTTGGATCTAATACAAGCTATGGAAAGAAAATGTCTCAAGATGAATGTTTAACAAACCATGAAGTCTTAGTTTCAACCGTCATTGTCCTTCATTTTACTAAAATATTTCCAGAAAATTCATTTCAAATGGACCCTTTCTCTGATGCTTGGCAGTAGCCTTAGCTATAGAGTTAATCGTTTAATGGTATATAATTTTTGTCGAATTTTCGTAAAAAATCAATAAAGCTTAATATATCCGTTATTATAGAATATATGAACAAAATTTGTATATATTAATTATAGGATGTCTTGAGCTACATCTTAAAAAAATTTCTACAATCACAGGCTGGCTCATAAGTCGTTCGTGATACAAATTTTCTTTTTTTTAAAATCAAACACGCCTCATGTTATTGCATTTTCCATCGAAATATAATGCATGTTTGTAAGAAAAGAAATTCTGGACGCAGCAAGTGCGTGATGGTAGCGAATTTTGATCAAATGCTTCATATTTGAATAGCTCAATTTGCTATTAACCTATAAGGTTGACCAAGAAACGAGTTTTTTCCGGAACACTTCAAGTTTACTTTCGGAAATTTTTGTACATTTTCAACAATAAAGTTATTTTGATGATACATGGCGCATTGTTTTTACTATATAGGTTATACTGGTAATTATACTGGTAACCAAATTTGATGCCTGCTTTCTTTAAAAAACACATATTTGCTATTAAAAACATTTTAATGAAAATTCACTACCATAACGCACGTGCTGCGTCCTGACTTTTTTTTATTTGATCACGTGGTACAAAATGAATATTCTGCGAAATGTATCTTATCTAACAATTTATCCGTAGTATAATAACAAGGGATTATATCCAGTAATATATCGGTTCATGAAACAACCTTGGATCATGCAAAGAAAAGCACTTAAATATCCCAGTTAAGTGGGCTGGGCTCGTGTGACCGTGTCATAATCAGGACAATATGATAACGTCTATTGTTTACCGCTCCCGTCAGTCGACAGAAAATCGCTTTTAGCAGGACGAAAATAAACTTCTTGTTCCGTCCAATTCATAGATACACAAAGGTATCATGCACGAGAAAGACATAATTTGTTTCACATGGAAGAAGGAACTGTTGTACTTAGCAGGTCGTCATTTATATGATTATTGATACAAAAAGAATAATCACCCAAAAAAACACAAAAATAATAACAGCGAGTTATGCGCTAGATACGTATTTCGAAAACGAAGTTGTCTTCATCAGTAGCTGTCTCTAAACAGTTTAGTGACTGTCGCAATTACTTGTAAATCCATCATTTTCTAATAAGAGCTGACGCACTACAAATTTAATTTTTGCAAATGCAATAACATTATGTACTTCATTTATAAGTAAGTGTCATATTATAAGATAATGAAAAGATACGAAAGAATGAAAGAAATCGGCACACCTATCTATGAAAATAGTTTTGGAGCAGTTTGTTTTTTATCTTTAAACTTAAAAATAAATCATCTAAGATCGAAACACATGTTCGAATGATACGCGGGCGGCCCGGGTTCGATTCCCGCCCGTTGCATGTAACACTTTGTTTGGTTTCACTATCTTTAATATTTGTTAGAAACAATAGTGTCCAGATTTCATACGTTTGGACCAAGATCTCATTTTACTATAAAACGTCTGGATAACTTTGTGACCGTTCCGTCTAAAATTATAATTTTCAGCAGACATTTTTTTACTGTTCATATTATTGAATTTTCATTAAGAACATTCACTAATACGAGATTTGTTTTTAAGAACCTTTTAGTTAATTTTCTTTAAAAAAAAATCACTAATGAGGAGATCCCGACTTTTGAATTTTGAAACAATTTCTTCAAATGAGCGCTAATTAGGCCCCCTAGAACACATATCCGAGGTCAGTTTCGATTTTAATATGTTATATATATATATATATATATATATATATATATATATATATATATATATATATATATATATATATATATATATATATATATATATATATCACACCGATAGCTCAAAAAATAATGGGCCGATTTTGACAATATTTGGTGAATACCTTCCTTTTGTAAGTGGCTTGGATAAGTTCGTTAGCCAGGAAAATCGGGCGATGTTTTCCCGGAAAATTTTGTGTTTTCTTTAAAAAAAAAACATATCTCCGGAAATAACAAAGTAAGGACAACCAAATTTGGTACATCGTTTTACATCGCTATAGGTAAATTACCTACCAAAATTTAGCGCTGTAGGTCAAAAGACAAAAAAGTTAGAGGCATTTAAAAAAAAAAATTGGGGTTTTCCTCAAAACGTCAAAGTGACAATTTAAAACGTCAAACATTTAGGCAAAGAACTTGAATCTAATACGGGCTATGGAAAGAAAATGTGTCAAGAAGAATGTTTTGCAAACCCTGAAGTCTTAGTTTCAACCGTCATTGTCCTTCATTTTACTAAAATGTTTCCAGAAAATTCATTTCAAATAGACCCTTTCTCTGATGCTCGACAGTAGTCTTAGCTATAGAGTTTATTGTTTAATGGTATATAACTTTTGTCGAATTTTCGTAAAAAATCAATAAAGCCCAATATATCCGTTATGCTACAAGATATAAAAAAATGTGTACATTAATTATAGGGGTGGCCCATAAGTCGTTGGTGATACAATTTTTTTTTTTTAGTCGAAAACGCCTTATGTTTTTGCATATTTCCATCGAAATGTAATGCATGTTTGTAAGTAAAGAAATTGTGGACGCAGCAGGTGCGTTATGGTAGCGAAATTTGATTAAAGGCTTCATATTTGAAAAGCTCAATTTGCTATTAACCTACAAGGTTGACCAACAAACGGATTTTTTCGGTTACACTTTAAGTTTACTTTCGGAAATTTTTGTACGTTTTCAAACAATAAAGTTATTTTGATTAAACATGCCTCATTGTTTTTACTATATAGGTTATACTGGTAATCAAATTTGATACCTGCTTCCTGAAAAAAAAAACACATTTGCTATTAAAAACATTTTTATGAAAATTCACTACCATAACGCACTTGTTGCGTCCAGAAATTTTTTTGCTGTTGGAAAAACCGTTCGATCAGGCTGGCTAAAACGAAATAGGCGATTAATAAAGGAAAATACTTGCCAGGCTTATAATTTGGCAGATACATTCCTTTTCTAAATACGAATTAAGTTTTCTTCTGGAAGGCTTTAAGCGAATTTTTCGTGTAACGAAAAATTCACTAATGGGGAGATCTGTGTTTATATATATATATATATATATATATATATATATATATATATATATATATATATATATATATATATATATATATATATATATATATATATATATATATCTTATCGATAACTCAAAAAATAATGGGCCGATTTTAATGAAATTTGGTACCTACCTTCCTTTTGTAAGTGGATTGGATAAGTTCGCTAGCCAGGAAAAAAATCGGACCAGTTTTTCCCGGGAAATTTGGGTTTTCCTTCGGAAATTTTTCGAATCTCCGAAAATAATAGAGCTATGACAACCAAATTTGGCATATACGTTTCTACTGTCCAACTTATCCTACATGCCAAAATTCAGATCCCTAAGTTGAAAGGAAAAAAGTTACAGGCATTTTCAGCAAAAAAAATTGCGTGCCACTGGTGATCAGAGGAAAGGACAAGAACAAAATATTTTGTGTGATTAACAAAACCAATTGAGTATTACATCTAACGGTTAAGTTTTCTTGACACAAAAACGTCAAGAAGTAGCAAAAAAATATTTTGAAAATTTGATAATTTGTCTTCTTCAAACGTCAAAGTCGCGATTTGAAACGTCAAAATTTGCAATTTTCAGACAACGAATTTGGAACAAATGCGGATTATGTAGACGATATGTTGTAAGAAGTGTGTTTTACTAAAATATTTTCAGAAAATCCATATCAAATAGACCGTCTTTCTGATGCTTCCGCAGTAGTTTCAGCTATAGAGTTTATGGTTCAATAGTCTATATTTTAGCAAATTTTCGTAGAAAAAATTCGTTATTGAAAAGACCGCGACTTATGAATTTTAAAAAGATTTCTTCAAATGAGCGCGAACTAGAACCCCAAAAACCCATATACGGGGTCAGCTTCAGTTTTTGTCAGTTTACACATATACAGGGTGACGCTTTTCTACGGCAAAGCTCAATATATCCGTTACTATACAAGATATGACAAAAAGTCTATACGATAATTATAGGGTATCTCGAGCTGCATCTTATAAACTTATTTTGACAATCACAGCGTGGCCCATAAGTCGTTGGTGATACACACTTTCTTTTTTTAATAGAACACCCCCTTATTTTATTGCATTTTTGTGTTTTTCAGCGAATTATAATGCGTGTTTGTAAGAAAAAAATTTATATCGTTCATCGTTTTTGAGTTATTTCAATTGCAAAAAATTTGCAACCCTTCACGTTTTTTTTGCACATATTTCAAACATATCACAAATTGTGAAACGGAGTTTATATCAATAGATAGCGGAGGCCCATGGAAATGACGCATTCAGAGAGCTTTTTGTTTGTATTACTCGTCGAAAAAAACGAGGTGCCGTATATGGGCACGCTCAAATTGTGGCTGAATTTTTAATGTTTTCGCAGAAATATTTTTAGTGTTTCTGTGGAATTTATTTTTGTAAGATTTTTATGATATATATAATAATTAATAATAAATGTTTAGTAAGTTATTGTAAAAAAAATTGTCGACTTTTTGTGAAAAATGTAATTTAGTGTAACATTACTGAAGGCAATTTCTGTAAAAAAAAAAATTGGTGATTTTCTGTAAAAGAAATTTTTGCAAATTTTCATTTTTTTTTTCAATTTTGGTCCTAAAGCTGTTTGTGAATAATTATATCCTGGCAGGTGTGTAAACAGCTTAAAGTGGTTCGTTGGCCAAGAAAATCGGACCAGTTCATTTCTGGAACTTTTCAGGTTTATTTTCGGAAAATGTTTGTACTTTTTGAAACAACAAAGCTATTTTAATGAAATACCGTAGATGTTACTAATATATAAGTTATACTGCCAACCAAATGTCGTTATTTTAAAAACAAGACATATTTGCCATTAAAAGCATTTTTACGAAAATTCGCTGCCATAGCGCCCTTGCTGCGTCCAGACTTTTTTAACTTTAACGAAACTTGTAATCTTTAAAGAGACTTACTGCACCTAGATATACCAAATTTAAATCCTCTATTTTTATAGAAAATTAAGTTTTGGGTATTTAAAGTTTTTTTATTTTTAAAAATAATAGAGAGGTATCGATGGTGAAACTTTGCAATTTTTTTTCAAATGAGCGCGAACTAAGACCTTTAGAACCCATATCCGGGGTCAGTTTCAATTTTTATATGTATATATATATATATATATATATATATATATATATATATATATATATATATATATATATATATATATATATCCGTCTGATAACTCAAAAAATAATTAACCGATTTCAATGAAACTCGGTAAGTGCCTTTCCTTTATTAATGGCTTGGATGAGTTCGTTAGCCAGGAAAATCGGACGGAGTTTTCCGGGAAAATTCTGAGTTTTCTTTCAAAAAAAATTTTTTTTCTCCGAAAATAACAAAGCTGTTTTAATAAAATTTACTATATTTGTTGCCTTGGGAGAGACCTTACTAAGTACCAAAATTCAACTTTCTAAGTTCATAGAAAATTGAGTTATTCAAATTTTAAATTCTTTTCGAAAAAAAAAAATTTATTCAAAAATTACAAAGTTATTTTAATGAAATTTGGTGAATATCTTGCCCTCGGAAAGACCTTACTACATACCAAAATTAAACGTTTTAAGTTTATAGAAAACTGAGTTATTCAAATTTGAAGCATTTGATAAAAATTCAGTACCATAACGCACTTGCTGCGTCCAGAGTTTTTTTTTTCTCAAAAGTAGCTAGAACGCAAGATTAAATTATATTTTTATGATAGTAGCGAGATATCGATGGTAACACTTTTGAAAAAATTCTTCAAATGAGCGCGTATTTGGACCTCCAAAACCTAACTTCAAGGTCTCTTTAAATTGAAAGTATTCACGATATAATAGTAATATACCTTACTAATAGTTCACAATTCTTATGAAAATTGACACAAATAAACGCACTTGCTGCGTCCCGAATTTTTTTCCGTGGTGTTTGATACGTAATCAATAGAAGCTGTAAACTGTACTGCATACATGACATCTATATGTAATCTTTATCAAGTGATTATATGTGTATAGACAATTATATTAATTATGATAACGTAAATTGAATACATGAGTGAAAAAAGCTTGTTTCAAACTGCACCTGTTATTTGCGATGGTTTTAAGTACACATGTACTGTCAAGGTAATATCATTGTCCTTTGTTTTTCCTGTTGATGATAGTGTTTAGAGAAACTAATTAAAGTATTATCAATCCTAGGAAAACTTGAGTCATATCTAATTAAATTTGCCATTGTTATCGTCTTTTGAAAAAAATATATATAACAGCTGTGGATACAGCAGTGAAAACTAAATACCATTTAACCAGTTGTAGATACAGCGATTGTTCAGCGATTTTTTTAGCAATTTATGGAATCAGTATGCAGAAGGTATAACGGCATTAATCGTCCATTAATTTTAGGATTTAATTGTAGCGAATTCGTATTTTTTTAAATTCGCTAATAGAGAGGTGTCGATGGTAAGACTTGGCAATAATTTTCCCAAATGAGCGCGAATTGGGCCCCTAGAACCCGAAACCAAGCTCCATTTGCAATTTTATGTTTATTTATATATATATATATATATATATATATATATATATATATATATATATATATATATATATATATATATATATATATATATATATATATATAGTGTCCCAAACTGGATGGGAATGTATTGCTATCTCTGTTATTATTAGAGATAGGGAGACGGTTAATTAGCAGTGTTTTGTAGAATTTCATGCTCGTTCCAAATATGGCTTGTGTTTTGCCCTGCCTCTTTTCGTTTTCGAGTTATTTTGAAAAAACCAAAATTTGTCGATTTCTTTTTTCTTAAATATCTAAGTAGGCGTTAATCTGAGATGTCTAAGACTTGCACATTATCAGGACACTTTTTACAGAGTAATCTTTTTGTGCTATTCTCAACTTTGGATTGAGATTTGTTTTTGAGTTACATGTATCAACGTTTGTTTTTATTATGGCAGCCATATTGGATTTTTTGCTCATGTGATAGCCTGGAAAAGAGCTTTCCAATGATGTACAACATGCTTGAGAAATCTTGTAATTGCACTGACAATTTTGAGAAAAACCGTTTTGAGGATAGTAGGCTATGAAATCCAATACCAGAAGACAAATGACAAAAAAAAAGTGTTCAAAAAGCAGTAGGACATGGAGTCTAACAATAGACTTCTACTTTTAACATAATTTTCCGTAATAATTCACGATAAAAAATATTTTGATTTAATTTACAATCATTAATTAGGTAATAATGCTAGGTAATATTATGTGAAACAGTTTAATAACGAAACCCGGCAATAAGAAATAGAAACTTAAACTCCACAAAGCAACACAATTAGAAACGGAACTCAAGAAATAATAAATTATAAACTTAAAAATACACTAAATAGTAAATTGTTCAATACGGCCACCGTTTTGTTCAATGCACTTTATAGACCTTTTTAAAACATTCCTGCAAACTCTGGTAAAGGTGTTTGGGGTAATATGATTTATAGCTTCCGTGATTCTGTTTCGTAATTCATTGGTGCAAGTCTTAACCATGTCAGATCAAGGCCTAGATATTGAAGAAAAAAGAAATCGACAAATTTTGTTTTTTTTTTCAAAATAACTCGAAAACGAAAAGAGGCAGGGCAAAATACAAGTCATTGTTGGAACGAGCATGAAATTCTACAAACATTGATAATTTAACCGTCTCCCTATCTCTAATAATAACGGAGATAACAATACATTCCCATCCAGTTTGGGACACTGTATATATATATATATATATATATATATATATATATATATATATATATATATATATATATATATATATATATATATATATATATATATATATATATATTGTATCCACACGATAACACAAAAAGTTATTAACCGATTTTGATGAAACTGGGCAAGAATCTATCTTTTGTTAGTGGTTTGGATGAGTTCGTTAGCCAGCTGCTTTAAGTTTTTCCGGAAACACATTACATCTCAAAAAATAACAAAGTTATTGTGATAAAATTTTGTTAGTATGTTGCCCTCGTAAATACCTTACTACATACCAAAACTCAACTTTCTAAGTTTATAGAAAATTGAGTTATGCAAATTTGAGGCATTTAATGAAAATTCGCTACCATAACGCACTTGCTGCGTCCCGAATTTTTTTTAAATCCCGGTGAAGAGATTCCTTTAACACTTCATTTAGTCTGATATTGTGAATAATGTGTAAAAAGTCCATTGCAAAATGGTGTACGAAAAAGTTATTAGAGGTCAAAGGTCGCAAAAATACCTTGTGATCTAAGTAAGTACACTTTGAGAACACCCAAATCACCACAACACATATTTCAGAGACCTTACGATCGTTTCGTTGACAAAGTCAACATCTTCAGAGGAAGAAAAATTCAGAATTTTTCTTCATCTGAAGATGTTGACTTTGTCAACGAAACGATCGTAAGGTCTCTGAAAAATGTGTTGTGGTGATTTTGGTGTTCTCAAAGGAAGGTACTCGCCAAATTTGATCAAAATCAGCCCATTACTTTTTGAGTTATTGGTGTGACACAATATATATATATATATATATATATATATATATATATATATATATATATATATATATATATATATATATATATATATATATATATATATATATATATATACAGTGTGGCCCATTTTAAATCTAAACACCCCTGTAACTTTTGTATTTATTTATCGATTATGATGAACAAAACATAAAAAGATGAAAAACTCTATTAATGCTCTGAAAATTGTTCTCTACGTCACCCGACCATGGCCTACTAATACAGTTTTTCTGTCAAAGACTGGTAAAAAGGTTCAGGGTCATTTTTAGGGAAAAAATAAATACGCCACTGCGTTCGGCATCCCTCAAAATGAATATATACCAAATTTCATCAAAAAAAAGAAGAATTATTAACCATTTCAGAGAGGTTTATTTGTGTGACCCTTGTATATGGAAACACCACCGTAACTTTTGTATTTATAACGCCAATTTTTAACAAGATTGTGGCGGTGGTTCCGACCGCAGTGTTTCCGTCAACACTACTCTGTGTTTCTCTTGACAGCTAAACGTTACGTTACGTTATTCGATAGCAAGCTGTCAAGAACTACTATATAAGAGACACCAGGGATCTCTCTCTCTCTCCTCGCTACCAACCGATACAGTAAAGATACGTCTCTCCACGCTCGGTCAGTTATCTGTTATGTACTGTTGGATTGTTTTATATAGTTTATTCAGTTAGTGAAATAATAAAGTATATTAAATGTTTACGTATGGATTTAATATCAACAAGTGCAATTAACATCCATATTGGTGACCCCGTGCCGCAAGCCGAAGATGCCCAGCCTGATGTTCCAGCCGACGTCGCCTAACTTCCACGCACGTGCTCATGCCTACAGAAAACGAATATCTAAACAGGTCAGTCTTTTCTAATTTAAAAATTATCTGATTTTTTTCACAATGGCCGAAGATTCTTCAAGCAGCAATATCATGGCAAAGGTTGCAATAAAATTACCTCCTATATGGAGACGTAACGTGAAAATCTGGCAAATGCAGGTTGACGCCCAGTTTGATATATCGCAGATCAGTTCTGAAAAGACAAAATTCAGTCATGTACTCGCTATACTCGATCCTGATGTCGCAGAGTCAATTTCAGATTTTTTAACCCAACCGTTATCATCAACCCCCTACTCAGATCTAATGAAACGTCTTTTATTAGAATTTGAAGAGTCCGATAGTCGCAAACTAAATAAACTTTTAACAGAATTAGAATTAGGCGTCAGAAAACCATCGCAACTTTTACGCGAAATGAAGTTTTTAGCCGGTAGTCAGATTGGAGAAAATTTCCTTAAAATTTTATTTCTACAACGTTTACCAGTCAACGTTCGTTCAATTTTGGCTTTAAGCAACGATTCTCTAGAAAATTTGTCGGTTACAGCAGACAAAATCGTGGAATTTTCCGGAGATAAATACAACGTGGCTGAAATTCAGTCACGCGAGCCCGACAAGCTAGCCAAGTTAGAAGCGCAATTAGAGAAGCTAACAGCATCAGTCAACGAATTGCGAACGCGTTCCCGATCTACCTCCCGAGAAAGACCCAAGCTTTCTCGAAATTCCATAACCGCAAATTCCTCAACCTCCACGTGTTGGTATCATGAACGATTTGGCAACAAGGCCAAACGTTGCATCCAACCTTGCAATTTTAAAGCAAAACATGTGTCGGAAAACTAATAAGGCACTCCCTCCACGCGGCAGGAGACGAGAGCCACCTAACACGCCGCCTTTTTATTTTTGATAGACGCTCCAATATGAAATTTCTAATCGACTCTGGAGCAGATATTTCAGTTATTCCACCCACTCACGACCAACGGAAATTTCAATCGAAACGTACCTTGTATGCTGCAAACGGGACCCCTATTCATACCTATGGCGAACAACTATTAGATTTGGATCTAGGTTTACGCCGTAGGTTCTGCTGGCCCTTCACACTTGCCGATATCAAGCAACCAATTATAGGCGCTGATTTTCTAGCAGAGTTTGCTTTACTTGTGGATATGAAACATAGACGTTTAATCGATACAAAGACAAACCTCTCTAAGACCGGTGCTAACCCACCACCAGGATTTAATTCTAAAATTCATCTCGTAGACCCGACACACCAGTACTTCAAATTGCTACAACAATTTCCTGACCTTTTTAAGGAAACTTCTTCTAGCAACCTTCCAGAGGTTGAGTTCTTCCATACTATAAGTACGGAAGGACCACCTGTCACTGCAAAAGCTAGAAGATTGCCCCCGGAAAAGCTAGCTCAAGCAAAGCTAGAATTCCAGCACATGATGGACTTGGGAATTTGTAGACCCTCCAAAAGTCCATGGTCAAGCCCCCTCCACATGGTGCAAAAAAAGGATGGCTCATGGAGACCATGTGGGGATTACCGAGCACTAAACGCTAAAACAATCCCAGACAAATATCCCATTCCAAATTTGCAGAATTTTAATGCCCAGTTAGAAGGCAAACGTATTTTTTCGAAGTTAGATATCATTCGCGCTTTCCATCACATCCCAGTAGCACCTCAAGATATTCCCAAAACAGCAGTCATAACTCCATTTGGGTTATTCGAATTTGTTAAAACCCCATTTGGCCTTCGCAATTCAGCACAAACATTTCAAAGATATTTACATTCAATTTTAAGACATCTTGACTTTGCCTACTCCTATCTTGACGATATTCTCGTTGCATCAGCCTCTGAAAAAGAACATCAAGAGCATCTAGCAAAACTTTTTCAGACACTTCAAGACAACGGCATCCGTATCAATTCATCTAAATGTGAATTCGGAGTGGCCGAAATTTCATTTTTAGGTTTTCGTGTAAATAAATCTGGGTTATTTCCACTTCCTGAACGCATCAAAGCTATTACCGACCTACCTCTTCCCGATACCATTGAAAAACTCAGAAGATTTCTAGGTCTCATAAATTTCTACCGTCGTTCTCTTCCACGTGCTGCGGAAATTCAGCAACCACTATTCGACCTCTGCCAGAATCCCAAAAAACGCGACAAACGTAAAATCGAGTGGACTCCTCAGACTCGAGAAGCATTCGAACGTTTGAAAGAGGCACTAAAAAACGCTACACTAATAGCTCATCCGTCTTCTTCGCTACCACTGATTCTCCATGTCGATGCTTCTGATTATGCCGTAGGCGCTTCCCTCCAACAACTACGTGATCAAACACTAGAACCCCTAGGTTTCTACTCTAAAAAGCTTACTTCAGCCCAAAAATCTTACAGCACCTATGATCGCGAACTTCTAGCTGCTTATCAGGCAGTTAAATACTTTAGATATACCCTAGAAGGTCGCCATTTCACCATTTATACGGACCACAAACCTTTGACATACGCTTTTGAACAACGCGTCGATAAAGCATCTCCAAGGCAACTACGACATTTAGACTTCCTAGGTCAATTTACCACAGACATTCGCTACATACCAGGTCCTACAAACATTCCCGCAGACTATTGTTCTCGCATTGAAACAATTTCACTTTCCTCCACTGTGTCACTCCAAGAAATTGCGCAAGCTCAGTCATCTTGTGAGGAACTCAAACACCTTCTGCAGTCTAAATCTTCCTCATACAAATTTCAAAACATGCCTCTTGACAACGGAATGAATCTTATTTGCGATTCTTCTTCAAAGAAACTTCGCCCATTCATTCCGCTCAAATTTCGCCGAAAGATTTTCGATTCTATCCACAATTTATCTCACCCAGGCATATCAGCTTCAGTCGATCTGGTCCAGGATAGATTTTGTTGGCCCAAATTGAAACGCGATGTATCTCTTTGGTCTAAAACTTGCATTCCCTGTCAGAAAGTCAAGATATGGAGACACACTTCCAGTGCCATTGGACAATACACCCCAGCCATGAGAAGATTCTCGCATATAAATGTTGACATTGTGGGACCATTACCAGCATCACAAGGTCAACGCTATCTGTTAACAATAATAGACAGATTTTCTCGATGGCCCGAAGCAATTCCATTGTCAGATATTACAGCAGAAACAGTAGCGAACACTATTTTATCATGCTGGATCTCTCGTTTCGGTGTTCCGCAATACATCACCACAGACAGAGGTAAACAATTCGATTGCCACCTTTTCACACACCTCACTAAAACACTAGGTGCAGACCACATCAAGACCACAGCTTACCACCCAGCAGCAAATGGCGTAATCGAGAGATGGCATAGAGTTCTGAAACAGGCCTTGAAAGCCCATATGGACGAAAACTGGGTCGCTAAATTGCCAATTGTGTTACTAGGACTCAGATCGTACATAATTCCAGAATATCGCTCAACACCCGCTGAAATAGTCTACGGAGAATCAATCAAACTTCCCACCGACTTTTTCAACAGCACACAAGCTCATGATGTTCCACCACTTATATCTCAGCTGAAAGAAGACATAAGGAAACTTCGACCAGTACCTTTTAAACATCATACTGCAAAAAAGGTATTTGTCCATCCTAAGCTTATGGAAGCTCCTTTTGTTTTTGTTCGCATTGATATTCCGCGAAAAACTCTCGAACCAGTTTATGACGGCCCCTTTGAAGTGTTATCCCGAACTGACAAAGTCTTCAAAATCAAGAAATCACACGGAGAAGAGACAATTTCTGTTGACCGTCTTAAACCCGCATTCATTCTTTGTGATAACGAACAGACAACTTTCCAGCCTCAGAGACATCCTAGTGAAACTGACAGTGACAGTGAAAGTCCAACACCTAGTGAAACTGAAAGTGACAGTGAAAGTCCAACACCTAGTGAAACTGAAAGTGACAGTGAAGTTCCCGTTCCCGTTCAAACGACACGCCATGGACGTAGAGTTCGATTTCCACGAAGATACTTGAACTAATAGCGTTGCCACTGAGAGGGGAGTATGTGGCGGTGGTTCCGACCGCAGTGTTTCCGTCAACACTACTCTGTGTTTCTCTTGACAGCTAAACGTTACGTTACGTTATTCGATAGCAAGCTGTCAAGAACTACTATATAAGAGACACCAGGGATCTCTCTCTCTCTCCTCGCTACCAACCGATACAGTAAAGATACGTCTCTCCACGCTCGGTCAGTTATCTGTTATGTACTGTTGGATTGTTTTATATAGTTTATTCAGTTAGTGAAATAATAAAGTATATTAAATGTTTACGTATGGATTTAATATCAACAAGTGCAATTAACATCCATAAAGATCTCAAAAGATAGAAAATAAAGAAGTCCATAGATCCGGTGAAAATTGTTTCCTAGGCCATTCGATCACGGCCTACTAAAACTATTTTCATGTCACAGCATTTATAAACTCTTTTTCTTCAACTTTGCAGATGTTATTGTTGACTTTCACAGTTCCGTCATAGTAGTTATTTTTTTAATGAAATTTGGTAGGTAACAATTTTGAAGAATAGAGAATCCAGTGGCGTACCATAAACGTTCCCGTAACTTTTTTGGGGGTTGCTCCTAGAAATTTTTCTTGTGCTTTTTGCTTTTAAGGTGGTTGTATACACGTTTAATTGGAAGGACAATCCCCCGTTTTTTTGGGTGAGGGGGTAGAAACCCTCTTCGTCCTGGGGGTTCTTCTTCCTCTTCTGCATGCATATAATCACCCACAATGCATGAACCACAGGAATGTCTTTATGTTCAACTTCCTAGTGTATTTTTTGTTTAGTATATTTCCTGTTTATCAATTGCTTTGTGTGAGTTTTGTATCCAAGTTACTGTATAAATATTTATGCTAGAGATCATGTTTTTGCTTGCCCTTCTTTACCTTATTTTTTACTGTTCCTAATTACATTTAATATAAGGCAAAATCACTAATATATTATATAGTATTCTTATGAAAATTCGCTACCATAACGCAATTACTGCGTCCCACATAATTACAATAATTTATTATCGCGTTCTTTTTATTTCAGGTGGAAGAATTGATTAAGGTGAAGGGTATAGACCGTATTCGGCTCGACAACATATGTCGCTACCTGACAGTGGAGGATCAAGACAGTGAGGTGCACTCCGAGCACGAGCGGACTCCCAGACCCCATGTACTCACCAATGGGTATCACCCCGTCGCTGCTTTTGACCGTCGTTTAAATGGCGGCCCTGCGAAACTCAACGTAGTGCCCAATGGATTGTCTCATTCGTCGCTGGTCGACATATTTGAGCTATTATCGGCGTACTCCCCCAGGCCTATCCTGGAGGAAATATTTAGCTTCAGCAGGAACGGGGAACCTGCCTTTAGAATAGCCACTTGGAACCTGGCTGGGTTCACGCAGGACAAGGTGAACAATCTTGGAGTGCGGGAAGTTGTCTGTCGCACAATACTCGAAAATGGGTAAGTTCTACCATTTAGCCGGAATGCGCATATTAGTTTTATCCTTCTCATGCGGTCTGTAGTCATACATGATCAACACCAAATTCAACTCAACCTACCCTTATCCACCACTATATTGAGTAGACAGATTGAGGTTGTAGAGTTCCTTTCCTTTAATAGGTATATCCTTAACATCTTGAAAATTACTTGAAAAGAGCGAAATTAACCAAAAACTGGTTCAAATAAAAGTTTTGTGCCACCTTTTTTTGACATATTTGTGCGATTTTTCGACCCTTTACACTTTAAACTGTCACCTTGGTAGCAGCCAACTGTTTCCAAATGAAAACCTATATATGTTTGTATGGAATCTGCCAATTATTCTGCATCATCAAGTTTTAGGAGGGTTGGATAATAAAAATTCTGAGAAAAGACTATTAAACCACGGTTGTCTTGTGTGTGGGAGGAATAGGGCACCTTGGGAAACCACTGATGTCAGATACATGTTGCAAGTTACATGATACAGGTTACACGGTTGTCTTGTACAAATTTATAGTTAACAATTAAATATTTAAGATATAGTTATACTCTCTGACAACCTAAAGGTCATTGAAATAATGCTACAGGCAGTACAGATAAAATGTGCTGAGCTCGGTCTTAATGTCAATATCAACATTTCCGAAACAAAATTTATGACAAACCTCGTCCCAACAGAAATGTTATTGTTGGCAGTCATGTGGAGCTTGTTGATAGATATACATATCTGGGCGGTGAGATACGGATTTCAAGAGACAATCAAACATGCAAAATACAGAGAATAAAAACCCTCTCATGGACTGCCCAGGGAAAACTCAAAGATGTGTTTAAGAGTGGTCTGCCAATTTGCTTAAAGCGGAAGGTCTTTAATCAATGTTTATTACCGGTTAATGGAAAGATCATTGCTGGGTGTATCACTGCGAAACCATATCAAAAACGAATATTTGCGTAAGAGAACGGGGATCACAGATGTGGTCTCGCAGATAGCCAAACATAAGTGCAACTGGGCGGGTCATGCGGCCCGAATGACAGATGGAAAATGGACCAAAAGACTGCTTCGGTGGAGACCAAGAAGTGACAAGAGGAGCAAGGGAAGGCACACACGCGTTGAGCTTCTATTGGTCGGTTGACTGTTCTCTGATTGGTTGTGCTCTCGGACTGTGTCATGTGTATCGGTCTGTGATCAAGGCAGGAGACCGATACACACGACACAGTCCGAGAACACAACCAATCAGAAAACAGTCAACCTACCAATAGAAGCTCAACGCGCAGGCGTCACGTACAATCTCAGACATGGACCACACAGGAGCGATCATAGTCAGTAGCGTGCTGAGGATGAACCGGGACGGTTCGAAACTGCAGTCCACGTAACCAAACAACAAATACTGAAAGTACAGCAAACAAAGTGTGTGTGTATATATATATATATATATATATATATATATATATATATATATATATATATATATATATATATATATATATATATATATATATATATATATATATATTTGTCTGTGTGTGTGTGTATAGTTAGAAATTTGAACAAAAATGTTTCGATGAATAGAGTAGGTTCGGTTCTACGTAATATATTGTTCCAACTATTATCTTAATAATCAGTGTGTCCTTGGAAGCAATATTTGATAACTACACGCAGTATTACAAAAGCAGGTATGCAGTTTTAATTACTGGGATATAAGACTCAACAGTGGGGTCTGTCTATATACCTGCATAGAGGACGTTATTCGCGACTGCTTGGCAACAACATATAAATGGTAGTTCTAGTCTTTATTAGCTTAGTTTATTCATCCCTTTAATGGCGCTAACTTTGTTAGCAAAACGATAGTCAGGTCTAAAAACTGTATTGTAATGAATTGGGTTCTCCAAATTGTACTTGCCAATAGCTTTTGTTCGAAATATTTATAATTTTTTTTTCTTTTTAAGTTATTCCAATTGCTCTAAATATATGCGTGAGCCTGTATATTTACAGTGAATAACAAATTGAGGTTGTATAGTATATTATAGTAGTATTATATACACGTGTTATACGGATACCACTAAATTTTGAACCGACTGACAAGTCATTTAATATATCGTATACTTAAGTATAACATTAATTTGGCTCTGTGGATCCACCTTGGGCATCTTTATATTATAAATATAATAATATGAACACCACCTTTGCATATTAATCTATTTTTAGGTCACATCACATTGACTTGGCAAGGAACTGATTTCACTATCTTAAAAAATTCACTTTTTATTAAACAGAAAATCAAAGTATTATTACCTGCTATTTCTCTTGTATTTTGTTTAATTGTTAAAAGTTTTCTCAGGAAGTAAGCAAAAAAATATAATATATGTGCTTTTTAGTGAATTTTCTTTAAACATTTCACTAATGAGATCTCGACTTTTGAATTTTGAAAAAATTTCTTCCAATTAGCGCGAACTACGACCCCCTAGAACCCATATTCAACCCAGTTTCAAGTTTGATATGTTTATATATATATATATATATATATATATATATATATATATATATATATATATATATATATATATATATATATATATATATATATATATATGTATGTATGTATGTATCGTATGTATGATTGATAACAAAAAATAGTAGGCTGATTTCAATCAACTTATGTTAGTACCTTCCTTTTGCAAATGGCTTTATATCTCCGGAAATACTAAAGCTAGTGCAATCAAAGTGCGCGGGTTTACATAATTAAAAGACAACTATGTACCAAAATTTAGGTATCTAAGTTAAAAGAAAAAAGTTATAGGGGTTTAAAAAAAATGGATGCCACTGATGGCCAGTTTTGTGTGGATAACAGAATCTATTTTATATTACAGGCAAAGACTGGTCTTTTTTGGCACAAAAAGGTCAAGAAATTCCAGAAAAATTACTTAGAAAATTTTATAGTGTTGAAACTCTACACTTAAAACGCCAAAGTCGCGATTTAAAACGTCAGAATTGCCAAGTTTTAGGCAAAGAACCTGGAACGAATACGGGTTATGTAGAGAAAATGTCGCAAGGAGTGTGTTTTACAAACCCTTAAGTTTCAGCTTCAACCGTCATCGTTTTTCATTTTACTAAAATATTTCCAGAAAATTAATTTCAAATAGAACCTTTCTTTGGTGCTTTGGCAGTAGTTTTAGTTATGGAGTGAAGAAAAAACTTTGTACCCGTTTTTAAGCACATTGCGCACACAGAGGAGTGTCAGATTTGGCATAGTTAACGTTCATATGGAGAAGGGGTGTAGAAAGATAAAGTGTATGTATAATATGTGTTACAAATAGATTAAACAATGCTTTGTCTTAATTAGACAGTCGGATTCCACAGTTCTGAGCTGACGGTTAATTAATACGTGAAATGTTAAACACATAAAACTCTGTGGTCAACAGTCGTACTGAGATTATAGAGATAAAGGTATACTCTGTGACAAAAGAACATCAATAACGTTCAAACTTAAAAATTCAATAAATTACGGTCGACTTTCGACCACTACACAGGTCCACTACACACACACATGGTTGAATACTCTATAATTTTGAGCGAATTTTTATAGAAAAAAATTCGCTTAGGAGAAGACCGTGACTTTTGGATTTTGAAAAGATTTCTTCAAATGAGGGCGAACTAGGACCCCTAGAACTCATATGCAGTGTTAGTTTCAGTTCTTATCTGTTTACATATATACAGGATGACGAATTTCTACGGTAAAGGTCAAGATTGCCGTTACTAGAAAAAAAATTAAAAATAGAAAACCGACTTCATCAAGGAAAACTCAAAAACTACTGGTCAGATCATGATCAAATTTATATGGGACCACATGAAAAGCACCAGCTTTCAAATAAAAAAATACTCATCAAAATCGGTTCACCTAGAAAAAAGTTCTGATGTAATACACATAAAAAATACAGTCAAATTAAGAACCTCCTCATTTTTTTGAAGTCTGTTAAAAATTGTATGCTAATAAATTAATCTGCGTCTTGTAAAATTATTTCGACAATCACAGGCTGGCCCATAAGCCGTTGGTGATACAAATTTTATTTTTGTAATCGAACACCTCTTATATTATTGCATTTTTGAATTTTCCATCGAATTATGATGCATGGGGGTAAAAAAAAATGAGAGCGTTCATCGTTTTCGAGTTATTTCGTTGTTTCACATTTTTGGCACATATCAAAACTTATGTTACGGCGTTTTTACAAATATATAGCAGAGCGCCATGAAAATAACGCTTTGAGAGAGGATTTCGTTTATATTATTCGTGAAAAAAATCGAGATTCCGTATAAAAATTGTTTGTGTTTCCGTAGAAATCATTGTTGGCAAAACGTTTGGGAAATTTTGTTAATTAATAATAAATCTTTAATAAGTTATTGTAAAAGAATGTTTTTGGATTTGCGTGAAAAAATTGTTTGCAAATTTTCATGAAAATTTTTTTTCTAAGTTTTGTAGAAAACTTTTTGGGAATAACTATATCTTGGTAGGTGGGTAAATAGCTTGAAGAAGTTCGTTGGCCAGGAAAATCGGACCAGTTTCTTCGGGAATATTTTAAGTTTATTTTCGGAAAATGTTTGTTCTTTTTCAAACAATAAAGTTATTTTGATGAAATATGATAGATTTTTTCTACTATATAGGTTATACTGGTCACCAAATTGGATGCCTGCTTTCATTAAAAAATACATATTTGCTATTAAAAACATTTTTATGAAAATTCAGTACCATAACGCAATTGCGGCGTCCAGACTTTTTTTTAATTTTTATTATGGTGTGCCATGAAGTTTATCAAAATCTAACTTTCCTGGGCAGTTATTGAGATCAATTAAAATTGTCAAATATTGTCAACTGACGCAAAAAATCTAACTTTCCTGGGCAGTTATTGAGATCAATTAAAATTGTCAAATATCGTCAACTGACGCATAACAATGGCCGAGTTCACCAGGTGCCAACAATTGATTAATTGTGTCAGCATATGCGTTCCCGAGTTCCGGTGAGTTTCTGCTGGAATTCAAGCACATAAGCGCTTAATTCAGCTGTTGCCGCCTGGTGAACTCCGCAATTATTGCATGACCTTGCTCGTGTTATATAAGTTATTATTGACAATCTAGTGTAGATACTCTATGATATTCTGTTGTCAAACTCGAAAACAGAGAATGCCAAAATTTTTAACAAACAATATGAGCTTGAAAAGGTTCATTTTTTAAACGGTTTCTGGTATCCTGGAAATTTTGCCAAACCCCTGTCTTTCTGTAAGGAGGGTAGGGATCTGTAATGTGCCCAACATCATCTGGACACGGGACCGACGGCTTTGCGCCCCCTCCGAAGGGCGGAACGTGCAGACATTCAACTTGCTCAAATACAATGCCAGAACCTCGGTTGATGTTAATTTTACAGTTTGTACTGAAAAAATGAAAGGAGTACCCTGGGATCGAACCCAGTACCTTTCCGTTCAGAGGCACACGTTCTTACCCCTGAACCACCGAGGTTACTAGTTCTTTAAGTTACAATCAGTGATAATGATGATCAAGAGGCCAAATACTTGTCTGGTTCTCCGGTTCAGGCCCATACAGCAACAGAATAGAGGTCACAGAGAATTCCATCGTAAACACAAGGAGTTTTACGAAGACACATTGTTAGCTGGACTGTCTTTTAAAGGGCTGAGCACTTCCGCATCGTGTCCAGCCTTAGCAGACATGGATTCCCACCATGTATTTATGTATGTATGTATCCGAGCGATAACTCAAAAAATACTCAACTGAGTATAACGAAACTTGGCACGTGCTTCATTTCGTTACAATCGCGGACGAGTTCGTCAGTTAGCTATAACGGACATAATTTCCCCCAAAAAAATGTACAAAAATATTTATGACGATCCCACCCTAATGACCGCCTTCGGGTATATTCGGAAGCGTGGATTTGTAGGGGAAAGTAATGAAGTTTTATATCAGCTACTTAAAGTAAAAACCAGATGGGATACTGTGTTTTATTTATTTATTATGGTTTGGCAGTTCTGTTTTGAGGTTAAGTAAATGATTGTATATTGCTTTTAAAATTGGAAACTAAATAATGATATCGTGTTGTGTTTATTTATTATGGTTTGACAGTTCTGTTTTGAAGCTAAGTAGTAAATGATTGTCATTGAAATAGATATAACAACTTGTATCTATATTATGCTTTTAAAATTGGAAACTAAAGAATAATAACGTGTTTTGTTTATTTATCATCGTTTGACAGTTCTGCTTTGAGGTTAAGTTGTAAATGATTGTCATTGAAATAGATAAAACAACTTGTATCTGTTATGCTTTTAAAATTGAAAACTAAAGAATAATAACGTGTTTTGCTTATTTATCATGGTTGACACTTCTGCTTTAAGGTTAAATAGTAAATGATGTAAAATAATAATTGGAAATCAAAGAATAATAATATTAACGTTAATATTCGTTGATTAATTGTTCAAGTAGGTAAGTTATTTGAATGATGAATTGACTTCTTGGGTATGAATTAAGTCTCCTTCTGATAAGCTTTTATAACTTTAATGAAATTTGTAATACACGTTTCTTTTAAAGAGACTTACAGTACCTAGATTCAGCAAATTTGGAGTTTGGGCACTCAAAGTTTTTTCTTAAAACTGTGTAGAACACAAAATTTGTATATTTTTTTTATGATAATAGAAAGAGAGAAATTCTTCAGATGAGCTTGTATTAGGACTTCTAAACCCGATCTTCGACGTCTGTTTAAATTAAAAGTATTACTTTTAGTAATATGCCGTACTAACAGTGTAACATTCTTATGAAAATTCACTATTATAACGCACTTGCTGCGCCCCGAATTTCTTTTTTTTTTGACAAAGATGGGAAAATTCTGATAGATTTCATGGAACAAGGTAAAACGGTCATGGAAGCATACGATAGCGAGTCATTACCTAGATTTCACGAGAAAATCGTGGAAAATGCCGCGAAAACTGGCCAAGGGTGTGCTCTTTTTGCAAGACAACGCCACTGCTCACAACTTGTTGGTGGCACTGTAAACAATTGATAAAAATGGTTTCGAATTGGCTGACCCCACACCCCATTCTTCGTTTTTTTATTATTATCAAATCTCAAAAAACATTAGAAAGGTAAACGACTTCCCGTGAATTTTCAGTTTACCTCCCGGACAGTATCAGATAAAACGACTGCTGATAAAGTTTGGCATCTTACATGCACGTTGATACTATTTTTACCTTTTGCTTCAAGAGCCTCGGTGGTTCAGTGGTAAGAACGTGTGCCTCTGAACCGAAGTGTTCGATTCCCAGGGTTCCCCTTTCTCTGCTTCAGTACATATTCTAAAATCATCAACCTAGGTAGTAGCATTGTATTTGAGTAAATTGAATGTCTGCACGGTCCGCCTTTCGGACGGGGCGTAAAGCCGTCGGTCTCATACCCATGCGACGTTGCTCCTGAGCATGCAGCGCCGGCTTTAGGGGAGGGCGACCCGGGCGGTCGCCCAGTGCGCCGGAACACAGGGGCGCCGCGAGTTTTTTAATGCTCTTTTGGATACCGTGCTTATATCCATAAAAGAAAGATTTGAACAGATGCAAGATTTTTCTACGACGTGGAGTTTCTTGTTTAACATAAAAAAGAATCAAAATAAAGAACGATTATTAAAACATTGTGCTAAATTACAGGAACAGTTAACGGTCAATTTTATATCAGATATCGATCGCAATTTGTTGTGCGATAAAATTTTAGGCCTGCAACATTATCTTGAAGACAATCAAGCAACGCCTATTGAAGCCTTGAACTTTATCAAGAAGCATAACCTTCCAGAATTATATCCCAACACCTGAATATCGTTGCGTATTCTGTTAACAATACCAGTGACTGTTGCAAATGGTGGACGCAATTTTTCGAAACTGAAATTGATAAAAACCTACTTGCGGTCTACAATGTCTCAAACCAGATTGACCAGTTTGGCCTCACTGTCCATGGAAAATCAAGTTGCAGAAAACCTGGATGTTGCTTGTCTTATTAGAGAATTTGCTGACAAAAAAGCTAGAAAAGTAAAGTTTTAACATGTTTCGAGTTCAACCAACTGCCGAATAAGCTTAGAGTTATATTAAACTTAAAACAAATGTGCTACCTAAGTGACTTCTTTTATTATTTTAATATATAATTATACATAAGTATTATATCATTATCATATAATAAAGGGCGCCAAATGATGGACTCGCCCGGGGCGCCTGGGTGGTTAAGGCTGGCGCTGTAAGCATGTTTCTGTAAACAAATTTCTAAAAAGCCTCCGAGCAGCAAACTGCAAATTTACCCGATTTTCGACACAACGAAGTTACACGTGTGTCGTTGAGAAATGTTTTCAAGATCAAAATACAGATTTTTTAAGGTTAAAAAAATGTATGGATTTATGAACGTTTTGTTAAATGTATAGATTTAGGGGAAACTGTTGAATAAACATTTTGTTTTAAAAAATTATTGTTTTTTCTATTCTAAGCTAGCTTAATACTTTTCAATGCCCCCTCGTATGGTGTGCTTCTTAAAAACAGTTTTACACACCCTATAGGTGCTCAGTCTATTTGATCGAAAATAATTTTTAATGCGTTTTGTGACTCCGTATCAGATGACGAAGAGAAAATGTTAACTGAAATAGTTTAGGTGCCAGGCTGATACCGCAATAGCTTGACTCACCTGCATATTGCTAATCGACTAAAAATAAATATATAATTGGTTGTTTGTCCCAAATTACAATGTATATTGGATTCATTAAGAATAGTGCAATCATTATATGGTTTTATTTACATTGCTGTAGCCAAGTTTGCGCTATATAATCGATAATAGATCATAATCTATGTTGTAAACATCCGGATAAAACGGCACAACATAAATAAGTGTCTAGTCTGATCGTCTGGCCAAACATCAAGGTTTTTAACTCTAAAGTTACACGCATCAACAAAGAGGGGAGCTTTTTAAGAATATGCTCAACGAAAATATTTGTTTTCCATTAAATGCGGCCTACCTTTTATATTTGTCTCTTATAAATAAAAGAATATTGTTTGCAATAATCAAATTTATTAAAAATGCAAAACTGTCTAACTACCTGTAAATTTATTCTCTACTCCTAACAAGTTTTTTTAGTAGTAGGTAGAGTAAGTAGATTAAGAAAATTCCTAGTGTCTTTCCATGTGTTAATACCCATGTTTCCCGCGGTCTGTGTGTGTTGTCTTTAAGTCGTCATAATAGACCCTATGACGTGAAGAGTGTCCCCGTTGCGATCCTTAGGCAAATAATATTTTATAATAGGGATAAAAGTGTAATATATATTTTAAATGCTCATTTTGCAACATGTAATATAATGTTTTACTTTATATATGCATGTGTGTATGTATGTATATATGCTTGTATTCTATATATGTATATATGTATATATATATATATATATATATATATATATATATATATATATATATATATATATATATATATATATATATTATTTTGTATCCAAACTCTCAATCCGGGAGATATCAGCGCTCACTTCCATGTGCAGCAGCGGTATAAATTGAGTATTAACGTACTACTGTGACCGAGTTGTTTTAGAATCTGATGTTACAAAAGGACCGTGGCGATATGAACTGGGTTACCAGTCCGAAGCCAGACAAACACACAAAAAACAAAAAAAAGTTACCCGCACACAAATTTCCTGTGGAATATCGCTCAATTTTGTTGTAAAACTGAAACCTCGATTCTTGTTTATAACACAGGGTTAGATTAAGGGAAGTCCGGACGCAGCAAGTGCTTAATCGCAAGGAATATTGATAAAATCTTTCAAATCCTATTGGCTCGAATTGTCTTGAAATTTGGTGGGTACTATATTCTCTATAAAGGTAGTGTGTATACCAGATTTTTTCAAAATAGATTTGTTATTTTCTGGAGAAACTGGTCTAATCAGGTTGGCTAACGTACTTATCACAACTTACAAAAGAAAGGTTCTTTCTAAATTTCACCAGCCTATTATTTTTTGAGTTATCGGTGTAATACATACGTACGTATGTAATAGGTAATATATATATATATATACAGTGTGAAACGCACTTATGGAATAAAATTCATTATTCAGCAAAAAATAGTTTTTGTGGAAAACGCTGAGACACGTGAAGTTTAATTTGTCGAACATTATGTTATAATCATAGTTAAAAAAAATTAAACTCCCACCATTTTACCCCCACCACTTTATCCATAAAAAAAAATAGCAACCCTACATTTTTTTCATCACAAATCGATGGATCACATTTTTCTGAATGCGGAGATACCCCGTATGTATGGTATAATATTACAGTTTTCAATACAGGGTGGAAATTTAATACCGGAATATTAAAACTAAGCAGTTTACCCTGAAATTCAAATTTCGAAAATAAACTTCATAAAAACCTGCCTTTATTATAAGAAGTGTTCAAAATGTTCTCCGTTCACTTGCCCCCAACAGCCGCCATGGAGGTGTTGCTGCATGCACACAATTAGTTATCATGGAGGAGGCCAGGCTAGGACTATGCAGACCAGCCTGCAATGATAAACTGAAGGTCAACCCAGGCTGCAGGGGCCATTGCAAAATTCAGGAGATCGTGAAGGAGCCCATGCTTGAAATGAGGTCAGACTTCGAGCCCGCGAATCTGAAGGGAAAAAAGTTTACAGTGGAAATCCCCGACCGCGAGGCATGGTTATTGCCGGACGAGGTTTTTGAACTTCCTTTATAACTTTACCTGGCAAGTTTCGGAATATTTTATCTGTATCAGAGACAGAGGGCAAAGAAGGGAGTATAAATTAGTGGCGGCGCTCGGTGACGCGGACGAGCCCCGAGAGAGAAAAAAAATGTGAACCTATCATACATACAGTATTCTTCTATTAGGTGTATACAATTTTAATTTTAAACATTTGGTTTATTTAAAAAATGCCTAAAATGTATGAACTTTCCGACTATCAAACCAAATACAGTCTGTTCTATTTGAATAAAAAGAAATGTAATTTCCGGTAAAACCTGAAGTTGTACAGTAACCTGACTACAGTGGTTCAATAGTATCCATTTAGTTATGTAAAATATTCCAAAGAACACAGTCCAACACGCCCGACGAAAAGCCTCGATGTTCATCTCGAAGCTGTTACCACTTCTAAATAGAAATTCTAAATTGTCCATGAACAATAAGTTGCTCATGTACAAAGTCATCATCCGGCCAGCATTGGCCTATGCATCCCCTGCACTCACTTTAATAATTTAAAAAATATGGCGTTTTCAAAAATTTTTCCCCGATTTTCCACCGGAAAAACTTGAGCATAAAAGCTGATTAACGAACTCGACCTCGATTTTAACCCAAACAAAATTTTTACCAAGTTTGATTGAAATCAGTTTAGTATTTTTTGAGTTATCGCTAGGATACATACATACATAGACACATACATATATATATATATATATATATATATATATATATATATATATATATATATATATATATATATATATATATATATATATATATATATATATATATATTGCTATGGTATTCTACTTTATTTTATGGGTAGTATATACCTGCAAAAATTTATTATAGAGCTGAGAACATATGTCCTAATCATCAGGTTGGGTTCCTTATAATTACAGCTAGCTTCTAATAATTAAAATTCACTAATATGTGTTATTTAAATTCATTTATTGATTTTCACTTGATCAAAATTACTATCGCTTTGCACAGATGGCTATAACAATTTTGCTGATTAAATATCAACCAAAAACAATACTTCCGTTAATTACAATCTGTTATACATTCCATTTAATTTATTACACAAATTTTACGGTGTCTATTTGACACACATTAAACACAAACAGAAACGTTTAAAGCATTCAATACATAAACATAAATTGAAAAATCCTATTAAAACATTTAACTGTGCCGATATGACACTTGTTAAATACAAAGAGATATTTTAAAACATTCTTTACATAAATATAACTTGAAAAATCCTATTAAAAAAAAACATTCTGGTAACATTATAACTAATTACACAATTAATTAAACATGGATACTACATAATCAATATACATCGATAATTCTACAGAACGGTCTCTTTCCGTTTATTTCAAACAAAATTTTTGTTTTTGAAATTTATTAGCACAAAAATATTTGATTGTTGTTGTAAAAATGGTGAAATTCCACCCGCACTGGTCAATTTAAGAAAAGGTAACACTTACTGACATATTTTCCATTGGATTATTTATTGTTCTTCCATTAATACGGACCTTGATTAATTATTATTATCTTTCTCATTTGTCCATGCCATTGATTATTAACGGATTTACTTCGTTAACATATTGATATATTTATTCCATAGTCGTAGCACTCTGGAGGTGTTTTATACCCTCACTTCGATGCACTCTGGAATCTTAGTTATGACGATGATCACCTGGTCTGGTAAAGTGATACAGATGATTTCACTGGATGGAAAAGACAAGACAAGCCCGGACTCTCTCGGACCGTTGCTTTTATAATTTTCTTACAGGTGAAAAAACGCTATTGTTCGTCACACACCTGTGTTTAAGTTTTCCGTCAAACCTTTAACGTCTTTTTACGTTTTTTTCTGACGCGCACATCACCTTAATATTCTACAAACCTTTGTTTTTTATAAATGACCTCCGCTCTTTCACTACATTGAGTCTTTAGCTAGCTTGGTCATATATATTTTTTTTATACAATAAAATCAACAAGACTACAATTATATTATCTACAATCTCATTCTCCCTACAAAACTGAAGCATTGTTCTTGGTTTCTTTGTGGATATTTCTAGAATATATAATTTTTTTATTACTCGAATGTAACTTAACATCGAGGGTTGCTACATGGGTCACTGACATTCATGTCGGACGTTGACATCTCCTGCCAAAACTCTTTCATTGCTACATTAGGGTGTATACACTTATTTTATATATACTAGTATGCATAAATTTCCCGTTTTCCTATTAAAATTTCGTAATATTTCCTATCATTTGCTATCTATAGCAATATATATATATATAAACGGGCCTTGGTTTTGGGTCGTAGGGACCCAAATTCGCGCTCATCTGAAGAAATTTTTTCAAAGACTTTTCATCGTGACCTCTCTATTAGCGAATTTTTGTTAATGAAAATTCGCTAAAAATTAAAAGTTTGTTGTGCCATACAATTAAATTGTGGCTTAACTTTGAACAGCAATTAAAATACTCATCGAATTAGGTAATACTGTTTATTGTAATGAATTTTTTGGTCAAAGCTAAAACATGTAAACTAGTAATATATGTATAATTTGTGGTCTCTGTTACCGAAGTACAAAAAAGTAATGATGCAGTTGGTTTGCATTTTACGAAAATATAGGAAAAAAGCTGTGTTTGATGGATTTTATTTTCACTTTGTTCACAATTTAGGAGAATTGTGAAGCAAATGCGATCTGAAGTTACAGATATTTCTGGTGGTGTTTGGTGGTCATAGTATGCAAACAAGTTTTTTTAACAGTGTTTTCACATTGTAATGAGTCTTATTGTTATTTTTGTTATAGATTGTCAATTCAGGGTCATATTTAAGTACTATCGCTGTTTAACTGGCCAATTTCCTTTTGTTAGTAATGAAAGCTGGTTTTTTTTTACATTTTGTGATTAATTAAATTTGTTACTGTGTTTTTGTGGCTGTTATATTTTAACTTTCGGTGTTTATTTCATTGGATATCAGTAGCGGCTCGTGCCTTAATGCATTGGGGGTGCGCAAGAAAAAAAAAGTTCGGGACGCAGCAAGTGCGTTGTGGTAGTCAATTTTTATTAAATGCTTCAAATTTGAATAACTCAAGTTTCTACCAACTTAGAAAGTTGAATTTTGGTGTATAGTAGGGTCTTACCCAGGGCAACATACCCACCAAATTTCATCAAAATAACTTTGTAATTTTCGGAGAAAAGGGTTTTTTTTTAAACAAAACTCAAAATTTTCCCGGAAAACGTTATCAGAGTTTCCTGACTAACGAACTCATCCAAGCCATTAATAAAAGAAAGGCACTTGCCGAGTTTCATCGAAATCAGTTGCTTACTTTTTGAGTTATCGGTTGGATATATATATATATATATATATATATATATATATATATATATATATATATATATATATATATATATATATATATATATATATATATATATATATATATATATATATATATATATATATATGTATGTATGTATGTATGTATGTATGTATATAAACATTGAAACTGACCCCGGATATGGGTTCTAGGGGTCCTAGTTCGCGCTCATTTGAAAAAAATTTTGCAAACTCTCCATCGATACCTCTTTATTAGTGAATTTTTTTTAATACAAATTCACTAAAAATAAAGGGCTCGCCTATTTTTCCCCAAAAATGTATTATAAAGAAACCTACTTACTAAACTTAATAATTATCAACTACTCACCAAGTTTTCCTCTAGTTAGTTATAGGTTATAGTAGTTAAAAAGTCCCTTAAAAAATTAACCTTTAAATTTAAAATATCCACTGAATTAATCACAGTATCACAATTATTTTGTCCACTTATTAAGCAACCCGAAGTAATGGCCATCATAATAATAATAATTGTCTTGTTAGAACATGTAAACAACAACGAAATGATCTAACTAAAAATCAATCCGACGCGAAGACGAAAATTAATACGTAGTAGGTACACACGCTCTGCCGAAAGTCCAGTACAAACTGGAAGTGTGTAATTTTATAACGCACAACATATTGCTTATTCGGTCGTTGTCGACGAAGATCATCAAGATTCGGCGATCATTTCGCACTGAAGTATCGCATTTCGTGAGAGCGCCGAAAAATACACACCGCCGCCCGCCTGCTTTATATGGATATGGATGTATGTAACGTCTGCAACGATTAACACTATACTTATTCTGAATCTGTATTCTGTATTAATGGCTGCCGACTCTCTGCGATCCTCGATATACTAATTTTGTTTGTAGAATGCAGGAGGTAAAAAAGTAAATAAAAATTTATTAAAATATAGCATAGAAAAAATATTGTTTTTTCCACGGTAGGCGGCAGTGCGCGCGCACGGGCGCACTTATTGAGGAGCCGTCCCTGTTTGATATAAATAAGAAAAAAACCACAGCGGAATTAAGAGGTTCTTTAAATAATCTAATATGCAGTATACGAGGCCCAGTCTTCTAATGCTAAGATAAGAAAGAACAAGAAATCTAGTAGCAATAGTGCTGCAAATTAAATCATAACTTCCACGTAGCTGTGATAATCTACTCTCCTCAAAAAGACATTCTCATGAATGGAATTTAAGGTCCTTGACTAGACCACGAAGAAAATATTCGTAATCCTGTACCCATAAATAAAATATATTACTCGAGTTTTAACGTAAAAATGTAAATTTTCACGAAATCACCTCTCATCTATCTTCTGCCTCCTAAATCCATCTTACCCCAAAACAATTCAAAGCGTTCCTTTGTCGGGTGCTAACTGTATACCAAATTTGAAGATCATATATCAGTCCGTTCGAAAGTTATTGCGCCTACTAACAGACAGACTTACAGGCCGACACACCGACAGACAAAAAAATTGCGTTCCAGAATCAAGTTCTCTATATGCTTTGAAACTTTTTACTCCGTTTTAGCAAAAAAATTCGAAATTTCTGTCAACGATATTCCACCCCCACATGTTCAATCTCTAATTTAATATCACACAGATTGTCAGTTTTCACCAAATCACCCCCCATTCATTCCCTACCCTCTAGAACGATTTTACCCAAAAATAATCCGAACCGTTTGTTTGTCGGTTGCTAACTGTATACCAAATTTGAAGACTATATCTCAATTCGTTCTAAAGTTATCGTGGCCACAAACAGACATACAGACCGACAGACAAAAAAAAATTCGCTCCGAAATCATGTTTTCTATATGTTTTGATACTTTTTAGGGCGTTTAAGCGATTTTTTTTATTTTGGTCGCCGATGCGATATGGCAGTATATCAACTTTCTGTACACGAGGGCGTGTCAATAAATCCATTACTTTTTCAATGAAACACAGGTTTTTTGACAAAAAAATCATTTTATTTCTCAACATAGTCCCCTTGAGCTATATACACTTCGTCCAACGTTTCTCCAATTTTTTTATCCCTTCCAAAAAATAAGATTTATCGAGGTCCTCATAATAGGTATTTGTTTGTGAGATGATTTCATCATTGTAGTCAAATTTCTTTCCGTCGCGCCATTTCTTTAAGTTTGGAAACAAGAAGTAGTCACTCGGGGCTTAATCCGGAGAATAGGCCGGATGAGGAAGCAATTCGTAGCCCAATTTATGCAATTTTGCCATGGAGACTACACATGTGTGCACCCATGCATTGTCTTGGTGGAAAATAACTTTTTTCATAGTTAAATGCGGTCTTTTTTTCTTCAAATCGTCATCGAATCGGTCCAGTGAGTTTATATAATATTCGCCATTGATTGTGCTTCCCTTTTGAAGGTAATCAATGTGGATTATATCGCGTGCATCCCAAAAAACGGTCGCCGTGACTTTATTGGCTGACAAACCCACCTTGGCCTTCTTCGGCGCCGATTCGCACGGAGAAACCCACTGTTTTGACTGCTGCTTGGTCTCTGGTGTATTGTGGTGAATCCATGTTTCGTCAACGGTTACGAAACGGCGCAAAAACTCGTCCCTATTGCGGTTGAACAACGCCAAACACTTCTTCGAAGTTGTCACACGATTGCGTTTGTGGTCGTTTGTGCGCAAACGCGGCACCCATCTTGCGGATAGCTTTCTCATACCCAAGTGATCATACAAAATCGAAACCACTGAGCCATGTGATATGCCTATGGCTTCCACAATCTTCCGCACTTTCAATCTCCGATCGGCCAACACCATATCGTGAATTTTTTCAATTGTTTTGGGTGTAGCGACCTCAACTGGCCTTCCAGAACGTTCGGCGACATTTGTGCTTGTATAGCCGCAATGAAATTCAGTAAACCACTTTTTTACAATGGAAATTGATGATGCAGAGTCCCCATAGTATTTATCAAGCTTAGCCTTGGTTTGAGTGATGGTTCTTTTTCCGCAAAAAAATAATGTTTGATGAGCACACGAAATTCACTTTGTTCCATTTTAGTTATAACTCAAGAGGGTGTCTGCTTTCAATGGCTATCTAACACAAACTAAATGACGTTTTGGGGGGTAGGGGATGAAGGAGGGGTGGGGGTATTTGATGAAAATTGACATCTTTTCGTTAAAACTCGAATAATATAACGTTTTACGGTTTATTTATTAGAAAACTTTTAATTTCATCAAACATCTGGTTCTTTGTGCTGAAATTAAATTAGGGTTTAAATGTGTGGGGGTGGAATATTGTTGACAGAAATTTCGATTTTTTTTTGCTAAAACGGCGAAGAAAGTCTCAAAACATATAGAAAACTTGATCCTGGAACGAAATTTTTTTGTCTGTCTGCATGTACGTCTGTCTGTTAATAGGCGCAATAACTTTCGAACGAATTGAGATATCGTCATCAAATTTGGTACCCAGTTAGCACCCGATAAAAGAACGCTTCGAGTTGGTTTTGGGTAAAATCGCTTCAGGGGCTAGGGGATAAATAAGGGGTGATTTGGTGAAAAGTGACATTTTTTCAATAACGCTCGAGTAATATAACGTTTCGAAAGTTTATGGGTACAGGAGTACAAATATTTTTTTTGTGGTCAAGCCATGGGCCCTAAATTCATTCCATGAGAATGTATTTCTGAAGAAAATAAATTGCCACAGCTATGTGGAAGTTATGATCCATTTGCACCACTATTTTTTAATGTATCGTCTCTGCTGAATAAAATGCCGAGGTTGCACACTGTGTGAAGATTGGAACCTGTGATAAGCACTGATAAGTGCACTCAGAGAACCCAAATCACCACAACACATCTTTTTAAAGATTTTTCATCCTCTGATGACGCTAACTTTGTTAGTGAAACGATCGTCAGGTCTCTAAAAAAAATGTGCTGTGGTGATTTGGATTCTCCAACCGTCATTTATTATTTAGTTCTTTAATCTAGTTTGTAAATTAGGATACTCTGAGTAAATGAGGCACAGGTATGGAAGATAATTTATCATTATGTATTACCCATCGGGTAAGGTTATATCAAATTATTCTATAATATTATGTGAGAGTATTTTTTTTTATGAACAGGATTTAATAATGACCTGACCTGACCTGACCTGACCTGACCTGACCTGACGCTAAAAACTTGCTTATTGTATTGAATTATACTCAGTGAATCATCCAATTTCATGAAATGGATGTGTTTTGAACTACATATGTCTAAAACAAGTTTTTTTTTCGGTTTAAAACTGTTTTATTGTCTTTTATTGAAAACATTAAAAAACTGTTTTAAACACAGTTTATTGTTTGTTTTTTTCAAAATATAAAAAAAACATGTTTTTTGCCAACCCTGACTACCGTTCCAGCAAAGTCACTCTCAAGTCGACTCATCGACTCGAGAAGAGTTCGGCAACGAAGGGAGACTGGGTTTCCCATTCTGGTTCCCTCCATCTGCCGATAAAACTTCCCGGTGACTCGCAAGAAACTCTCAGGCATTAATAGTGAAGTTAACCGTTGGGTTAACTTCACTATGAATATAATAATATTCCTTTACCTGCGTGTCCGAGAGCTGGTTATCATTAAGCGTGTCCCTAAGGCACTGAAAAGCTATGTCGATAGGATGCTGGGGGACAACGACTCGACATCGAAAGAGATCAGTACTTCATTTGGTTTCAACCTAATATCGTTGATTCTATTAATAAATTCAAAGTATTTTTAACTGAAAAACTAGGAGGTTGAACTCTCAATGTATTACCGAACTTTCCCAATGGTTACCGAAAGAGTTCAGTACATTGGAAGTTTTTTTGGTGAAAAATACAATTTAATTTATTGATAAAATCAAAGATATTAAGTTAAAATCAAATGGAATACTGATATCTTTCGATGTCAAGGGCTGA
This sequence comes from Tillus elongatus, assembly GCA_964006375.1. Taxonomy (NCBI): domain Eukaryota; kingdom Metazoa; phylum Arthropoda; class Insecta; order Coleoptera; family Cleridae; genus Tillus; species Tillus elongatus. The sequence continues at coordinate 37,626,079 of OZ023265.1, forward strand.
TATGTCAAAAGATTGGCTAAACTTTTTCAAGGAACCTCCACCAAAAACTGCTAATGTGCCAGAAAGTTGGCTAGTTATGTGTAGACATGCTATACAATTTAATCATATGGTAGAGAACATCTGAGTATTACCAAGTACTATATAATGGCAATACTGGACATTCCTATGCTTTAGCATTGGTGATATTTGTGACAAGTACACTAGCGCCACCTCGCGTGAAGTACTGACAACTGAGCGGGTAATTTGAATTGTTTATTTACCTGCATATTCTTAATTTAGACAATTGGGTAACAGTTTTCTTATATCATTTATTATTAATGCAAAACTTTTTTTGCCTTCATTTTTTTTATGTACTGGAAGACAAGTTATGATTGAAACCTTTCAACCATCCGTTTCCGAAGTTTATCTATAAATAGGGACATGGTGGTAAATATTACACAATAAATTATCTTCTGCGAACTGTACATATTAGCATAAAAGTGATTCTGAATTTGTCTTCTGCTTCAACAAATTAATTCTTTTGGAAGTGACATTGAAATGTAAAATGCACCTTGTGTTTTCAATACTATATCCAAATGAGTTCTTTTTGATAACAGTACCCTTTTCTTGCACCTACAGTACAAAATTATCGTCAATCCATGTTATAGTTATTGTTTAATATTAATTATTAGGCGAATTTGTAAAAAAAATTCGCTGGTAACTAAAGAAAGCACAAAAAATCATATTCACGTTTCGCCATCCTTTGGAAACCTATTAAATGTTTTTGATCGATTTAGCACGTTATAATTCGAACAATTATAGATTGCACACACCCAACCACTAACATTCATAGTAAAAACACAGCTCAAACTTAATTATACACAGTTAAACACCAGCAATTGCTAGTGTTACACGTTCTCGAACGACGTAACATCAGTACTAACCGCTAGGGGCGCTGATATTCTTGAAACACGAAATCAGCCGGAGTGTACTGTATTGTCATTATAAAGTATTTGGTATTACCTAGGTTTGTATGTGAGTGGGCCATGTCGGTCCCTCCACCGCGACCATAAGGTCTATTGTGGCTCACGCCTAATGTCTATATTTCGCCCAACAAATCCAGCCTCCTACAGAGGTCGATAATCTTTGTGGGCGAAAGTTGATCCAGATCCTCTGGAGCAAGCTTTACCTTGCCAAAGAGCAGGTATCTAGTCCTGTCCGCTGCCGGGCAGGAACACAGCACGTGCTCTGCTGTCTGGTCACTCTCCATACACAGCCGGCACTCGGTCTCCTGACCGATCCCAATACGGTGCATGTGGTGCCTCAAGCGGCAGTGTCCTGTATACAGGCTGACTAGAGTACTCAGTTGTTGTCTGTTCATCTCTAGAAGTTTTTTAGCCCTTGACTCAGACAGGTCATTTATGAAGGCCTTAGAGTGAGCTAATCCTGGAAGATTTTGCCAATATTGGATTGTCATTCTTTCTGTCCAGGTCTTTAAAGTGCGTTTTGCTGTGCAAGATGTTATCCCCAGCACCGGTTCTGGTCCGACAAAGTCTCTCTGGGCACCACTCCTGGCAAGCGCGTCGGCCGCAACGTTGCCTTCATGGTCCGAGTGACCCGGTATCCAGACCAGTGACACCTCATTACAGCTGCCCAATTCGTTAAGGGCAGATTTACAACTCCATACCGTCTTTGAATTACACCGGTAGGAACTGGTATTACCTAACTACCTACCCAATTTTGGAGATTTTTTAAATGTCATGTTTCCTGGGGGTAATAGAAATTGATTAATATATCAAAAACGACAGAACGATGTTGAAAAAAGTTGTTAGGAATTGAATAGAGATTCTAGAAATGAGACAATATACAAGATGTTCTGTTTAAAATACCAAAGTTGCTACTACTTTCTAGTAAAAGTGGCAACTTCGTATTTTTGAAAATATTTTATGGAGATAGAGCATACCGGTTTATGCAAAATAACGATCTTTGCAAGGCGATCCGTTGACTAGTTTAACAGAAACCTCGTGAATTAACACGTTTACTGGAGCAATGGTTGATTGAACTATTATTTTTCTGAAATTACACACATTACATAGTTATTTAAATTTTATAAATGTTTCTTCTTTCAGAATTTCAATTCTTGCTGTGCAAGATATCACTGATGTTAGTGCTTTGAAGACAATCTGTGAAGAATTAAACAAACCCAAATTAAGGCGCATTGAGGAATGGAGGGACAAAAATCACAACTGGAACTTTTGTATGTTGGATGTTGAAAGTACACATCTGGGTTACATATATGATTCAGACTGTGGTAAGTACCATATTTTATTCCAGTAATTCATTGATTGTGTTTACCCTTACTTGGTGAAACTGGTCCATACTACATACAGACTTGGAGACTACTTCTCTGGCTTCACTGTTGTGTTTCGTTTCTGTAAATGAAGGGTGTTGCCAGCGTGTAAGCTAACTGGAGCAAGAGGCCCTTATGAATTTTATATGTTCTCGGATGTTCTTCACCGTTTCTGTGACTAGTTTCGCTGCTTGACAGCATCCTCAGACAGATAAAAATTGAATTATTGCGAAATATTATTGATAACTGAACATAGACCTACAGTAAATACTGTACACACCTTAAAGACCAGGACAGAAAGAATGACAATCCAGCAATGGCAAAATCTGTTAGAATTAGCTCACTCTAAGGCCTTCATAAATGGCCTGTCTGAGTCAAGGGCTAAAAAACTTGTAGAGCTAAACAAACAACAACTGAGAACTCTAGTCGGCCTGTATACAGGACACTGCCGCTTGCGTCAACACATGCACCGAATTGGAGTCGGTCACGAAACTGAGTGCCGGCTGTGTATGGAGAGTGACGAGACAGCAGAGCACGTACTGTGCTCCTGTCCGGCGGCGGACAGGACTAGATACCTGCTCTTTGGCAAGACAAAGCTTGCTCCGGAAGATCTGGATCAACTTTCGCCCACAAAGATTATCGACCTCTGCAGGAGGCTGGCTTTGTTGGGTGAAATATAGACCATTAGGCGTGATCCACAATAGACCTTATGGTCGCGGTGGAGGGACCGGTATGGCCCACTCATATTTAAACCTAACCTAACTGGAGCAAGAGGCCCTTATAAATTCTAGATGTTCTCGGATGTTCTTCAACGTTTCTGTGACTAGTTTCACTGCTTGACAACATCCTAAGACAAATAAAAATTGAATTAGTGCGAAATCATGACAACTACAAATAAATATCTGTTGCTATTTTATGATGTTTTGTTCAAAAAATTCATCAAATTGAAAATAAAATGAAACACAGATAATGGATGAGCCTTGCAAAATGTCTACGTGATGTATGTCAATATTTAACATAAAAATAGAACTAGCCTATGATAACTATAATAACAGTTACAACAATAAAATAACTAAACAATAACAGTAATAAAGCGGACTCTATACAACGAAAGTATCGACATACATCAACTCATTATCTTATTACAACTTTTTTGAAAGAATAGTTAAATTTATTTTCTTTCACTTATTTAATTTGCAAGAAGAATATCCAAGAAAGGGAAGCTCATTAAATCAGTTTGCTCATTTAAAACAACGCAGCTATTGTCGTGTGTGTGCTTTTTGACTTCTAAAGCTTCAAAAAAGTCTAGTTTACGTTTGTCATTACAAAAATTTAGTAGTTGTATGAGGTTATTTACTGTAGGTCTATGTGGTATCAATAATATTTCGCACTAATTCAATTTTGATCTGTCTGAGGATGCTGACAAGCAGCGAAACTAATCACAGAAACGTTGAAGAACATCCGAGAACATCTAGAATTCATAAGGGCCTCTTGCTCCAGTTAGCTTAAGCGCTGGCTACGCCTTTTAACTACAGAAACGAAACCCAACTGTGAAGCCAGAGAAGTAGTCTCCAAGTCTGTATTTAGTGTACCAGGAATACCATGTTGCAAGTGTCCTGTAACATTTATTGTCTCTGGCACATTAAAAACAAATAGTTTCCACCGTAACTGTCCTATATTTCAACACTTATTTCATTCATGTTCTAAAAACTTGCAAAAAAGCTTGAAATTGTTAGTGCTACACTACTTAAACCCTGTTTCATGATAAACCATATCTCAGTAGGCTCCGAAATTTGAAAAAGCCACATTTTGTCAATTAAAAAAGTTACTAAATTAGATTGTGTTTTGTTTGTGGACCAGAAATAAAAAGTTACGTTTATTATGTGCATTGAAACATCAAAATTTAGGTTGTGTTAAAATTTAAGAATTATTTTTCGTTTTTATTTAATATGGCTTTTTAATATACCTGACTTCTGTTAATTATACTTAAAAAAATGAACAATATTAGGCACTGTAAATCATATGTCCAATCATTTTCCTTGTCAGGCAGTATTAAAGTCCATAGTAAGGCCCACGAAGCAATATTACCATCGTATACAAATTTTGGGTAACAGATAACTGTTTCTGAGAGTAATAGTTTGGTGTCAATCAGGAGAGTGTGGTCCATGCGAGCGCTGCTTCCCCTAAATATTTATAGTAAAATTGTATTATTCCTTTTAAGTTGTATTTTTCCTTTTAAATTATATTTTTCCCTTTGTTAAATTTGAATCTAGTTGTAGGTAGATATTTGGAATATTTATTGAACTTGGCAATGTCGCTAACGTCATCTGTCTTCAAACACGAGTACTTATTGATCGACCTTCGTAATTCAAAATTGACATTGTGAGTTGATTTAAGAAAACAAAACTTATTATCTAGGACATCGTCCTGATAAAACCGAATGTAAAATTGTTTCGTTGCAACTTTTAATTTTGTATTTTTGTATTTTTAGCATTTGATATTGAACTGGTATCTCTTACTCAAGGTCCAGAAGACACCAAGAGTCATTGTGATGTCCTCATAGGGAGATTCCGAGTGAACAACCTTGACATACAATTAGTTAATATGACATTGAAGAAAAATGCCAAGCTAAATAACTTACATCACAGAATTAAAGATTTACTGTCAGAAGAAAAAATGGTGGTATTATTCCTGGATCTTTCTAATATTACTAAAGGAGCAGGTAATACTTTTTTGGATCAATTCTAAAAGCAAGTATTTAGTTTTATTCTACAGTAGCGTGCCCTTTGAAATAAAATCATCCTCTTAATTGATTAATTGTTTATATATATATATATATATATATATATATATATATATATATATATATATATATATATATATATATATATATATATATATATTATTATTATTATTATTTATTATTAATTCAAATTATACATTATGCCATACAAAAAAGCTATGCTTGTGCTTGCACTAGGACATGATTTTGAACAGTCTCTCCCTAAACGTATAAATGTCAAATTATTTTGCTCTTGTCACTTTTTGATTTTCAACAAATGTTTCTTCAGCTGCGATTTCTATTCCCACCAACATTCCTGCTGCAACCATAGATATTTAGAATCCATTTAATACAAAAAGCGTTCCTTCTTTCAAACCAAAACTTCACAAAAAAACATTATTCTGTAGTACAAAAATGTTGACATCTTTATCTGACAGTAAGACTGGAACATTGAAAACGAAACAGACCGATGTGCGTCCAGTGAAAATTTTTTTTAGAAACGCTGAAACACATCAACTGTAATATTGAGGGGGGCATGTTTTGACATATTTTAAATTTTAAATAGGGAACACGGGTCGATTGTTACATCATTTGAAAGCTCTTTCTTTTCTGAATTCAGCACACTAATTTTTTTGGAAGTTTTATCAACTTGTTTAAAAATTATTCACAGTTGGAGTTGCAAGAACGTATTTCATTCATTGTGATAAAAAAATGCACTAATTAGTCAATTTTTCATTTAAAAAAAACTAAAAAACAAAAGCAAACGTTCAAAAATGTTTATTCAGTTAAGTAAGTGTCCAAATTGTTGACCACCAGCTTCCATACAAAATACACATTTTGTTTAAAACGAGCTCTGACATTCTGGAGCATTTGTGGAGTTATTAGATGGCATTCTTCAACGATGCGTCGTCGTAATTCTTCCAGAGACTCCGGTTCTGTTGCGAAAGGTCTACCCTTTAAATGACCCCATAGAAGTCTAAAGGAGTTAAATCCGGTGATCGAGGGGGGGCACTCAATAGCACTTCTACGCCCAATCCATTGCTCTGGAAACTCTCTGTTCAAAAACTCCCTAACACATGAAAAATGCGGAGGAGCTCCATCTTGTTGAAACACTAATTGATTTTCTTGACAGCAATCATCATTTTCAAGAATGTCAATTAGTAGAGGGTAAACGATATCTTCTAGTAACTCCAAATACGTTTCGCCACTCAAATTGCCATCAACAAACATTGGTCCGATTAAACAGTCTCCAAAAATGCCAGTTCAGACATTCAATTTCTGTGGAGTTTGAGTGTGGACTTCGTGAAAATTTCTTGGATTATTATCTGCCCAATAACGATGATTATGACAATTGACTGTAGAATTTAATAAAAACGTACACTGGTCTGAAAAATAGATATTGAACAGAAAGTTCCCATTATCAGCTATCCGTGCAGTTATAACTTCACAAAACTCCAGCCGCCGATCAAAATCATCTTCATTCAGTTGTTGTACAAGATGCATTTTATACAGGTGAAATTTATGATGTTTCAATATTCGCTGAATAGTTCTTCTTTTGATGTTTGAAACAGTGGCCAATTTTCTCGTGCTCAAAGTTGGGTCTGCAGCAATTTGTCCTAAAACTTTAATCTCAGTAGTCTCATTTCTAACCGGAAATTCACCTTCAGGATCCCGTTTTTTGTTGGCTACTAAACCACTTTGTCGAAACTTTGCAATTAACTCCAAAATGTATTTTCTGTTAATATGTCTGTTCGGATGTCGTTCATTAAACAAATTTGCGGTACGGTTGGCACAGTCATCGTTTTTGAAAAAAAAGAGTAATTATTTCAACTCTTTCTTCTACAGAATACACCATTGTGAAATTAATTTTCGGTAGTACTATCAAGTATCAAACCGACCGATAAACTGAAATAATAAACCGCATTTCTCTCATTCCGATAAGAAATGTTCTGATAGTTAATATTTTGTTTACAAACCAACAAAACATTGACTATCAGCACATTTCTTATTGGAATGAGTGAAATGTGTTTTTGCATCTTCAACTGTGAATAATTTTTAAACGACGCAAATCGATCTGTTCGTTTTCAATGCGCCAGCCTGTATATATTTATAATAGAGAGATCGATTGTAACACTTTTGAAAAAATCTTCATATGAACCTGTCTTTAATCCCAATATTCAAGGCCTGTTTATATTTAAAGTGTTTATTCTAGTAACATGTCTTACTAATAGTAGGCAATTCTGATGAAAATTCGCCACAATAATGCACTTGCTGCGTCCCGAAATTTTATTTTATGAATACCATTGATGTCTATTAGTGCATATGACTGAGGGTATACTGTACTCTTCTACTATTTTATATTTTTATGTTCTACATCAGGAAGTAGAATCTTCTGTGGGGTTTACTTGAGACTGAGAAGCTAAGCCATGCATTTTCAATCAGGATATGTCAGGATAGTCTTTGAATTCTTGCTGTATTTTTTTTACGGCTTGTATAACGATGATGGGTGTTTTTCTTTAAATTAATTTGCCTATCAGATTACATAAATCAAAAAATATATTAGATTAGTGAAAGTAACTCTACGTGTATTAATTAAACTTTTTTTTCAGAGGAATGGTGCACAGTTGGTGGCCTTTGCCCTATATATTCTCCAAACACGAACACTATCCATCTAGTCTCTAAAACAGAGTTCCATCCTTCATCACATCACACAACAAACGTACTGTACAATCCCAAAATCCAAAATCAGCTGACAGGAGTGAATGGTGTGGTGAGGCAAGGTTTAACCCATCTCGCCATACCCAACGGATGGAACTGGGGTGGGGCCATATCCTTATATTGTCCTGTATGGGTTGAGGTGTTTCTTACTTCCAGTAGTGGCACAGCTTTGTGATATTTTCTGCTAATTGCACTGTTTTTATTTACCTTTGACTATTTAATTTTTACATAATCTTTCAGATCAGTGGCTGTGTTGCCGTATGGAATGTTTGTGATATTTATAAGGATCCATTATATTTTAAATCTGAACAAATTATATTACATAAATTATGTGCTTCAAAGTTTGATTGTATACTTGTTATAGTACCTTTTAATTTATAGATCAATAAATGTTATTTTGTTAATTTTTTTTAAATGTATACCCAGAGAGAGAGAGAGAGAGAGAGAGAGAGATATGATTCAGTACAAAACTAGATTTATATGGTTGTTGGTGGTGGTGCTTATATTAAATTTAAAATGTATATGTTTTTAATTAACAAAAGACACCAACTAATTAAAAATGTATCCTCCTTCATTGTTTACGGTTGCCTCCCAATTATTTGGAAGTTTTTATATTACATGCCTAAAGAATCCCATGCTTTGGAAGTGAAGAAGTTGTCATATAAATTTTCAAGTAGGAAGGGGTTTCTTAGCTGTTTTATTTTATCTTATTTATTTACAACCATCCTACAAAAAATACAATTCCAGGATGGTATATAAAACTAAACAAAAATTACAATATACAGTGCACGCCAAATGTATGGACCAGGACTTATAAAATCTAAAGTAAGCGGCCAAAAAAATTGAAATTCGATATTCGCATATTGGACGTATTTTCGCATATTTTGACGTGATTTCCAAGTATTTACTCCGTTTATTACAGAATATACAGGGTGTAGGTCTTTTTTTTTAACGGTAACATGGCCAGTACTTGTCAATGTCTGAAAGTACAATATTTTCTGCTTCTAAGAGTATATCACAAGATGGGTGTTGCATAAGAAAAAATTACAGGAAAAAATTTTTATGTGAAGTAAGACACGAATACGAAATGGACAATAATTATCCGTATTTTCCCATAATCTTTTAACTTTTAAAATTTTTGTTGTTGTCTACAAACATTAATTGTTGGGGTATAAAAACAAAAACTAAGTTTCCAAATTTTTATTTTCATCGAAACATACATAAATGTAAAAAAACTAAATCATCTCTAGTTAGTTTGAAACAATCGCATCAAATAAGTGTTATACTGAATGTTTGAAATGTTGGCCTTCTGCTGCAACACAATCGCCTAATCTGTCCATAAAAGAATGCATTGAATTTTTTTTTAAATTTTGCTTGTTGGTATTAATATCATGTATTTCCTCGGAAATTCGATGTTTCAAATCATCAAGATCATTTGGCTTACTTTTGTAAACCTTGGTCTTGAGGTATCCCCACAAGAAAAATTCTAACAATTAGATCTGGCGATCTAGCAGGCCACGCCAATGGACCTCTTCTACCAATCCATCGTCCAGGAAATATATCATTTAATAATTCACGCACATTTCTCGCATAATGTGGTGATGCACCGTTTTGTTAGAACCAAATTCTTTCGTGATTATTTCCTGGATATAATCTTGCAAGAAATAGTAATATGGAGTTATTAAGAAGTGCTAAATATTTATCGCCATTTAAATTTCCCATCTATGAAGAAAGGCCCAACAATATGTCGCTCAATAATGCCACGCCAAACATTAACCTTTTGAGGGTGTTGAGTATGACTTTCCCTCATCCAGTGAGGATTATTATCGGACCAAAACCTGCAGTTTTGGCGATTGACAGTTCCATTTAAACAGAATGTTGCCTCATCGGAGAAACAAATTTTAGAAACAAACTGGCGATCATTTACACACCTATCCATCATGACACCACAAAATTATTTTCTACACCTTACGAACCTACGTTTGCGAGATCTCAAGATCTCGGGCAACTTGCCTAGTTGAGACATGGTGAGATTCGGCAATAGCCAATAGTGTATCTAGCTGTTTCTCAGTTGTGGCAGATTTTGGTCTACCTAATTTTGGTTTATATTTAACAATGCCCGTCTCTTAAAATCTCTGGATAGTTTTGCCCACAGTTCTCCTACTAATAGGGAGTCTTTCGGGATACAATTCATTAAATATCTGACAAACCTCCTCCTGAGGTCTTTGTCTGTTTCCATATCCTTGTATAATTAAAATTTGTATTCTCTGCTTTTCACTTAATAGATCCATATCTTATACAACAAATTGAAAAATTACTGCAGAAACACTCAAATATTACTTGACCAATAAAGGCGGAAGCACACACTGTTGGCTTGACTGTGACGGTAACTTAGAATTGTTATTATCTTATTAAGGTGAAAAAAATTATAATTTATAAACCATCCGCATTAAGACAAAAAATGGGACAATGTACAAGGAGATAAGCTTGGAATTTATTAAGACCATTCGACCAGTCTGTATTCGTGTGTTACTTTACTCAAATATTACTTGACCAATAAAGGCGAAAGCACTCGTCAACTTGACTGTGACAGTAAATTAAAAATTTTATTATCTTATTAAGGTAAAAAAATATCATTTATAAACCATCCTCAGTAAGACAAAAAACGGAACATTGTACAAGCTGATAAGCTTGTAATTTATTAAGACCAGTTCGTATTTGTGTTACTTTACATTTCATTTCTTTTCTGGCAGAAAAGACAAAAAACGGGACAATGGACAAAAAACAAGCCGATAAGGTTCGTATTCATGTCTTACTTCACATTTTATTTTATTTTTTTGTTATGTTTTCTTATGCAACAATCCCCATCTTGTGCTACATTGTTAGAAGCAGAAAAGATTGTACTTTCGGAAATTAACAATTACTGGTCCTTTACTGTTAAAAAAAAAAGACTAACACTCTGTATATTCTGTAATAAAAGGGGTAAATACTTGAAAATCACGTCGAAATATCCGAAAATACGTCCAATATGCGCATATCAAGTCCCGGTCCATACATTTGGCGCACACTGTATAATAAGCATAACAATAAAACAATAAATTTGCTAGATAAACATTAAATGCTGGTAACACACCCTTTTAAAGTCCGTAAAGGTACATGAAAGTATGTCTACATGAATACTCGATTGATTATAAAGCTTACACATATTATACAAGCAAGAAAACTGCAGCAAATAAATGCAAAGTCGAACCCTCCAAAATAAACCAACCGCACAGCTAGTCGATATCGGAACACGTAATGATAAAGCAGAGAGAAATGTAGGAGAGTGAACACGTTGTTTAACATCATGTACTGGCTGCGCCTGGCGGTGAGCGAGCAGTAATCTGTCACAAGAAGACCATAGGGATAACCAACTCCAAGCCTCATGTGTACAGAGGAAATTTAAAGGCAGTATCGATCCCAAGATAAAAACACCATGGAGGATAACAAATTTTAAGAAAAGTTCAACACACTATTAAAACTTCTACAATAAAAGACCTCCCTGGGGCGCTGTTTACACACAATCCTCCTAACTGACCTGCCCTGGCCCCAGTTTGCCCAATTAAAAGCTAAAAGAGGAAGGAAAAGTCAACCCTGTCATATATCAAGGTGATGTCAGCACAATGTATAATTTTCCTTCCCCTTTCTTCTTCTTTTAGCTTTTGATTAGGCAAACTGAGATCAGAAAGTCAGTTGGAAGGATTATGTGTAAACAGCACCTCAGCATTTTGTTTCGTTAAAACTGCAAAAAAAACTGAAACACTGTGCATGGGGAAGCCTGAAAGTCAAAGTAGAATTGGTACGGCTAGACGCTAGTGATTCATACAGGGATTCGATCCTTTTTGTGGGTACTTTTGACGATCGAATCCTTTCCGATCCTCGGATTCGATCCATAAATGTTCACATGCTGATTTTAGTTTTGGCGCCAAACATCGAGTGGATATGGAAATAAATAAAAATTTTAACAAAATGGAAAACCGACTTCACAAAAAAATATTCTAAAACAAAAAATGCACTAAAAAGTAAAAAATAATTGCGTATTCTTCTGTCTACAACTTACAATCAACTTATTTTTTCCACCCAATGTACGATCTATGCATTTACCACGCAAGAATGTAGGTGCCCACTTAAACTTAACCTCTAACTCAACACATAACTATGACTAACAAACAATTATCAAAACATTTATTTAGAGTTCACCTAAGCAGAAAGTTTTAAATATATGTGTAGACTGTTAAAAGGCAATCAAATTATTAGGATCATATAATGTAAAATTATTGTTATTTTGTGGAGTCGGTGTCAGCCAAGATGGGTTTGTAACTACTTAAACGTGAAATGTCTTACTATATAACAATTGGCATACACACTGTACACACATAGACGCAGCACGCGGCGCCGGCGAGTCGATTGCGCGCGCGCGCTGGGAAGAATGGTTGGAGGGATATAACCGAGTGAGCGAGGCAAACGCGTACGCCGGCCATACGCCAGTCAGTCAAGAGATGATGAGAAGCGATAGGAGTTAGTTGATTATAAACCGATTGCGATTCTTTTTCATTCTACACTGTCTTTCTTAAGATAATTCTTTATGTTTATTATTATAGCTACATTTTCGTATCAATGTTGCTTGATATTGTCGTATTAAATTTCATTTGTAAATAGGCTGAATTAGGTAATGGTACTTTGTCTTGAGAGAGGTATTGTCACAGCATAATATCTTATTTTAGTTCATTTGTAAATAGGTTTAATTAGGTATTGGTATATTGTCGTTCCAAGGTCTCAGGATGTTGTCACAGTATATTGTATAAAATTTCATTTGTAAAATAGATTTCATAAGGTATTCTCGTATTATTAATGTAAGGTATATTGTCGTATTTCCTTGGCTGACACCGACTCCAAAAATAACAATAATTTTACATTATATGATCCTAATAATTTGATTGTCTTTTAACAGTCTACACATATATTTAAAACTTTCTGCTTAGGTGAACTCTAAATAAATGTTTTGATAATTGTTTGTTAGTCATAGTTATGTGTTGAGTTAGAGGTTAAGTTTAAGTGGGCACCTACATTCTTGCGTGGTAAATGCATAGATCGTACATTGGGTGGAAAAAATAAGTTGATTGTAAGTTGTAGACAGAAGAATACGCAATTATTTTTTACTTTTTAGTGCATTTTTTGTTTTAGAATATTTTTTTGTGAAGTCGGTTTTCCATTTTGTTAAAATTTTTATTTATTTCTTTATTTTTAGTGAATCTAAAGCTTTATATTTGTATTAAATAGTCCCAATATGAGTAGACCAACTAAACGCGCTGCTCATATGAGAGCGCCGTTTAAATGAGACCAACGGAGAAGAGGAGAAACGCCTATCTCAAAATAGGAAATACACCTCCAGGGCCATTTAAAAAGAGACTTGTGAAGAGCGCAAAAATAGACTTTCGAAAATGCAGGCTTACATGAAAAAAGTTTTGAACAAGAAAATTTCCAAAAACGTACTCAACGTCTCGGCTTGACCCACGATCACAATCCAATGAGACGAAAGCGCAACGTGCCCACCGCCTCGGCGTGATCCACAATCGTCTATCCAATGAGACGGAAGCGCAACGTGCCCACCGCCTCGGTGTGATAAACAATCATCAGCAATGTAGTCGAAGTCAATTAAATACGCATTATTAAGGATAACTGAAACACTATTGGTCAGATCTTGATCACATTTATATGAGACCACACGAGAAGCACCAGCTCTCAAATAAAAGAAGAATCATCAAAATCGGTTCAACTAAAAAAAAGTTCTGAGATAACACACAAGAACATCATCAATGTAGTCGAAGTCAATTAAATACGCATTATTAAGGATAACACAAAAACTAGATCAGATCCTGATCACATTTATATGGGACCACACGACAAGCACCAGCTTTCAAATACAATAAAAAAAACTCTGGACGCAGAAAGTGCGTTATGGTAGTGAATTTTCATAAAAATGTTTTTAATAGGATATTTTTTTTAAGAAAGCTTGCATGAAATTTGGTTACCAGTATAACCTATATAGTAGGAACAATGTACCATATTTTATCAAAATAATTATTTGAAAATGTACAAACATTTTCCGAAAATAAACTTTAAATATTTCCGAAAAAAAACTGATCTCCTAGCCAATGACCCTTAGGTTAATAGCCAATTGAGTTTTAGAAATTTGAAACATTTAATGAAAATTCGCAAACAAAACGCCCTTGCTGCGTTCATACAAAAATGTTCCGAAAATAAAGTTAAATGTTGGTTTCCTAACCAACAAAACTTACGTTAATAGCCAAATGAGTTATTGAAATTTGAAGGATTTAATGAAAATTCGCTACCAAAACGCACTTACTGCGTCCAGATTTGTTTCTTACAAACATACATCATATTTCGATAAAAAATGCAAAAATGAATTAACGAATTTGTTGTATGAAAATTAGCTAAAAATTATAGACCGTTTAACCATAAACTTCACTAAACCTACAGCGAAAGCATCAACTTAACTAAACCGACAGCCAAAGCATCGGAGAAAGGGTCTACTTGAAATGTATTTTCTGTAAATATTTTAGTAAAATGAAGGCCAATGACGGTTGTATCTGAAACTTAAGGGTTCGCAGAACACTCTTCTGGCATCATTTTCTTTTCACAATCCGTATTTGTTTAACGTTCTTTGCGTAAACATTGCCAATTTTGACGTTTTAAATTGGAAGTTTGACGTTTTGAGGAAAACTCCAAAATTTGTTTCTTCAGCTGCCCGTAACTTTTTTGTCCTTAAACTTAGAGACTTGTACATGGTTTACTCTTTATAATACAAATACGCGTACCAAATTTGGTCGCCCTGACTTTGTTATTTCCGGAGATATGAATTTTTTTAGAAAAAAAACACAAAATTTTCCTGGAAAACCTTATCCGATTTTCCTGGCTAACGAACATATCCAACCCACCTACAAAAAGAAGGTACTCAACAAATTTGCCCAAAATCGGTCTATTATTTTTTGAGTTGTCGGTACGATCTATATATATATATATATATATATATATATATATATATATATATATATATATATATATATATATATATATATATATATATATATATATATATATATATATATATATATATATATATATATATATATATATATATATATATATATATATATATATATATATATATATATATATATATATATATATATATATATATATATATATATATATATATATATATATATATATATATATATATATATATATATATATACGGATCTCCCCATTAGTGAATTTTTTAAAGAAAATTTGAATCACCAACGACTTATGGGCCATCCTGTAATTGTAGAAATATTTTGTTAAGATGTAGCTGAAGACACCTTATAATTAAAGTATACAATTTTTTTCCGTATCTTGCATAATAACGGATATATTGGTCTTTAAAGATTTTTTACGAAAATTCGACAAAAATGATGTACCTTTAACCGATAAACTCTATAGCCAACACTACTGCGAAAGTATCAGAGAAAGGGTCTACTTGAAATTAATTTTCTGGGAATATTTTATTAAAATGAAGGACAATGACGATTGAAACTAAGACTTCAGGCTTTGTAAAACATAGTCCTTGAGACATTTTTCTTCCATAGTTCATATTATTTTCAGGTTCATTGCCTAAATATTACCAATTTTGACGTTTAAAATAGCGACTTTGACGTTTTGAGGAAAATCCAAATTTATTTTTCTTGAAATACCTGTAAGTTTTTTGTCCTTTAACTTACAGACCTAAATTTTGGTAGGTAACTTACCTATAATGATCTAAATGCGCGTATGAAATTTGGTTGCCCTTACTTTGTTAATTCCGGAGATATCACTTTTTTTCGATTTTTTTCGAAAGAAAACACTAAATTTTCCGGGAAAACCTTGGTGGATTTTTCTGACTAACGAACTTATCCAAGCCACTCGCAAAAGGAAGGTACTCACCTAATTTTATCAAAATCGGTCCATTATTTTTTTAGTTATAGGTGTGACACATAAATATATAAACATATGTATATATATATATATACTAGCTGACCCGGCGAACTTTGTTCCGCCTTAATGTCAATAAATAAACAGATTTTTTTTTTATTGGAAAAAATACAAAAAAAATTAAATTTCTACATCAATCATTCATAATTATTTCTGTATTTTAGTACATAGGTTGCTCTTCATTTAAGTACCTTGTGATACACGACATTTTTTGTTTTATTATCAGGCGCAAAAACAAACAACGCAGATGGTCTTCCGACCCGTGAACATGCCACGTATAATTGACCATGGGAAAAACATGAATGTTCTAGATTTAAACCACAAACTTTTAAGGATTGGCCTTGTGATTTGTTGATGGTCATGGCAAATGCAAGGCGTATCGGAAATTGAAGTCTTTTAAATTCAAACGGCATATCGGTTGGGATCATCGGTATCCTCGGAATGAGAACTTCCTCACCTTTGAATTTTCCTATCATTATCGTAGCGTAAATTACATTGTTCATCAATTTTCTAACCACCAAACGCGTACCGTTGCACAGTTTTGGTTGGTTTATGTTTCTAAGCATGATTACTACGGAGCCAACCTTTAGGCGTAAATTGTGCGGTGGTAAGCCAGGCACGTCCAAAGAGTTTAAAAATTCAATTGGATAGTTGGTGGCTTCATCTTCATTTGTGACGCAGTCAATAGATTTGAATGAATGCATTGTTCCAATGATCTTATTTTGAATTATGTAGTTTATGACGTCATCTGGAAACAACCATTGTATTTTTGAGTATTTGCAAGAAAGTGGCGTGATTCTTGTGTTTCGCCACAAAGCAATGAATACAATGGCTCAGGTGGCGGAGTCAACAATGGCAATTTCACTTTACCATTAAGGCAGCATAATCCAGGCGTTTCTCCGGAAAACTTTAATGCACCACAATACTCGCAAACTACGTCCATTTGCCCAATGCAAACGCTAGGATGCAAGCTGTAATCATTGCTGCAATCGTATTGAAACGCTGCTCGATTCAAATCAGCACTTGATAAATATCTTGTTCTGCGTCGCAAATTATCTATTTGTTGACCTCTGTTGTTCGCTCGACGATTCTGCATTGCCAACCGAGCTGTTTCACGGGCTGCTTCACTTTGCTCTCGTGATTGAGAAGCACGAAGTCGAGCCATACTATCGCGGCGCTGTTCACGTGCAATTTCTTGTTCTTCTTCAGTCCTTTCATTTGCAGTATTTCGTATTCTTCTTGCATCACGGCTTTGTCGGGAAAGATTCGATCGTCTTGGTCGCGGCATTATTAATTAAACTTCACTTCACCTAAAAACTTAAATTTTCAACCATACCGAGTTTTATAGTTCACTTCACTGTTTATACGAATTATTTATTTAATAGAAATAGTTTTATTATTGATTTCTTACAAATATCAAATTGTCATCCATACGTCATTACATAGCTGTCATTATACGTCAATTTTGTTATTCCAAGTCTGATTCTTTTTTGTTATACCACGTTTTATAGTGACTGACGTTACATGTCAAGTCACACGGGAATGATGTCGAACGGGATAAAAAGTATCCTATGTCCTTCTCCTGGCTCTAAACTACCTCCCTGCCAATTTTCAGCTAAATCGGTTCAGCCGTTCTTGAGTTATAAGTGAAGTAACTAACACGACTTTCTTTTATATCTATATATATAATATATATATATATATATATATATATATATATATATATATATATATATATATATATATATATATATATATATATATATATATCAAAATTCAAAAGTCGAGATCTCTTCATTAGTGCATTCTTTTTAAAGAAAATTCACTAAAAGAATCATCAAATGGGTTTACCTAGAAAAAAGTTCTGAGGTAACACACATAAAAAACTCGGGACGCAGCAAGTGCGTTATGGTAGTGAATTTTTATTAAATGCTTCAAATTTAAATAACTCAATTTTCTATAAACTTAGAGAGTTTAATTTTTATGTAGTAAGGTTTTTTTTTCCTAAGGCAAGATATCCACAAAATTTCATTAAAATAACTTTGTAATTTTCGGAGAAAAAATATTTTTTCGAAAGAAAATTTAAAATTTGACTAACTCAATTTTCTTTAAACTTAGACAGTTGAATTTTGGTACGCAGTACAATCTCTCCTGGGGCAACATACATACTAAATTTCATTAAAACAGCTTTGTTACTTTTGGAGAAAAAAATTTTTTCGAAAGAAAACTCAAAATTTTCCCGGAAAACCCCGTCCGATTTTTCTGACTAACGAACTCATCCAAACCATTAATAAAAGAAAGGCACTTGCCAAGTTTCATCGAAATCGGTTAATTATTTTTTGAGTTAGCGGTTGGATACATATATATATATATATATATATATATATATATATATATATATATATATATATATATATATATATATATATATATATATATATATATATATATATATATATATATATAAACATATAAAACTTGAAACTGACCCCGGATATGGGTTCTAGGGGTCCTAGTTCGCACTCATTTGAAAGAATTTTTGCAAAGTCTCACCATCGATACCTCTCTATTAGTGAATTTTTTAAAATAAAAATTCACTAAAAACATACAGGCGAATTGAGAATCTCCTCCTTGTTTGAAGTCGGTTAAAAAAAAGCAAATAAAAGGTATTTGGACTCGTCCGGGATTTGAACCTGGGAGCTCCCGCACTCTAAGCGGACACCATACCTCTAGACCATTGAGTTAGTTGGTGGAACTTTGTTTTAATGTCGTATTCCAGTGGGCGTTGTAGTCATTTTAGTCATAATGTTTAATGATTTATATAAAGATTATAATGTTTAATGATTTATATAAATATAATAAATTAGTATCTAGTTAATAAATTAAATACTGAAATCTCGGATAAGTTTTGTTTCCGCGGAAACACTGTTTCTTTCTCAACAGAAGGACTGAATCGTTGGTTGTGGTGCACAATCATCATCAAATGTAGGTAGTTGAAGCCAATTAAATACGCATTATTAAGGATAACTCAAAAACTACTGGTCAGATCCTGATTACATTTATATGGGACCACACGAGAAGCACCAGCTTTCAAATAAAAAAAGAATCATCAAAATCGGTTCACCTAGAAAAAAGTTCTGAGGTAACACACATAAAAAAAAAAAAAAAAAAAAAAACATACAGGCGAATTGAGAACCTCCTCCTTTTTTGAAGTCGGTTAATAAAGTGTCAATTCTTATCAGTTGAAAAATGGGCAGCATATCTTGAATTATATAAGGCTTTGTAGAACCACAGTACAAGCAGTGTAAAAAGGCAGGATTACCTGCGTGATATTGAACAGTCTTAAGTAATAGCATTGCAAATGGAGTCTTGAAAAATCTGAAAAATAAAATTTAAGGCAACCGTAGTAACAGGAAATTTACAGCACCATGTTTAAATAAATAGTCAAATAATGTTATTTATATTGGGGACAGGTAAATTGAGTAAAAACAGTACATACCCACTCACAATATACATACATGCATCTAAATTACACAAGCCAACATTCAAAAGTAATGTAAAAATTAATGTAAAACATCTTACCAAACATATAGATCATGTGGTATCCAGTAAAATTTATATGTTTTGGACTATAACTACATGAGTTCCAGTATTGTTCTTAGTTCACAAGGATGGAGAGCTGAGGACAAAATGAAAAAAATTATTAAAATCATTGTATAGGAGAAAACAAGCCTCAAAATAGATATATTAGTGAAATGCTGAACGCAGCTTGAAAATTAAAACAATTTATTGTTTAAATAAATAATAGAGGGCGTTTCTCAAATAAATAATAGTAGCAAATTTGTTTGTAATTTAAATATAAGCAGGTTATGAAAATGAACACTAAAATGAAGTGAATAGAACTAGTTTCAGGTCTTACATATAGACTTTCAAAGTCCATAAGATATAGACCTGATTCCAGTTTTATGACGATTAAAGTGTATATGATATATACAGTGTTTTGAACTGCACAAATAACCATAAATGTTTATTTAGTTACGGTATTGTTCGTGTTTGTGATTTTCTATATGAAAATAGACATGCTATAAACAGGTTTTTATTTTTTATAATGTATACGATTCAAGATACGGAGAAATTTCAAGAGACAAAAAACTTGTAGTTTTAGTTTCTTTATCTCAAAATAATTAACAAATCATATTGCAGTCAGTGGCGTACATTTTTATGTCACTAAATTTTGTTGAGGTGTCTGCATATCAGTGGCTGCTGGGCTGTCCCGCGGTCCGTAAATGTTCTTGGTTAGGGGTTGTCGAAGGGGAGTATCCTCGCTTTTCCTCTCTGAGGTTTTTGCGGGTTTGTCCGTCTGAAATGGGATAGGTAGGCAGCTTTATGGCCTGTGCGAAGCGGCCGGTCACCCCACTCCCGTCGATTGGGGTGGGTGGGGTAGATGAAGGCGGAAGCGGCGGCTTGGGAAGTGGCCGCCGGTGGTTGGAGCGGTGTGAAGTGGTTGTTGTAGACGGGATCGTTTACATTTGTGATCTCGGAAGCTGGGGTGGGTCGGGGGGCTATGGAGTGACGGCTACATACATCGGCGATAGAGGTAGCAATCTCAGGAAACAGTCCGTTGATTTGGACGTAGTTAGCAAGCGCCTACAAGGGGAAGTCCTTCATGGATGCGGCTTTCAGTGTGGCTTTGTTGTTTATGGGTCGGGGTACCTAGAGCTCCCCACAGGATTATCCAAGGGGAGAAGGTGTATTTCACTTGAGGGTGTCCAGCAACGGTAACCAGGGTAGGGCGAAAACTGGATCCTCAAGCAAGCACGGATATATTTTGGAGGATTAGCTGCGACCGTGAAGAGTACGGACGCTTTTTACTGTAAAACGCCAATTAGTGGGTGTAGCGGAGTTATCCGCTAAACCCTGCGGTGCTATCATGGGTATACTCACGGTCGGGCGGCTATGATAGAGGGCCTTCGCTCCTGAAAGTCTTCGACCTACGCTGGCTACGAGTACTGCTGCTAGGACAGCGTCTGGCGGCTGGGTGAGCGGAGTCTGGCCATGATACAAATAACGAGAGGTATGATATCCAGACTACCTATTTTTAGACCTGTCAAGCGGTGAGTCCATTGCAACAATAATATGCTGTCGTGCAGTGGGGTTGGACGTTTCATCACAACCTCTTAACAAATTACATATGTTACTAATATTTAAGTGCATACAGTTGGAAGTAATAAGATGAAAAAGATCAAATTTAGTGCTGCGATCTATATTATCTGAAAAAGACAATATAGGCGTAATTTCAACCGCATTAAAGTGACGTATGAAACTTTTTGATTGCGAATGACTTTGTTTTAAGTGTGTAGTTGGACTTCTATAACGTTACTCACCATGTGACGTCATAGGAGGGGGCGGGGCATATGCGCAATAGCATATCTCTTTTAAGTCATTATATCATGGAGTCTGGCAACTGCTTCGACCAATGAGACGTTTCTCGTTTTAATGCTGACTATGATCGCTTGGAACGGGTTGCCCGTTGCACGAACTGTGAAGTGATGTAGTGATGTGCCATAGTCGCGTAAATGTAAATAAATAATAAATAGACAATAGACCGACGATTAAGAATCAACACTCACATACTGCCCCCGTGATTTAATGATGCATTGCATACTACCTACTATTTCTACCTCTTTTAAATCTATCTATTCCTCTTTTTAAACGATGGCAGTCTCTATGGTTCCTAGTAGTAGTAGTACCATAGAGAAAAAAGACAAATCATATATGTATGTTTTGTTTTGAAGTCTCAAACTCAAACAAGTCAGTTAGCTGTCAGCGTTAGTCTGTGTTCGTGTCTGTTTTGTTTTGGAATTTTCAGCTTAAATCAAATACTGATTTTAACTTAAAGGGAAGAAAAAATGCCATACGCAAATCAGCCATCGGTCCACATTACCGATCTAACGGATGATAATGTGAAGTTTTACATAGAGGATACAGATCTTAGGTAAACTAATGATTTATCCTAAAAGTTTTCATTACACTTAATATAACCTACCTTTTTAGTGTGGCTAACAGTATGCGAAGAGTATTTATCGCTGAGACACCAACTTTGGCTATTGATTGGGTTAAATTGGAAGCTAATTCAACTGTATTAGGTGATGAATTCTTAGCTCATAGAATAGGCCTCATACCTTTGGTTTCTGACGATGTTGTTACCCGACTGCAGTATCCGAGGGTAAATATCCTTGTTCACTTTTTCCTAGGTATAAAATAGTTTTTTGCAAACCATTGCTATTTTAAAATAGTAATGACATTAATGAGATGTTTGAAAGTAATAGAAGTAAATAAATTGCTTTGTGGATTTCATTGCCCTAATAGGTCCGGAAAGCTACTTCACAATTTTACAATCCACTCTTCCGCCATAGTAATATTTCTCAGCTCACCTTACTGCTGTTAGCATACAACTCGTTGCAAAGAGAACTGAATAACAGCACAGAGTAAGCTGAGAATTTGGTGCAAAACACCAACGGTAGTTGATTGTGACATCAGAGTAGAAAGCTTGGTAGAGGTTTACTTTGAGGCTAATTGGTGTACATTCGAGACTTGCATTCAGATACAAAATCATGTGCAATTTTAAACAATGAAGATTGATATTATTTCTATTGTTATGGTTGTCAGATTCATATATGAGTGATTTCTAGTGTGTTTGGTATAAAAGAATATACAAACAATTCCATAGACTTAAACAAAACCCAAAATGGTAATAATAAACTCCAGTTATTCCTATAAACATAATATATTTACGCACCTTACATTTTGGGTAGAGCGTAGAACTGTGCAATGAATGCTAAATCAATTAACCTTAATTATCCTTCTTCTATAATTTCGTTACAGTCATGTATTACTTAGGATTTAGGTTGTTAAGTCTTTTCTCCCAGACATTGTTCTACATAATAAAACAAACAAAACAGAATTACAAACTAAACAACACAGAAAAGCACATCAAAGTCCAGGCCTACAAATAATTGAAATAGTTATTAAATAGGAAACATAATATGTAAAAAAGGGAAAGGTTTACTTTCAGGGCGCGTGTTCTATTTTTATGAAATTTTGTATATAGACATGTTTTGGGATGTAGATGATGAAAATCACAATAAAAATGCGGGCATAAGCCAACTTTCGGAGTTATTTGGAAATTTTTGTAGGAAAAACGTAAGTTGTACTCACTTTTGTGACATGTTTTACACATTTTCGGGGGTCGTTCATTTTATATCAAGCTAAAGAAGGGTGTATTCCACTATTCTAGTTCATGTTCACATAGTTAGTGCACCCCCTTAACTGTTTATGTGTCTCTGAAAATTACCCGTCTTTTCATCACATAAGTTGACATTGACATTTGACATTAACTTGGCTTTATATGTCAAATATCAATTTCAACTTAGGATCAGTCATATGATGAAAAGAAGCGTAATTTTCAGAGACACATAAACAGTTAAGGGGGTGCACTAACTATGTAAAAGTGAATTAGAATAGTGGAATACCCCTTTCTTTAGCTTGATATAAAACGAACGACCCCCGAAAATGTGTAAAATATGACAAAAACATGCCACAAAAGTGAGTACAACTTACGTTTTTCCTACAAAAATGTCCAAATAATTCCAAAAGTTGGCCTCCGCCCTAATTTTTATTGTGATTTTCATCATCTGCACCCTAAAACATGTCCATATACAAAATTTCATAAAAATCGAACACACGCCCTGAAAGTAAACCTTTACCTGTAAAAAACATAAACATAGGAAAGCTATCTCTCAATGTATTAAATGTATATGAAAACTTAAATTTAAATTAAAGGAATGAAACACATCCCATCTGACAACAATGTGCACTGATTCATGTCACACAGTCTAATCCATGACAGGCAGTATGGATTCCGTCAGCGCAGATCGATCGCCGACCTCCTTTCCTTTGTCACCCATTCTTGGAACAAGTCTATGGAACTACATGGTGAATCCCAGATTGTTGCTCTAGACATATCCAAAGCATTCGACCAGGTCTGGCACGCAGCCCTGCTTAATAAACTTCCGGCCTATAGCCTACCACCAAAACTCTGTACCTGGACAGCAAATTTCCTCTCCAACCGGAACATTAATGTTGTCGTAGATGGCCATTCCTCTACGCTGTATCCAATTAATGCAGGAGTTCCTCAAGTTTCAGCTTTAGCCCCTACTTTGTTTCTTCTCCACATCAATGACCTTTCTAGCACATCCAACCCAGTTCTCAGTTACGTGGACGACAGCACCCTCCTCTCAAATATACAATATTCTAAGCCTGTCTCTTTAGCCCAGTTAGATGAGGATCGCAGACTCATGGAGGGTTCTGTCTCCGTGGATCTCCAAAAAATATTAGACTGGGGAAGTAGAAATCTTGTACAATTCAACCCCACCAAATCTCAGTCTTGCTTTCTTTATCATAAGAGATACACCAGCCCTAGACTCATCACAATGAACAACCAAGTTATACAAAGTAATGAGTCCTTTTTTCTTGTTGGCATTTCTGTGGATCGAAATCTCAATTGGCACCAACATGTCACATCAATTGCAGAAGCGGCTGCTAAGAAATTAGGTTTCCTCTTCAGGGCTCGCAAATACTTATCACCAGCTAATCTCTATACCTTATATACTTAACAAATAAGGCCAAACCTCGAATACTGCTCCCACATCTGGGGTGCAGCTGCCGCTTCTACAATCGCTATCCTGGACTCCATTCAAAAGAGAGCTATACGTCTCATCGGTGACCCTACCCTCAACCAAAGACTGCCATCCCTTGCCCACCGACGTACCGTTGGTGACCTCTCTCTATCTTTTATAGATATCTGCACGGGCACTGCTCAGAGGAGCTTTCTTCCATAGTTCCTCCACCTGCTGCTCCCAACAGATCTACCAGGGGAACAGAGTGAATGCACCCTTTTACTGTCCAGGTCACGAGGCATAGAACATCTTGTTATGCCCACTCTTTTGTCCCAAGGACTTCCAAGTTGTAGGATTCCTTGCTGGAACATGTTTTTCCTTCTCCTCCGAACCTCCAAACCTTCAAGTCCAGAATTAACAAGTTGCCTCTTTCCTCCTTGTCAACACCCACGGTATGATAGTATTTAGGCTGTAAGCCCTCGTTGTGTGTTGTTGATATTAAAAAATTAAAAAAACAACTTCAAATGAAGCAAATGCCTACATAAACTACATAAAAGTCTCAAAGTGAATCTTACCAAATGTTTTTATCTTCATTTAATTATTTTATTCTAGGATTGCGTATGTTCAGATTTCTGTCAGGAATGCAGTGTTGAGTTTACATTAGATGTTAAATGTACAGATGAACGAACAAGACATGTTACAACAGCTGATCTAAAATCAAGTGATCCCAGAGTTGTTCCAGCTACATCCAAACATCGAGATGATGAATCTTCTGAATATGGTGAAACTGATGAGATCCTAATAGTAAAACTACGTAAGGGCCAGGAATTGAAAGTTAAAGCTTATGCAAAAAAAGGTAAGCAATAACACTACTTTTGTTAAATGTTTGCACTAGAAATAATTTTTTATAAGAGTGTAAGATTCTAGTATATTGATGTTAAAGTAGATGTTTATTTGTTTTTTAAACAATTTGGATGTTATATATTCTGGGAAGTGTGTTGTAATGGGGCGCACTTTGCCCTTATTTAATTTATTTAGGTTTAATCAGCTTTAACTGCCCTAAGAAAATGGATTATTGGAATGAATACTGTAGAGCATGGGGATGTTTGATTTAAAACCCAATTTTACTATGCACCTACAGTACCATATACCCTGCGACCACCTTTATGTCGCCCTCGTACGAGGTTGCAATATTACTTGAACTATAGGGTGTTGTTTTACTATGTCTAGCAATGAAATTCAGTTGTTTGTTTATAAAAATTAATTTAATGTAAATTAAATGATTCAATCCTCCCGGTTTCTAAAAAAAAATAATTATAGAGACATTTAAAAGTACAATATTAATTACTATGACTTTACTATATTGCGCCCTTAGAAGGAAGCGTCAATTATTGCGCAAAGGACACTTCAAAAGAACAATGGATTTATTTACCCTCGAGTAATTCACAAGACCCTGCTTGTCTACAAAATTATGAGCCAAATTAGAACTGATAAAATATTAACCTATATTTAAATAAACTACCCACATAAGCCCCTTGTGGTTTACCCCTTCAGAGGTTGTTTTTGCCTGTCTAGGAGTGCTCTAATTCCTAGATCTTCCAACTGCTATACTTATTCCTTAACCCTTGACTAAACTACTATAATGGTCTCTTGAACATAAGTTTACTCTACCACCACCCCCCCACCCCTACAGTTAGTTAAAAATAATGTGCAACAAAAATGGATAATTTCTGGCTTAGTTTAGATTTGATTATGCTTATGATAAAACCCTCCGGTACAACCACCATGTATGTCTTGTTTCGTTTATTATCCTTGACAAGAAAATAATTATATCTAACACTTACCCCTTGGCCCTTGATATTTCAGTAAGAAGAAAGACAATACCGACCTTGTAAGGTACCTCAGCACCTCTTCTCTGGTAGGTTTAAATAGTTAGCGTCAATAACGATTAAGTAATGTACTTCGAAATAATCAGAAGATTACTTCCCTTAATAGATCTATAACTGAACACCGTGTTTTCACTAGCTCTTTGGCTTTGACCGCCTAACCCTGAGTCTCGCGCTTCACTGGCTCTGTTCTGCCTTCCTCTCTCCAAAGCCAACTCCCCTTTTTCTTTGACTTCGCAAAGTTAACGTTCGAACTTTAACCCCTCAGTCAACATGTTTGGTCACGGCTCTTCTCAACATGTAAATTTGGTCGTGTGCTTTTTGATGACTCCCAAGTATCGTGCTGCAACATATCTCGGTAAAATATAACGGTCTTTGGCCTGTAATTTGCTGATATTAAAATAACTCAATGTTGCAATGATATAATTGTATTTTCATACATACGAGCATTGTTTCAATTTAACCAAATATTAAGCTAGTTAATTTATGTATTGTATATAGGTTGTCCTGTAATTACAAATGCCAAACAAATAACATTATTACATGGTATCTAGTCCCTGCATGGACTGTCCCGCAATTTCAATTCCCACTTAAAAGGCCCGCTATTTAGCGGTGCCTATGCGCTATATAGACTGGCCCATAATCATAGCTGTCCTCTGGGACACTAGCCCAAAACTTAAGCAGGTAGCCCTGCTTACAGTGTCAATGTGGACAGCATTCTAAAGTTTCTTTGGGCAATTTAGCACAAAACACATTTTTTGCCATAACATGTTTCTTGATTTAGAAAGCATGAGCTGAGAAAGTAAGCAATTTCTGTGGAACAGTGCCAATAGAAGTTTCAATAGCAGGGGTAGAGACCTGCAACTTATAGATGCACTAACACTATTTTCAAATTAGTGAAATGTTATTTATAAACTAAGCTTTTTCCTTTTTACAGTTCCTTATTACTTGTTTTTGTGATTGCCGGATATTTTCCTCTTTTTTTCTGTAATAATACTTTGTTTAAGGTTTTGGCAAA
Source organism: Tillus elongatus (assembly GCA_964006375.1). NCBI lineage: Eukaryota > Metazoa > Arthropoda > Insecta > Coleoptera > Cleridae > Tillus > Tillus elongatus. The sequence continues at coordinate 37,653,563 of OZ023265.1, forward strand.
GAACATGCAAAATGGAATCCAACTGCAGGTGTTGCATTCGAATATGATCCAGATAATGCAATGCGTCACACTTTGTTTCCAAAACCAGATGAGTGGCCCAAGAGTGAATACAGTGAACTACTTGATGATGACCAATGTAAGTATTTAAAATTTAATGACAGATCACACATAATAGGAAAAATTCATTGATTATAATGATTATTTTCTTTAATTCATTTAAAAAAATTTAACTCTGTAGAAATTTTATTAGAACCAGTGCTTTCTTTTTAGCCAATTTTCATTAAAAAAAAGTTTGTTTGAATGAAACTTAAATTAATTATTATTGTTTTGGTATCGCTGCATCCATTTAAACATTTTTGTGAACATACTACTCTAATAGCTTCTTGTGACTGAAGTAAGAAATTTGAACTTAGTCATTTCACTGTGGCCAAGTTTTTGCACTCAAAAATCGAATTACAGATCATAATTTTCTTAAAAATTCTAAACTTCTACAGCTCAGCACACACAGCCAATGGCATCTAAATATGTGATCGCTTGTCATTCTCCCTCCCATTCACAAATCGTCCTTATTTAAGAAATAAGCCTCGTATATCTTAAATTTCATATTTTAGAATATTGAATTTCTAACTGGACTTTTTTTTTCTTACTTAGATGAAGCACCATATAATTGGGAACTGAAGCCAAATAAGTTCTATTATAATGTGGAATCAGTTGGCATATTAAAACCAGAAAATATTGTTACGATGGGTGTTGCTATGTTAAAGGAGAAGTTATCAAATCTTCAGACCCAGCTTAGTTTAGAATTACAAAGTGATGCTCTAGCTATTAATATGTAAAATTTATGTTCTTAATGTATTTATGTCTTTTTAAGGTATAATAAAAGTTGATCCTTGGATATTGTACGAATTTTATTGAAGTTTTTTTTCCACTTGAAGTAAATTCCGTACCTTTGCATCACTGCAACATATTCGGAAATTTCAGTTCACGCTTATATCCGGTGACGCAGCATGTGCATCATTTGAGATCGGACTTGTGTAGACATATGACAGTACTAATCTCCTCATGAGTTATTTAACTTCATAGCCTGGATATACCATTATTTGAATTTTTGTATTTTGAATCATTAGTTCATAAAAGTCATTTTTGTAAATCACTCTTGAAATCACACAGTTAGCAAGCGACTTTGTGCCTTATTAACAGCCGGGCAAGAATAAAGGTCGTTTGCGTAAATCTCCCTTGTAATCACACAGTTAGCAAGTGACTTCATGCCTTATTGACAGAACCGTGCAAGACTGCGATTGATGCGGTTCAATTATTCAGTCATACGCCTAACTGTCACCTGCCGACGGCCAGATATGGAAGCTATTCAGCTCATTTCACATACGGCCCAAGGGGTTAAGGATCTTTGAATTAAACGACAATTACATAAAGACATTCAACAAGGTACCAACAATTTAGGTTATGATGTTAAATATTATGATGAGATTTCCAATACCTTGAAACACAGTATTGTTGGAGAGCAGCATGGTTTCTGTAGTGGAAGGTCAACGGTCACTAATCTGGCCATTTTTCAATCTTATGTGACGGATGTATTGGAGGCTGGTAAACAAGTTGATGTTGTATACACTGATGTATCAAAGGCTTTTGACAGTGTGTGTCATACCCTTCCTCTGCAAAAATTGTTTGCAATGGGCATCTGTGGTTGTTATCTTTCGTGGATTCGATCTTACCTGTCTGACAGAAAGCAATTTGTTAGCATTGGTGGTGCTCTATCAGATGAGGTCCTCGTCTTGTCTGGGGTACCACAGGGATCACATATAGGACCCGTTCTCTTCAATCTTTTTATTAATGATGTTGTGAGTTGTTTTGAGTCATCGAAATGTTTATTGTATGCAGATGACTTGAAGTTTTTTTCGGAAGTTGTCCATGGTGTCAACACTTTGCAACATGATCTCGACAACTTGACTCGCTGGTGCAGTTCAAACTTGTTGTGTCTTAATGTGGGTAAATGTAAGGTTGTGAGCTATTTTAGGGGTCAGAATTGGATTGTTCATAGCTATACCATTTATAACACAGTGTTGGATGTTGTCACTTCAGATCTTGGTGTAATTTCCAAAAATAGTTTGTCATTTAATCTGCATATTGATGCTGTGGTTGTGAAATGTTGCAGACTTTTGGGGTTTGTTAAAAGACACACTAAACATATGACTGACACAAGGGCAATCACTAGTTTGTATACATCCATGGTTCGAAGTAATATTGAGTGTTGTGTTATATGGTTTCCATCCTATGCTTGCCACATTAATCGTATTCAAAGGGTACAAAACAAATTTGTTAGGTACCTTAAGCAACACTTTCCTTGCCAAGATATTGGGTATGATGTCAGATTGCTTCTTTGTGGTATGGTCAGTCTCAAAGCGAGACATGAGTATCTTTCATTGATGTTTATATATAAGTTAATTAATGGTCACATTGACTGTAATGATCTTCTCGAGTTGGTCCTTTTCCATGTTCCACCACGCTCAACTCGCCAACAGCAACTTTTTTTGAGCGAACACACAGGACCAACTATGGATGTAACAGTTTCATGGACAGATTGTTGCATAATTATAATGCTAATTTTTCTAATTGTGATATCTTTTATATTGCTGTCTAGGATGCAAACTGTCTTAAGACAGTGATTTTGTTGCTTTGAGTTATTTTTTTCGTTTAGTTTTATTTTCAAATACCATTTGGAATTGTTTAATTCTGTAAGTGCAAATTTAAATAAATAAATAAATTATACACCTTATATAATCAATTATTCATAATTACCGGTTTATTCATGTTATAATAATTGTACATGGTGCCTTGCAAAATGGTCCAAAAGTATATACAGGGTGATATACGGTGACAAATTGGATTTCAATTTTCTTTAATGTCTAGGAAGCTATTTGACATATTGTCTTGAAAATTAGTACAAGTTATCTGCATTTTCTGCAACCTTCTAGTTTCATTTCAATGGGGCTATTGGTTTGAAGAGAGTGAGAGATCGAAACAAGTCATATGCCTGGTGCACAAGAAAGTTGAAGGAACTGCATCAGAAGTTTGTGAAATGCGTTACCCTGACAAGGCAATCTTTAAGAATAGATATTCAATGTTGAAAATATAGTGGCATGTCGTTCAGCCGATAGTTCTTTCGACAGACAGTTCGTTTATTCGACACTACAATAGAGCGGGGATTCGAGCGAGAATACCGCTTTTTTCAGTATTTGTCTGGCCGACTGGTTGAAGCGTTGTATAAAGCCCAATATTTATCTCTGCTTCATATTTAGTTGCAAAACATGACATATAAGCGAAACTAAAATAAAAATGCCAATTTATATGCGGGGCAAAATATTTGGGGGTCACCCTAGATAAGAAGCTCAACTGGGACATACAGTTAGAGAATGTAATCCGCAGGGCTAAACTGTCCCTGTGGACATGCCGGAGAATCTGTGGAAACAACTGGGGAACAAACCCCCAACAGATGTACTGGCTCTATGTAGTAGTTATCAGACCAATGATAACATATGGAGCCATAGTTTGGTGGCCTAAGGCACTTCGTGGTATCGCGAGGGCCAAACTGGCTCATCTACAGAGACAAGCTTGTCTGATGATAACGGGAGCGATAAGCACCACACCATCAGCCGCTCTGGAGGTCCTCCTTAATATTCCACCTCTTCACATATGGTTGGAGAGGGTGGCGAGGTGGACACCGTACAGGCTAAAACAAACGGCTGACAGTATGCCGAAGGAAATCAGTCTGGGAGGGTCCGGACTCCTCGATGACATTGAGGGTCACAGGATTCTGGGAATGGTCTCAGACTTGATACCCACAAACAATAGTAGAGATCTGTCTTTCAAGACCATCCTCCCGAAAAGGGAGGACTGAGAATGAAATCAAACGACCCTATTGAGAGCCGATCTCTGCTGGTACTCTGACGGCTCCAAAACCAATGTGGGAGCAGGAGCCGGCGCATATGGGGGCAGCACCGATGCTAGACTATCAGCTAGATCTGGACAAAAAGAATGACAATCCAATATTGGCAAAATATTCCAGGATTAGCTCACTCTAAGGCCTTCATAAATGGCCTGTCTGAGTCAAGGGCTAAAAAACTTCTAGAGTTAAACAGACCACAACTGAGTACTCTGGTCGGCCTGTATACAGGACACTGCCGCTTGCGGCACCACATGCACCATATTGGGATCGGTCAGAAGACTGAGTGCCGGCTGTGTATGGAGAGCAACGAGACAGCAGAGCACGTGCTGTGTTCCTGCCCGGTAGCGGACAGGACTAGATACCTGCTCTTTGACAAGATAAAGCTTGCTCCGGAGGATCTGGATCAACTTTCGCCCACGAAGATTATCGACCTCTGGGCTGGCTTTGTTGGGCGAAATATAACTATTAGGCGTGAGCCACAATAGACCTTATGGTCGCGGTGGAGGGACCGGTATGACCCACTCACAAACAAACCTAACCTAACCTAAAGAAAATCCAGATTTTCATAAACTTTCTATTTTCTCCTTTTATTGCCAAATATTTTCAAAAAAGCTGTCTTACAATTTTTTTAATGCCTTTACTGTCAGCAAATTTATTATGCCTTTTTTTCTAAATAATGAACAATATTAACAAGGAAAAAGCCGTCTTATATTATTATTTAATGCTTATTTGCTGCAAATATATTTTTCAAAATTTATATATATATATATATATATATATATATATATATATATATATATATATATATATATATATATATATATATATAACAAAAATTTTAGATCATTTATATGAACATTCACTTCCATAGCGCACTTTGTCGCGTCCAGATTTTTTATTATGACTAGCAGAATGTTCGCCACATGATTGTACACTTATTTTCTTATGCTGGTTGCATTTTCGCGCATTCACTGTTTTTGGAACACCTAGTAATACTTTAATTCTTTATAAACCCAGTGGCAGTTCTCCCGACATATAACATTTCTTAATCTACACATTTTTATAATATTCATTGATACCAAATTAAATTGTCCGGATATTAATAATAAACTGACAGATAAATAAGGTTGGAACTGAAATGGTCTCAAAAACTTTTAAAAATTTGAATTACAATTTGGATATATATTTCCTATTTTAGTTTAAGTATGTATTATGAAAATCCGCCGCCAGAACGCACTTGCTGCGGCCACATTTTTAAAATTAGAAAATGACCTTTTCATTAAGGTGAGTCAGGATTCAGTTTCATACATATTTACCTTACAACCTCTTTGATATTTACATATATAACAATCAATTACCCATAAGCATGTTTATTTGTATCTAATAACTCAACATATTTTTTTACACAAATAACTTTATGTAAACCATCTTAAACATATAAAGAGTGCGTGAAGCAGAGATCAATATTAGGGCCAGTCGGCCAGACAAATACTGAAAAAAGCGGTATTGTCGGTCGAACCGCCGCACAGTGGGGCAAAAGGCCAAAAAGCTGGCCAAAACTACTAAAAATGAACCAATTTTTTCAAAACTTGGTATCGGGGGGTTTTTTGGGTTGCTGATTACGAATCTGAGATCCATTTTATTAAAAACAAAATGGCGGCTTCAAAATGGCGACCGGAAATTGTGAAATCTACTCCGATTATGATAAAATTTGACATCTGGGGGTTTTTTAGGTTGCTGATAACGAATCTGAGATCATTTTTTCAAAAACAAAATGGCGGCTTCAAAATGGCGACCGGAAATTGTGAAATTTACTATGATTATGATGAAATTTTGTATCTGGGGATTTTTTGGGTCACTGATTGCAAATCTTATATCCATTTTATTAAAAACCAAATGGCGGCTTCAAAATGGCGAGCGGAAATAGTGAAGTTAACTCTGATTATGATAAAATTTGATATCTGGGGGGTTTTCAGGTTGCTGATAACGAATCTGAGATTCTTTTTTTCAAAAACAAAATGGCGGTTTAAAAATGGCGACCGATTGTTATAAAATGTACTCTGATTATTGTGAATTTGGTATCCGGGGTTTTGTAGATTCCTGATTACGAATTAAAAGTCTTGTAATTGTAAACAGGATATTACTTACATCAAACAACATATACACTTATTGATCAGTGGTGAAATAATATTTATTTTTAAGTTATTTACATGTTTAAATACTATTCGTCGTCTGATGTGAGCCCTTTCTCAAGTAATGAGTTCGCGTCATTAGTCAGTTCGGATTTCTTTTTAGTTGGTAATTTACGAACACTTGAAATGTCGGAGTTTAGAAGCATACGATTCATTAAATCGGTCATTGTTGCAGTTCGACTTATTTTCCAAATGTAGTCTTGCGTGAATTTCTTAATAAACTTATTGCAAGCCTCCTGGGCTTCTTCAGACATCATGCCTATTGGAACCAAAGCCGAACCAATGATATGTGGCCCATGAATTAACAATTTATGTACCGTAGTCGGCATGTAGTACCACGGATGCAATCGTACAAATAGTTCTGCTGTTTCGAAAGCATATACATTTGAAAACCGCGCGTTTATCTCATCGGTCACGTGATGTTAAATGAGGTTAATGCTGAATTGTCCGGCTGCTCAAGCCATGTGCTTATTTCGTCAAAGATGCTGCTAAATAATTGCTCGATTTGGCTAAGTTTTCATGTATTTACATAGTGCCAATGACGTGACGTGTCATTCGCTTTCGAATAGCATTTTCATGGAAAAACCTATCTCATTTCCAGGGTCGCAGATGGTCGCAGCTAAATTTTACATAATTTACGTAAAAATGTTTAAGAAACAAGTCTGAATGGGTCTCAAAGTGGGATCTAGCGAGAATTTTTTTTAGCAGGCTTATTTATTAAAAGACTTTTCGTAATAGTTTATTAAAAATATAGCAATGTTTAAACATTCATAAACAACATCAGTTTAATAATTAATAAATATTAATCACTAAACTTCATTCTACTTACCTTGCTGAGTTGAATCCATTTCGTCGAAAGCTATTATTTTTTACTTCGTCACAATAATTCACACAAGAAATACATTACTTTCGAGCGCTCGGAAACATGCGTATAGACGTACACTGCAACGGTCGCCATTAAAGTGATGCTACGAAGGGTGGGGGGAGCTGGGCTACTCTCACCCGAATTTATGTGTGGCCGGGGTCCTCTACTAGTAAATTATCGCGTAAAAAGTCCCTAAATAAAACATTGAATTTTCGGGTTTTGGCCAGCTTTTTGGCCTTTTGCCCCACTGTGCGCCGCTCTATTGTAGTGTCGACTTTACGATGTGTCGGCTCAACGAACTGTCGGCCCAACGATACGCCACAGTTAATTTTATATTGTTGTTTATTGTTTATTCTAAATATTTCTGACTACATTTTATATTTGACTAATCTGATAAGTTGGATCACTTGAAAGATGAATAAAGATTATTATTATTATTATTATAAGTTTTTCATAGGGATATAAAATAATTTAATTTACATGTAAATCAATCTTTAAAATCATTTCTTCATTTTGAGTGCTGTTATTAAGACTTAAAACAATTTTGTTTTCAAATGTCAGTTTGACAATTTTATGTATTTTTTTAATTTGTCATTTATTTGCAAATATGTTTTATAGTCATTTTGATGATGAGATAAAACAAGATGTTTTCAAAGAAAAAACCACTTACTTAAATGATTATAAGTGGTATAATGCCAAGAAAGATATCCAACATTGGGCAAGAGATAGATGTGAAAAACCTGTGAAACCATCAGCACCATATATTCTTACTGATCATGAAACCTATCTTCCTTGGAGAAAAGGTGTTCATGTACCTTTTGATCTACTATTAAAACCAAAACCGATTCTCCAAACAAATCCTTATCAAGTATTCAGACCACAGGTAAGTGAAAAAAAAAACTCAGAAAGATGTCTAAACCCACTCTTGTATGGTGGCCCACCACATGCTCTCACGTCTATATTAACGCAACCACAACAGCAACACCGAAGAGAGATACACAACCTGGAGCGAATAGGATTGCTGGAGGTGCCCTCTGCTCGCATCTTTTTAACTTCAAAGATTTTTCTTCCACATTTACTCTATAATTTTAATGCATTATCTACTACTAATGATATCCATAAGCAGATTTTGCAGTACGATGGAAGTTTATTGACCTGTAGCACATGCAGAACGTGATCGAATGCTTTAGAAAAAGCCAATGAAATTGCATGATATCGAAATTGTGGTACTTTTGATGTCTAAATTTTCTAATATGTATGTGCCTAACAATATGCTGGTATATTTGGAATAGATTTCAGGCACTTTTGACTTGAAAAGATTTCTGATTCTTTAGTACTGTCTGATAGGATGTAGATAGTTCTATTTCTAAATCTTTGTATGCACTTCTGTACACTGATATTTATAGCAAGCATTTCTGCTTGAAAGATGGTGGAAATTTTTCCTAGGGACTTACCAGTCTAAAGTTAGGTCCTCCTTCTTCCATTTGTTTAGACCTGTCTATATCACACAGATGAGTTGTTTGTCAGCCTTTCTCTCTCTCTCTCTCTGTCCTCCAACTTTTCCAATTGCCCACCAACTCGCATTCAACAAATCTTAGGTTATGAAGTTTTTTATTACAATCATGGTATGTAACACAAAATTATATGGTTCCGATAATTGTAAAAAATACCTACCTGCCAGATCGCTAGAGGGGTGGAACCTACCATTTGCGCCTGGATCAGTAGCATTCTGCACAATCGGACCATTATTACCTCGTTGCAGGGGAGGTGGTCTGCTTCAGGTCTGCAAGGAGATGCCCGCAGGGAGGAGTATTATCTCCTCTGCTTTGGTCCCTCTTTGTGGACGATTTGCTGGCTATCCTGTGGCGGTGGGAGGTTGAGGTCCAGGCGGATACGGATGAGATTGTCATAATAAATGGAGGTAAATATGCAGAGGAACTTTCAAATACTCTTCAAGAGACACTAAATGTAGTGAATGCTTGGTGCAAATGTAGTGAATGCTTGGTGCCGGAGGGAGCAGATGTCTGTGAACCGCCGCAAAACCATCATTGTTCCATTTACCAGAAGAAGAAGGTTGGACAAATTAACCACATATTCTTATAGGGAAACAATTCCACTTATGGAACAGGCGAAATATCTGGGGGTTACCCTAGATAAGAAGCTCAACTGGAACGTACAGTTAGAGAATGTAATCCGCAGGCCCAAACTGTCGCTGTAGACATGCCGAAGAATCTGTGGAAATAACTGGGGAACAAGCCCACAACATATGTATTGGCTCTATGTAGTGATTATCAGACCAATGATAACCTATGGAGCTATAGTTTGGTGGCCTAATGCACTTCGTGGTATCGCGAGGGCCAAACTGGCTCAGCTACAGAGATAAGCACCGCTCTGGAAGTCTTCCTAAACATTCCACATGTGGCTGGAGCGGGAGGCTAGGTGGACAACGTACAGATTAAAACAAACGGATGCCGTAGGCATTCCGTTTGGGATGGACCAGTGACGTTGAGTCATGAGATTCTGGCAATGGTCTCAGACCTGATGCCTACAAAGATCAGTAGATATGTCTTTCAGTACCGTCCTTCCGGAAATGGAGGACTGGGAACGAAACCAAACGACCTTATTGAGGGCAGATCTCTGCTGGTACACTGACGGCTGCAAAACCGATCGGGGGGCAGGAGCCGGCGCATAGGTGAGCAACACTGATGCAAGAATATCATCTAGCATCGAAAAGTATGCAACCACACACCAGGCAGAAGTGTATGCCATCGTGGTATGTGCAAGGGAAATTATACAAAACCATTGCACACACAAATCGGTAAAAATATATTCAGATAGCCAAAGCTGCAATAAAGGCACTTGGTTCCTACCGTTGCAATTCAAAAATGGTATATGGAGCTGTCAATCTGCCCTCGACGAGCTAGGCAGCTGCAATGAGGTGTCGCTGGTCTGGATACCGGATCACTCGGACCTTGATGGCAATGTAGCGTCCAACACGCTTACCAGGGTGGTGCACAGGAGGACTTTATCGGACCAGAAACTGTGCTGGCAATATCATTATGTACAGCAAAATGCACCTTAAAAACCTGGACAGATAGAATGACAATCCAGCAATGGCAAAATCTGCCAGGATTAGCACACTCTAAAACCTTCATGAATGGTCTTTCAGACTTAAAAGCTAAAAAACTCCTAGAGCTAAACAGACAACAACTGAGAACTTTAGTCGGCCTGTATACAGGACACTGCCGCTTGCGCCACCACATGCACCGAATCGGTCTCGGTCAAGAACTTGATTGTCGTCTGTGTATGGAGAGTGAAGAAACAGCAGAGCACATGCTATGTGGACAGGACAAGACACGTGCTCTTTGGCAAGACAAGGCTTGCACCAGAAGATCTGGGTCAACTTTCGCCCACAAAAATTGTCGACCTCTGTAGGAGACTGTATTTGCTGGTGAAATATAAGACAAGTAGGCGTGAGCCACAATAGACCTTAAGGTCACAATGGAGGGACCGTTATAGCCCACTCACAATTTAACCTAACCTAGCCTAACATACCTGCCAGATTCCATTTTAACTACCTAACTATTTACACTATTAACTATAACCAATGACAGCAAATTGAGAAATTTACCTAAAACTTTATGAAACAAATAATATGATGTGTGGTGAGTGGTCACGAGTCATGACGTATAGGTACTTGATAACTACCAATGAAAACAGAATTGGAACTGGAACCTTATATTTATATATTTATCAAGTTATTTTAGGTTGTTAGTGACAGTCAGTAAGTTAAATTAAAATACAGTCTACAGCATAGTTCACAGCTCTAGTATTGTAGTATAGTTCTTCAGCTCACACTGTTCAAGTAAGAAGCTCGTACACATAGGATTGACTGTAATGTGTTACTACAGCTTTTTAATTGGAGAATTCCATACCAGCCAAGAAGAGCTAACTTTTTGCTTTACATTGGTCAAAATTCTACAGAGTATGATAGAAATAATCCTACAGATGTTATAGCAAGAGCTGTTAATAAATTCCCTCTGTACTTAGTACTCTGAAATGGTTAAGTTTCGTAAGCGTTGTTCGCCATGTGATACATAATACGGTCAGACATCAGCCCATTGTCAATATATGCAAACTATTCGGGAGAATTCCTCTTTAATTCGAATGTAAGCCCAAAATGCTGCATAACGAATTAGCCAACGCTTCCAAGATTGGACCATCATGAAGCCATCGTTTTTGTGTTTACTAGGTATAAACATTTTGCTCTTTTGTTAAGGGATTACCTAGAAAATAATTTATTTATGATATATTCAAACTTTGTTATATTTTGAGAATTTACTACATTGTTCAGGAAGAAGCTCCACATGATACTGAAAAAGAAGAAGTTATAAAGACAAGACCGAGACTGTACATGTCTCCGGCTGTGAGTATGGATGATGTGCCTGATCCAGATATGAGAAAACTCTTACTCCAACACATGTACACTACCGACTGGAGGAAAGCAGCTGAAGAGGCTGCTTTGCCTACTACACAAAAACCATCACCCACTACCACTGTGGAACATGGAGGTGATATGGTGAGTATCATTGCATTCGCTAAGTGAAGATTGGAACCTGTGATGAACACATATTTTTAAAGACCTGACGATCGTTGCACTAACAAGGTTACCGTCATCAGAGGATGACAAATTCTAAACCGCTTACTAATAAGCATGACCTTCTATACTGAGTTTTAGGTAGAGGCCGATACTGAGAGGGAGACTAAATGACAGGCAAATTTTCTGTGTATTGTATTTTTATTGCCAGATGAGGTTTTTGAGCTTCCTTTATAACTTTGCCTGGCGGGTTTCGGAATATTTTATCTGTCTCAGACACAGAGGGCACACAAAAAGGACTATAAATCAGTGGCGGCGCTCGGTTTAAGGAATTTTTGTGATTATTGCCTTAGAAATTTAAATACTTTCGTTGCTGGCTGTCTAGCATTTTTGATAAGTTTCAGTTTTTCTTTATCAATGTGGTGGTTCCCGATTTAGTCCCCCTTTAGGTACCAGTCTCTACCTAAAACTCAGTATATAAGGTGATATTTATTATAGTAAGCAGTTTAGAATTTTTCATCCTCTGATGACGCTAACCTTGTTAATGAAACGATCGTCAGGTCTTTAAAAAGATGTTTTGTGTTCACTTAGTGAATTATCGTTCCTAGGTCCACGGAACTGAATCTTTATCGAAAGCTAAGTACTAAAATTAGATTATTAGATGCAGATATCACCTTTCTAAAATCTTGCAAACAGAAATCAGTTTTTCCTAATTTCATTAATTTCAATATTAAAATTTCTATTAACACAAAAGTACGTCAAAAAGTTAAAAATTTTGCTAAACATAAATGGTTGGATTTAGAAATGCAATATCGGTACTCAAAATGTACTATGTTAGAAATACAGGCATATAGTTTGTTTAAAAAGTTAACTTTTAAGTTGGGTAAGTTAGAGTATGATGACTGGTGCAACTTTCAGAGGCACATGTTTGTAGTCATTAACGCAAAGTTAATTAGGAAAAACAATATACAAAATAAAAAATTAAAGAAACTTATAAAGTATCAGATTAAAAACGAAAAACCAGTTCCTCGAAAAATTGCCCTCATAGAAAATCTTTCTTCGCAGTCGTTTAACAAAAATCAGATTGACCTCTTAAACATGGGGTTAAAATTCGGTTTGCAGTCACAAAAAGACGATTTTTTAGATGTCATTGCTAGTATTGAAACGGAAATTCAAAAATTATCCGAATCTTCAAAAAACTTTATTCGGGAAGCATGTAAAGATAAAATCTCAAAAAATTTGAAAGAAAATAAATGGGAATTCCAGAGAGAGTTTTTATGATAGGCCGGTGTAAAACTCTAGTTCTTATGAATTTTTGATTTGTACAATACCTACAAATTGCATTTTGCTATTTATTTCACGTTGATGTAAAGTACAAAGAAAAGAGCGCATTACCGACAATCCTTCCAAGCATTCGTTTTTATACTCTCACATACTAGCTACTAGGTTCATTTAGGTATAGCACGTACAAAGCTAGGAGGCGGTAGATTCTAAGAACCCAGAGGTAGCTCATCCTGTCTAGCGCACTGTCTTATATCTGAGTGAAGCGCTCGAACTATACAATACCAGGAATTTGAAATCTCCTTTCCGCCAGCTACATTTGAACGGCCTATAAATTTACCTTAGCAGTTGCTTACATTAAAACAAGTATATGGCTTTTGTTATATACGGAAACCCCTAAAAAATTGTAAAATATGCAAATAATGCAAAATATATGGAAATATGCAATTTAGGCAAAATACACAAAATATGCGAATTGCGTATAATCCGAGCCCTGCTTATAACAAAGGACTGAGGAAGACGTTACAGGTTGCAAAGTTCCGAAAAATTTTGGTTTCCCAATAATTCATAAACCGGGAAAATCAGTGAGACATATTATTTCGGCTATAGATTCTCCGACATATAATCTAACGAAGTGGCTGTCAAATGAGTTTAAAAGTTATTCAGTGTCAAATTCACTTGAATTCATTAATGAGTTAAAGATGTTAAATTGGTTGAAGGCGAGGTTTTGATACCATTTGATGAAGCGTCTTTATTTCCTAGTATGCCCACGAAACAAATGCTAACATATTTAGAACAGTTGTTGAAATTGAACAACATAAGTGAAAAGAATATTTAACTTTAACAAACCTTTGTATAAAATAAAATATTTTTCAATTTAACAATGACTTTTTTGAACAAACTGAAGGCACGGCAATAGGCAACCCACTCTCTCCATTCATTGCGGACCTTTTCATGGGTAGATTCGAAATGGATTTAGAAAATCAAAATGAGTACCTATTTTCCTAGAGTATGGTTTCGTTATGTGGACGATATTTTTGCAGGGTTAAACACAAATATATGCAGAGTAGATTTTATTAAAAGACTTAACTGTCAATTTGATTCAATAAAATTCAACCACGAATTAGAAGTTAACAGTAAACTTCCTTTTCTAGATGTACTAGTTAATAAAAGTAATTACTCTATTGAATTCGATGTCCGCAGAAAGGAAACTACCACTCTTAAGTTACATTCCCAATGACTCACATCATATGTTTGCACAAAAAAAAAACGGCCGGTCTAAATTTCTTAGTAAATAGGTAAATAAAATTTCCCTTAGGTAAAAGTATAAAATTAGAGTACATTAAAATCGTGGCTAAATATAACGGATATTCGGATTGCTTAGTGGAAAAATTAATTAATAGACACAGGACAAAGAAAATGTTAGCGGAGTGCACGACATTCAGGGAAGAAAAAATTTGTTTGCCTATCTTTTGAACCCTGTATCACAAGGGGTCTCGAGAGCATTTTTAAGAAAGTCAATTTGCAGCTAACTTTATCGACAAAAAATAATTTAGGAAATTTGTTAGGCAATACAAAAGATAAAGCCACAGAAATGCCGGGCCTCCCACGACAGGCATTATGGATTCTGTCAGCGCACATCAACTGCCGACCTCCGTTCCTTTGTCACTCATTCTTGGAATAAGTCTATGGAACTACACGGAGAATCCTAGATTATCACTATAGATATATCCAAAGCATTCGACCAGGTCTGGCACGCAGCACTGCTTAATAAACTTCCGGCCTATAGCCTACCACCAAAACTCTGTACCTGAACAACAAATTTCCTCTCCAACCGGAGCATTTCTGTTGTCGTGGATGGCCATTCCTCTAAACTGTATCCAATTAACGCAAGAGTCCCTCAAGGTTCAGCTTTAGCCCTTACTTTGTTTCTTCTCCACATCAATGACTTCCTCCCCTAGCACATCCAACCCAGTTCACAGTTACGCGGACGACAGCACCCTCCACTCAAATATACAATATTCTAAGCCTGTCTCTTTAGTCCAATTAGATGAGGATCGCAGACTCATCGAGGGTTCTGTCTTTGTGGATCTCCAAAAAATATTAGACTGGGGAAGTACATCTCTTGTACAATTCAACCCCACCAAATCTCAGTTTTGCTTTCTATCTCATAAGAGATACACCAGCCCTAGAGCCATCACAATGAACAACCAAGTTATTCAAAGTAATAAGTCCTTTTCACTTGTTGGCATTTCTGTGGATCAAAATCTCAATTGGCACCAACATGTCACATAAATTGCAGAAGCGGCTGCTAAGAAATTAGGTTTCCTCTTCTGGACTGTCAAATACTTTTCACCAGCTAATCTCTATACCTTATATACTTCACAAATAAGGCCAAACCTCGAAAACTGCTCCCACATCTGGGGTGCGGCTGCCGCTTCTACACTCGCTATCCTAGACTCCATTCAGAAGAGAGCTATACGTCTCATCGGTGACCCTACCCTCACCCAAAGGCTGCCATCCATTGCCCACCGACGTTGTTGACCTCTCTCTCTCCCTCTCTCTCTCTCTCTCTCTCTCTTTTATAGATATCTGCACGGGCACTGCTCAGAGAAGCTTTCTTACATAGTTCCTCGACCTGCTGCCCCCAACAGATCTACCAGGGGAACAGAGCGAATGCATCCTTTTACTGTCCAGGTCACCAGACATAGAACATCTTGTTATGCTCGCTCTTTTGTTCTGAGGACTTCAAAGTTGTGGAATTCCTAGTCGGCACATGTTTTTCCTTTTCCTTCAAGTCCAGAATTAGCCTCTTTTCTCCCTGTCGACACCCACAGTACGATAGTATTTAGGCTGTGAGCCCTTGTGGTGTTCTGTTGAAATAAAAAAAGTATATATGAGATTGGTGGCAAAGATTGCAATCCTAAATATCTTGGGCAGACTAAGAGAACCATTGAGAATAAATTTCGTGAACATCTGGCACAGCTGAGATAAGGTAGTGTAGACAAGTCATGCGTGGCACAACATATTTGGGATAATAACCACCGCAGTGATAAATAAAATCTGAAACTTATCAAAAATGTTAGACAGCCAGCAAAGCTAGATGCGTACGAAAATTTATATTTCTAAGGCAATAAAAACCAAAAGTTCCTTAAACCGAGCGTCGCCACCGATACAGATAAAATAGTCCGAAACCTGCCAGGTAAAGTTATAAAGGAAGTTCAAAAACCTCGTCTGGTAATAAAGATACAATACACAGAAAATCTGCCTGCGATTTAGTCTCCCTCTCGGTATCGGTCTCTACCTAAAACTCAGTATATAAGGTGATGTTTATTAGTAAGTAGTTTAGAATTTTTCAGCCTCTGATGAGGCTAACTTTGTTAGTGAAATGATTGTCAGGTCTTTAAAAATATATGTTGTGGTGATTTGGGTTCTCCAAGTGTACTTATCATTGCATTGCACCCACACACTGATTTGCATGTCTGTGATTCTGGAAACTGGAAAAATTGCTATAGTTTCTATCTTGCTATCTTTAAGATTGGCAAAATGCAGTATGAGATATGTGGAAGGGTGGTAATGTTATTTGATGGTCAAAAGTTTTTCACATCTTGTGAAGACCAGCATTTCCATAAATTACCTACTAAAATTCAGCTCTGTGGGTTGAAAGAGAAAAAAGTTATGTGCATTTAAAGAAAAATAAATTGAGATTTTCCTCAAAATGTTTTCTTTCAAAAAAAAAATTATATCTCCGGAAATAACAAAGTAAGGGCAGCTAAATTGGGTGCGCAGGTTTATATCATTATAGGTAAATTACCTACTGAAATTCAGCTCTGTGGGTTGAAAGATAAAAAATTATGTGCATTTAAAGAAAAATAAATTGAGGTTTTCCTCAAAACCTCAAAGTCACGATTTAAAACGTCAAAATTGGCAACATTTAGGCAAAGAACCTAAAACTAATACAAGCTATGGAAAGAAAATGTCTCAAGAAGAATGTTTTACAAAGCCTGAAGTCTTAGCTTCAACCGTCATTGTCCTTCATTTTACTAAAATGTTTCCAGAAAATTCATTTCAAATAGACCCTTTTTTTTTTTTTTTTTTTTTGTTCCCTCAGGGCTCGTCCGCGGCCTTGCCGCCCCGATAGCACCGCAAAAATAGACCCTTACTTTGATGTTTTGGCAGTTGTCTTAGCTATAGAGTTTATCGTTTAATGGTATATAATTTTTATCGAATTTTCGTAAAAGCTCAATATATCCGTTATTATACAAGATACAAAAAAAAAGGTATACATTAATTATAGGGTGTCTGGAGCTTAAAAAATGTTTCTGCAACCACAGGGTAAAATATAGTCTATTACATGTTGTTGCCCTTACTTGGTGAAACCATTGATACAAAATATCGATACACAGTCTTGTTTTCTGACTTCACAAGTGCATAACACGATGTATAATTTAATTTTTACTAATAAACGAGTGTCAAAGTACTTATAAGCTTATAAACAAAAAATAAAATAGTAGGTTAAAAGCATTTTCGCTACTGCTTCGGCCATAAGCTAACATTGAATATGACCTGACCTGTACTCAATTTGATTGAGTGATCCATTATGATTCTCTAGAATGTGAAAATAAGAAAATATCTTAAAAATGTTTTGACTAACACTTATATGTAACAGGTGGCTCTACAATCTGGAGTCTTCCAACCGTTACCAGAGCAAGTTCGCGATATGGGCAGAACATGGGACCGTGAGCAAATTAGAGGGTGTGTAGATCCAACAAGAGAATTCTGGATTAATAAGGACCCTCCCGTTCAGTAAGTATTGCCGAAGTAAGATAAAAACAATACTCTTCTAAATTAAGAATGAGAAGGAACATTCCATATAACATTCATAAATACAGTCAATAATCCATATACAGTATAATTATATCTACTGAGTGTGAGTTGTAGTCACGGATACAAAATTAGATAGGTAAACTGTGTAGAAAATGATCGTTTTATGCAATTTAAACTAGAATCAACAATGTAGTACGAAATATAAAATTTGTGTATAAACATGCAAATAGTTTAATGTACTCACGTGTCAATTTCAACTGAACAGTCGTATACAGCTAATTGCCTGTCTCTATTACCCCATCAATCAAATTGGCGAAGCTAGGAGCGGAGAAAATAGACTTTCCACTGCCACTGATCAGCTAATTGAAGAATGTGATAGATGGAACCATCCTGGTGAAACAAGAAGAGGCACAGCACAATCGAAACGATTGCAGCATAGCTAGAACTCTGTGGCCCAAGATAGATAATAATAGAACCAAGCAACTGCTGAGGTACAAAAAAAGAACTGGTCTGGAAAGCCATGTGGACTAAGCATGCAAGCGTTTTTATAATGTTATCTATTCTCTGTTCCACAGATTTATCCCTCTGAAAATGCCATGCTTAACAGGCTATCCTGCATACTTCAACATGGAAATTATATCCGATATAAAATTCAATAAGGCATTTCAATTATATAAGGCTAATGGTGATGTTGAGGCATTTGTTTACCTCTGAACAAAAATTAAGAATGACATCAAACAGGCAAAATAAATGATTAAAGGAATATATCCAACAATATTAAACGGGATCCTAAGACCTTCTGGTCATATTGCATTCTAAACTGGGAAGTACAGCTGTTCTACCCCGCATGCAAATTGATTCACTCCAACTGACTGATCCCAGCATATCGTTGATAGTTTTGCTGATTACTTATCTAGAAGTCATCGATCAAATGTTTTCTCTTATTCACCTGAAGCGTCTGGAATGTAGGGTCTACTGATTAATTTTGTTCTTGACTTGCCTGAAATTTCCGCTGAAGAAGTTTCACTAGCCATTCGAAAAATCAAGGCAAATATGCCTGCTGGTCCAGATAACATTCCAGCTTTTGTATTCAAGGATTGTTCCCCGCACTTGTAACACCACTAACCTTCATTTTTAATCTCATTATACTAGGCATGATTTTTTCGCTAGCCTTTGGAAGTTATCACGTTCTGTATCTGTGTTCACGGATGGAGACCAAGCTAATATAGAAAACTACAGACAAATCATGATCGGGTCTAATTTTTCAAAAGTGTTTAACTGGTTTTACTTCCTCATATTCAGTGTCACATTAAACACCTCATCTCTGAGAATCAACATGAGGTCAACAGTCACCCATCTACTGTGTATTACTCAATACTTGTCAGGTGCTTTGGATGCAGCTAAGCAGGCTGATGTGATATATCTTGATTTTAACAAGGCCAGTAATAGTATACCTCATGGTATTCTTTTACATAAGCTTTCATGCTATGGATGTTTCTGACCGTCTTATTATTCTGATAGGGCGGCTTTTGTAGAGTGCTCTGGCTTTAAGTCGAAATCACTTTTTTATCAGTTCTGGCATGCCTCAGGGTTCGATTCTTGGGCCCGTCTTTTTCAATATTTTTATTAATACATTGTGCAGTCGCTTAATGTCCCATGTCTTCTCTACATTGATGACTTGGAGATTTACTCATCCAGTGATTTTTTAGACGACTATTTGTTTGCAATAGAATCTGGGTCATTTCTTTGATTGGTGTTCTTATAATTGTTTAAACCTCAATGTAGGTAAGTGCTGTGTTGTTTTTTACAACCGCCAGCATTTCATTCATTCTCTACTGACAAGGAAATCTGTCTTCAGAGACGTTGGTGTTCTATTCGATAGCAAGCTTAGTTTTAATTTGCATATTGAGAGTTCGGTAGCAGCATCATACCGAATTTTAGGATTTGTAATAAGATCTACCAAAGATTTTGTAGACACATAGGTGCTAGAGGTGCTTTTTTATTTTCTAGTCAGACGTAGAGTCGAGTCTGGATCAATTGTGTGGTCGCCCAACTATTACATGCATGTTTCAAGTGTTGAGAAGGTGCAGCGAAGATTTTTAAAGTACCTCATGCTTAAACAGAGAGGCACCTATCCTGAAGTTGGCTATCCCCATGGTGTCTTGTTGTCTGCGACAGGTTCTTGCTTGCTCGGTGACAGACACAGCCAGTACATGGTGCTTTCTCTTTATAAGCTGCTAAATAATGTTGTTGACTCTCTTGCACTTCTCTCTGCTTTGGAAGGGTAAAATCTGTAGCTTCCCATGCAGGTTTACAATTGTGGGACACCCGGTACAACATCGCTAAATTATAATATAATTATGAATATTGTGAGATAATTAAAACATGCTGTTATAAAATTGGCAACACAGTTGCCGGAAATTCAAAACCGATTAAGTGTGTAATTTCCTGAGCTGGCGTCTGCCCATCGGAAATCGAACCGGGGTCAGCCTTAATGTACTTAAAACCGCTTAGTGGACAGGAGAACGTATGCAGCTTGAGTTTCAGCTTATTCAACTGTGTTGAAAGAACAACAGTTCAGGAGTTTTCGGGAAACGCCCAGTTAACAATGGCGATTAGGGGGGGCGTCACTTTTATGGATGCAGGCAAACCGCAAATTTAACAAGAATGCAGTCACAATGAACATCATGATTGTTGATTTTAGTCGTATACATTTGGGATTATATTTACTCCTCCAGGTAAGTTTATTTTTATGACATATAATGTTTAAAAGGACCTTAAGGGATAGCTGTCTTGATGATTATACAGATCTGTATAGAATATCAGTATAGAAATTTGAGCTAAGAGCTTCCATGAAAACTTAAGTGTATTAACATTAGATAACTTAGAATGTGATAGTTAAACTAATTTTGAGGTAATAGAAATTTCAGAGTTAAGTCACGAGGGACTTTAAATGTAATTATAATGATTTAATACTAGTTCGGAGCAGGGAATGATAGTTGAGGTAATACCCATTACAAAGTTAAGTGACGAGGTACTTTAAATATAATTATAATGGTTAAAATACTAGTTAAAAGTAGGAGGATGAGAATGAAAGATATTGTTTGAGATAATAAATATTTGTTTTGAAGTTAAATTAACATGTTGCATTAATTTAGCTTCATTATCAATTAGGGAAGCAATTTCAAATAATTTGTGTTTTGAACTTTATTTGTCGTTAACCTGTTTGTATGAATTTATTTTGAAGCCATTTAAGTAGTTCTTAAAATTAAACAACTCTGGTTTCATTTCTAAGTTGTGAAACTCCCACTTTTTAAATCATATAATTAAATACGAGGGTGACTTAAGGGACACAGGTATATGTTATGGTAGATATATAGTAAAATTTGGGTTTAAATTAAATACCAATGCTCCACCATATCGTTCCACATACAATTAACATATACCTCAGTTAAGGGTCCTTAAAAACAATATTTTTTAAAAAATATAATGGGTAGCTTCCTTTAACAAACGTCTAAGCCGCTCAGAAATATTACAGAAAAGCGGCCCTGTTAGATTTGGTGACAGCGGTAGGACTTAGTTTTGTTTATATATATATATATATATATATATATATATATATATATATATATATATATATATATATATATATATATATATATATATATATATATATGATTAGTGTATCTCTATATAGATACAGCTGTCCACTTGAACCATTAACTAAATCTTGTGTCAAAGAAAATCGGCGAAACTTTGAAATAAGCGTCGAGAAAGATAGACATAATATATTTAGCAAAGATAAGAGTTTGAAGCTAAGGTTAGAAGCCTCGAGTAATTAGGGTTTTATTAGAGGAGAAAAATATTTTATAATGAGACACAAGATTTAAGGAAGAAAGGGGCTAACTTTTCAGAAGGAACTCTCCTAAAAATGTTGAAGAACTGCTGGCAATAATTAACAATTTTTTTTTGTGTGGCCCTTTTTCATAGATATTTAAAGATAGGGTTTTTAGGGTCAATTATTATTATAGCTGGAAAATTTGGAGGAAAAGGGAAGTAACATAGACTGTTTCGATATTTAATCGGTGAACGTGTTGCGACGGCAAACGAAGATGTGTAGAGTGTTTCTATATTTAGGAAAATTACAGCTGTCTTTTTGTGTAAACACAATAAGCTAGGAAAGTAAATTCTATTTTACAAGTCACAAGAAATTAAATAAAGTAGGGAGATTTATTATAGAGCAGAGTTGGTTTGGGAGATAGAAGTTAAAGCCAATAAAGTTAGGAAGTATATTTTATTTTTCAAGTCAGAACATAAAACAAAGTTAGGGATACTTATTATATAGCGTAATTAGTTTGAGAGATATAAGTTTACACTCAAAAATGTAGGGAAGTATATTTTATTTTTGCTGGGCAGGAATTAAAATAGGAATTAAAGACTTATTATTATTAGACTGTAATGAAGTGCGAATTTATTAGGGTTATTTGAATAGAGAACAATTCATTTAGGGGGTTTAAATAACGAATATTTGCTCGGTAACAAATTCCACTTATTTTAGAGACACTTCAAAGTATGAAAAGTCGCCACAAGTGAAACGGAATTGTGTATGATGAAAGGCATAGAGCTCCTGTCCGTCACGCGCAACGGGATTAATTTTAGGTGTGTCGCGGAGCGCATGGCAAATAGACCACCGAGAGATGGAACGCCAACGGCAGATGCCTTCAGCCTACGGCCGAGACAAGGGGTTTCTGGTGGTTGTATGGTAATTCCGAGTATCGTATGAACGGCAGTTAGGTAAATTAACTAGGAAGTTTTTCTCT
Organism: Tillus elongatus; assembly: GCA_964006375.1. Classification (NCBI taxonomy): domain Eukaryota; kingdom Metazoa; phylum Arthropoda; class Insecta; order Coleoptera; family Cleridae; genus Tillus; species Tillus elongatus. The sequence goes on from OZ023265.1 coordinate 37,676,106, forward strand.
GTGCTACGTAGTAGTGGAAGCAGCGTGTTATTTGTTGGATATGAATGAACGAGAGTTTATAACAACTGTGTTCCACTATCGTGGTTTGCAAGGTTAGTTATGCCTCGGAAACTTGGGGAAGTATAATTTGCAAACCGAAATAGATAACTGGGTATTTTATTAATGCTGTTCTATGTGTAATATTAACAGCGTGTTAGGATTAAAAGTGTATACAGGTGTACTGTATGTAGGAGTAACAAAACTGTTCGCGTGTTGACCCATTTAAGGGAAATCGAAATCACATAAAGGGTCATACCATGTTATAGTGAATCTAGGGTGTTTAGCGAATTATAACGTGCTGTATAGGGTAGCCTACATTTGTCCTGAGGGACGTATGTTCTTGGAGGAAGCATGGAGCTGCTCTGAATGGTATGTGATCGCTAGACAGGGTGGTTGATTAGATAGAGTGCCCAGCCTAGATAAGTGACAAGCTGGTCACGTTTCTTACCCATATATGGGGAACAGGAGCACGGACAGTGCTGATTAAAGGGGTAGTATTTAGTGTGTCCGGCAACCTGTGCTGTACTGGGTAGCCTACGTTTATCCTGAGGGACGTATGTCCTTGGGGGAAACATGGAGCTGCTCAGAATGGTAGGCAACCGCTGGATGGGACTGTTAATTATACAGGGTGTTTGACATAAATAGGGGACAAGTTACCCGGTTTTATTAGCAGGTTAGTCATACAGAGTGGGAACCGTTTGCTTACCCACAGAGTAGAGTAGGATTGTAGGGAATCGCGGGAATAAAGCCCAGGGGAAGATAGAACCTCCGACTGAGGCGGAATTTATAGCGGGGCCATTTCCATTTGATGCATGTGTATGTCGCTTTCCGCTGCTTTAACATGCCTTGTTGATTGCTGTGCTAATGCGCTTTATTTGTTATAAATAGCACAAATATTATTCTAGTCGAATAGCATTCTACTATGGAAGAATGTCTTATCAGAGATAACGTTATCTGACCTGAGATATGTTTTCTCTTTAATCGCATGAGCTGTAGCGAATTTTTAATTTTCATAATTTATGAATTTTTATTGTTGTCATTTTCGTTTGTAGATATTTTAAATATTAGTAGAAGCTTTTATAAAATTAGTTGCGTTTCACTGCACTGCCTGTAGATAGTTGCACTAGTGTGGGTGTATTTAAGCTAGAATCCTGTGACGGATTGTAACTAGCGGAGGTATATCGTAATTGATATTTACCTGTTTATAATATTTCTGCTTCCAACTTTGTAAGCTAGGAAAACAGCCATTATTCGGGAGTAGGTAATTAAAGCCTACTTAACTCCCGAGAACTCTAAGGGGTATAATAACTTTCGACCCCTGGCTATAGTTTTCTTCTCCACTCGAGCTACCCTAGGACAAGGCTGTTATGAAACAGTAACTTTGTGGTGTTCTACGAGGGCCTTAGCAGAAGTCCTCACGGGGATCTGACCTCGTCCTATTTAATAGGGAATAAAGATAGCGCCTGAGGGTATGTAACTTAGAATATTTAGGTCACGCCCGAATGACGGATTGGCAACCCATTCGTCGGGCCTCTGCTTAGCCGGGGCATCACAAGACTATAAGGCATAATCATTTTTAGAGAGGGGAGTTTTAAAATTCACTAATAAAGTTATTAGCCAGATCTTAAAGGGCCACAAAACTTTTTTATAGGGTAGGCAAGAGAGCCTAGTAGTTGTTCAATCAACGAGGGAATTTTTTTACTTCAGAACCCTACATTTTTAATTTTTGGCGCGCGGGTTGAATGACATAGCTCTCAGTAAAAGGTTTTTTTCAGAGAATATATAACGGGAAGCTTTCTTTAACAAACGTCTAAACTACTCGGGATGCTGACATTAATATTAATAAATAATCAGACATATTACAGAGAAGCGGCACTGTTAGAATCCCATCCTGTAATTAGATTTTCTGTAGGATGGTTGTAAACAAATAAATTTCTATATTTATGTGCTCAATCTGCCCAACAGCACATGTTTGTACTGTTTAAAAATGGTTTGAAGATAAAGGTAAAGATTTGTTTAAAGGGTTTGGAATTGATTTTTGAACGTTCGTCTAAATGTGTACGTCTTAGAGGCGATTTCATTTCAAATAGCTGTTACGTTTTCTATTGTAGGTTAAGTACTTTCCAATATGTCATCCTTTTTTTTTTTGTTACAGATGCGGAGCTTGTGTAAATCCACTCAAGGGATTAGTATCTGAAGAGACAAGAAAAGAGATAGCTGACCTTCTGAAACGAGACAAACTTCGATTAGCTCATGATATGAGTGTTCCAGGATATGCCGGATATAAACCACTTCTTTCTAGAGGAGTTGCCCTGTCTAAAACTGATTTACCAGTGATACATCCGTTTGTGTCTGTAACGCAGGCTATAACTAAACGGTACGAAGAATATTAATCAAACTAACAGAAAAAACCATACACTATTTATATGTTGTACATATATTTTAATAAATCTGGTATACAATAAAACAATTTTATTTTACATAACAAACAATAAAACTATAAAGTCAATAATACAGTGTGCCCAAGATAAGAATACAGCATGGGGTGACCGTAAAAGTTACAAAGGCAGTTGAATTACAAAAAAAAAGGGAGCATTCGAGCGATCAGTATTACACTCTCGAGACACTCACAAAATTCAACTTCTGAAGACATTGGAACACAATATAAAGCTTTGTTATTTCGTTTTTTTTTTCCTGAAGATATTTGAAAAGATATACGTCTAAAACTGATTTACCAGTGATACATCCGTTTGTGTCTGTAACGCAGGCTATAACTAAACGGTACGAAGAATATTAATCAAACTAACAGAAAAAACCATACACTATTTATATGTTGTACATATATTTTAATAAATCTGGTATACAATAAAACAATTTTATTTTACATAACAAACAATAAAACTATAAAGTCAATAATACACTGTGCCCAAGATAAGAATACAGCATGGGGTGACCGTAAAAGTTACAAAGGCAGTTGAATTACAAAAAAAAAAGGGAGCATTCGAGCGATCAGTATTACACTCTCGAGACACTCACAAAATTCAACTTCTGAAGACATTGGAACACAATATAAAGCTTTGTTATTTCGTTTTTTTTTTCCTGAAGATATTTGAAAAGATATACGTCTAAAACTGATTTACCAGTGATACATCCGTTTGTGTCTGTAACACAAGCTATAACTAAACGGTACGAAGATTATTAATCAAACTAACAGAAAAAATCATACACTATTTATGTTATACATATATTTTAATAAATCTGGTATACAATAAAACAATTTTATTTTACATAACAAACAATAAAATTATAAAGTCAATAATACACTGTGCCCAAGATAAGAATAACAGCATGGGATGACCGTAAAAGTTACAAAGGCCATTAAATTACAAAAAAAGGGGGGCATTCGAGATATCAGTATTACACTCTCGAGAAACTCACAAAATTCAACTTCTGAAGATATTGCAACACAATATGAAGCTTTGTTATTTCATTTTTTTTCCTGAAGATATTTGAAAAGATATAAAAAAACAGAAGGCACTTTCTTGTTTCCACTTCTTCTGCTGTACAAGATAGAGTTTACAAATTTTCAATACAACATTTTGTTTTGAACAATCCATCAACTAATTTTTTTATATGACTCGCAAAATAGTACACCCTGTATTATAGGACATTTTGCATTATGAATTCAACGATGTACAGCACAATATTTATTTATTTATTGAAATAAATTAACGGGTATATAAACCCAATTACTAAATCTAAACAAAATCCTAAATAAAAACTAAAATAACAAAGAGCAAAAGAAAAGTGACCTAAGTATTAGGTAGAGAATCTCTGAAGCTTAGAAGAAAGCAGTGTAAATTAAAAGTTCTGAACACGTCTGTTGGAGAGTCATTATAAAGAAAATAACAAAATAAACAGGGGATTTGATTAAGATCTTTTTTCTTGGAACAGGAAGAGTAAATGTATTTGCAACTCTAGTATGATAGTGTGAGGTTTTTTTACGGAAGGATATCTGAGAAAGAAGTTGAGGACAGTCGATGTCACCATGAATGACCTATGAAAAAAGACATTGCTTGTATAATAATACAAGTTCGACTTTTTAGAAAGACGAATACATCTCTTTTCTAAAAAGTCGAACTGAAATCTGTCTATTAAAAAACTGTGGGGAAAACTCCTTTTTGGATATCAGTGTTCACTAAAGAAAAATAAATACTTCACGAATTTATGTTGTACCGACTCCAAGAGAGTTTTATAGACAGAGTAAAAATGAGACTACCATATCTAGTGCATTTATGCTACGATCTAAACAAAATAACAGATCAACAGGTGAACAGGTTTACGGAACATGTTCTCGGGTAAGAATTGAACTGTTCAAACTTGTTCAGCAATTTCACTTGTTCTTTAACAACTCTAGATATCAAGAAACAACTGGATTGTGTATTATGATGTGTCGAAATGTTTCTCCCAAACAAGCTATACTTATGTATCTATCTGTTTATTCATTGGAAGTATCAGGGAAAATCGAAAACTGTATCTCTGTCTGTAATTTTGGCGAATAAATCATTAATAGTAATAATAACAATAAGAATAACCAATATTACTTTAGTACACCCAGTAAAAGATGTAATTTTAGTCTGAAAACAATAAAAGAAAAACAACAAACTCAGCTTTGACTTCTATAAAAACACTTATTTTATTCACAGGATTCATGATCAGGATACTTACTCAGCTAAAAAAGCACTATTTGAAAATCTATCTACACAGACTTTGGAAAAATATTCACTCAGTATATACCACTACATTTGAGTTCTAGAATATCACACCCCTTTTCTGTTTTGTCAAAAGATATATAATTTTCTATTTAATAAACATACTCATTTCTTAATGTTCAAAATTCTACATTTTGCCTTATACTATGACTGTGCCTGTATTAGCGTCAATTCATTGTCTGAAGATGGTGACTTTATTGATGAAACATTTTTAGAAGTTACACACAGATTAAAAAAATGTACAGGGTGATTCATATAAGACTCTACCTCCCTTACCCATTTGCCTATAGGTGTATGCAAGCTCCCCCCACACAAGTCAAAGCTTCTGGGTGCAGAGTTTGTCTACTGTGGTATTATTATTATTATCAATTTAATTTTTTAGCAAAGAAAAATTTTAGAAAATTTTAGAATCCAATTCATATTTTTGAAAAACAATCGAACATTGTGTTTTTGAGATACAAGCTGGATATGTTTTCAAATAGAACACCTGTGTATTGTTTTCTATTAGCTACTATTTTATCTACAATTAATGTTACATGGCGATGAAGATCCCGATTTTCTTAATAACATTCTCTTTTCTGATGAAGCCACTTTTTGCGTCAATGGGACAGTAAATCGTCACAACTCAATACATTGGTCACGGGAAAATCCTCATTGGACTTAAGACTTCCACAGTCACTGTAATGGCAAAGTGAATGTATCGTTGGGAATAATCGGACGACGTTTCACAAGGCCTTACTTTTTTCAAGGAAATCTTACAGCAGCATGTGACCTACATTTCTTGCAATTGGAGTTACTGCCAGCTCTGGCAGCAATTTTTCCAAATAATCACGAGGGAGATGTGCCCCATCAAGATATTTGGTTTCATGAAGATGTGGCGCCTTCTCACTTTGGTGTAGACGTCCGTCAGTATCTAGGTGCCACATTTTCTGGAAGATGGATACGGCGTCAAGGAGCAATTGAATGGCAAGCGCGTTCCCCAGATTTGACTCCCTTGGATTTTTCTCTGTGGGGTTATTTAAAATCGAAGTGTATTTTAACAGACCAAATAATTTAGAGGAGTTACAGCAAATCATTTGCGCCGAAGTGGAGCAAATCAATCCTGACATTTTTGAGCGCAGTGTACAATGTGTTTAATGGCCAGCCCGTTCCCCAGATTTGACTCCCTTGGATTTTTCTCTGTGGAGAAGTTACAGCAAATAATTCGCGCTGAAGTGGAGCAAATCAGTCCTGACATTTTTGAGCGCAGTGTACAGATAGTTTAATGGCCAGCGCGTTCCCCAGATTTGACTCTCTTGGATTTTTCTCTGTGGGGTTATTTAAAATCGAAGTGTATTTTAACAGACCAAATAATTTAGAGGAGTTACAGCAAATAATTCGCGCTGAAGTGGATAAAATCAGTCCTAACATTTTTGAGCGTAGTGTACAGAGAGTTTAATGGCCAGCGGGTTCCCCAGATTTGACTCCCTTGGATTTTTCTCTGTGGGGGTTATTTAAAATCTAAGTGTATTTTAACAGACCAAATAATTTAGAGGAGTTACAGCAAATAATTCGCGCTGAAGTGGAGCAAATCAGTCCTGACATTTTTGAGTGCAGTGTACATAGTGTTTAATGGCCAGCGCGTTCCCCAGATTTGACACCCTTGGATTTTTCTCTGTGGGGTTATTTAAAATCGAAGTGAATTTTAACAGACCAAATAATTTAGAGGAGTTACAGCAAATAATTCGTGCTGAAGTGGAGCAAATCAGTCCTGACATTTTTGAGTGCAGTGTACAGAGTGTTTACGCTTGTATCTGTCAATGCCAAATGGTAGGTGCAGAACAATTTTAAACATTTTCGTTAAATTTTGTTTGTTTTCCTAGGTTCAATAATTTTTTCCATTAAACTTACATTTCCATTCCTTAAAGTAAATAATTCTATTTTTTCAAAAAATTGTTATGTAGGGTAACAATTTTTTTTATCATCATTTAAGTAGTAAGCAGGTCTATGGAAAAACAGCAAAAAATATGGCTCACATTTAAAATAAATTATGATGACATCACCAATCAGAAATAATACGTTATAAATGTAATTTTTATGTCATAAGGTGGCAATTAAAAAATAAAATTGACTTGTTCGAGCGTTTTTCTTGAAAAATTTAAATAACGCATCCCTGAATTATGATCCAGACTTTACCGTCACACTGTATATCAAAAACATAACGTCCAAATGTTTTTCTCAAAAGTAGATTTACACTAAAAAAATTCACCTGCAACTTCCGGATTTATAATTTTTTTATAACTCCAAAACTAATAAAGTTAATGAGGCAACTGAAAAATAAAATTGACCTGTCAGAGCGTTTTTCTTGAAAAATTTAAATAACGCATCCCTGAATTATGATCCAGACTTTATCATCACACTGTATATCAAAAACACAACGTCCAAATGTTTTTCTCAAAAGTAGATTTACACAAAATTCACCTGCAACTTCCGGATTTATAATTATTTTATAACTCCAAAACTAATAAAGTTAATGAGAGTAAAATCTTACTTGAATCACCTTCTTATGTTGAGCAAACACTTAATTTTCACAACACAATATATCAAGCTTTGGACAAGTATTGTACATTATTTAAGTCGAATAATACAGTCTTAAATTATTTTATTATTTTACTTATTTTTAGTAGTTTTTGTTTGTTCTCAATTTAAAACCCTAATAATTAGTCTTACTCATGCAAATAACCTCCGCTATTTAGTTCTACTTATCACTTATATAGTTTATTTTGGGTCAGTCTCCAAACTTATATTACCTGTACTTACACACAGTTTGTTTACAAACAGTTACCCTAAACATGGGGAATGTAAGATTTTTATACAATCAAGATAAACAGATTTACGAGATGAATAAGTATGAAATGGCTTGTGCTGCCCTCATTCTCACTTCTTGATGTTCGTCATTGAGAAGCCTCAACAGTTTATCGCAGATGGTATCCAAAGAGACACGATGGATGTTCTCTAAATCCATATTCATGTATAGTAGCCCAGCTATCTGTGCCGAATTGCTGCGTATTTCAGCCCATGGGCTTTTGAAATAAGATAAGGTGGTCATGATCAGCAAAGGGAACAAGTCTTGCATTTCTTCCACCTAAAACAATAATATTTATTTGGCCCATTAGTTACTAAATTGTAAATCAGACAAGTCATAAAGCTCACAAGATAAAAACGTATCACAGTCTATCGCAAGGGTACACACACACAATAGTGCTCAAAAATCCAAGATATAATGAATTTGACATCACAACAAAAAACATAAGTTTAAAGTGCAGCTGCGTCAAATTCACTCAAACTATAAAAAAACAATTACTAATCAGAGCAGCTTTAAGTTGTTTTCTAAATTTTTTGGACAATTTGTGTCCCTCAGAGACAAGGCAGCTGGCTGCACAGAAAACAAGCTGCATAACATGGTAACCCCTTAAAAAAGAATGGTGATATTTATTTAGGTGAAAAATATCGTTGGTAATTATTTACCTTCCCCACATATTTACAATTTTTATGAAATTTTGTATACAAACGTGTTTTAGGGTGTAGAAGACGAAAATCACAATTAAACAGAAGCAAACTTTTAGAGTTATTTGGATTCTTTTGTAGGAAAAGTGTAAGTTACTTTTGCGAAATGTTTTTGTCATATTTTACACATTTTCGGGGATCGTGTGTTTTATAGACACCATACAGTATATATACAGAGTGTCCCAGATTCGCTTTTCTATACGAGGATCTCGTTTCTTATACCTACAGCAAAGGTTAAATGGGGAAAGTTTTAGAGGAAGCTTAGTGCATTCAATATCCGGCTTCAGGTTTACGATTGGTCAATTGATTTTGAAAATATCGCTGAAGAACCGAAAATGGCGGATTTTGTTTTTCGGGCACTCTTTTAAGAAGAATAAGATCTTATGTTATCCAGCAACGCACCTCAACTTTTATTTTTCTTATCGCCGCCATATTGGATTTTTCGATTTTTGGAAAGAGTGTAAAATTCCAGTCTAGTGATGTCACAACGTGAGACACAAGTGCATAAAGATTTGAGTATCATTGAAATATCACACTTCGTAAAGTTAGCTCTTATTTTTTTCTAAGGCAGCCATATTTTATTTGTCAGAAAATAACATTAATAAGTAATGTATTAAACACATTGAATTTTCAATAGAACATGAATGTAAATAACAACTTAAAATTAATAAGAAAAATCTAAGTAAGTTTTTAACTGCTTCATAACTGGTTATTAATTTACAGATTTGCAAATTCACGTCCACTTGCATCGAGGCATTTTTGACAATTGGGAACTGTTTTTTGTACAACCCGCAAGCGTATTTCTGTTAACACTATTTCCAAATGTGTCCAAAACTCTTTGTCTCAGGATTTCTATGGTCGCAGGAGGATCAAATTCATAGACCTCATTCCTTGTTCCACCATTTAAGGAAATAATTATTTCGTCAAACAGCTCTCTTAAGAAGTTCCTGACTTGAATGGTGTTGTGAAACGGACATCCATCATGTTGAAACCAGTTTCTTCTAAACTCATCTTTGGTTAGAGTAGCTTGTAAAGCTGGCACAACCTGGTTCCTCGAAAGCTCTAGGTACCTCTGTCCGTTTAGGTTATAGCCAAACAAAAATGGCAGTATAAGTCGATTTACTGAAATGGTTAATAAATTATAATAGGTGCCCAATTAAAAAAGGTAAGTTAGATTAAATTACCAATGATCCTACACCAAATGTTAACTCCAAATCTGGTTTGTAGACGTCTCTCCGCCACTTCGTGAGGGTTTTCCACAGTCAAATGATTAGTGTTGTCCTTATTAAAAACTACACAATTCGTAAACCTACTCTCATCAGATCACAAGACATGATTAACAAAATCGTGATTTTCATTACACTTCCTAGTATATCAATCACAGAAGCGCATTCGTCTTTGAAAATCAGTTTCCTTAAGTCCTTGAACTATTGTAGGTTTGTATGGATGGTGCCTGTTCTATTTTAGCACCCTGTGTACCGTTGATTTTGACACACGAATTTACTGTTCTACAGTTCTACGATGCACAAGGGTTTTCGTTGACAGCTTGTAAACAGTTTCTGTCGCGATTTTCATTTTCAATATTGTATCCGCTTCTAGATTGTTCGAAGGCCCCATGGTTAATTAAATTAATTACGATTTTTCTGATTTGGGTTTTATGAGCCTGCCATTGTTCGGGGTACATCTCCAAATACCTTGCTGAAGTATTGTCAGCCTTTCTGTGTGATTACAAGTACACTGCTAACATGTCAAACTTTTCTTCATTTGAATAGGGAATACCGGCCATTTTCAACAGTTTTCGCTGATTTGTGTGTCAGACTTATGATTTTAATGAGAGAAAAGCGTATTACTTATTTAAAAATAACTTTGACACTTTGCATCACTTAACGTCAAAGTCAGAGCATCCTTAGATGGAAAACATGTTTGAATAAAATAGCTAACAATATATAGGCTGTCCCATTAAAAAAACACAACTTTGACATTTTTCTCGAAAATTGAAATTTTTTGAAAGCATCAGAATATACCACTTTATTCTTCGGCAAAAGTTCTACCAGAATCTGTTTTTACCTTTTCGATATCTTGATGAATAAAGAAAATACAAGTGGGGTCCCAAATTCCAAACTTTTCAAAAGCTTCTGCATCTACGAAACTAAGAAGGCGCCGACTTTTCTGCCACTGCCATTTTTCGTTTCATTAAAATCGAGCACAGTTTTGTGAAAAGTGTTTGTCTCTATCTTCAATAATAACTGAGATACTGCACATTTACAACTAAAATGCATAAATTGCATACATACATGCATAAATTACATACATGCATACATGTTATTTTGGACACATAATACGAGGCCCCAAATATCACATCCCTTGCCTGATTATCCAGGGAAAGGTTGTGGGCAGATGATGGATAGGGCGCAAAAAGATATCATGGTTACGGAACATCAGAAATTTGACAGGACTGGGAGTGGAACAGCTATTCCGAGCAGCGAAAGATAGAGACTAATTCAATCAAATCATCATGGAGATAGCCCACGCCTGAAGACAGGCACGGCACCTAAAGAAGAAGACATACATGTTCAAAGCAATCTGAACCAGCAATCAGAATATAATCTGGATAACAATAAAAATGAAAAGTCTGGAAGCAGAAATGGTAGTGAATTGTCATAGCTTTTCTTTTTGGGAAATTACATATGCTGGAAAAAAAATTTAATTTGCCTGTAATATTAAATACCTAGATTTTATTACCACACAATATTTTGGTGGTATATAGACCTTTATGTTCTTTTCATGCAAATTGCACAAGTCTAGAATTATTATTATTAGGTTTATTAGGTACTTTAAATTACACATAATATGTCTATACAAAGAGTCGAAGACTTTTTTGTTTTACTTAAAGCTTGAGAAGATATTGCAGTTAAAAATTTTAAGTCTTCGTAATTTCGACCCGATGTTAAGACTACATACAGACTTGGACTTATCTGGCTTCACTTCTGGGTTTCGTTTCAGTGAGTGAAGGATGTAGCCAGCGTCTAAGCTAACTGGAGCGAGTGGCCCTTCTCAATTGTAGATGTTCTAGGATGTTCTTCAATGTTTCTGTAACCGGTTTTGCTGCTTGACAGCATCCTCAGACATATAAAAATTGAATTAACACGAAATCATGACAACTACAAATAAATTTCTGTCGTTATGTTATAATGTATTGATCAATTCTTTAAAAAAAGAAAATTAAATTAAACAAAAATGCTAGATGACGCCTTCAAAATGTCTACGTGATGTATGTCAATATTTAACATCAAGATAGAACTAACCCATGATACAATTAATGAAAGATATGATATTCGGATTACCTATTTTTAGAACTGTCACATGCATGGCGTCATGTGGTGAGTCCAATGCAACAATAATATGCTGTCGTACAGTGGAGTTTGACGTTTCATCACAACCTCTTAACAAATTACGTATTTTACTAATATTTAGGTGCATACAGTTGGAAGTAATTTTTTAAGATCAGAGTACTATACTGTGATTATGTGACATGATGATCAAATCAAGTTTATGAATGTTAACGCACTCTAAATGTCTGCGAACGTCTTCTCTACTTTTTAAGTTTTGTATCCCCAATGCTAATTCAGGGCTCCCCTTAATTATTATACTTGTCTTGTGCGTATATATATATATATATATATATATATATATATATATATATATATATATATATATATGTAATATAAAAATGTAAAAGATCTGAAAAAGACAATATAGGCGACGAAATGGAATGTAACTTCAACTACATTCAAACTGACGTATAGAAACTTTTTTATTGCGAATGACTTTGTTTTAAGTGTGGAGTTGAACTTCTATAGCGTTACTGACCACATGACGTGATAGGAGGGAGCGGGGCATATGTGCAATATCATATCTCTTGTAAGTCATTATATCATGGAACTAACCTACAAGAGTAATAACTATAATAAAAAAGTGAAGCCAGAGAAGTAGTCTACAAGTCTGTATGTAGTATGGACCAGTTTTACCCAGTAAGGGCAACAACAATCAATGAACTGATGTTAAGAAACGAAGTGTTGCACTTGGCCACACATGTGCTATTGCAGCTCTCATAGTTGTGTCTGGGTATTTTATTAAAGGTGTAACCAATTATAGAAGTTTCGTTTAAAGATTTTCCTCTATTATAAGGTATAATTGCGCCAATCGTCAGGTTCCAGTAGATTTCAATAGATTCACGTGAGAATGCTTTACCTTTGAAAAGTTATTCCTTACACCATCTATTATAACATTCTCAATTTTTGTCTATACCCGTGCCTTACAATAACCCCGCACGCCACTGCCATCAAACATAAGTCATTTGACATCTTGCTACTGCTCAAAATCAAGTACTCAGGGCTGATAAACGTACAAAATAATTTTGATAAACGTGTGTGGGCTAAAAATTTGGTGAAGTTAATGCTCGATGCACATGTGCATACGCTAATGTTTACATACATGTATGTTAATGATTCAAGACATGTGTGTTCGTCTGTGGGCCGCTCAAGAGATGGAACAAGTACACAGATTTAATATCATAATTCCCGAGTTCTTTATCCTGAGTAGAGCTTTCCATGGATCCAGTATACAACCATCGTCTTGTTTCGTCGCTGTGACATCACACGCATGCGTTACAGCCTGGTGGAGGAGCACTTCCGGTGAAGTGCCCAGAACATACCATTTATACCTACTAATATTATTTTCCTCATGAAACCAATGCCAATGTCAAACAATTAATTTTTTTATTTTAGTACTTTTAAAAAAACCCACTTATTTTCACGTCAATATTTACACAAAAATTTTAGCATCTAAATATAAAAGGTAGATAAAATAAAATTGAAACCACAGAAAAACATAATCCTCTATATGAGAACATCAGTGTACCAATTTTGATTAACGATAATCAATACATCTTTGACAACAATAATAGTAGTTCAAATGTACAACTTACCATAACTGTCACATTGTTTAAATACTTAAAATATTATAGAAACATGCATTTAAGCTTAAGATTTAAGTAGTTACAAATTAAATCAAATTAATATATATATAAATATATTAGGTAAGTATAATATATTATTGTCAAGCTAGTTGCCACAAACAATGAATTATTATTTAAAAATATTTCCAAAAAAAAAAAAAAACAGGATTTTATTTGACACACATTAAAATAATAAAATGAGCTTCTTCTGAACTTTCAGTGAGCACCTTTAATGCTTTTGTGAGGAGTTCTTTGTTTTATGCAACTATGGGTGAAAGCTTGGGGTAGTCAATGACTGCATTCATCAAGTGCCAACTGTTGAATAAATATATGTGTGTGTGTGTGTTCTTGTTACTTCAACATCGGTCTATTTCCGCGACTTAGGCCAATCAGCGATGCCAGGAAGCAGTTTCACCTCACTATCCTGGAAATTTTGCAGAACCCCTGCCTCTCTGTAAGGAGGGTAGGGATCTTTAACGTGTCCAACATCTGGACCCGGGACCGACGGCTTTAAGCCCCCTCCAACTGGGGAACGTCCAGACATTCAACTTGCTCAAATACAATGCCACAACCTCCGTTGATGTTAATATTATAGTATGTACTGAAAAAGTGGAAGGAAAACCCTGGGATCGAACCCTTCGGTTCAGAGGAACATATTCTTACCACTGAACCATTGAGGCTCTTAATCAATATATGTGTTCATCAGTACCACTAAGTTCACTGGTACAAAATTGTTGCAGATTTCTCAAAGCAGAATTAATTTTCACAGACTAACTCAGCAATATTGTCCATTCGGGTTTACTACAAGGTAGTCACCTCGATCGCCTTTTCTTAACGATATTTACCAATGAGATGTAGGAATACTTAAGAGTAATTTTGTATATAGACGTGTTTTAGGGTGTAGACGAACTTTTGGGATTATTTGGATTTTTTGTCGAAAAAGTGCTCACCTTTGTGACATGTTTTTGAGCATATCTAGCTTCACATGACCAATATAAATATACTCATATAATGCTTTATGACCTTATTTTGCTGAATGTATTCACTTTTCATGGTTTTAAAGTTTCATTTTCGAAAAATTGTATTACTAAATAACCTTTCCTTTATGCAATAAAGTCAGAATTTAAAACTGAAGATTATCGATGAAAAGAAGGGAAATCTACACCGAGACAGACAAGCAGTATAGGGTATGCACGTGCTATATGAAAATGAATTACAATAGGGAAGTACATCCTTCCTTAGTTTAATATAAAACCAACGATCCCCGGAAATGTGTAAAATACGACAAAAACATGTCAACAGTGAGTAGAACTTACGTTTTTCCCACAAAAAAATCCAAATAACTCCATAAGTTTGCTTCTGCCCATACTTTTATTGTGATTTTCTTCATCTACAACCTAAAACACGTCTGTATACAACATTTTATAAGACTCGAACACATGTGCGGAAAGTAAACAATTACCTCTGTGTCTCATGTTCTCCGATAATGTCAAGATTTTCAGAGAGATAGATTCTCCTGCGGATGCAGCGTTGCTTCAACGGGATCTGGATCAGTTTAGCACATGGTGTGATTCCAATGATCTTGTATTCAATATATGTAAATGTAAAGTGATATCCTTTACCAGGAAAACTGGAGGGCTTACTTTTGACTACAGCCTCTCCCAACAATCTACTGTAGCATGCCAATATTGTTAATGCTTTAGGTGTGCTGTTCGACAGACAACGTATTTTTGTGCCACACTGCAGACATTGTAAATCGATCTCTGAAAATGCTGGGCTTCATAAAAAGAAACAATAGGGACTTTGGTGATATCTTTTGCATCATAACTATTTTCAACTCCCTCTGTCGGTCTGTGCGTCTCCTATGTGATCACCCCCATATACTGTTCATTCAGACCATATTGAAAGTGTCCAGAGTAAGTTACTACAATATATAGCCTATAAGCAAGGTGTGTTACAATGAAAACCGTCACGGTTTTCATCTCGAGGTCGAGGAGGTTTGGCGACGGAACCGAGGAAGAGTAGAGCATGGTTGCTGGGGTTGGTAAAAAGGGCCCATTGTGGCCTACTTGCTTGGCGTTGGCCTCCCCACCACTGCTACTACTACTACTAAGTTACTACAATATATAGCCTATAAGAAAGGTGTGTTACAAATTAATTATGCACTTAGTGAGATGTGCTCAGCATTAGGTGTTCACTCTCTGGCTCAGCGAAGAACTTATCTTGATTTGTTATTCTTATACAAGATTGTGAACTCAAGTTGGGATTCTCCAGCTTTCCTCTCCCTGATCGGTTTCATGTGTCAGGTCATATTACAAGAAGCAAAGACCTGTTCGACGTAAAGTTCCACCGACGCAACTATGGTAGAAGCTCTCCAGTCACAAGGCTAGCCTTCTTGGGAAATAGTGTTGGCATAGACCTCTTTGTTTTACATGTCACGTCCTTTAGACACCAGCTTAGGATAAAATTTTATGTATATCTGTACAATATCTACTGTTTTCTCTATTTTCTTCCTCTTTGTTCTAATGGTTAGCTACATTTTTTATTTTTTTTATTTGTATACAAATGGATTATCCGTAAATAAATAATGTTGGAGCATATGTACGTAAGTAGCCACCCATTGTTCTGAATTTGTCTATTTTTGGGGTTATTCTTTGTGATTCTCAATTCATGGAAAGTTGTCTGAGACATTCTAAAATGGTTATGAAAATCATCTGTAGTATAATTTGATACCACAACCACATTATAATCTTCATTTTTCGTTGGTTTCGTCCTTTCCGTCGGCACTATATCCACTAACGGCTAAAATTTCTATCACCAGTTCTATCACAATGATATCAAGTGGATCCAGGTCACCAGACATAGAACATCTTGTTATGCCCGCTCTTTTGTCCCGAGGACTTCCAAGTTGTGGAATCCCTTGCCGGCACATGTTTTCCTTCTCCCCCGAACCTTCAAACCTTCAAGTCCAGAATTAACAAGTTGCCTCTTTCCTTCTTGTAGACACCCACGGTACGATAGTATTTAGGCTGTAAGCCCTCGTGGTGTGTTGTTGAAATAATAATAAAATAAAAAAAATCATCACCTAATTAGAGCCTCGGTGGTTCAGAAGGAAGAACGTGTCCCTCTGAATCGAAGTGTACTGGGTCCGATCCCACGGTTCTCCTTTCACTTTTTCAGTACAAACTGTAACATTAACATCAACTGAGGTTCAGGCATTATATTTGAGCAAGTTGAATGTCTGCACGTTCCGCCGTTCGGAGGCGGCGTAAAGCGGTCGGTCCCGTGTCCATGCGATGTTGGGCACGTTAAAGATCCCTACCCTCCTTACAGAAAGGCAGGGGTTCGGCAAAATTTCCAGGATAGTGAGGTGAAGCGGCTCCCTGGCGTCGGTGATTGGCCATAGTCGCGGAAATAGGCCGACGTTAAAGAAACAAAACACACATATCAGCTAATTCCGTTAGAATGAAGTTTCTAAACTGAATTATTTTCATTATCCATGTTCGATTTTAAAACATTTTAACATTTTGCTCGAATTTTGGGGTTATGGGATACTATAAATCATGAGCTCTTGTTGTCCAAGTTAAGGTATTATGGCTTCTCTAAAGATTCTCATATACTAATCGAGTCTTATCTTGATAACCACTCGCAGCTGATGTTTTCTAATGGCAGATCGTCTGATGGGGTGACCATTCTTTCGGGTGTACCACAGGGCTCCGTTTTGGGGCCTCTACTTTTTTTTTGTGTATACATCTAGCATACTGCAGTCTCTTGAGCACTGTCGAGTTCAAGCCTTTGCTGATGATTTACAGCTACAGTTGGATTTTGATAGCATATATACTCTTCGTGCGTTGAAGGTCATTAACTCCAAGCTGCTGCGGTTGAGGGACCTTTGGGAGGGACATGGCTTGAGCTTAATTCTCTTAAATCGAAAGTGATGATATTTGGTAGCAAGAGAGATGTGAACATCTCTTCGAACAAGTTGAATATTATGATTGATCGTACCAATCTTGATTTTGTGTAGTCCGCCGTGAACTTTGGCATTACTTCCGATTCGGACCTTAGGTTTAGGCAGCACGTGAAAAGGATGCTTCAGGGGAGCTTCATTTCATTGAAATTATTGTACAGTAACAGGCATATATTAAACACACACTGACCATAAAAACCTTTGTGAGACACTTGTGCTGTCTAGCCTTAATTATTGTGATCTGGTTTACGGACATTGCATTGATGTGAGGGATAGGAATCGCATACAGGTAGTTCAGAATTCGTGTTCGAGATTTATATTTGGATTGTGTGGTAGGGATTATGTGTCACATACTTATACAGAGTTGGGTTGGTTAATAATGGCTGATAGAAGAAAACTACATCTTAGAAAATTTGTTTTGGCTGTGATAAATGGTCGCTCAACACCATGTTCTCTGAAGTGAAAAGTCTCCTCCAGAGGTGGGGCACATGACGTCAATATTCGATACCCATATCAGTTAACGATTCCGCATGATCGGACTGTTATGTTTAAAAGGACTTTTATTTATAATGCTGTTGAAGTTTATAATTCGTTACCTAGTGCATATTTGAGTCTCACCGACAATCTTATCTTAGATGAGCTTGAATTGTGGATTTTAATTCATTTGTAGTAATTTCTTGTTTTATTGTATTTAATAAAGGCGATTAATAGTAATAATAATGTTTAAAGATGATAGCGAGTAGTTTAAAAATGACAGACAAATGTCAAAATACTGCTGGAAGCCAACAATGCATTTCATAAGATTTCCGACACTCACAAAATGAGTGCTTATGTGAACGCAGTCATTGATGTCTTAACCCTTTCCAGCCCAAATAAATTTTTCAAAAATAAAAAAATGTAACTTTTTTGACATATCATTTGAATCTACATGATTTCCATATAAGTTTTTTCAAGATTTTTTACTCGGAGTAAAAAAAAAGTCAAGACTCCATTTGGCACCAGTGGGCAAATACATTCATTTATACACAAAACAAACAACGATTTTCTGTTGGTTTTATTCAAATAATATATAAACGCACTTATATAAAGGTCAAAAAACTATTGTAGACACTAGTACTTATGACATTTTATTTTTTATGGCATTCCTTGAAACAGTTCTTTTCTTTTGTGATGCACAGAGGTATTCTACACTTTGCGCAGGTCCTTCTCATATAGAATTTCACACATTGTCTGCACCTTTGTTTTGGCTCTATGTGTTCTGGCCAGTGACAACATCCGTCAAATTTGATAACATCAAGAGGTGTGGGGATTACTGGCCTCCTTTTCGTGGTGATTCATCGCCTGGTTTCGCAGATGGCCTATCTCTTTGATGAAAGGTTGCATTTTGCTGCAGCACAGCGTGAGCAATTTCAGCTCTAAAAGTAACAAGCTGTTTGAGCTTGGCAGTATTATTCATAGCACAATCTCGATGGGATAAAAGCCATGCATTTACAATACAAATATCTATGAGGTGATAAGACTATTTGTAAATAAAACCGTTTCTCGTCTAGTTTTATCCTATATAGAGATACCAACATGTCATTCAAATCCTACGCCTCCCATATTCTTATTATATACCTTTACTAGATTTGGTTGCGGTAGATCAATATATTTCTTTTGAGAAGAGGACCATCTCTTCGTGTTCCGTATGGGATAAATATCTGCGAAGGATGAAGTAACATTAACTGGTTTGTTATCATAGCATTTTGCTACAACTATGTTTTCATTCTTATCCATACAATAATCGAAAGAACCTTGACCTTCTTTTTTTAGTTCAGCATCACTTTTTAGTTGGTAATTAGGTAGCCTGGCAAGCCTTGCGGTTCTTGCAGCTGAGATGCCAACCTTCTTGAGTTCACATAGCAAAGAGTAGGATGTAAACCAATTATCCATAAAACGTTAATGATTCAAATTCTTTGAAAGACTTTCAGTCATCCTCATCACAATGTCATCGCTAATCCCCAGTTTAGTTTCTTTTATAGTTCCCTTAACTCTGTACAATTCAGTCATATACAATACTGCTGACACCAGCTCGTGCAAATACTTTTATCCCCCATATATGCAGCTTGTTTTGCATATATGGGGGCTTGGCTTGTTCAGGTCTTACCTGGATGGAAGGAGGCAATTTGTTGAGGTTGGGGGCTTCAGGTCTGACACCTATCACATAACTTCGGGAGTGCCGCAGGGCTCCATACTCGGTCCCTTACTGTTTAATATATTTATTGACCCAGTTAAACATGTTTTGCATTTTCCTTTTTTAATGTATGCAGATGATATTAAGATTTTCGCAAATATTTCGAGTGTTGATGACTGTTTGCAGCTCCAGAGCTGTCTTCAGATCCTTGATGAATGGTGTTGTCGGAGTGGTCTTTCTATGAATGTTTCCAAGTGCTGTGTGATGTCCTTTACTCGAAATAAGCACACAATTACTTTCGGGTACAATATAAGAGGGCTTCCACTTGATTGCCCTGGGACAGTCAGGAACCTTGGAATTGTTTTTGATGGTACTCTATCTTTTAAACCACACTACGAGCAGACTGTCAGTTCTGCCTACAAAACTCTTGGGTTCCTGATAAGAAACAGCAAAAATTTCTCACAGACTGACACCCTCCTCCTGCTCTTTCGTTGTTTGGTTAGGTCTAGACTTGAATATGGCTCAGTTGTGTGGGCTCCTACTTATGAGATACATGTGGAAAACCTAGAATCAGTGCAAAGGAAAATTTTAAAATTTCTTAGCTTTTGTGAGGATGGTCGATATCCTTATATTGGTTTTCCCTAGGAGGCTTTACTTCTTCGCTTTGGTCTGCAGAGTCTGTCGATGCGCAGGCAGTGCAGTTTCGTTACATTTTTATACAAACTGGTTAATTCTGTGTTCGATTGCCCTAATCTGCTTCAGCAACTTAATTTCAATGTGACTCGTATTGCAGCACGTTTTCCAGGCACATTCTATCTCCCGACTGCTCGTACGCGATTGCTGCGAGCGTCTCCAATTTACCAGATGTGCAATGATTACTCTGTATTGCAAGACCGCCTAGATATCTTCTCATGTAATATATCAGAGATAAAAATGTTTTTCAAACCGATTTAATTTGTAACTCTCTTTTGTGTAGTTTATATAATTATTGTTTGTTATTATGTTTTGTATATCGGCTCATCCTTAGTTTGGCTTTAAGCTGTTGGATGGTGTATGAATAAATAAACAAAATATATTGCTTGAGGGAGCTTCTTCCCTTGAAAGATATCATTAGTTCATCAACTGAATGGCATTCCTTATTTTCAATCTTCGAAAAGTTTCGTTTCAGAGCATCAATGACGGGTCGCATTTTAAAAAGTTGTCATAATCTGTATGGTCACAGTTAAACATATTGTTGTTATTTATATGAATATAGTTTCTCAGCTTGTCAAATCTATTTATTGACATAGTAACAGCTATCAGTGCATAGCAAATCACTGCGTCCAATACATACGCTAGCTAGGCATCCGTACTATTCCAGATAAAATATTTAACACAAGGAACTGACAAATTTCTGCGAATGTTGTATTTACACTGGTGCCACTTTGTTGGACGGAATATAGATTTGTTTGATCAGCTATAAACTGAATCAAATTTTCTTCAAAAAACAATTTGAAATAAGCTAGAGGAGTTAGCTGGTTTTCTTTATCGTTCGTAAATATTGGACAACACTCAAAATCAATTGGCGTCAAATTTGTTTTTTGCCATTTTGATGGTAATTTTGTCTTTGCCGCTTGGTTCAAAATTCTAAAGTGGATAAGCGGTAAATCGTCATCAGTGTCAAAATAATCATTTTCTAATTCAATATCAGGGTCAACTTCAGTTGGGAATTCTGGTAGTATTTTGGTTGGAACGGGATCATACTGGTGCTCTAATTCAACTCATTTTCATTGATGTCATCATCGTCAAAGTCGCTAAGTCCCTCTAGACCAGATTTGTTTCCTTCCCATAATAACAAGTGCTTTTCTTCTGCTTCAGTCAAGCCCTGTCGAGTCATCTAAAAATTAATTCTTTACATTTTTTGCCCAAAGACACCAAATGGAATCAGTTACTTTATAATTTTATTGCCCACTGATGCCATTACCTTAATTTTATGGTGAAGAACTTAGTTAAAAATCACTCACGCAACTACAACTTACAAACACAAGATAAACAGATACAATGGTGTCTGTATTTCTGAAACAGCAG
Organism: Tillus elongatus; assembly: GCA_964006375.1. Classification (NCBI taxonomy): domain Eukaryota; kingdom Metazoa; phylum Arthropoda; class Insecta; order Coleoptera; family Cleridae; genus Tillus; species Tillus elongatus. Next base: position 37,697,687 of record OZ023265.1, read on the forward strand.
ATCCAGTGCCACCTATGAACTATTACCTACAACATATTACAGGCACCTCTAAATAGTTTCACTTTACAATTGACTTATTCCCCCTCAAATTGAATAGACCCCATATGTAGTCACTGGGCCAGAAAGGGTTAAAGACAAGTTATAAGTTAAGACAATCTTTGAAAACAGAAGAAAAAGCTTATTCATTTTAACACACTTAAAATAAAAGCGTGACCTAACTGGACAAAGTGTAATTAAACTAAACTTTTCGTAGTATCTAGTATGTGTTACGAGTATCGTGGATCTGAAAGTGACATAGAATCCAGGTTTACATTTTAACCAGCTAACGGCAGAAGTTCTTAATTATTTAATCAAAAACTTTGCTTTTATTATTAGAAATATAATAGAATTCATACTTACTGATACCTAATGATTCTTAATAAATTGGTAATGTGTTTCAAATTAAAATATGGAAATTTAGTTAGTTTTCGCACTACCTATGATGTAACTTAGCCTTGCTTGAATTACTTACCATTATTTTAACCAAATCTCTTATGAAATTTGAATAATGTAGATTTCCTTCATCAATAAGGTGTTCTTGTATCATTAAGTTGACTTTTGGGCTATCAAGGTATGAACCAACTTTTCTCAACGTGTATTTGCAAGCCTACAAATATAAATTGTTATATTAAGCTTTAATATGCATAAAAGTTTACTTTAAAATCCCATGTGCAGAGTCTGTTTCTTATAATTAGTGCAGCTTCTGCTTCTTTTGTTTTTGGAGATAGCAAAAACTGTCGAAATCAAACCAAACTAACATCGCAAAGTTGAAAAAGTTACCTAACCCCACTTTTTTTAAATAGCACAGGCTCTCTCTCTATTTATATATATATATATATATATATATATATATATATATATATATATATATATATATATATATATATATATATATATATATATATATATATATATATATATAACAATATTTACCCTAAGCATATATGTCAAATGAAAATGTCAAAATTTTTGTGTTGTAATTAATATCAGTATTTTGGAAGAATTTTCTGGTTTAAGAGGAGGAGTTATTGTTAAATGAGAGATGAACATTTAGTGTGGTAGTCCAATTGTTAGTGGCAGAAATGAAGTTCAAAATTATTGAATATTTAACAAAATTGTAAATGTGACAGTAGCAAGATTTGGCAGTTCCCTTTAGGCAAGTCAGAAATCAAAATTGTGTTTATTGCAAGCACAAGCATTAGGCTTATTTGTAAAACACATTGTAAAATTATGTACTAATAAATATACTATACTATACTATATATATATATATATATATATATATATATATATATATATATATATATATATATATATATATATATATATATATATATATATATATATATATATATAATAAATATATAATAAAATCGATGAACAAGAAAAATGAATTCTATAATAAGACACTAATTAGTCCTTATAATGGAGAACTCAAAAATGAGTATACACTTTACATGAATTAACTTACTTGTATTATAAGAGAGGCACAAAAACTTTATTATCAAAAGCAAATAGTAAAAAGTTTTAGCAATGGTGCTAATAGTCTATGGGATACTGTCAATAGAATGACAGATGGAGTAAGAAAGAAAGAAGTGATTGAGAAGGTCAGAGTAAAATTTCTAATATTCGATCTGAGAAATTTGGCCACTATAATCCATTGCTTCCCCTATTTGAGAACCCACCACCCGCCCCTGATAGTAGTGATGGCAGTTCCTGTATAGTCTTTATTTATATTATAACTTTAACAAGAAAAAGTAAATGTGTTACCTTAACAACATAGATATCAGGATCACAAAGATGCAACAGAAGTGTAATAAAATTTCCCTGTATCTGTTCCTTAAATGCTTCTAGATTGGCATCAGAACTGAGGGAGCCAGCTAGATCACCTAGTAACCTGAAAGAAGCTCTGCGCAGCTGAACGTCTTCTTGTCCTAACAAAGGCTTAATACGGACTGCAGCCGTTACTTGACACATACTGAACTTGTGTCCTTCCAAAGCGGTGAGCAATTTTGAAAAACTCAACATACCTTCTAATATCACAGCACTTTCATTCCTGGAAAAAAGAACAGAAAATAATCTTTTAACAACACTAGTGTGTTATGATAAGCCTTTGGCCTGGTAAGAAAGATCAATTTTATTTTTTTTTAAATAATTTTTATTTAATGAGTATAGACACAGAAGCCTTTACTATGGCTTCAAAAATGTAACATCAGAGGCAAGGCTTCTCTATGCATGGTATGGTTTCACAATATTATGGAATGGGATACGTTTATTAAGACAGAATATCACATACTAAAATAAAATCGGCCAGTCAAGATAAAAAAATCAAATCAACAAAAACACACTAATCAATAAATTTACGAGGTCTATTTTACAATGTAACTCCAGAAAGGTATATAAATCCAGCGATGATCTTTTATTCCACCCTAGGAGATGCTTTCTTCAATGCCTATAAAATCGAGGTCCACAGCAGTCTTAATATCTTCAGCATACTAAAATTTTTACCCACTCAGAAAAACTTTAAGTTTGGGAATGAACATAAGTCAGGGATGGCCGAATACTGGGAAAATGATAGAGGTGGAAGCAAGTAGTACTTCATTTTATTAACTTCCAGTCATAGCAATAACACCATTGTAAGATTTTCCGACGCAAAATGACTTTTCAATGCACTAAGCCAGTATTTGCCATTTATTGATTTTCCTCTTACATCATCAATTAAGCAATCCACTTTGCATTCCTGAATTATATGGCATCATATCAGGTTCTTGCTGGGTGAAATCCACAACAACCAAGAAGTGTACCAGCGGGGTAAATCTACGGAAATGGGGCTACACCTGTGATGTGAAAACTAGAAAGGTCCATAGATTATGAGGACATCACCCTAGCTGTGCTCTTCAATGTCGGGGGGGGGGGTTGCTACAAAGCAAATATGGATACTGTCCGTGCCGTCCTTGATCTCGAGTGGCCGTGGGCTGGACGTGCCTACAACAGTTGCCTCTCGCTACACCTATAGTGTCTGGTCATGGACACCCTCATGGAACAACTGTCCGACCAAGGATGTATCTTATCGAACATCCACTAGGACACCTGTTAAGATGAACTCACCTATCTGTGTGTCCACTACTCTTTGGACCTATTTAATTGCAGGGAGTCGACACTTAGACCTGCTTTTTTGTTAATTCAATTTTATAACATTGTCTGTTGTAGTGGTGTTGATCTAGTTTCATTTCTGTATTTTTTCTTCTGTACCTAGTTAATTTACTTTGTACCCCTTGTCTTCATTTGGAGTTAGCCCCGTTAACTCATGGATAAATAAATAACTATGCTGATGATGAGCTGGTCTTAGTCGGTGGAGAAGTCGATCGGAAGGTAGTGCAGTGAGCTTGGATTGTCCAGAAACCCAGCGAACATAGAGATGATCCTATTCATCAAGAACAGAAATCTGGATGATCTCAGGGCCCAGTTATCTTTGGAAAACCTTTATTCTTAGTGCGGGAGATCAAATATTTGAGGGTGATGTTTGACCCCAAATTAGCATGGGGGGTCGCAAATAGAACAAGTAGTGAGGCAGGGAGTAGCGCCCATCTAGCAATTACGCCGTATGGTAAGGATCTGGAAACTGAATGCTAGGATCCTTCACTGGGTTTATACTGCGATTATCAGACTGAGGGTTTTACACAGAGCGAAGGGTATCACCGGCACTATGAGGACGACATGCTCTGTCGCACTAGAGGTCTTGCTGATACTGTTACCAGTTCGCATCTACAGTAGAAGAAAGGCTATGTCGTTACATCTCAGAATGTGTCACTTCCAAGTAGGTGGAAAAGGAAATTGCAATGTCTGCCATCAAAGTACGAAACGATTGTATTAGGCTGATTAGGAATATACCCTTAGGATGTTCCCTGTGCGTCCGTGGACTAACGAAAAGAATAGGCTCAAGGTAACTCCTGCCTGTCGTAAGAGGCGACTAATCAGTGTCAAACCCTGGCGTAGGTCTTGTCCAGGTGGGCCTGGAGGGAGGCGGATATCGCTGGGGAGTGATGTGCATCCGGATTTTGAGACCTCCATTACTTAGAAATGGACAATTGACGTCGCATGATTAATACTCGGTAGCGGGGTTCCGGATGATACCGCCTTGGGGTGTGCTGGCGGGTGTCGTGTCCAGACGACCCGGAGGGGGTTGAAATCTCTGATAAGTGGTATACACCCGGAGTTTAAGGCCCCTACTGTGTGTTTCGAAACGAATGGACGGACTCGCTTGGGTGATGCTCAGGACCGGGACTCGATGGGATGTCGCCTTGAGTCTAACACTGTTGGGTGTCGGGTTTAGACAATCCTGGGGGGGAGCTGAGATCTCTAGGGTGGATTACAACTAGAGATTGGATGTTGCTTGAGAGCGGGACTTCATTATACTGCCTCCAGGCAATCACTGACGGATGTCGGGTCCAGACGAACTCAGAGAGAGGTTATCTCTCTTTGAGCTTCGAAACGGGCAAGCGACTTCACTCAGATAGCAGTACACATGCCAAACAAACTGTCACCCTCGAGAAAAGATCGACTTCCGCTGGGAGCTGGAATTGACAGGTGACATTTAAATAATTGGACGTGAGCCACAATAGACCTAAGGTCGCGGTGGAAGGACTGGAATAGCCCGCTCACAATAAATCTAATCTAATCTAATACCCTTAGGATCCACAGCAGGGATCAATGGAAGGGTAATGTGGTTGCTTTTCAGCCTGCCAACTAGTATGTTTCACTGACAGATCACAGCATGGGGAGCAGCATTTTCCAGAGCAGCAATATATACATCGACGGCCTGGAGGTGGGCGAGAGTTGCACTCTAGGTGCGTACACCACGGCAGTTGAAACATAGGTATACGCTATCCTGTCTGTAACTATTCGACAGGATGTGAGGACGATAAGGAATGTGTATGCATTTACTCTGAAAGTCAGGCAGTCTCTACACCCATAATAAGATCAATACTAGTTCAGAAGTGTGCTAACGCTCTTGATGAGCTGGCCAGAACAGCCTAGATGGGTTTTGAGACACTGTAGCGTGGCAGGCAACAAAATATCTTGGCTCTAGACAGTCTTTTGATGCTCCAGAGTCTGCTAGAGGCATAATTAGAAAACTGGTCTCTGACACACTAGTTCGGTCTGCGGCTGTGGGGAGAAGGAAGACTTTGTGAAATAGAAATAAGCCTGTCTACCACCTTACATTGGGGAGTGCCGAGGGGGACTTTTTTTAACCTTAGGGCTCCTCCGCGTCTTTGCCGCCCTGATAGCACCGCAGCCTCTGGATTATTGTGCATGCCTTGTCTTTTCTACTCCACCCATTCCAAAATCACTGTGCCTTGAATTAGTCTGCACAGCAATTGGTAGGGTGCTTCATATTGCTCTGTCTCCGGTCTAGGCTGTCCGTAGATCAGTTGTCATTTGCGCCCTAGAGCTTTACACTCGCACAAGATGTGCTGGGATGATTCCTTCCTCTCGCCGCAGAGTCTCCATACCAGGTCCCCCTCGAACCGCCCTATTTTATGCAGGTGTTTCTTGACGGCCATGTGTCCTGTCAAGAGTCATGTTATGTTCCTCAGCTGTCCTCTGCTAAGATTTAGCAGCTTCACAGCTCTCTTTGAACTGGGTTCCTCAATTACTGACTTCCAATGTCTGAGCGCTGGACAGTTTGCCCAGTAAACCTTATGTTCGCTTATGACCCAGAGCTTAATGGCAGAGGGACCTTACTTGTCAGGAATGTGGTGAGACAGAAAAAAACGTTTTACCACTTAGATTGTACAGTAAATTTACTCCCAAAGATTTACCCATGAAATAGAAAGTAAGAACCAATTACATTTTCTTGATGTGTTAGTCATCAAAAATCAGTTTTGACGCACCTATTTTATAACCTCTATAAGAACATTGTGAGATGTACGACAGGGTCGCCATCTCGGTGCAGAACCAGGTAGTATGTTGTCAAGACAGCTCCAAATAACACAAAATGTTATCAAATGGAGACCGCCTCATGGTGCGGCTCTCCGAGACTGGCTTCTATGCTGATGATGGGCTGGTCTTAGTCACCGGTTAAATTCCTCGGCGTCGTCTGTGCGTGCATGCAAGTTGCCTGTAGCATAATTGAAAGATGGTGTGGTGAGCTGGGACTCTCCGTAAGCCCAGCGAAGACGGAGATGATCCTATTCACCAAGAAGACGAATATGGAGGGGTTCAGGCCGGTGATGTTTAGAAAACCTTTAGCTTTAGTGCGGAAGGTCAAATATCTGGGGGTGGTACTGGATTCCAAACTAACATGGGGGGTCACAAATAGAACGAGTAGTATGGAAGAGAGTGGCGACTCTCTGGCAGCTGAGTCGAGTGATAGGGAGGACTTGGGGACTTAATCCTCGGATCCTTCATTGGATTTACACGGCGACAATCCTCTACGTGGCGTTGGTCTGGTGGTGTGGTGTGAACCAAACTGCTACCAAGAAGCTGGCCAAACTCCAAAGGATGGCTATCCTGAGGATCACAGGTGCTATGAGGACGACACCCTCAGCCACGCTAGAGGTCTTGCTGATTCCGCCGCCGCTTCCCATCTATATCAGAAGGGAGACTATGGCGTCGTATCTTAGAATGCGACACACTGGAAACTGCTGCGGAGAGGGAACAATAACAGGACATGCAAGCGTCGCCAAGGAGATGGAAAAGGAAATTCCGATTTCCACCATCAAGGTATGGAATGCAGAGGACGATATTAGGTTGACTAGGCCATATACCCGCAGAATCCTCAGTAGGGATCAGTGGAGAGAAAAATGAGGTTGCTTTCCAGCCCGCAATCCTCCGGGGCTGGAATATACATCGACAGCCTGGGGGTGAGCGAGTTATGCTCTGGGTGCATATACCACGGCATTCGAAATGGAGGTGTACGATATCCTGTCTGTAGCCAATTGACAGGATGCCAAGATGAGCCCTGAGAAATGTGTATACATTTGCTCGGATAGCCAGACGGTCCTCCGGGCAGTCTGCGTGTCCAGAATTAGGTCAACACTGGTTCAGGAGTGCGCTGACGCCCTCAAAGGACTAGCCAGGACAAAGGAGGTGCAGCTTGTGTGGGTTCCGGGACACTGTGGCATAGTGGGGAATGAGGTGGCGAATGATTTGGCACGACTGGGTTCCCGGCGACCGTTCTGTGGCCCGGAGCCTGCGATAGGCATAAGTAGGAAGACGGTCTCTGTCGCCTTAGACAGGTGGACTGAGAAGGCCATGGAGATGCACTGGGGGTCAGTCGGTGCCTGTAGGCAAGCGACGGACTTCGTTGAGGGGCCGGACAGACAAGAATGTCTGGATTCTCTGTAGGAGTCGACCTGTGCTGCGCCGCATCCTTGGGGTGCTAACATGTCACTGCGCACTTAGAAGACACCTCACATTGATAGATGTGGAGAGGGATCCTATTTGGCAGGAATGCGGCGAGAATGAACAGAAGTCCTACCACTACCTGTGTGAATGTGAGGCTTTTGAGAATCTTCGAACAGATATGTTCGGTTCGAGGACTCTGCAGAGGAACCAGGTAAGTACCGTCCAATGGAAGACCATCATGGCCTTCATTTCAAGGTGGATGTGGTTTGGCGACGGAATCGAGGAAGTGTAGAGCATGGTTGCTGGATTGCCGGAGTTGCCAAAAAGAGCCCATTGTTGCCTACTTGCCTCGCGTTAGCCTCCCCACAACTGCTACTGCTACTACTACTACTATCAAATAGAGACTGTGTACAACCAATTAACAATTTTGTAAATTGTCAGCATATTAGGGATGAAATGGGCCAGGGCTGACAATTTAGAATATTGTTAGTTGGTTGTACACAGTCTCTATTTTATAAGATTTTGTGTTATCTGGAGCTGTCGTGACAACATACTACCTGGTTCCACACCGAAATGGAGACCCTTTCGTACATCTCACAATGTTCTAGGAGGCTGGCTACCGTAGCCGTATTACTTTATAGGTGTGTTCTTGCTGTAATTAGTATACCGTACTGACGTGCTCTAATTATAGAGAAACCGGTCTGCAGTTCTAACTATGGTGAGAATACATCTAGTCTTAAGCTCTGTAAGTTTAAAACCAGTTTAAAAGAATCATTAATTGAAAAACAATTCATGTATGTTTTAATTATTGTTTTCATTGCCAGCTTTATTGTATTACATTCAGTACATGTGGTCTTATGGTTACCCATCCATTCACCTTCTAATTCTTCGCAAATTTTCATTTTTATGGAGTTCTCACTTTCGAGAGCAAGATATGTAAGATCTTTTTCTAATATGAGCGCCAAATATTATTTTTATTTGTAGATTGAGGTTAGGGGGTGTAGGCTGCATAGCCTCCATATAGTTTGGAGAATTTATCATTGTGCTATATTGAACAGATGTAATGTATTTACATTGGCTGAAATAGTCATAATATTTACATCTGTCGATCCTATTTCCTGTTATTATTATTACCGGTATTAATTGAAAAAGAAAGAAAACACTAAATAAATGCAATACATTTTATGGGACTAAGATGATAAGAGGGTAAATTTAAAATGTTTTTTGTATAATTACACTGGCACTACAACTCCGCAAACTGGGACGAAATGCGGGATTATTTTTCCTCATTTCCATGGGCGTCTGTCTGCTTTTCTTATCCTGACCCCTCTGATATCTTACAAAACGTCACCGAAATTATCCAAGCTGGCATGGAGATATTTATTCCACGTACACAGAAAACCTCTTCAGCCACTCAAAAGCTCTGGTTCTCTAAATCCTGTGACAAGGCCAGACTTGAAAAGATCAAAGCTCACAAAACGCTTCTACACAATCCCAGTCAAGAAAACCGTCAAGCATTTAACGACGCAAGAAACCGCTATGTCTGCATTCTTTCTGAGGCAAAAAACTCGTTTAATAACCGCATCAAAAACAAAGTCCTCTTAAGCTCCAACGGCGGCAAACCCTTCTGGACTCTTGCTAAATCTATTGGGAATAATTTCTGCAAAAGCACGTTCCCACCTCTTGTCTCGGGGGATGAAATTGTTTCTACTGCCCTGGGCAAGGCTGAACTTTTTGCTTCGTTGTTCGCCAGGAATTCTACTCTCAACCCACCTCCAAATGTTCAACCACCAACAGTCCCCAATGTCGCACATAAAATGACGGATATCATTTTCAAAACTAAAAAGGTACGAAAGATGCTCTCTTCTCTTAATACCAGGAAAGCCTCTGGCCTTGACGAGATCCCAGCAATTGTTCTCAAAAAATGCGCACCAGAACTTGTTCCTGTCCTGACTCGTCTATTTCAGATATCTTACAATAAAGGCATATTCCCTAGTAACTGGAAAACTGTTCGAGTACAACCCATTCCCAAGAAAGGATTCAAAGCACTTCTTAGCAACTACAGGCCTATTTCTCTCCTTTCAGTCGTCTCTTAAAGTGATGAAAAAGTATATAAACACCGAATTACTAAAATTTCTTGAAAAACAGTCTAATCCACGACAGGCAGTATGGATTCCGTCAGCGCAGATCGACTGCCGACCTCCTTTTGTCACCCATTCTTGGAACAAGTCTATGGAACTACACAGTGAATCCCAGATTGTCGCTCTAGACATATCCAAAGCATTCGACCAGGTCTGGCACGCAGCGTTGCTTAATAAACTTCCGGCTTATGGCCTACCACCAAAACTTTGTACCTGGACAGCAAATTTCCTCTCCAACAGGAGCATTTCTGTTGTTGTGGATGGCCATTCCTCAAAACTGTATCCAATTAATGCAGGAGTTCCTCAAGGTTCAGCTTTAGCCCCTACTTTGTTTCTTCTCCACATCAATGACCTCCTCTCTAGCACATCCAACCCAGTTCACAGTTACGCGGACAACAGCACCCTCCACTGAAATATACAATATTCTAAGCCTGTCTCTTTAGCCCAATTAGATGAGGATCGCAGACTCATGGAGGGTTCTGTCTCCGTGGATCTCAAAAAATATTAGACTGGGGAAGTAGAAATCTTGTACAATTCAACCCCACCAAATCTCAGTCTTGGTTTCTTTCTCATAAGAGATACACCAGCCCTAGACCCATCACAATGAACAACCAAGTTATTCAAAGTAATGAGTCCTTTTCTCTTGTTGGCATTTGTGTGGATCAAAATCTTAATTGGCACCAACATGTCACATCAATTGCAGAAGCGGCTGCTAAGAAATTAGGTTTCCTCTTCCGGGCTCGCAAATACTTTTCACCAGCTAATCTCTATACCTTATATACTTCACAAATAAGACCAAACCTGGAATACTGCTCCCACATCTGGGGTGCAGCTGCCGCTTCCACACTCGCTATCCTGGACTCCATTCAAAAGAGAGCTATACGTCTCATCAGTGACCCTACCCTCACCCAAAGGCTGCCATCCCTTGCCCACCGGCGTGCCGTTGGTGACCTCTCTCTATTTTATAGATATCTGCACGGGCACTGCTCAGAGGAGCTTTCCTCTACAGTTCCCCCACCTGCTGCCCCCAACAGATCTACCAGGGGAACAGAGCGACTGCACCCTTTTACTGTCCAGGTCATCAGACATAGATCATCTTGTTATGCCCGCTCTTTTGTCCCGAGGACTTCCAAGTTGTGGAATTCCTTGCCGGCACATGTTTTTCCTTCTCCTCCGAACCTCCAAACCTTCAAGTCCAGAATTAACAAGTTGCCTCTTTCCTCCTTGTCAACACCCACGGTACGATAGTATTTAGGCTGTAAGTCCTCGTGGTGTGTTGTTGAAATTTATATATATATATATATATATATATATATATATATATATATATATATATATATATATATATATATATATATATATATATATATATATTTCAACAATTAAAAAAGTACTTTTTTTTTCAGATCAATGGCATCAAAACTAGGAAAACTAATATTATTTCTGTACTTTCAAATATGTATATCAAGTGAAAAGCAAACAAAAAGTAACGACCGCCCTATTATTCTAGTGCACAAGACTATCAACAACAAGATATTAGTACAAGACAAAGATGTTATCTTAACATATACTATATATAATTTAGGGAACAAAGAGGCAAGAAATATTTCTCTAATAGATAATTCAATTGACCCAGTGATGTACAGTTTTCTTGTTGGAACACCATTCTTGAAAATTGACAGAGTTCCAGCTAACTCGGTGGTATTCCCGCTGAAGCATGTAATAACAATGAAACCCAAACAGTTCCAGCTAGACACACCGTTTGATTGTAAAAGTGCACTAGTTTATTATGAACATAATGATGGAAATAACACATACTACACGCAAGTTGAAAGTAGCGAAGCAGATCAAAGGCAAATATGGACTATGAAAAAGTACTGTAGAGTTTACGCATGCCATGAAATTGACTGGTTAGTGTTTTTCGTAATGTATGCATTCAATATACTCCTACCATTGGGGATAGTGTACTGGATTAGATCTAAATACCAATTTCTTCTGGCTAATGCTAGTTATTAAGTTGATTATTAAATGTATATAAAAGATATCGTTAAATAAATTCTTGTAAATTTATTTAACAGAAAATATAATAAAGAATTTAGAAGTTTTCTTACTTTTGTGGTATTTGAACTAATCATTAAATTAGAAAGGATAATCGGCGTTAAGTTAAACTATATGACATGGCTTAATTAACTAGGCAGCTAAATGCCATACTAAAAGCAAATGGCCTAAGGAATATTTATGGAAGGGAAAGGTCTAAAGATCTACTAAGAATTCAAGAAATAAAGGAGCCTTTCTATCTAAATAAAATAAATAATTCTGTAAACAGACCAAAAGAAGTATGAAGACTAATTAAGATAAAAATACGTAGACATAAGGAAAAAAATCGGTACGCAGCAAGTGCGTTATGGTAGCGAAGTTTCATTAAATGCTTCAAGTTTGTATAACTCAATTTTCTATAAAGCTACAAAGTTCAGTTTTGGTATGTAGTCAGGTATTTTCGAGGGCAACATACCAACCAAATTTCATCAAAATAACTTTATTTTTTGAGATAAAAATTTGTTTCGGATTTTTTTTATATTATAAATTGGTCTGATTGGGCTGCCTAACAAACTCATCCAAGCTTTCAATAAAAGACAGATTCTTGCCGAGTTTCACCAACATCGATCAATAATTTAATAACATATAAAAATTCGAACGGACCTTGGTTTCGGGTTCTAGGGGCCCAAAATCGCGCTCATTTGATTTTTTTTTGCAAAGTCTCACCATCAATACCTCTCTATTAGAGTTTTTTTTTTAATAAAAATTCGCTAATAATAACATAACCCAATTAAAAATTGATATTTTAATAATTGGTCCTACAGAAATATCTAGCGAGTTTGGTTGTGAGTTCTCCAGCACAGCCTCCAGAGCTGTATCAGAATTCTTTTCCTCCCGTGTACACAGAAAGTTTTTTTCTATGCTCAATATATGTCTATACTGTTACTGAGGGTAGTAAGCCTTTAGCTGGATGGTTTTCAATTACGTCAGATAAAAGAACTGCCATATTATTTGTTGCTACCTTTGCTTCGTGTAGCTAATGTATCATTAGAGACAGGCTGTTTTCCTGATTTACTAAAGCCCTCAGATGCAAGTCCTTTGCTTAAGGGAGATGACATGAACATTGATAATTACCGGTAGATTCACCTATTTGAGTGTTTTTTCCAAAATTATAGACACGATAGGATATATATATATATATATATATATATATATATATATATATATATATATATATATATATATATATATATATATATATATATATATATATATATATATATATATATATCCTATTGTCATTTTGGTGTTTGATGCTTGAAACACGTGTATGCGGTTGTCTCCTTGCGGCCTTGCCTTTCTCCTTGTATAGTATACAGAACTGCCATGTTAAATAAATCCTGTGGCCCAGCGGGGAATGAGGTGCAGAATGATCTCGCAAGACTGGGTTCTCGGCGGCCGTTCTGTGGCCCGGAGCCTGCGATAGGCATAAGTATGAAGACAGTCTCTGTCGCCTTAGACAGGTGGCCTGAGAAGGCCATGGAGAGGCACTGGGGGTCGGTCGGTGGCTGTAGGCAGGCGAGGGAGTTCGTGGAGGGGCCGGACAGACAAGAATGTCTGGATTCTCGGTAGGAGTCGACCTGCGCTTCGCCGCATTCTTGGGGTGCTGATATGTCACTGCGCACTTAGAAGACACCTCACATTGATAGATGTCGAGAGGGATCCCATTTGCCAGGAATGCGGCAAGAATGAAGAGACGTCTTACCACTACCTGTGTGAATGCAAGGCTTTTGGGCGTCTTCGAACAGATTTGTTCGGTTCGAGGACTCTGCAGAGGAACCAGGTAAGTACCGTCCAATGGAAGACCGTCATGGCCTTTATTTCGAGGTCGAGTTGGTTTGGCGACGGAACCGAGGAAGTGTAGAGCATGGTTGCTGGGTTACCGGAGTTTGCAAAAAGGGCCCATTGTGGCCTACTTGCCGCGCGTTAGCCTCCCCACCACTGCTACTGCTACTATCAAATAGAGACTGTGTACAACCAATTAACAATTTTGTAAATTGTCAGCGGTCTGCGGTTCTAATTATGGTGAGAATATATCTAGCTAATGTATCATTCGAGGCAGGCTGTTTTCCTGATTTACTAAAGCCCTCAGATGTAAGTGCTTTGCTTAAGGGAGATGACATGAACATTGATAATTACCGGTAGATTCACCTATTTGAGTGTTTTTTCTAAAATAATAGACACGATAGGATATATATATATATATATATATATATATATATATATATATATATATATATATATATATATATATATATATATATATATATATATATATATATATATCCTATTGTCGTTTTGGTGTTTGATGATTAACTTTGTTATTCTCAGGAGCTGTATTGGTTCCCGACTTTTGGATTTTGAAAAAATTTCTTTAAATAAGCGCTAATTAGGCCCCCTAGAATACATATCCGAGGTCAGTTTCGATTTTCATATATATATATATATATATATATATATATATATATATATATATATATATATATATATATATATATATATATATATCACACCGATAACCCAAAAAATAATTGTATACATTAATTATAGGGTCTCTTGAGCTACATCTTAAAAAATATTTTTACAATTACAGGGTGGCCCATAAGTCGGTGATACAAATTTTCTTTTTTTTTTTAGTCGAACACGCTTGATGTTATTGCATTTTCCATCGAAATATAATGCATGTTTGTAAGTAAAGAAATTATGGACGCAGCAAGTGCGTTATGGTAGCGAATTTTTATCATATGCTTCATATTTGAATAGCTCAATTTGCTATTAACCTATAAGGTCGACCAAGAAACGGATTTTTTCGGTTACACTTTAAGTTTACTTCCGAAAATTTTTGTACAATTTCAAACAATAAAGTTATTTTGATGAAACATGGCAGATTGTTTTTACTATGTAGGTTATACTTGTAACCAAATTTGATGCCTGCTTTCTTCAAAAGAAACACACATATTTGCTATTAAAAACATTTTTATGAAAATTCACTACCATAACGCACTTGCTGCATCCATACTTTTTTATTATGCTGCTATGTGACTAATGTGTATTATTAGTATGTGGATGTACTCCAAGCCCTTGTAAAAGGTGCCTGACTTAATAAAATATTATTGTTATTATTATAATCATTTTCACTATTTTCTGGCAGAAAGTTTCTTACATCTCTCATGCAGCAGCCTAAATTCATGAAGATCAGAAAGTCCATGTGAACTGTTATACTGCTTGTGAGCTGCCTTTTTAAGAAAGATGGGAGTTGTAAATTAGGGATTTTTAAAATTTAAATATATACAAAATTAAAAAATTGTACACACAAAACTACGAAATAACAAATGCATGCTCTCTGTAATACTTAACACCAAGAATCAAGCTACCAGAGGCGCTACTTCTACAGAATTCCTGATTGTTACTTACCCTATGTTATTGTAATCCAAACTATTCATAAGTACACTTAATATAGGATTGCAGTGCCTTGAAATCAGTTCAGTGTTTAGATATTCTGCGGCAAAACCAAGTCCCTGCAAACTAATTTTCCTAACAAAACAGCTCTGGTCCATCTGAACGTCTAACACCATTTCCAATAAATTTTCTGCCAAAACAGTCTGATCGTTTGCCTTTTGTCTTAATAAATATGTAAAAAATGCCACAACAGCCACTCTCTGTGGCTCGAAGTCAGATCTAATAAAAGGTCCCAAACATGCCACTGACCATGAGAGGGATTCTGTGTTTTCCAAGCACATATTATCGACCAGAGTTGATACGAGAGACAGAAATGTATTAAAATCTTCATCACTATCAATGTTGGAGAAAGCCAAGAGACAGTTTGCAGTCTGAGTATACTGTCCACAAGCCAGGAACAAATGGAAAGTTTCCAATGTAACCTTGGCTGGTACTAACTTATATGCGTCTCTGTTTAAAATTGAAACAAAACTTTTCGATTTAGATGTGTTGCTCTTCAATGCATGTGTTGAGGTACCAATATAGGAAGCAAGGGCTACTAGTAATACTGAAAACAACTCTGGATACTGTTTTCTGCAGATATCTTTCAGCTGGTTATTTTTGAATATTTCTCGTAGAGCACATATCGCTTGTAGTGGAGGTAAATTTGCTACTCTAATTCTACCATCATCTTGTTCTTCATATATAGGTGTCTGCTTTATAATCTTTTTCATTTGGTCAAATAAGTCTTGCACGAGTGTGGAATCGGTTGATAGTATTGACCAGCAATCACATATAGATCTGAAAAGTTTTATTAAAATCAGTAACATTATATTATAGAAAAAACTTAAAAATAGTTTGATAAATATATAAAGAGCAAACAATCTAAGATAATAAGATCCTAGAGAACATTCCAGCTTTTATTAATTAATAATATCAAATATCCTCCGATAAAAGAATGGTCCATCACTGATAATGCCCTTCTAGACATTCACTGTTTTAAGTCGCTGAGTATGAACCTGTAGCATCCAGTAAGCATTATACTGAGCCCAGTAGCGGCAATTATGTCTACTTACAAATCCATGTAACGTAAAACAGACTTTGTCGGAAAATAATCCCTTGAATTTATGGTAAAAACCATTTATGATATTTTGTACATTGCTATTGATTTATATGTTCCTTTAAAGAAGTTTTCTTCTAAATTCTAAAAAGTTTCCACGATGGTTTACACCTGTACTCAAAAACGTAATCTATCTTAAAAAGCAAGCACATCTCAAATATAAGGTATCCAAGTCTGCTGATGAGTATGTTAAATTTTCTAAATTAAGGTCTCTATGTAAGATAAAATCTCTGCCCCCCCTACACTTAGTTATTATGGGGGAGGCCAGGCTAGGACTATACAGACTAGCCTGCAATGGTAGACTTGAAGATGAACCCAGGCTTCAGGGGCCACTGCAAAATTCAGGAGATCGTGAAGGAGCCCATGCTTGAAATGAGGTTAGACTTCGCGAGCCCGCGAATGTGCAGGGAAAACAACTTTACAGTGGAAATCCCCGACCGCGAGGCATGGCGGGAGGAGACGCCGGGCATACCACGGGACGCGCTCGTCTGGTTCACGGACTGATCCGGCGGGGAGCGTGGGACAGGGGCAGGTGTTTACTCGGAAGGACCGATGGTAAGTCATAGTATTTCCCTCTGAGCCCATGCAACGGGCAGGTCGAGATGCAAGCCATCCTGCACTGTGTGCGGGAGAACAAGAGGAGGGGCTGCATCAACAAGCGGATCCTCATAGCCACAAACAGCCAGGCAGCCCTTAAGGCACTAAGTAGCCCACGGGTAAATTCCTGGCTGGTGAGTGAGTGCCGAGACGAGACGAGCGACCTGGCTGGGCAGAATGAGGTGACCCTCATCTGGGTGCCGGGTCACTCGGGGGTCAAAGGCAATGAAGAAGCTGACAGTCTCGCGAAGAGAGGGTCAGCAGAACCATTTATGGGACCAGAACCGGCTCTGGGCGTGTCAAAGAGCACTGCCAGGGGAGCCATTAAGTCCTGGGTCAGAAACCAACACAAGGTGTACTGGGCGGACTGTCCAGGGCTCAGACATGGGAAGTCAATAATTGACGGACCCAGTTCAAAGAGAGCTGTGGAGCTGCTAAATCTTAGCAGAGGACAGCTCAGAAACACAACAGGTCTCTTGACGGGACACATGGCCGTCAAGAAACACCTGCATAAAATGGGGCAGTTCGAAGGGGACCTCGCATGCAGACTCTGCGGCGAGGGGGAGGAATCAGCACAGCAAATTGTTATATTGCTCAAGTTATAACGAAAAAATGTAAATGTTCACCAAATCGTCCCCCATTCGTCGCATACCCCCTAAAGCGATTTTAACCGAAAACAATCCGAACCATTTGTTTATCAGGTGCTAACTGTATACCAAACATGAAGACGATGTCTCAATTAGTTCCAAAGTTATCATGGCTACAAACAGACAGACATACAGACCAACAGACACACAAAAATTTCGTTCTCAGATCATGTTTTCTATGTTTTGACACTTTTGAAGACGTTTAAGCAACAAAAAATAAATTAATTTTTGTCGCCGATGCCATACTTCACACATATTGGCCAATAAAACCTCAAAAGATAAATGTTGGCCAGGTAGAAAGAAAAAGCTGGCTAGAATATTAAATGAAAAGAATTTACTAATTGAAAAATATTATTTTTGTATATCATCCCCTAATGAAAAAACATTTTTCACACCTGGCATACAGTGGCCTAATACAATTAAAAAATATACTTTCTTCTCTACAAAATGACTTTAGACGGTGGGATTCATTTCATTTTCTTCAGTGAATATTCAGCCTCATAATTACTTTTTTTGAATTCAAGAAAAGGAAGTAGTCACTGGGTGCCAAATCTAGACTGTAGGTAAGTGTTCAATTTCCATAAAGAGCATGTTCTTCAGGGTTTCCTCTGAAACACACACTTTATGAACAGGCGAAAACAGCACACTGCACACCAATTCACCTCGTCATTTCTGAACTACTACCTTTCGTGCCCTGCAAAACACCTTCCCTATCTCAAAAAACAGACACTAACAGCATCGAAGCCGACTTGTACTTTTCTGGTGACCTTTCATCTTTTTTTATCCACTGCATGGACTCCAAATCATATTAACAGAATCAGGTATCACCAAAAGTTACTATTTGGGTGCAAATTTCGTTGAAATTGTCTTAAACTAAATTTCAAAATTCCATGCAGCTTACAAGTCATTGTTTGTCGAGTGGAGTAAGCATGTTTGGTACCCAACATGCACTAATTTTTCTCATATCCAAATATTCATGCAAAATTTCACAAACACGTTTGCTGATCTGCACTTCTTCAGCTATCTACCACAATTTTATTCTTCAGTCTGCTAATACCAATTCCTCGACTTTTATTAAATATTTTCTGGACTGACTATTGCTACAGATCGCTCTAGGCGGGAGTCATCTTTATCACAGCCCTCTCGTTCTTGTTGAAATAAACGAGTCCATTTTTTAACCATTGTGTATGAAGGCCCAGAATATCTTAGAACAGACGTCTTCAAAGCCAATTTTCCTTTTTCTATTAGGTGTTTTATCACATCACTATGCTCAAAATTGCGCGACTTTTCAGATTCAATGGTTTGTCGCCCAATGGTAAGTCGGTCTTTGTATCGAAGTTGGATACCAGTGTTACACAGGTGATCTTATGGAGTATCTTTCCACTGTCTTTGGCCCTGATGAGCAGTTTTCGAGCAGTCTGTTAGATCTGGAAGCTTTAGTACATATTGGATCGAGGGGCTTATCATTGGCTTATCAACTACTGTCACCTTCCTCCTGGCCTGAGAGAGTTATGGTTAAGAAGTTTCACTTTTTTTCGAGAAGGACCAGGCAAGGGAAGATCTGTCACTAGATCAGATGCAGCCAGGCCTGGGATGTCTGACATGTTTATTTCTTCGAACTGTCTTCCCTTTCATTTAAGTGAATTTCATACATCTGATGTACTTTCTGCTATTAAGAAACTCAAGTCCAAGTTGTCTCAAGGGCCTGATAATATACCTAGTTTCACAATCAAGGACTGTGCTTCCGCATTTGCCGAACCTTTACTTTTTATTTTCAACTTGTCTTTGAAAACACAAACCTTCCCTTCCATATGGGAAACCACTAGTCTGCCTCGTCCATAAGAAGGGTGACAGGTCGGTCATTTAAAATTACAGGCAGGTTTTAATCACGTCAAACTTTTCTAAGGTCTTTGAGTATACACTTTTTGCGTATCTATCTCCTCATGTAGGTCTGTATTTTTTACTGAATCAGCATGGGTTTGTCAGGGGCTGCTCGACCTTGACCAACCTTTCTTGTTTCGTGCAATATGTATCGTCTTGTTTGGATGGAAATGGAGAGGTTGATGCACTCTACTTAGACTTCTCAAAGGCATTTGACTCAGTTGATCATTGGACTTTCCAATGGTCTTATATCCTTGTTTAGATCCTACCTCCTCAATAGGTATCATTATGTTTGGTATGCTGGTCGTCCTTCTGACCTGTTTCATGCTTCTTCTGGTGTCCCACAAGGATCTGTACTTGGTCCTCCTCTCTTCAACGTTTTTATTAATGATTTGGATTCTGTGTTTTCTATTCCTCATTTATTGTATGCTGATGACCTACATTGTTTGGACTTTCCAATGGTCTTATATCCTTGTTTAGATCCTACCTCCTCAATAGGTATCATTATGTTTGGTATGCTGGTCGTCCTTCTCACCTGTTTCATGCTTCTTCTGGTGTCCCACAAGGATCTGTACTTGGTCCTCTTCTCTTCAACGTTTTTATTAATGATTTGGATTCTGTGTTTTCTATTCCTCATTTATTGTATGCTGACCTAAATTTTTTCTAAATATCAATTCTCTTGCCAACTGTCAGGCCATGCAGCACAACCTTGATATGATTTCGGAATGTTGTGACATACATAAGTTACCTCTAAATCCTTCTAAATGTAGTGTTTTGTCTTTTTGCAATAAACAGCACATGCAGGTTTTCACTTATAACGTGAATGGTGAAAATCTTATATGTGTGTCTAATATTACTGACTTGGGTTTGCTCATGGATCCACACTTGAAGTTTAATTTACATCTGAACAATATCCTTAGAACTTCTATGAAAAGCCTAGGATTTGTTGTTAGAAGCGCTGGGAATTTTTCATCTACTGAAACTCTTATCTGTCTATATAATGCTTTTGTCCGTTTTGAATATGCCAGCTTGTGCTGGATGCCCTTCTACTCCTGCCACATTACGCTTCTAGAATCTGTCCAGCATAGGTTTCTGAAGTATTTGTCTTATTTTGTTGACAAAGTTTATCCTCAAAGAGGCATATCTTTTTTTTTTTTTTTTTTTTGTTCCCTCAGGGCTCGTCCGCGGCCTTGCCGCCCCGATAGCACCGCAACCCTTGGTTGATTGTGCATACCCCTAGTCTTACTCCACCCATTCCAAAATCACTGTGCCTTGAACTAGTCTGCACAGCGATTGGTAGGGTGAAGTTTTATATTGCTCTGTCTCCGGTCTAGAGTGACCGTAGATCAGTTGTCTTTTCCGGTCCAGAGCTATACACTCGCACAAGATGTGCTGGGCTGATTCCTCCCCCTCGCCGCAGAGTCTGCATGCGAGGTCCCCTTCGAACCGCCCCATTTTATGTAGGTGTTTCTTGACGGCCATGTGTCCCGTCAAGAGACCTGTTGTGTTTCTGAGCTGTCCTCTGCTAAGGTTTAGCAGCTCCACAGCTCTCTTTGAACTGGGTCCGTCAATTATTGACTTCCCATGTCTGAGCCCTGGACAGTCCGCCCAGTACACCTTGTGTTGGTTTCTGACCCAGGACTTAATGGCTCCCCTGGCAGTGCTCTTTGACACGCCCAGAGCCGGTTCTGGTCCCATAAATGGTTCTGCTGACCCCCTCTTTGCGAGACTGTCAGCTTCTTCATTGCCTTTGACCCCCGAGTGACCCGGCACCCAGATGAGGGTCACCTCATTCTGCCCAGCCAGGTCGCTCGTCTCGTCTCGGCACTCACTCACCAGCCAGGAATTTACCCGTGGGCTACTTAGTGCCTTAAGGGCTGCCTGGCTGTCTGTGGCTATGAGGATCCGCTTGTTGGTGTAGCCCCTCCTCTTGTTCTCCCGCACACAGTGCAGGATGGCGTACATCTCGGCCTGAAACACCGTTGCATGGGCTCCGAGGGAAATACTGTGACTTACCCTCGGTCCTTCCGAGTAAACACCTGCCCCCGTCCCACGCTCCCCGCCAGATCCGTCCGTGAACCAGACGAGCGCGTCCCGTGGTATGCCCGGTGTCTCCTCCCGCCATGCCCCGCGATCAGGGATTTCCACTGTGAAGTTGTTTTCCCTGCACATTCGCGGGCTCGCGAAGTCTGACCTCATTTCAAGCATGGGTTCCTTCACGATCTCCTGAATTTTGCAGTGGCCCCTGAAGCCTGGGTTGATCTTCAGTCTACCATTGCAGGCTAGTCTGTATAGTCCTAGCCTGGCCTCTCCCATAATAACGAAGTGTAGGGGGGGTAGATCCAGCAACACCTCCATGGCGGCTGTTGGGGTTGAAGACATGGCCCCTGTGATGCCTAGGCAAGCCATCCTTTGGATCTTGCCTAGTTTTTGTTTGGCACTGGATTGTGTCACCTTAGGCCACCAGACCAGTGCCGCATATGTTAACGATGGTCTGACCACCCTTGTGTACAGCCAGTGGGCCATACTAGGTCTTAGTCCCCACGTTTTTCCATATAGCCGCCTAGTGACGGCTAAGGTCATGACTGCCTTACGCAGTATTTTTCCAATGTGACCATTCCAGGTTAGCTTAGAGTCCAATACGACCCCAAGATATTTTACCTCCCTGGCCATTGGAACGCTCCTACCGTATAGAGTGAGAGTTCTGTGGCTTTCACACTTCCTCCTCCTCGTAAACGGCACGACGGTTGCTTTCTCGGGGCTCACCCCGAGCCCTTGATCAACCGTCCACCCTTCCACCACTTTCAGTGCAGTCTGCATACGCTCCCACACTGCCTGTGTGACCTTTCCTCGGACTATGATGACAATGTCGTCCGCATAGCCCTGTACCTCATACCCCCCTCCCGAGAGCCTCCCCAGCAGGCCGTCCACGACTAGACACCAGAGCAAGGGAGACAGAACGCTCCCCTGCGGACACCCCGCCGCGACCCCCGCCAGCAGAGTCCCTCCCGCGAGTGAGGTGAACACCGCCCTGTCCCTGAGCATGGAACCGATCCACCTGCAGCAGGTCTCCTCTATTCCACGCTCCCGGGCAGCTGCCAGAACCGATCCGAACGAGGTGTTGCTAAAGGCCCCCTCTATGTCTAGGAAGGCCCCCAGCGCCACCTCCTTGTTCTCCAGCGTATTCTCCAGTTTCAGCACCAGTTGGTGCAGTGCTGTTTCTGTTGAGAATCCTGCTCTGTATGCATATTGTCCGCAGTGTAGAGGATATGCTTCCAGTACACCGCCCCTAATGTGCCGGTCGAGCAGTTTTTCCACTGTTTTCAGCAAGAAGGACATGAGACTTATTGGCCTCAGGGACTTTGCCTGGTCTGTTGGACGCCCAGGTTTAGGAATAAATACAACCCTGGCCAGTCTCCATGCCCTCGGAATGTACCCCAGAGCCAGGCTGGCCCTCATAATGAGGGTAAGCACCGGCGCCAGTATATCTATCCCCTGTTGGAGCATGATGGGCATTATTCCATCAAATCCCGGCGATTTGTATGGCTTAAAGCTGTTAATGGTCCATCTGATTTTGCTCCAGGTAACCACCTCTTTAGCGACTGTCCAGTCTACTCTAGATGCCCGCCTATAAGGCGCCTCTATTTCTGAGTGTTCCCAGTCCGGAGGTGATTGGTTTATTATGTTACAGCCGGGGAAGTGCGTCTGGAGTAAAATTTCCATAGTTTCCTCCCCCGAGCTTGTAAAGCCTCCCGTGGGTGTTCTAAGGGAGCCTATGTTAGTCTGAGGGCCCTTAGACAGGATCTTGTGTAGTCGAGCACTCTCGGACGTGTTTTCCACTTCTTCGCAGTGCCTCCTCCACGACTCCTTCTTGGCGTCCCTCAGTCTTTTGTTATAGGTCGATAGGGCCTGTCTATATTCATCCCATGCTCCCGACCTTTTGGCCGCGTTAAACAGCTTACGAACCTGCGTCCTCCTTTGCCTGAGGTCCTCGTTCCACCATGGGACGTTCCTGGTGGACACCCTCATTTTCAGGGGGCAGTTGGCGTTATAGGCCGAGGTAATTGCGTCTCGCAATTGGACTGCTGCAATCTCGAGGTCTATTGAATCCCTTATGGCCCTCTCAACCCCCCGCAGTTCCACAGCTAGGTCTGCCCTGTAGGCTTCCCAGTCCGCCTTGCGGGGGTCCCGGTACCATACCGTTTCTCTTTCGACTTTGGCGATTTCAAACCGGATGTATCTGTGGTCTGAGCTACTCACTTCCCCAGACACAGCCCAGCTTTTAACAAAGTCACCCAGAAACTGGGTGGAAACTGTTAGGTCTAAAACTTCCTCACGCCGTGTTGTGACGAATGTCGGTTTATTACCTCTATTCAATATGTCTAAATTAAATTTCATAAGGAATTGTAAAAGTGCCTCACCCCTAGAGTTTGTGTCCGAGCTACCCCACAACTCATGGTGCGCATTCGCATCCATGCCGATGATGGTCTGCCATCCACCTGCTCTGCTACCCACCATCAGCTGCTCCAATTCGTTGGGTGGAGGAGGGTCCGTGCTGTCCCCTGGCAGATAGGCTGACGCGACAGTAATGTCCCTCAGCCCATCCGCTCCTCCACATCGGATTTTGATCGTTGCCAGGTCCCTGGAACAGAAATTCATTAGAGGGAGAAACTCTATCCCTTCCCTGACAAAAATGCAGGCCCTCGGATTCTCGCTGGACCTGCTGTAGATGAGCTTTCCATTAGCTCCGCCGAGTCCCTTGATCTCTCCTTTGTAGGAGTACGGTTCCTGGATGAGGGCCACATCCGTGTTCCTCAGAGCCATTAGTAGTCCGGCCGTGGCTGCCCTACTGTGTTGGAGGTTGACCTGAAGGAACCTAAGTCCCATTAACCCTTAATTGCTTCCCCAGTGGGCGGAAGCTAACCCTTCCCATGCCCCAGAATGCCTTGAAGGAGGTTCCTTCAAGGGCTCTGTAAGATGTCGGGTCGATCGAGAAGGCGAGCGTCTGTCCTTTCTCCTCTGCCTTCCTGCTTAGAACCGACCAGTGTTGCGTCCCCAGTTCAGGGTTCTGGATCTTAAGTCTGCTGATCACCGTCTCCTGCGGGACGGTGTCAGGGATCCGTACGAGGACCTTGCGTCTCTTTGGGAGTTCCTTGGGCTCGACGGCTGTCAAGTCCGCCCCCTCCCAAATCTGACCGAGGCCCCCGATCGTTTTCCGCAGCCAGTCCCGCGACTGCGGGCCGGCACAGGTTATCCAGAGGATGCCCCCCGTCAGGCGCGTCCGGTGGAACTGAGGCGGGCTCTCCCCTTCCTGAAGAGAGTCCACTGCAGCTACCACCGCAGCCTGGATCAGGTCCGCCTTCCCCTGGTCTAGCGTGACCTCAGGATGGCGTCTGTCAATCACCGCCATCCCGAGGCCCTCCGCAGCCTCCCTGTAAGAGCCAGTCTGCGCCGGTGTTCCGGCCTTAGTTCCTTTGGGAGGTCTGTCTGTAGTAGGCGTGCTAGAGCCAGAGCGCGGCGTCTTCCGACTCGCACTCTCCTCTTGCGCCTTTACAGGCACCCTGGCCCTTTTGGAACGTCTGTCTGTAGTGGGCGTGCTAGAGTTCGAGCGCGTCCTCTTCTGACCCGCACTCCCCTCTTGCGCCTTTACAGGTTTCTCGACCGTCCAGGTCCCGGCCGCCATTTTTTGCGCCCTCCGGAGCTTCTTTCTTTGCGCCCCGGAAAGACGCTTGGACTGCCGGGGCAGTCCCTCTACTCTAACAGTAGAGTCCTCACTGGTGGAGGGGCCCCCGGAGTCCGCGGAGCTCGCCGCCCTCCGGTGGGACCCAGCCTCCAGCTTGGGTGTCGGGGACAGGTCTCTGGCCGAAGCTACCCCCTGATCCCCCGTATCTACGCCGGTCGTGGGACCTCCAGAGTCCGCTGCCGCACCCTGGCTCGTCTCCGTTTCCGGGATAGACTCAAGGCTCAAGTCTGTAGCCGGAGCCACTCCTCGAGCCTCATTGGTTTTGGTTTTATATGTATTTATAATCTTCATGTTGTTCCCACGAGAATGGGGGAAATACTGTCCACACCATCAGAACCCCCTGTGTGGTGCAAGGCGGGTTACTCTGGAGGGTTGCCTGGTACTCCAGAGGTTCCGTTCACGACACCATCGCCCTGGTGCCATCCATCCATAGGCACGGGTCACGTGACACCGTAGATTGGGGGAGTTTAGTTCGACCTCCTTGTCTAGATCCGTCATGTTTAGTTATTAGCAGGGTCACCTCGTGCAGGATGCGGATTTTTACCGCGCATGACGGTCTTGGGGAAAGCTTCATCGGGAGTTTATGTTGTTATTTCCACTTCCTCAGCTTGCCCCCTGGAGTCCTTTGGCCCGCGACTCCTTAACCCCAGAGGCATATCTTACAATTTGTTACTCACTAGATTTGGTTTTATGTCGCTTGTTGACAGGATAACTCTTTCAGGTCAGTGTTTTTTATTTAAGCTTATTCATGGAATGACTGATGCACCTGAACTTCTCTCCCAGCTGCCTTTTCGCTCTCCTCTCCACGGCTGTGAGACTTGTTTTACTCATACTTTTTTACTTCCGATTTCCAGAACTAATCTGCTTTTGAAATCACCCTTGTATTCTATTTGTGCAGAACACAATTCTTCCGGCACTGACATATTTAGTCATGCTAATGTTGGGTCCTTTTCCGCAGCCTCTAAGGAATCCCAGCTTCTTGGGGATACCACATCTTAGTTATTTTTTGTTAATTTTTTAGTTTTAATGTATAGTTTTTAATTTCTCTTATTTTATTAGTATAATAAAGTAGCATAAATCCATGTAGCTGGGCTCCTGATTGTTTGGGTTGTTTAATTAAATAATAATTACTTTAAAATACAATGGGTGCGTTTAATAATTAACCAGAGCAGCGATTTGTGTACTAGAATTGAGCACTTAAAAACAGTTAGAATAGATATTCCAATTTCCACCATCAAGGTACGCAATGCAGAGGATTATATTAGGATGACTAGGACATATACCCTCATAATCCCCAGCAAGGATCAGTGGAGGGAAAATGAGGTTGCTTTCCAGCCTACTAGCCTGGTCTGTTATACTGACAGATCACGGCTGGAGGAGCAGCACTCCTCCGGGACAGGAATACACATCGATAGCTGGGGGTGGGTGAGAGTTATGCTCTGGGTGCATGTACCACAACATTCGAAACAGAGGTGTATGCTGCTCTGTACGTAGCAAATCGACAAAATGTGAGGATGAGCCCTGTGAAATGTGTATACATTTGCTCAGATAGTCTGCGCGTCCAGAAGTAGGTCAGTGCTGGTTCAGGAGTGCACTGACGCTCTTACAGGACTGTCCAGGACAAAGAAGGTACAACTAGTGTGGGTTCCAGGACACTGTGATTTGGAGGGGAATAAAGTGACGAATGACCTCGCAAGGCTTGGTTTCCAGAAGCCATTCTGTGGCCCGGAGCTGGCTATAGGCATTAATATGAAGGTGGTCTCCGACGCCCTAGGTAAATGGACTGAGGAGGCCATGGAGAAGCACTGGAGGTCGGTCAGTGGCTGCAGGCAGGCGAGGGATTTCGTGGAGAGGCCGGACAGAAACAATACTGTCTGGCTTCTTGGTAGGAGTGGTTCTGAGCTTTGTCGCATCATTGGGGTGTTAACAGGCCACTGTACTCTCAGAAATTTGGTAGGTATCGAGAGGGATCCCATTTGCCAAGAATGCGTTGAGACAGAAGAAACGTCTTATCACTACCTGTGTGAATGCGAGGTTTTTGGGAGTCTGCGAGCAGAATTGTTTGGTTCAACGACTCTGCAGATGAGCCAGGTAACTTCCGTCCAATGGAAGACCGTCATGGTCTTTATTTGGAGGCCGAGGAGGTTTGGTGATGGAACCGTGGAGGGGTAGGGCATGGTTGCTGGGTTTGACAAAAAGGGGAACTGTGGAGGGGTAGGGCATGGTTGCTGGGTTTGGCAAAAAGGGCCCGTTGTGGCCTACTTGCCTGGCGTTAGCTTCTCCACCATTGCTACTACATCTACTAGATTATAGATGCATAGCAGAGATTTCTATGCTGTGATAGATGTAATTACTGCAATTTCGCCATAAATTCCAACATCAAAAACTGTTGGGACAGTCTTAAATTATAGTTGCTTTCATGGTAAAATTTACAATATTTTTTATTTAGTTTCTATTATTATTGAATAAAATCTGTCCAGTAAAGACAAGTGAAGACAACTTACAAATAACTAAACAAACAATCAGGGAAAGGAAAACCAGTGAGGGGAAAGAGTGGTTCCGCTAAGAAAGAGTGTCTATGCGAAACGAAGCTTAGCCATCTGCCCTTATTATAAGTTTTAAAACTAAAGCCCACATTCCTCTTTTCAATTCAGAAATCATGATTATTCTAATTTTAAACTAAACTTGCTAACTTGTTGTTTTACTGAATTGAGACGTTATGTAAATTGAAATTGACAACTTATTCAGAACGGTATTCACATTTTAAAATCAATACTGTTCTAACAAGTACTTGAGGAAAAATCTATGCTTAAGCACAATTTGTCCGTTGGTACAATTATTAAATTCATTGATTCTTGTCGCCCTTACTTGGTGAAACTTGTCCATACTAGATACAGACTTGAAGACTACTTCTCTGACTGCTGCTTGACAGTGAAACTATAGTCACTGAAACGTTGAAGAACATCCTAGAACATCCAGAATTTGTAAGGGCCACTTGCTCCAGTTAGCTTACGCGCTGGTTACGTCCTTCACCAACGAAAACCAACAGTGAAGTCAGAGAAGTAGTCTCGAAGTCTGTATGTGGTACAATTATTAAGCAGCCAATGAACCTGATATTTGTACTAAACTGTTGAGTCCGCTGAACAAGCCCAATATCACAAACAAATGTCAATTCACTTGTAGGCATTCTATTTTTAACTAAGAAATACAGTTCATAACCTGCTTAGCCTGAAATAATACCTCAAGGAGTTATAATTATGTTTGCAAAAAACTTACTGATCATATGGTAGTGACTGAGACAGAAGAATACCAGCGACAATTTTTGAATGATGTGTACCAAGATTCAAAACAGATCTTAGAGCTGATGACCTAGTCCTAGGACACTTAATTTGATCTAGATGTCCAAGTAGTTTTTCCAGAATTCCACCGACATGTGCTTGCAACTCACTTCCTTTGTCTTTCAATGTCAAATGTAAAACAACACCACTGCCATTTGAGCTCGATGATTCACAATCCAGCAATGCATCCGTCAAACCATCTACATAATGAATTATTTGAAACTGAGGCATATTAAGGCACACAATATGAGCCAAATCGGATGTTAAGTTGTACAGAAGCTTTGGTTCATCAGAGTCAATCTGCTGTTGAATGTGTTGTAAGGAATTACTAAGTTGCTTATCATGATCCCTCATATGTCCCTCATAACGTGCCGCAACACATAAAACAAGACACAAGCACTCTACCGCTACCTGCAACAAGAGGAAATATTGTAAAGAGAAATTAAAAAAAGTCTGGGCGCAGCAAGTGCGTTATGGTAGCGAATTTTTTTTCAAATATTTTTAATAGCAAATGTCTTTCTTTGATGAAAGCAGGCATCAAACTTTATTGTTTGAAAATATATAAAAAATTTTCAAAAGTCTGGATGCAGCAAGTGTGTTATGGAAGTGAAGTTCCATAAAAATGTTTTTAATAGCAAATGCGAGCAGGCATCAATCTGATTACCGGTATAGCCTATGTAGTAGAAACAATGTACTATATGTTATCAAAATTACTTATGGTTTGAAAATATAAAAAAAATCCGAAAATAAAGTTAAATGTTGGTTTCCTAACCAACAAAGCTTACGTTAATAGCAAATTGAGTTATTGAAATTTGAAGGATTTAATAAAAATTCGGTAAATTTGCAGATTAGCTCCCGAATGCTTTTCAAAAAATTGTTTTCAGAAACATTACTAGGACCCCACCTGGATGCACAAACCACAAGAGACATTTCTTGTTCACACCCCCAAGGAAGTTACGGGATTGGGAGTGAATGGGGGTGCTGGGCGGGGTAGGTAGTAAAAAGGAAATATGAGCAGAAAATGCGAAGAAAACTGCTTGAAAGCTGTCTATTTAAATCCATATCCCCATTAAACCCTGCCTACCCCGCACGGCACCCCCTATTTGCCCCAGGTCACGTTTTTTGTGGTTTATGCAACGAGGGTGGTTGTATGCACACGAGGGGGGAAGGAAAATGCATACGACGAAGCAGGACCCCCCCCCCGGTGCGACCTGTATCAGGGGGGGGGTTGCTTCGTCGTGAGGATTTTCCTTCCCCATCGCGTGCATACAACCATCCTCGCTGCATAAACCACAAGACAAATGTCTTGTTCCTACCCGCCAAGGAAGTTACCGCACCTGGGGGGATAGGGGTGCTGTTTATACACCCCTACTCACTCCTGGTCCCATAACTTTCTTGGGGGATGTGAACAAGAAATTTTTCTTTGGGTTTGTGGATCCAGGGGGGGCCCTAGGCAAGTTTCTGAACACAGTTTTTTTGAAAAGCGTTCGGGAGCTAAACTGCAAATTTACCCAAAATTCGCTACCAAAACGCACTACTTGCTAAAAAAAAATTATGCACCCCTACTCATTCCTGGTCCCGTAACTTCTTTGGGGAGGGTGAACAAGACTTTTTTCTTGGGGTTTGTGGATCCAGGTGGAGCCCTAGGCAGGTTTCTGAAAACCGTTTTTTGAAAAGCGTTCGGGAGCTAAACTGCAAATTTACCGAAAATTCGCTACCAAAACGCACTTACTGCGTCCAGATTTTTTTCTTACAAACGCATCATATTTCGATAAAAAATGCATTAACGAATTTGTTCTACGCAAATTAGCTAAAAAAATATATATATAAACCGTTAGACCATAAACTTCACTAAACCTACAGCGAAAGCATCAACTTAACTAAATTGACAGCCAAATCATCGGAGAAAGGGTCTATTTGAAATGTATTTTCTGTAAATATTTTAGTAAAATGAAGGGCAATGACGGTTGAATCTGAAACTTAAGGGTTTGTAGAACACTCTTCTTACAACATTTTCTTTTCAAAATCCCTATTTGTTTCACGTACTTTGCCTAAACATTGCCAATTTTGATGTTTAAAATTGGGTTTGAAGTTTTGAGCAAAACTCCAAAATTTATTTCTTTAACTGCCCATAACTTCTTTGTCTTTAAATCTAGAGACTTAAATTTTCGTACAGAGTTCACTCTTTATAATACAAACCTTAAGGGTTTGCAGAACACTTCTTGTAACATTTTCTTTTCAGAATCCCTATTTGTTTCACGTTCTTTGCCTAAACATTGCCAATTTTGACGTTTAAAATTGGGAGTTTGATGTTTTGAGGAAAACTCCAAAATTTATTTCTTTAACTGCCCACAACTTCTTTGTCTTTAAAGCTAGAGACCTAAATTTTGGTGCAGAGTTCACTCTTTATAATACAAACACGTGTACCAAATTTGGTGAATTTTTTAGAAAGAAAACACATAATTTTCCGGGAAACCTGGTCCGATTTTCCTGGCTAACGAACTTATCCAAGCCACTTGCAAAAGGAAGGTACTCACCAAATTTGATAGATTGGTCCATTATTTTTTTAGTTATCGGTCGGATATATATATATATATATATATATATATATATATATATATATATATATATATATATATATATATATATATATATATATATATATATATCTATATATATATATATATATATATATATATATATATATATATATATATATATATATATATACAGATCTCCTCATTAGCAAATTAAAAAAAAATATCGCTAATAAATCGATGTATTTAATATCTTTGGCAGACCTGCATTGGGAAAATAAAAACTAGGACTACAAAAGCAGAGATCTCCAGCTCTGCATTTCATATATATATATCAGACATTAAAAAGCTTTTAAGGTCAAATGTGTCTTTTTTGAATGAGATGTTTCATCAAAATAACTTAATTGCTGCGAAGATATTAATCACAAAAAGCTTTTTGACGAAAATTTAAAAACAAAAATTTTTTGCATGAAAATTTGTAAGCAATTTCTTTCACAAAAATTCGATTTTTTTTACAAAAATTGGCTCAAGTTATGTTATACAAAAATTATAAAAAACTTCTTACGAAAATTTTCTAAAAGTTGCTATAGAAACACAAAAATTTTCTACACAAATTTTCTTCATGAAAATTCAAAAAAAAAATTTCATGTGATTTTTTTTTATAACTTATTAAATACCCATTAATTACAAACATTTCACAAAAATTTGACAACAAATGGTTTCCGCAGACAAAATAAAAATTTCTGTAAAACTGACTAAATATTTTTTACATGAAAATTTGTCGATAAAATACATAAAAATTAAATTATATAATCTGTAATTAAAATTGAAAAAAAATTAAAATGTAAAAGTCATTAATTAACTTTTCACGAAAATTTAAACCCATGGAAGTATAAGTACCCTTGGAGAACCCAAATCATTACAACACATCCTTTTAATGTTCTGACGATTGTTTCACTAACAAAGTTAGCGTCATCAGAAAATGAAAAATTCTAACTACTTTCTACTAAGACACCACCTTTTATACTGAGTCTTAGGTAAAGAACGATACTGAGAGGGAGATTAAATCGCAGGCAAATTTGCTGTGTATTGTATTTTAATTGCCGAACGAAGTTTTGAACTTCCTTTATCACTTTACCTGACAGGTTTCGGAATGTTTATCTGCTGCAAAGACAGAGCACAAACAGAGGACCGCAAATCAGTCGCGGGGCTAGATTTAAGGAACTTTTGTTTTTTATTGACCTACAAATATAAATACTTTCGTACACATTGAGCTTCGCTGGCTGTCTAATATTTTTGTAAGTTGTAGATTTTCTTTATCAATGTGGTGGTTATTATCCCAAATATGTTGTGCCACGCATGACTTGTCTACACTACCGTATCTCAAATGTGCCAGATGTTCACGAAATCTAGTCTCAATG
Source organism: Tillus elongatus (assembly GCA_964006375.1). Taxonomy (NCBI): domain Eukaryota; kingdom Metazoa; phylum Arthropoda; class Insecta; order Coleoptera; family Cleridae; genus Tillus; species Tillus elongatus. The sequence goes on from OZ023265.1 coordinate 37,730,036, forward strand.
GTTCTCTTAGTCTGCCCAACATATTTAAGATTACAATCTTTACAACCTATCTCATAGATACCGGACATTTCAGTGGTTTTATCTTTATCTTCCATATTATGGATTCTGTCCTAATAGATCTGCTGTGTCCAACTTCGTCATATACCAAACAAAAATACTAAACACATTAGAGTCGGGAAAAGATATAGACGCTGTATACACGATTTTTCTAAGGCGTTCGACACAGTGGACCACCATATACTCTTGAATAAGTTACGTTTAGTTGGATTTAGAGCACAGTTGGTGAAATGGTTCCAGAGCTTCCTGGAGGATCGAACCTTATTTGTGAAAGTGGGTAGCTATTTATCGGAGGCCATATTAGTTTCATTGGGAGTTCCACAGGGTGGCCACTGCTCTCCATTGTTATTTAACCTTTTTATAAATGATATTACAGAATGTTTTGAAAACTGTGATTGCCTAATATTTGCAGACGATATGAAGCTCTTCAGGACTATAGAAAGAACAGCAGATCAGGATTCAATTCACGAAGACTTGGATAGGCTTACTTTATTGTGTAACATGAACAAACTAAAGCTTAATATTGACAAGTCTTGTTTTATAAGTTTTTGTCGGAAAAATGATCGAATAGAAACTTCACATATTATTAATGATCAACTGTCATCACGAATGTCAAAAGTTAGATACCTGGGAGTAATATTTGTTGAAAAGATGTCATTTAGTGAGCATATCATTCCAGTTTCGGTAAGGGCTTTTAAGGCAAGATCCAAAGGATGGCTTGCCTGGGCCAGGGGCCATGACTTCAACCCCAACAGCCGCCATGGAGGTGTTGCTGGATCTGCCCCCCCCCCCATGCTTAGTTATTATGAAGGGGGCCAGGCTAGGACTATACAGACTAGCCTGCAATGGTAGACTGAAGATCAACCCAGGCTTCAGGGGCCACTGGGAGCATGAGACGGGGCCAGCTGTTTATTGAACCGTGTATCACAAGGGGTCTCGAGAGCATTATTAAGGAAGCCGATTTGCAGCAAACTTTTTCATAAATGGCCTGTCAGAGTCAAGGGCTAAAAAACTTCTAGAGCTAAACAGACAACTGAGTACTCTAGTCGGCCTGTATACAGGACACTGCCGCTTGCGTCACCACATGCACCGAATTGGAGTCGGTCAGGACTAGACACCTGCTCTTTGGCAAGACAAAGCTTGCTCCAGAAGATCTGGATCAACTTTCGCCCACAAAGATTATCGACCTCTGCAGGAGGCTGGCTTTGTTGGGCGATATATAGACTATTAGGCGTGAGCCACAATAGACCTTATTGTCGCAGTGGAGGGACCAGTATGCCCACTCACAATCAAACCTAAGATAGTAGATTAAAAGTTATCATTCTCCCTGATTTATTTTTCAAAATGTTAGTGGTGCTTTAATTGTGTCCAGGAGTTTATATATACAGATGTCCGGATAAGGGTACACACCGGGTGCATCTCGACAATGTTAAGGCTTCAAGGTCTGGGAAAAAATCCTTATCGGTAAAGTAAGCGAGAGAAATGGTTGGAAATTATTTTGAAGTTCGTAACTTGACCGCTAGTGGGTGTAACTGCTACAAAGAAACATAAAATTCATGTTATCTGTTAAAATAGGGCGATGAGCCATAACTTTGAAAACATCATTTGAGAGGTTGGGTAATAGCGCATTATTTTGCTTTCCGACATTTTTTAGTGCCTTGTATAATAAGGGAGGGGGAGGCCAATGCGGTTTCCAAAATTTACATTTTAATATTTCCTGAACCATTCAACCGATTCGAGTATTTTTGGTCTCACTTGAAAGAGCATTTTATGATTTTTTGAAAGATATTTTTTGTTGGACCGTTTAGTTTTAAACAAATAAACTAGAGGGCGTTCTCTGCAGCGATGACCCATTTTTGTGATTTTTTTGAACAAAAATGAACTAGAACGGTACTATTTATTTGACAGACCATTAGGCGGCTTAAAATTACCTAAATTTTGGTGAAAACTCCATCGCCATATCTCCACCCGTTCTCGATTTTTACGAGAAAATGTTAAAAATTTGAATACTAGAATCAGATCAAGTTACCTTTGCGGCAAAAACAATTCACATAGCCATGGTAAACGGCCCAACAAAAAATACTGTATAAAAGACCATAAAATGCTCTTTCAAACGAGACTTTAAAATTTTTTTTTTTATTTCAACAACACACCACAAGGGCTTACGGCCTAAATATAATCGTACCGTGGGTGTCGACAAGGAGGAAAGAGGCATCTTATTAATTCTGGACTTGAAGGTTCGGGGGAGAAGGAAAAACATGTGCCGGCAAGGAATTCCACAACTTGGAAGTCCTCGGGACAAAAGAGCGGGCATAACAACATGTTCTATGTCTGGTGACCTGGACAGTAAAAGGGTGCATTCGCTCTGTTCCCCTGGTAGATCTGTTGGGGGCAGCAGGTGGAGGAACTATGGAAGAAAGCTCCTATGAGCAGTGCCCGTGCAGATATCTATAAAAGAGAGAGAGGACACCAACAGCACGCCGGTGGGCTAGGGATGGCAGCCTTTGGGTGAGGGTAGGGTCACCGATGAGACGTATAGCTCTCTTCTGAATGGAGTCCAGGATAGCGAGTGTAGAAGCGGCAGTGGCACCCCAGATGTGGGAGCAGTATTCGAGGTTTGGCCTTATGTGTGAAGTATATAAGGTATAGAGATTAGCTGGTGAAAAGTATTTGCGAGCCCGGAAGAGGAAACCTAATTTCTTAGCAGCCGCTTCTGCAATTGATGTGACATGTTGGTGCCAATTGAGATTTCGATCCACAGAAATGCCAACAAGTGAAAAGGACTGATTACTTTGAATAGCTTGGTTGTTTATTGTGATGGGTCTAGGGCTGGTGTATCTCTTATGAGAAACAAAGCAAGACTGTGATTTGGTGGGGTTGAATTGTACAAAATTTCTACTTCCCCAGCCTAATATTTGTTGGAGATCCACGGAGACAGAACCCTCCATGAGTCTGCGATCCTCATCTAATTGGGCTAAAGAGACAGGCTTGGCATATTGTATATTTGAGTGGAGGGTGCTGTCGTCCGTGTAACTGTGAACTGGGTTGGATGTGCTAAAGAGGAGGTCATTGATGTGGAGAAGAAACAAAGTAGGGGCTAAATCTGAACCTTGAGGAACTCCTGCATTAATTGGACACAGTTTAGAGGAATGGCCATCCACGACAACAGAAATGCTCCGGTTAGAGAGGAAATTTGCTGTCCAAGTACAGAGTTTTGATGGTAGGCCATAGGCCGGTAGTTTATTAAGCATAGCTGCGTTCCAGGCCTGGTCGAATGCTTTGGATATGTCTAGAGTGACAATCTGGGATTCACCGTGTAGTTCCATAGACTTGTTCCAAGAATGGGTGACAAAGGAAAGGAGGTCGCCGAGTTGATCTGCGCTGATGGAATCCATACTGCCTGTCGTGGATTATACTGTGTTTTTCAAGAAATTTTAGTAATTCGGTGTTTATATACTTTTCCATCACTTTAGAGATGACTGAAAGGAGAGAAATAGGCCTGTAGTTGCCAGGAAGCGCTTTGGATCCTTTCTTGGAGACGGGTTGTACTCGAGCAGTTTTCCAGTTACTAGGAAACATGCCTCTATTGCAAGATGTCTGAAACAGACGATTCAGGACAGGAGCAAGTTCTGATGCGCATTTTTTGAGAACAATTGCTGGGAGCTCGTCAAGGCCAGAGGCTTTCCTGGTATTAAGAGAAGAGAGCATCTTTCGTACCTTTTTGGTTTTGAAAGTGATATCCGTCATTTTATGCACGACATTAGGGACTGTTGGTGGTTGAACATTTGGTGGTGGATTGAGAGTAGAATTGCCGGCAAACAACGAGGCAAAAAGTTCAGCTTTTCACAGGGCGGTAGAAAGCATTTCATCCCCTGAGACAAGAGGTGGGAACGTGCTCTTGCAGAAATTATTCCCAATAGATTTAGCAAGAGTCCAGAAGGGTTTGCTGCAGCTGGAGCTTAAGAGGACTTTGTTTAAAAATATTCTAAACGGTTGAATACATGACACCACATAAAAGACTGTTAAATAGTTTCGGAGATGTTAAAATGTAAATGTTGGAAAATGCATTGGCCTTCCCGTCTCTTACTATGACAGATATGGAAAAAGTCGCAAAGCAAAATAATGGGGAAATAATGCGCTATTACCCAAGCTCTCAAATGATGTTTTCAAAGTTATATCTCATCACCCAATTTTCCGAGATAGCATGAATTGTATGTTTCTTTGTAGCAGTTATGCCCACTAGCAGTCAAGTTACGACGTTCAAAATAATTTCCAGCTACTTCTCTTGCTTACTTGACTCATAAGGATTTTTTTGCAGACCTCTAGGCCTTAACATTGTCAAGATACAGCCGCTCCGTACTCTTATCCAGAAACCCTGTATATGTTACACCGATAACTCAAAAATTTTGGGTTTCCTTTCCGTGATGGAATTAAAGACTTCGAAAAGATTGTATGTTTATTTCTAATATAAAACCGAAAAATGAACAATAACTGTTGTATTTTAAAATGAGGCAACACATTAACCTCAACCAAATACTATATGATGACAATGCGGGACACTCCTATGCATTGATGATACTTGTAACAAGTACACTAGAGCCACCTCACGTGAAGTACTGACAACTGAGCGGGTAATTTGAATTATATATTTACCTGCATATTCTTAATTTAGACAATTGGTTTATTATAGAAGAATATAAAAACTTGTACATGGCAAACAGCTTGAAACCTAAATTAATTCAACATGAATAATTTTGCCAATTTCTCTTACCCATAATCTTATCCCATCATAGTTTAAATTACAACCTTGAAACCGCCGTTAAACTACTATTTCAAGGGTGTGTATAGGAATATACTGAAAGCCGTTTCTGAGGATATTAAGTTACAATCTGTACTTACCTATAAATAATTGTTCTAGGTATAATTGGTAGCACAGTACTCAATTTGCTATATCTCTACACGAAAACTCTCTTATTAATCTAATATTTTAAAATATGTAACTGATATACTTAGTACATAATTAAGAAATTGTGCAGATGAAAGGTGAGACTAACTCTTACTTCCGTGAAGAAATCTATTATAGGGCTGAATCTGCTATTTTTACTTGTCTCTTTAAAAACTTGTCTTGGGAAGATAATTAAAAGCCTTTATCAACTAAAATAATTTTAAATGTGAAAAAATGTGACAATTTATGCCATACTGAAATAAAAAAGGACACAGAAGAATATAGAAAAACAGTTTTCTTATATCATTTATTATTAATGTAAAACTTTTTTAGCCTTCATATTTCTTTTTGATGCACTGGAAGGCAAGTTATGATTGAAGCCTTTCAACCATCCGTTTACGAAGTTTATCTATAAATAGGTAGATGATGGTAAATATTACACAATAAATTATCTTCTGCGAACTGTACATATTGGCATAAAAGTGTTTCTGAATTTGTCTTCTGCTTCAAATCATATTCATGTTTCGCCATCCTTTGGAAACCTATGAAATGTCTTTGATAGATTTAGCACGTTATAAATCGAACAATTATAGATTGCACACACCCAACCACTAACATTCATTGTAAAAAACACAGCTCAAACTTAATTATACACAGTTAAACACCAGCAATTGCTAGTGTTACACGTTCTCGAACGACGTAACATCGGTACTATCCGCTAGGGGCGCTGATATTCTTGAAACACGAAATCAGCCGGAGTGTCCTGTATTGTCATTATATAGTATTTGCCTCAACTCATCTAACCTATATTATTAGTTTCTATGACAACTCAACTCTATTTTTACAGTGATGTAAAAACAAGAAAAAAGAAATGAATAATCAGTGTTATCAAAAGCACAAAAGAACAAGCATTAATTTCATTGGTATTTATCGATAAAAATGTTTGTATCTCCGAAAATAACAAACTTATGTACCAAAATTCAGAGCTCGAAGTTTAAAGAAAAATAAAGTTATAAGCATTTAATAAAAAAATCTCGGATTTGAAATATTTTCATGAAAATTCCCTAAATTGCTGCGTCCAGACTTTTAATATTATGTGCATTACTTCATCATGGATATTCTTTAAAATACAATAATAATTTCAATTAATAATAGCAGCTACTTACTTTTCGAATATTTGTATTTGGATCCGTACATCTGGGTACAATTCGAGATAACAACGAACCAGTTTGTCCAAAACTACTAGGACAGTCATAAGCAAACTTCATATTGTCAAGGTAAGTCTGCAAAACAATTCTCAATGTCTCACAAGCAGGCAGTCTTTGCTCCGCTTTTTTACGACTAAGCCAAGGTTCAAGCAAAGTGATAATTTCATCCAACGTTGCTGGGGAAATATTTTGTATCAACAGTTCTTGAACAAGTTGATTGAGTTTCGTAAAACTGCTGGTAACAAAAGGTACAAGCTTCAAATCACCATAATAACTATCTGCATTTTCCGTTGAGATTTTACAGTATATTGCAGAAGCATTGAAAACGTTGTCAAAACACAATTGGAGTAGCTTCATGCGCTGTTCTGATTCTAAAACAGAGGGTAACCTCGCTAGTGAAGTCAAGACTGGTATTATAACAGGAAAGAGTTCAATGTATTCAGGTCCATTGTGAAGCTGCATTTCAGAAGAAACAAGCTGTAGAACCTTATCTCGTTGCTGGAGTCTGATATGCAAAGTATTTCGATTGGGATGCATAGCATCAGCTACACTTCCCATGGCTCTAAGGCAAGCTTTTCTTATAGCAAAATCTTTGCAGATATTCAGTTCGTTAATGATAAAATCTAAAATCTCGGCTTCTATGATTCTCAGCAATTTGTCAGAGGGTGCTTCATTGCAGACTTCGGCGTAACTGTATATGACAACATAACGTACTCTTTCCATGCCAATATCGTGTTTCTGGTCTTTCATGAATGCAAAGTGCAAGAATTTTGATGATTTCTTTAATAAAACATCTTTCCTGATGGAGGTCAGTTTATCTAAAACTAGCTGTAAATGAGAACGAGAACAAATACCAATCGCCTCTGCACAAGAATGCAACTCTGTGAAGTCTGTAAGTTTCACATTAGAAAGAATATTATCCAGTGTCTGCGCTACTGTGTCTTTGTTCTTCACAAAGCATAATATCATGGCTAAACATTTTAAAAGGAACTGCTTTTCTGTTTGTTTCACTGAGTAATCACCAGAACTCGATCCCATATGCCTAGAGAAAATAATTATCAGAATTGAAAATGTTGAAAGTACAAACAAACTTAACGCATTAATGCCTATGATGTGAAATATCATAGAGAGGGAGCGAGGGAACTCAAGCAAGAGCTTAAGTTGGGTGTGATATTAAAGTTAGTGGTGTTTCATTCCTTATTTAAATGGTACCTTTGTATGTTAGCAACATTCAATAGTGTTAATTGTATTTACTTAGGTTTGTGGAGCTTACATAACATCTGGAGGATTTTATCTCCATTGAATCATGGTGCTTAGGTAAGGTTATGCTTGCTATCTTCTTATAAAGAACATGTCTTTTGCTTATTACTATAAAATCAGGTTCTTATTATTTGCATATGCTGTAAATCACTAAAGTCTAAATGATTATATTACAACCGTGTCAATAAAAATGCCCAGGACACAGCAAGTGCATTATATTAGTGAATTTTCATAAGAATTGTACAATATTAGTGAGGTATATTATTGAAACCAATTCTTTAAATTTAAATGGGCCTGGGAGACCGGTTTTAGATGTCCCGGTTAGTGATTATGTGAATAAGTTTCTATTTTCTATGCAGGTAGAAAATTAAAGTTTGGTAGAGATATATGTAAGTACTGCAAATCTCTTTAAAAATGGTGTAACAAATTTCATTAAAGTCACAAAAGTTTTCTAGAAAAAAAAATATTTACAAACGGAATGTACCTGCCAAATCATAAATATGGCAGGTATTTTTCTTTTAATTGTTTGGATGGTTTTGTTTTAGTCGACCGAATCTAACTAGTTTTTTCAAACAAAACAACAACAAATGTTTTTTAAAACCAAATTGTAGTTATCGGCGAAGCTCATTATGTTATTTTTCTTTAATTTAGTATCCACTGTGCGTTTACATACGTGTTACTATGATTCAAGATTGAAGATTCTAGCTTAATAGGAAATCAGATTTCAAATATTTTTACAAAAATTCTCTACCATAATGTATTTGCTGCACCCAGACCTTTTTTGACACTTATTTACTGTTGCTGTATCCACACTTTTTGAAAATGATGAAATATTGTAGCTCTCTATGTAAGACTGACAAACAAGGCAACCTAAATTTCATTTTTCGGAAAATATTTTAAACAAATGAAATAGGGTAACAATTTAAACATAAATTGAAAATCTTGGTTCGCTGCTTTGTCGCAGAGGTTCCCCTTCCCCTTCTGCATGCATACAACCACCCTCAATGCATAAACAAGAAAAATTTCTTGGGAACAACCCACAAGAAAGTTATGGGACCTGCGGTAAATATAGGGGTTCTGGCGGGATAAACAGAATTTTAAGGAGGTATAGCTGCAAACTGGAATAAAAGCAGCTTAAAGAGGTCCAACTCAGCTGTTTTTTCGCACTTTCCGCTCACATTTCCTTTTTATCTTCTTACCCGCCAACACCCCTCTTCACTTTTGGTCCCGTAACTTTCTTGGGGGCTGTTTGCAAGAAATATTTCTTGTGGTTTGTGCATCCAGAAGGAGATCTAAGCATGATTCTGATTTTTTTTTCTAAAAAGCCCCCGTGTGCTAATCTGTAGATTTACCGAAAATTAAATTTTTATTTACAAAACGAATGTACCTGCCAAATTATAAACGTGACAGGTATTTTTCATTATAAGTCGCTTGGATGATCCATTTTAGTCCACTCAATCGAAACAGTTTCTACAAACAAAATAACAGAAATGGTTTCATAAAACAAATTTATCATTGCCTGTGAAGCTCATTGTGTAATTTTTTAAATTTAGTACCCATGCTGCTTTTATATAGGTTTTAGTATGTATCAAAACTGAAGATTCTAGTTCAATGGGAAATTGAATTCACCTTTTGGAATATTTTTACGAAAATTCGCTACCATAACGCACTTGCTGCACCTAAACTCTTTTCGACATTTATTTACTATTGCTGTATTCATAGTTTTTCAAGATAAAATAACGAAAGATAAACAATACAACATTTTGAAATTAGAATTTTAATAATTTACACTGAACATATGTTTATAGGTATAGATTAAACTACTGCATATTTGTAGTTTCATTTACCGCAAATTTTTCATATACGACATGAAGAGTAAATAATAATGAAAATTCACTAAAAACTAAAAGTAAACAATAAGTACCTTATTCTAAGATTCTAAGGTATTAGCTGAGTCGATTTCGAGGTTATTTTCTTCTTATTTGTTTAGGATGACTGTAAACAAAGAAGAAGATAACCTCGAACTCGACCACCCCCTGTTGTCAGTTTGCAAAATAACAAATGGCAATGACAAATAGCTAACTGGCGTTGTCAGATTTAACTACGAGAGGGCGATGGGTTTTAAATACCCTGAAGAATGGGAAGCTTAATATTTATACATAATAAAACGTAGTTCTAGGTTGGCTTTAAACAAATTGGATCACTTTCATTAAATTTTTTATTTATTACTATATATTTTTCTGATATCTTCAAATTCAGATGACAGTTTCTGATTATTTATTGTGACCTATTTGTATAGCCTGTTTCTTTGAAGTTTAATTTGGAGCATTTGTTTGCAATAGCAGCGTAACCCTGATATAACTGTCTGCATTTTTTTTCTGTTTTCGCATTTTTTTCTGAAAGTATGCATGAAAACTCGACGTTTTGGCTCCTGTTTTGGAGCCATTTTCAAGAGGTAAAGGAAATATGTAGGACACTCTAAGGCCACAATCTGCCAACTCCTTAGAGTGGTGGGCAAAGGTGGGTAAAGGAAATATGTAAGGACACTCTAAGGCCTCAATCTGCCTACTCCTTAGAGTGGTGGACAAAGGTGGGTAAAGGAAATATGTAAGGACACTCTAAGGCTTCAATCTGCCTACTCCTTAGAGCGGTGGACAAAGGTGGGTAAAGGAAATATGTAAGGACACTAAGGTTTCAATCTGCCTACTCCTTAGAGCAGTGGACAAAGGTGGGTAAAGGAAATATGTAAGGACACTCTAAGGCTTCAATCTGCCTACTCCTTAGAGCGGTGGACAAAGGTGGCTAAAGGAAATATGTAAGGACACTCTAAGGCCTCAATCTGCCTACTCCTTAGAGTGGTTGACAAAGGTGGGTAAAGGAAATATATAAGGACACTCTAAGGCTTCAATCTGCCTACTCCTTAGAGCGGTGGACAAAGGTGGGTTGGGTTGTTGTAGCTCGATTACGGGTCCTCAATCTGCCTACTCCCGAAGTCTCGCCGGATATCGTCAATTTAATTTTTGGTTTTTCTTTGCTGAAGCTTCACGGTTGCTTCTAATGTGCCCTATTTCCACTGACGGTTGGGGTTGAGAGTGAATATGTCTGTTAGACTCTGCCCTTTCCTGATGGTGATTGTGGGGTTGTAATAATGATTATAATTTAGGTAATAAAGGCGATATTTGTTTATTTATTTATATTATTATCTACTTGTTTCTGCCTATGATATTATATATCATATGGCGAAAAAAAAAATCTTCTGAATAAACGAATAATTTTTCAGATGTGAAGTTTCATTTATTGACCAACAGTGAATATATTTTTATAAAACTACAAATTTTGGAGAAAAAAAGTACTCATCCAAGCTATTAACAAAATGAAGGGAAAATTTGGTTTTTTGAGTTAGCAGATGGATATATATATATATATATATATATATATATATATATATATATATATATATATATATATATATATATATAACATACTTGGTTTACGGGTTGAACCGCGTCCAGAATTTATGAAAACTCGACGTTTCAGCTCCTGTTTTGGAGCCATTTTCAAGAGGTAAAGGAAATATGTAGGACACTCTAAGGCCACAATCTGCCAACTCCTTAGAGTGGTGGACAAAGGTGGGTAAAGGAAATATGTAACGACACTCTAAGGCCTCAATCTGCCAACTCCTTAGAGTGGTGGACAAAGGTGGGTAAAGGAAATATGTAAGGACACTCTAAGGCTTCAATCTGCCTACTCCTTAGAGCGGTGGACAAAGGTGGGTTGGGTTGTTGTAGCTCGATTACGGGTCCTCAATCTGCCTACTCCCGAAGTCTCGCCGGATATCGTCAATTTAATTTTTGGTTTTTCTTTGCTGAAGCTTCACGGTTGCTTCTAATGTACCCTATTTCCACTGACGGTTGGGGTTGAGAGTGAATATGTCTGTTAGACTCTGCTCTTTCCTGATGGTGGTTGTGGAGTTGTAATAATGATTATAATTTAGGTAATAAAGGCGATATTTGTTTATTTATTTATATTATTATCTACTTGTTTCTGCCTATGATATTATATATCATATGGCGAAAAAAAAAAAAAAAACTTGTGAATAAACGAATAATTTTTCAGATGTGAAGTTTCATTTATTGACCAACAGTGAATATATTTTTAGAAAACTACCAATTTTGGAGAAAAAAAGTACTCAGGCGTTAATGGGTTAATCGGCACGACAAGTATTGGGCGTATGCTTAACACAGGTTCAAAACACCACATTCTCGAGGTATATTCACCTTAAATCAAAACTATAATCTCACAATAATATTCTTAAAAGTCAGAATATACAAATTTCTTACCTATTGTTACAATATATTTCCAACTGTCTTCTAGTTGTTGTTACTAATGTTTCATAAAAGCTTTCGTTTTTAACACTTTGCAATAATAAAGTTAGGAAATCAAATATCAAATCCTGCCATTCCGTAGTGTTGAAATTGTCGTAGTTCTGTTCAAGATACTTCAAAAGTTGCGGAATCTTCGTATCCCACACTGATTTGTATTCTGCATAATCACAGAGCTTGATATTTTTCAGAAAATTAAGAATGTATGTTCCTCTGAAACCAGGCAAAGGTATGGCCAAAAGTGCGAAACACCTAATAAAGGCAGCTTCACAGTTATCAATGTCTGCTTTTCGAGCAGCCAAATGAGTTAAACAACGTAATATGACGACTATAGCATCATCGTAAGCTGGACCCAAAAAACGCTGCATAAGTAACAACCAGAGAGTATTTTCTAGTTCAGGAACTGAAGTGCTTAACATGCACAAAGTGTTGTCAGCTGATTTTTGAAGATCAAAAGCTTCTTGGGATTCTGAGTCATTGTTTTTATTAATGATTTGTTTGCAGCAAAGTTTCAAGATAAATTCCATGTATTTCTCTGGACCATCAGGATTTATGTCTGCAAAAAAAAAAGCAGTGAAATTGTATTGAATGTGTTTCTAATGAAGTTGTATAATGTTACTATGTATATTAAATATAAGGGCCGTATATGGAATCTTAAGAAATACGGACTAGAAATATCTCATCAAAAATTTGGATGACAGAAGCAAAGCGATCCTGCTATCCAATGAAAGTTTTTAGTGAAAATTATGTATGAATTTATTTATTTATTAAATACATGCCCAACAGTATAATCCCATTAATAGGGCACCAAACAAAAAGAACAATATGTAACAATATGAACAAAAAATACTTCTAAAACAAAACTAAAATACTGTGCAAAACATCACAAGGCAGAAATTCCACAAAACAGTACATATAATGGCCTTAATAACTGACAAAGTAAGATATAGCCACTCTATGAATAACCGCAGCCTTATCCGAATAGAAGTCACACAAGTTTGCAATGTCATTAAAGTCAGAGCTCATTGTATACACAGGTGATTTTATATACGAGTTAGTCCTTGGTAATGAAAGCTTAAATACTCTCATCACTCTAGATGCAGCCCGTGGAACTGAGAAATTTAATTGCATCAATAAGTCTGGGCAATCAACTTTACCACGAAACAAGTTATGCAGGAACATCACAGATGCAACTTTTCTACGTTAATACAAACTGGGTATGCCAGTTTGCATCAGCAATTGGCCATGATCTCATGCCCCCTGTGGGTAGGTACTAGATGCCCTATATACAAGGTGTTTTAAAAACTTACGCTGAACATCTTCCAGAGCACCAATATGAACACTATAAAAGGGATCAAAAACCAAACTACAATATTCAAGCCTCGATCGAATATAGGCAAAATAGATAATTTTCAAGCTATCCAAATTGGAAAATGATCTGCTATTCCTCATAATGAAACCCATCAACTTCAAACAGAATGCTGTGATTGTTTGAATATGTCCAGTGAAACTTAAATGTTCATCATATAAAATGCCAAGATCCTTGTGCGTTTCAGTCCTAGCCAATGGTACACCACTCACTTTGTAGGGAAAAGCTATACGGCTGGTTTTTCTAGTATATGTCATCACTTTGAGACATTTAATTCAAGTCTGTTCTCAATAGACTACAGCTGCAAGTTGTCAAGGTCCACCTGGAGTCTTGAACAGTCACCAATATCGTGAACACTGGAGTATAATTTGAGATAATCAGCAAATAATAGATGATTACGACAAATTACAGAGCTTATGTCGTTGATAAATAACAAAAAGAGGAGCGGGCCAAGATTGGAACCCTGTGGAACGCCCGAGCCAGCAGTGAAGGGTTCAGACTTAAATCCATTTGAAAAAACATATTGCACACGGTTAGTCAAGTAGGATCGAAAGAATTCTATCAGCCGTCCATCAAGGCCTGCCAAATGCAGCTTGTACAAAAGTGTTGAGTGGCCAACACGATCGAATGCTTAGGAGAAGTCTGTATATCCACCTGACCCCGTCGATCCAAAGCTACACTTACATACTGTGTGAACAGGGATAAATTCCTCAGTGTTGAGCGCCCCTCCATAAACCCATGCTGGTATTGTGACAAGCGACACTTCACGGCAGGATAGATACAACCATACAGAACTGCCTCAACAATTTTAGCAAAATTACATAGGATAGCTATAGGCCTGTAGTTGCTGACCCTCAAACGGTCCCCAGACTTAAAAACAGGACAGATCTTAGCAACCTTCCAAACCTCAGGGAAGCAATGTGTGCGCAGCGACAGGTTAAATAGGGTTCTTAGAGGTTTGAGAAGAGCATGCGCACAGTCCTTAATCAAGAATGATGGCACCAAATCTGGTCCAGCAGTAAACTTGTTCTTGAGCTTCTTGATGGCTTTAAGAATTTCCTTATCACCAATCACTGTCACACTGACTGCCATATGCGATGGTCCAGAGGTATTCACTGGTTCAGTGATGCATTGAGGATGGTACACACTTTTAAAATGGTTTTCAAAACAGTTAACAATTGTTTGTGGCTTATTATAAACCATGCCATTTTCGTCAGACACAGTACTTGGAATGTTACTTGCTTGCCTCCTTTCCTGTATGTGAGACCAAAATCTAAAGGGATCAACCTTAAGAGACTCTTTAGTTCCACGGACATACTCAGCATATGCCTCTCGTAGCTTGTTTTTAACTACAGATCTAAGAAGACTATACTCTGCATGATCACTGTCACGTTTATGCCTCCTATATCTTGCATAGCACCTCTCCTTATTTTTTATATCATTTATTACTTCATTAGTAAACCAGGGAGAAAATTTTCTAGATGACCTCTTGCTCTGAGGAACATGTTGTTCAAAGATACTGTAAAGTCTGCCATAAAAGTAACTACAAGCCTCATCAGCAGTAGTAAAGGAGTTGAGACCAATCTTCATCAAGCATTGCAGCATACAGTGCAGGGTAATTGGCCTTTCGAAAGTTGTAAGAGACCTGGTTGTTACATGGAAAGTATTTAGGACCATTGTAACTTTTCCTGAATTCAGGAAATATGCCTAAAGCAGGGTGATATGCATCCTCGGGCACTAGTGGATCCATATCATGGAGAACCGAGCAATTACAACTGGCAAGCACAATTTCAAGCAGTGTATTGTTTCTATTGGAAATATTATTAAACTGTGACAGATTTAAAAAATCTGAAAAATCATGGATGCTTTGGTTTTAGCATCAGTAATTTGTCCATAAATAAACTAAGGTGCATTAAAATCACCAATAATAACCAACAGCGGAATGACAGACTGTTCCAGCATATTAAGGAAAAGTTCAAGCTGCACTGCTGACACATATTGTGGTATATATATATATATATATATATATATATATATATATATATATATATATATATATATATATATATATATATATATATATATATATATATACAAACCACATGAAACACAATCTGATCTAAAGTGCACCTGCACGCAACAATATCAATAAATGGTACTGCCTCTAGAATAGCAGATAAATCTACTTGAGCCATTTGAACATCACAATGAATTGCCAAAAGTACTGACTACCAACTGTATCAACAAGGTAATTAATCGCATATACCCAATTTTTGGTTCCTTCTTATTTCATTTAACTTAGAAATTAGTAGTAAGCGAGGTTAGCTAGTGTGCAGTGTTCGCAAGTTTTTATGTTGCAAATACATGGAAAATAGCTGTAAATTTTGTAAAAAAAAAGAAAGTATTAGACTGCTACAAGTGCAATATTTGTGATTCAGCTTCTCACAGAAGTTGTGGTTTGGAAGCTAAAGTTCTAAACAAAGGAGATAAATTAATTTGTTGCCTAGGTGAAAAAAATGAGGATAATACAGTTGAAAACTAGAGCAAACTAAATGCAATTGAGATTCAGCAGATAATCAGAAAGGAACTTGAAGTGCTACAAAATTACTATACCGAACAAATGCAAGACCTACAAATCAGCATGAAATCCATGTCTGACCACTTTGAAGAGCAACGTCAGCATTATGCGGAACTAGTGAAAATGAATAAAAAACTAGTGAAGATGAGTAACGAACTGCACAAAAGAGTGGATGCATTGGAGACCAAAATTAATCACAGCGAACAGTATGAAAAAACAAACAATATTGTGATTTCCGAGATACCACCAAAAACAGGAACAATAAAGGAAACAGTTGGGCCGCTATTTACTGCAATAAATTTGGACATAAAAGAAAATGAAATAACAAGCTGCTATGGAATAAAAACAGGTAAATTAAGTAAACCAATCGTTGTTAAGTGTTTATCACAAGAAATAAAACAAAAAATCTTGGCTCAGAGGAAGAAAATCAAAACCACCTGAACCAACGATTGTGGATTTGATGGGGAACGTAGGTTAATTTATATAATGACGAACACAGCTATAAGTATGCATATTGTATGAAAGAAAAATGTTATTTAGAAAAGGAGATGGTGATAGGGAATTCGAATTTTTTCTGTTAGAGATTTGGAAAAACTAGGTAGCGAAAGTTCATTATAAATTATAAATTGCCAATTATAGACGAAGAATATTTTAACTAAGTTCATGTTCAACAGCTAAATTTTAATATGCTTTATACAAATATTATAAGTTTAAGAAATAAAATAGATGATATAGAATTCATTGTTTAATAATCTTGCTGACAAGCCAAACATAGTTGTATTTACAGAATCATGGTGTTATGCAAATGAAACAAAATACTACTAAACAAGTTTTCATATAGAGTTGAATTATTATATTAAATGAAGTAAGAAATAAGTGCAACTGGTTAATTTTAAAATTTCATAACATCAATATGAAATTAATCACTGTTTATAGACCACCAAATGTGAATTTTAATATTTTTATAAATGACCTAGAAAATATTATACGGCAAGTAAAAAATGAGGATGTATGCATAATTGGAGATGTGAACATAAATTTGTTAAATAATAACAATTAAAAAGCTGAGTATGTGGAATTGTTAAACACATATGGATATCAGGTTAGTAATAAAACACAACCATCAAGGGAGACAGAAAACACTGCTACACTCATCGATCATGTCATCATAAATAATCAGAATAAACAGATCTGCATAAAATTCTCTGTATCCAATATCACTGATCATGCAATTCAGGAAATAAAATTGAATGACATTCACTTAGATTTAGTCGACAAGTTGGAAAAAGTGGGGTTAGGTGGAAAAAAGTCGGAAGTTAATGAAACTTTGGGATGTTGTTCAGAGGTGGTTAATTAATATTTTCTCAACGTTTGGACCTCAAGTACCCTGTGCGAAAAAAAAAGGGTGGGGAGGGGGGTTTACTGCAAAATTTTCGATCTTTCTCCGGTTTTTCCTTAATAACTTTTTTCCCTTACATACTACGGCAAAAACATCTGAAACTTTTTTGTAGAGCGTTAAATTTTCTACTATTTTGACTATTCAAACATGTTTGTATGTCAAATTGTTACCGAGATATGGCGCTTCGAAAAAAAAAAATATTTATCAAAATTCGCTAAAAAATGCTGAATAATGCAGAATTCCACCTTATTTCTTCTGTTATACCCGAATTATTGTGAAATGTTGTTGTCATTATGATTTCTGGTTACAACCGCCAACTTCGGAAACCCCCAACCACCCCCGCTCCCCCCTTCCCTACCCAATCCCAATTTACAAAAGCTAATTTTCTTCTCTGATGAAATCCAATCATACCCACTCCATGTTGGTCTTGATATTAGTTACTCTTCCAATCGATATCCCACCACACCTCACCCCCCCACTACATAATTTACTACCTAAATTTTTACGTTCGTACTAATATTTATATCCTTTTTTTCTGATTACAGGAATAAAGAGTGATTGCTGACCATACATTGTGAATCGTCAGAAAGGAATCGGTGCAGTTATTCGTTATCGTTTCAAGAGAGCCTGGTGAATCTGTGTTTGCGCAAATTCGAGTACCTCTTGGAGATGGCGTCTACATCTAGTCAATCAGACTTGTGTTTTATTTGTAAAGGAGGAGTTGCAGCAGGTGAACTAACTGTTGTGAAAGCCAGAGGAGTTGCCAGACTGTTGGTGTCCAGTGTGTAAAGGAAACTTTCGGCAGATGAACAGTTCCTGCGTGGGTTGAGTGAAGTGAGAGTGCACAGTGCTTGCCAAACAAGGTACAACAATGATAAATTGATTGCTGCCTTTGCACGTCGAGGATATGATACATCCAAAGCTCCTTCTCCTGTACCTACACGGCGGTCACAAGTTGCGAAATTCAACTTCACCAATGCATGTTACTAAGGCTAAATTGCAACTGGCCCGCCTACCGCCAACAAGGGATGCGGCTAAGTACCACTCCCTCTGCACTTACCAGCAAGTACAGGCGTGGTTAGGCAATGAACTTCTCCCATCAGTTTGGGGCTGGAGCCTAACCATGAAAGGGGTACTACTAATCCCCACAACCAGAAATGCTGCGCCAGATAACATCCTCCAGATTGTTTTTGTTTCATGCAAGTGCAGCAAAGGCTGTAGTACCAAAGCTTGCAGCTGCAAGAAAGCAGGCCTTAGGTCCTCAGCAATGTGCACGCACTGTAGAGGCGACTCCTGTGAAAACACTCCCGCAACTGATTTGAACGAGAAGGACTCACCAAACATAGTCGACGGATACGACGACAGTGAGGACATCATTAACAGCCTGATCGCTCAGGAGGACGACGAGCTGTTAGAAGCAGAACCAACGGCTAAGAAATCCCGACAGAAACTGTAATGAGTACAAATGAGTACCTACTATGATTTGTACATGTATATATGAGTACCTTTCAATAATAATATATCTATTTCATATAATGTTTCCTTGTGAATACCTAAATATTGTTAATTACATATTATAGTGGTAGTGAAAGTGTTGAAAGATGCTTACCTGTATTCAAAAGTACTCCCTTACTGGCAAACGCCACAATTATTTTCAGTAACGCCTTCTTTACTCTTATACTATTTTCATTCAGAATTTCGTTGAGCTGCTTTATGATATCCTTATATCTTCGGCTGATAGTCTGATCTGGAGAATAAGTCACAAGATGCGTTATCACAAGCAATCCTTTAATCTTCTCTTTTTCATTGTTATTTTTTAATTGCGAAATCAAATGGTCAATAGTATGATCAGTAAAATGCATTGCGAAACATTCATAACATCTTAAAATTTCTGAATGGCTTCTCAGCAGTTCTGGCTGAGCATAATCAGGAGACAAACATACAAAATCAGCCAGTGTCTGAAGTACATTCACAATAGATGGTTCCAGTAAGGTACCATTAACGCTGGCAGCCTTCTGTATGACAGATCCCAGGCATCTGGTCACATGATAGGGGTCGATGTGCTTTTTATATAAGTGAAGCAGAGACAATACCATTTTGGGTGTTTGCACATTGACCTTTTCAACATTCAAGACAGGATATATTGCTGACAGTGCTTTAAGGGCATATTCGAGAGTCGTTGGTTCCCGTGAATGAAGCCAGGAGGTGAAAAGCACATCGTAAGCCATTCCTATTTCAACAGTGAAAAATTCTAATGTTATAGTGTTATCTGGTACTTGATCTAAATTTGATACATATTCCACCAGTGCATCACAAAAGCTGCCAAGAGCTGAAAAAAAAAACCATAAACTGTATTCAGGTTGATCACATTAAAAAAATTAAGTTCTTCGACTATTGAATGGGTGAACATCTGCTCTAAAAAAAAATTAAAGCCCCAATGTGCACTTTTGCACTTTTTGATAAAAAAAGAAACATATCACACATTTGTTTTTAATTCAGCTACACATATCCATATGCTTTAATATAGAAATTTAAAATCTAAAAATTAATGTCATTCTACTATTCTAAAAATAAAAATTAATTAAAAGTCCAAGCTCCAGGCACCAGCCTGCACGATATTGGTTCACTTTCGTTTCATATCTCCCTGGTTGCAGAACAGTCGCCAGCATTCAGTAATCTCTTGGGGTGTAGGCTCGAGTAAACACTATGCCTGATCGTAGGGCAGCATTTAAAATAGCCTTCCAAAATACAATGCGATGTAGTGGGTCATTTCAGTACAGTTTAATGGTGGTTGACGTCAAGGAAAACATGTGAGATCTCTTTCATTTCAAATATTTGTAACTACACTCACGGCCAGAAACTATTTTGGAGCAAACAAGCCAGAAGATAGAACTCTTCACGTTATTGTTTGTGCAATTTTCACTCAAATATATTCATTTCTCTTCATTCATGATATATTATGTGGCGTTGCTATGAAATTTTCATATAATAATAATAAAGTGATTTAGGAATCAGGAATTTTTACCATTAATATACATAAACTGCTGTAAGCAACTATTTTATAAATTATATATATATATATATATATATATATATATATATATATATATATATATATATATATATATATATATATATATATATATATATATATATATATATATATATATATATATATATATATATATATATATATATATATATATATATATATATATATATATATATATATATATATATATATAGGGTGGCGCATTGAAAACGAAACTGACCGATTTGTGTCCAGAGAATTTTTTTTTAAGAAACGCTGAAACACGTCAATTTTAATATTGAGGGTACATGTTTTTTTTTTCTGAATTCAGCACACAAATTTTTTTGGAAGTTTTATCAACTTGTTTAAAAATTATTCACAGTTGGAGTTGCAAGAACGTATTTCATTCGTTGTGATAAGAAATGCACTAATTAGTCAATTTTTTGTTGAAAAAACTAAAAAACAAAACCAAACGTTCAAAAATGTTTATTCAGTTAAGTAAGTGTTCAAATTGTTGACCACCAGTACAAATTTTGTTCAAAACTAGCTCTGACATTCTGGATCATTTGTGGAGTTATTAGACGGCATTCTTCAACAATGCCTCGTCGTAATTCTTCCAGAGACTCCGGTTCTGTTGTGAAAATTCTACTCTTTAAAAGGCCCCATAGAAAGAAGTCTAAAGGAGTTAAATCCGGTGATCTAGGATCAATAGCACCTCTACGCTCAATCCATTGCTCTGGACTGTTCAAAAACTCCCTAACACGTTGCGAAAAATGCGGTGGATCTCCATCTTGTTGAAACACTAATTGATTTTCTTGATAACGATCATCATTTTTTACAATGTCAATTAGTAGAGGGTAAACGATATCTTCTAGTCACTCCAAATACGTTTCGCCACTCAAATTGCCATCAAGAAAAATTGGTCCAATTAAACGGTCTCCAAAAATGCCAGTCCAGACATTCAATTTCTGTGGAGTTTGAGTGTGGACTTCGTGAACATTTCTTGGATTATTATCTGCCCAATAACGACAATTATGACGATTGACTGTAGAGTTTAATAAAAACGTACACTCGTCTGAAAAACAGATATTGAACAGAAAGTTCCCGTTATCAGCTATTCGTGCAGTCATAACTTCACAAAACTCCAGCCGCCGATCAAAATCATCTTCATTCAGTTGTTGTACAAGATGAATTTTATACGGGTGAAATTTATGATGCTTCAATATTTGCTGAATAGTTCTTCTTTTGATGTTTGAAACAGTGGCCAATTTTCTCGTGCTCAAATCTGGGTCTGCAGCGATTTGTCCTAAAACTTCAATCTCAGTAGTCTCATTTCTAACCGGAAATTCACGTTCAGGATCCCGTTTTTTGTTGGCTTCTGAACCACTTTGTCGAAACTTTGCAACTAACTCTAAAATGTATTTTCTGTTAACATGTCTGTTCGGATGTCGTTCATTAAACAAATTTGCAGTACGTCGTCGTTTTTGAAAAAAAGAGTAATTATTTCAAACTCTTTCTTCTACAGAATACACCATTGTGAAATTAATTTTCGGTAGTACTATCAAGTATCAAACCCACCAATAAACTGAAATAATAAACCGCATTTCTCTCATTCCGATAAGAAATGTTCTGATCAATTTTTTGTTTACAAACCAACAAAACATTGACTATCAGCACATTTCTTATCGGAATGAGTGAAATGCGTTTTTGCATCTTCAACTGTGAATAATTTTTAAACGAGTTGATAAAATTTCCAAAAAAATTTGTGTGCTGAATTCAGAAAAGAAAGAGCTTGCAAATGATGTAACACTCGACCCATGTTCCCTATATAAAATATAAGGGTTGTTACCACCACCCTTAACGGGTTGATGTGACAAAGTTGAGTCAAAACATGTCACCCTCAATATTAAAATTGACGTTTTTTATATTAACGTGATGTTTTTGTTTCTTTGTTAAATACAGTGACTTCCCATATATACTGATTGTATACCTTAAATGGTCAATAAATGCAACACCTACTTCAAAAAGTCACTGCTCATCACTATTTTGATTGTATCTTTTTTCCAAATATATTATGTGCTACTTACCAAATGCAAAAGACTGTTTTGATGTGTCTGATTTAACACCACCTAATAATGGCAGTAATATTGATAAGATGTTTTTTAAGTACGGGATGACACCATAAGCATTTGAATTTGCCAAGGCTCCCAGAGTATGCGGAATCATATGATGAGGTATAAAACCAGGTTCTAAATTTTTCAGAAGGTTATCCATTACCTGAAAAAAAAACAAGTCGAAGAATTAACACACTTTTTTTATTATGCATGGTATTCGGTAACTGGAAAACCAAAAATCAAATATTATATATGTAAAATAAAAAATAAAAAATAACTTTTTCCATATCGAGCTTCGATAATGAAATATTTCAATTAAAAAAAAAAAACACTAACCAAAAAAACTGCTAATAATACTAATACCACAGTAGAAAAAATCTGCACCAGAAGTCTAACTGGTGCCGAGGGAGCTTACACACACATATAGACAAAGGACATCAGCCATAACTCATCAGAAGACGGCCTTTCCACATTCAAGTGAATAAAACCAACTGTCTGAATATGGGACTCGAACCCGCGACCTCCTAATCTTAATCCAATATTCTAGTAGTTACTCGCCTCGTGAACCAGGCTATTCGGCCTGGAATACAAGACAAGTGAATTGAAAACTTGTGCAAAATTTACTTCGTCCTGAATTTATTGAAGAGAACTGAAAATTCATTCTTCCAACCATTCAATAGTATTAACTTGCTTCGCATAAACTAGTAATTTTAAGTGGCCCGCACAGATAGAAGACAAGAAGATTTAGGTCAGGAGACCTAGCAGATTACTGAGCTGGAGAGCTTCATCTGATCCATCTCTCATTGAAATTGTTATGGAACCACTGCACCACATTTTTTTCCAATATGTGGTGGTGCACCACCGTGCTGATACACCATTCTATTTTGTAACTGTGTAATGTGAACTAAATTCGATACAGTCGATCTCCACAGAATAAAACTATGCTGAGAAATTGAGTATGTTCTTGATGAAGAGATGGAGGTGGAATCACATCTTGTAAAATAAGAGGCAAAACTATCAACCGCCTGCTGCTAGTTAGATGAAGTATTAATAGAAAATTTTGATGGTGACTAGAAGAATAGTTCCAGAACGTTTTAGGATTACACCCAACCTCTCTTTCCATCTTGTGAAAGTAGTTCACTGAATGTTTCGCTAAGTTTTTGCCTTAGCTCCCTAAATTTATCCAAAAACTCTACATATCCATATTTCTTGAACATACGCCACAATGAATATTTATATTTGATATTAACCTTGCGAATAATGTGAGAAAATTGCATTTTTAAAAATTATATGATCTCTGCCCAGTTACCAATAGGGGGGCCACTGAACTTTGACCTGAGACTTTATGATATGGGGGATGATGAGCACCAGGAATCACAGGTGAATCAAGAGCCTCCTCTACCGAGTAAGTGTCAAGAATTATATTGTTAATATTCCCGACATGATTGAATTGTTCCAGAAGATTACAACAATTTTGAAGAGCAGCCAGCTAGCAGTGGTGTAATATACTGGCTGCCCCGTGTATATTAAAGGATATTGTATAGTTTTAATTTCAGTAAAAATTTATCCTGTGAATAAAATTTAATCTTATGTAGATAAGAGAAAATCAAAAACTACCATGAGATACTGTTACGTAAACTTCGTACTTATGGCTTTAAGGGGACTTTGCTTGAATGGATGAGGTCCTATTTATTCGATTGTCAGTAGAGTGTTTAACTTGGTCCTATTAGCTCTGGGTACCAACATATTCACCATGGTGTTCCGCAGGGGTCTGTTCTTGGACCACTGCTGTTTTTACTTGACTGTTTTTATATGACCTGTCTATGTTGAAAATTAAGGGTCATATGACTATCTATGCTGATGATATAACCATCTTGTGGAGTAGTGATAGTGTTGGAGCACTGGAGCGCACTGTGTCAGAGGATATGAAGATGATAGAAAACTGGTTCATTTCAAATCTGTTAACTTTGAATGTCTTTAAGACTAATATCATGCATTTCAAACGTAGTCTGCCTACTGTGACTCTAGCAGCTGAGGAACTTGGAAAGGAGAGCTGTGTTAGCTTTCTGGGACTATACATTGATCAATCGTTAAAATTTGAAACACATATAAATCATCAGGTTGACACGCACTAAGAGTTGTTTCAAAAAGCTTGGACAAGAGTACATCTAGAAGTGTTTACTTCTCACTTGTGGAGTCTCATCTAAGGCATGGCATTTTTTACTGGGGCTCTTGTGCAGGTTATCTTTTCAATTCTGTATTTATGCTGCAGAAAAGAGCCCTCAGATATTTGTGTGGGGTTAGTGTCCGTGACTCTTGTAGACCTTTGTAACATAAGAATATTATTGTTTAGTTATATTTGGTATTAATGTCAGGTTGGTTGGCACTAGTTATGTTTCTCAGCCTGTCGATATGCCATATTTATTATTATCGTTGTCAACACGCAATTATCATTCTTGTCATTCTGGTTTATGAACTATGAATAATGATTTTGTTAAAATAAATCACTTATTAACTTAGTAAAACGTTGTTATTAACTGAAACTACAACGTTACATGGTGTCAGGTGTGGTTCATTGTTCATCTCAAATAACCAGCAAAGAAAATGCCAAGTGACGAAGAAGGAGCTGCTAGGGCTAGCGTGGGAGTCCGACCGCCGAAAGCGTTCAATTTTGGGGCTGAAAATCTCTCTATCGCTTGGAAACAATGGCTACAGCAATTTGAGTGGTATGCTACAGCTACGCAATTGGGGAAAAAAGCACCTGAAATTCAAGCTGCAACTTTTATGGCAACATTAGGATCAGACGCCGTCCCAGTGTTTAACAGCTTCAATCTTACGACAGCGGCACAAAAGGATTTAGCTACATTGAAAGATAAGTTCAATTCTCATTTCATACCGAAAACAAATATCGCTTTTGAAAGATACAAATTCAATAAAGCTTGTCAAGAACAAGGTGAATCCTTTGATGAATTCGTGACAAAGGTCAGAAATTTAGCTAAAACGTGTGATTTTCAAGCACTTCATGATAGCTTGATAATGGATAAACTTGTAATTGGAATACGTTCCGATAAAGTGCGAGAAAGGTTGTTTGCGGAAGAAAACTTAACGTTGAATAAATGTTTGTCAATATGTAGAGCTAGTGAGCAAGCTACAAAGCAGCTAGCTGAGTTGAAAAGTGAAGATATTACAGTTAATAAATTCAAAACTGAAGCAAGACACAAAATCGTGCAAAACAAAGTTACGACTGAAGAATTCGATTGTAAAAGATGCGGAAAAAAACACCGACGACAAAATTGTCCAGCATTCAATAAAAGTTGTGACAACTGCTACAAAAAAGGTCATTTTGCATCACAGTGTTGGGCTAAAACAAAATCAAAAGTCAACAAGAAGCAAGAAAAGAAAGTTAACGCTGTAGAGAATGAAGAATCAAGCAGTGATGAAGAACTGTTCATAAATTCATTGAACACAGAACTAGATGAAGATAGATGGACTGAAATTATTGAAATTAAAAGTAAAAAATTCCATATTTATCTAGACTCATGTGCTGATTGTAACGTCTTGCCTTGGAAAATAGTCAAGTATTTTAATGAAGAGTTGAAACCATCGAAAGTGAAAAGACTCATAGCATTTGGCGACAATAAACTTCAAGTTGTGGGAGAAGTCGATCTGGAAGCAACTATTAAAAATCAAACTGCAATTGTTAACTTCAAAATTGTTGATAAGAAAGTTCCTGCGATTCTAGGAAGAGAATCTTCTACTAAACTGGGCCTTATTCAAAGAGTACAAACAATTTCCATACAGTCAAATGAGAATCTGTTTAAAGGACTGGGTTGCCTCAAAAATTTTGAATATGATATTGATTTGGTAGAAAATCCTAATTTCCACATCAGGGCCCCTCGAAAAATACCACATTCACTTCATAAGGATGTTAAACGTGAACTGGATGCAATGGTTAAAATGGATGTGATCGAACCAGTCAGTGAGCCAACACCAGTGGTCAGCCCAATGGTTATTGTCAAGAAAAATAATAAAATCAGACTTTGCCTTGATCCGACTGATGTCAATAAAAATATTTTAAGAAGAAGGTTTCCCTTAACAACAGTGGAAGAAATTGCAGCTAAATTAAAGGACTCAAAGTATTTTACATTGTTAGATTGTAAGAGAGGATTCTGGCAAATCAAAGTTACAAAGCGCACCCAACAGTATTTGACATTCGCAACGCCATGGGGAAGATATTCATGTAAAAGATTACCATTTGGCCTCGCTTCAGCACCAGAACTATTTCAGAAAATCATGTCTGATTTATTAAAGGACATTTCAAACGTAGAATGCTCTATGGATGATATTTTAATTCATGCCAAATCCAAAGAAGAGTTAAGAAAAATAACTGAAAAAGTATTACAAGTTATTCAAGATTCTGGATTAAAGCTCAACAAAGAGAAATGCAAATTTGAAGTGAAGAAAATCAATTTTCTGGGTCACGTGATAACAGAAACAGGACTTGAAAGTGATCCTGAGAAGATTTCAGCGATTAAAACAATGAAGACTCCTGAAAATAAGAAACAACTTCAAAGACTGTTAGGTATGGTAACCTATCTAATCAAGTTTATTCCAAATCTGTCAGAAATTACGCAACCACTACGTGAATTATTAAAAAAAGATGTCGTATGGCACTGGGAACAGGAACAAGAAGTAGCAGTCAAGAAAATTAAAGAACTTCTAACTTCGCCGCCAGTCCTAAAGTTCTATGATGTAAATAAAGACGTAACGCTGTCAGTAGACGCAAGTTCATATAGTTTGGGAGCTGTCTTAATGCAAGAAAATCAACCAGTTGCTTATGCATCGAAAGCACTAACGCCAGCCCAACAGAATTACCCACAAATTGAAAAAGAAGCAGTGGCTATCAAATTTGGGTGTAAAAAATTCCACGAATACATCTATGGCAAAAAGCTATTAGTAGAAACAGACCATAAGCCTTTGGAAACAATTTTCAAGAAACCAATTCAAAGTGCTCCTCCTAGACTTCAAAAAATATTACTCGAACTAACATCTTATAGGCCAGAAGTAAAATATGTCAAAGGAAGTGACATTCCTATTGCAGATGCTTTAAGCCGTGACTGTAATAATCAAGAAATCGTGACCAAAGAAGAAAAAGATGAAGAGGAAGTAGTAATTGCCTTAGCCATGTCTGAGACTGCGCAATCTGAAATCACAACAGCTACAGAAGCTGATGAAGAGTTGAAAATTCTCAAGAGATTTATTCTAAATGGTTGGCCAGATAGCATCAAGGAGTTACCACAAACTATTCGCCACTATTTCAATTTTCGAGAAGAACTCTCAATTTACAACAATCTAATTTTTAAGAATGACCGAATCATAATTCCTCAGTCAAAAATTCACCACATGTTGAAACAAATACATGCTGGTCATTTTGGAATTCAAAGCAGCTTAAGAAGAGCCAGACAACTACTGTATTGGAGAGGGATGCATGAAGATATTTCTAACTTTGTAAATAAGTGCAGTATTTGTCAGCAGACTCAAAGTTCAAATCCAAAACAACCAATTTTGACGAAACCCATTCCAGACTTGCCATGGCAAATAGTCGCAAGTGATTTGTTTACATACTCTAATCGTGACTATATAGTGATAACTGATAGTTACTCCGGTTATTTAGACTTCAAACGACTTAAAAATTTAACGTCCCAAGAAATCATCAAACACTTAAAAGACTGGTTTTCAGTGCATGGAATTCCGGAAGTTTTCGAATCAGACAATGGTCCACAGTATTGTTCTCAAGAATTTAAGAAGTTTACAAAAATTTGGGGTTTCAACCACATTACTTCAAGCCCTCGATTTCCACGTGCAAATGGCTTAGCAGAGAAAAGCGTTGCCATTGCGAAATCAATCTTAAGAAAATGTGAGCTTGACAACTCTGACGTGCAACTTGCCTTATTAAATCACAGAAATATCCCACGAACTGAAGAATTGGGTTCACCAGCTCAAAGACTGATGAGTAGAATTACAAGAACACAAATTCCAATATCAAACGAACAATTGGCTCCTAAAGTTGTTCGTAATGTATCTGTAAATTTATCACTTGCTCGAAACAAACAGAAAAAGTATGCCGATAAATGTTCAAAACCAACAAAACCGTTAAACAAAGGAGATCGGATCAGAATGCAAATTGGTAAGCGAAATTGGAAAGAAGGAGTGGTTGATGAAACCCTAAATGAAAGATCTTACAATGTCACGCTTAAAGATGGTTCGACTTATTGCAGAAATTTAGCTCATCTCCATAAAACAGAAGCAAGCATCCCGAATCCCACCGAGATTGTTTCTACTCAAAACACCAAAGATAAAACAGAAGCAGTAGTTCAAGATAACTTGCAACAAAGTCCTAAATCAACACGTGTACCAGTGTCAGTGCCTGTTAATAATTCAAGTGATGATCGTATTGTTACTAGAGCTGGTCGTGTTGTTAGACCTGTTCAGAGGCTGGATCTGTAAAGGCATCTATGGTCAATTGTTAACATGTTTCTTATTAAGTGTGGATTGTAATATTTAATTGGGTATTTCTCTTGTTCTCCGTAAAAAGGGAAGATGTAACATAAGAATATTATTGTTTAGTTATATTTGGTATTAATGTCAGGTTGGTTGGCACTAGTTATGTTTCTCAGCCTGTCGATATGCCATATTTATTATTATCGTTGTCAACACGCAATTATCATTCTTGTCATTCTGGTTTATGAACTATGAATAATGATTTTGTTAAAATAAATCACTTATTAACTTAGTAAAACGTTGTTATTAACTGAAACTACAACGTTACAACCTTTATTTGTTTCTGAGCAGATATTGACCCTACTGTCTCTGTTTGTTTTGGAGACTGCATGCCTCATGCATGAAAAATATAAAGATGAAATCAGGTCAGTGTCTTCTCATGATACAAGACAAAAGAACTGCATTCCTCTTCCTATACCGTCCACATCATTGTTAAAGAGGTCATTAATATATAATAGTAAGATATTTAACCAGATACCACTAAACTTGAGGAGGATTGGTGACATTGAAATTTTTAGGAAATAGCTTAAGGAATTTTTAATTGCAAAATGTTATTATTCAATAGATGAATTTTGTAATGATGCACCACCATGACAGATTCGATTAATGTTGTTTGGGAGTTTTCATTTGGACTGCTTTCTATATATTGTGTGTTTATATTATATTGTTGGTTAGCTCTGTATTTATGTTTATATTGTTTTTTATATTGTTATTTATATATAGTTATACTAGTTACTTATGCATTTATACTACTATTTGTTGTGAACTTATATTTTTGTGTTTTTATATTTTGACAACTTTTACTTTTATATGTTAACTTTGCTTGTCAATAAGATTTTTATCTTTATACAATAAAGCACCTATCTATCTATCTACTCATTAAAATAAACACAACTGAGGTCCTAATTTCATCAAACGCTGAAGAATGCACCATATAAAGGGCCTTCATTAATTCCCGAACCCCACGTGACCGCTTAAGTTAGGAAACCCGGCATACACGGTTGTACAACCTGAATTAATGAAATCTCTAAAATGCCAGTGTTGTCTCATATTTCCTTTGGGGTTTTATAAAAAATATAAAAATCATAATAAGGTGAAACAGTAAATGTCTTAAATGTATTTATTATTTAGTATTTTTAACAGCAAGTCTGTTCATGTATGGTTTACTGTTATTGATTGTTAAAAAAATAAATTAAAAACAATAAAATATTACTTTTATTTTGTATACATATCAAAATTTTGTAATGTACGTAAACAAATTGAGCTCCGATTATTTAAATTTCTAATTTACGGTTTAGGGAATATGTATTGTGTAACATTGAACAAATATGTACCTATTTGGGTAGATTACCGACGAACAGATTTGGTAGGGCTTCGTTTCATGCGATGTTGAATATCGTCAACAACATAACCTTAACATACCTACACTTTTAACTTACGTAAAACCGGAATGAAAATGCTGAGTTTTGA
Organism: Tillus elongatus; assembly: GCA_964006375.1. Classification (NCBI taxonomy): domain Eukaryota; kingdom Metazoa; phylum Arthropoda; class Insecta; order Coleoptera; family Cleridae; genus Tillus; species Tillus elongatus. The sequence continues at coordinate 37,760,410 of OZ023265.1, forward strand.
TAAAAACTGTTTATTTTTATTGTCCAACAGATAGAAAATTATTTGAAGAAGGTAAACACTGGTCGAACTGGGAAAATGCACAATATACATACAAAATAACCGTCAAAAGGTAATTGAGCGCCAATGGACTGAACTGTCAATTGATTTAGTAACTTTAGGGTCCCTAGTCTAGTGGTTTTTTTGGTTACTTTTTGGACTGCCAACTCATAAAATCATATTCCACCAGAATCCGATCACGTGGGGTTCAGGAATTAATGAAAGCCCTGTACAAGTTTAATTTAGGTTATTAGAAATATCGCAAAGAATGCTGCACAATCATATAATTTGCACCAAAAAACGCATAATTCAAACCGTATAAATTTATCATCAAGGCAGGCACTCTTCTGACGAATATGTTTCATTATCTGGGTTTTAATATCCATATACATAAATTATGTCAGGATACTCTTCATGAATAAATTGCATTTTATGACACAAATTATAAGAAAAACTAAAAAAAAGTCATAGTGTAAATAATTAATTCACTCTTAATATCAAACTGTCAGAATACATTGAATAAACTTTTATTAACATGGTTGTTGTTTTTTTTTTTTTAATGTAAATATCTCTTAAACAAAGCACAAGCTGAAAAGAAGTTATGTTTGTTTTATGTTCAGAATTTCACATTACATATGAAATTTCAACAGTAAGTGAGTGGTAAGACACGAAGCAACGTGCCGCCACCAAGTTGCAGAACTAAGTAGTATGTTGTCACGCCAGCTCCACGGTTCTAATTGTGGCGAGAATACATTTAGCATGACATACTTTGTCCCTATATTAGGGTAGAAATGGGCCAGGGCTGACAATTTACTAAATTGTTAGTTGGTTGTATACAGTCTCTATTTTATAACACTTTGTGTTATTTGGAGCTGGTGTGACAACATACTACTTGGTTCAGCAACTAAGTGGCGGCAAGTTGCTTCGTGTTTTACCACTCACTTAGTGTTGGAAGGCTGGCTACCATAGCCGTATTACTTTATAGGTGCATTTTCGCTACAATTAGTTTGCCGTACTGAAGAGCTCTAATTAGAGCGAAACCGGTCTACGGTTCTAATTGTGGGGAGAATACATCAAGCCTTACATATGAAATTTCGTTTTGGTCCTCCAATTACTTAATGTCACCTGTCAAATGACATTTAATACTATTATTTCAAGTTATTTTTATGGTGTTGATGTGGTTTTTTTTTAATTTAAAAAAATATGTCCTTAGTGAAGCTTGATCTGGGAAAAAGTTGTTTCTTGTTTTATACTGAGAATTAGATTTTACATATGACACTGCCTTTTCGTCTTCCAACGACCGGTCACCCTGTATTTATTATTATAAGCTAGAAGGTATACTACACAATTATAATTTTAATTTAATTTAACACTACACAGGGTTTTTTACGTTAGCTGTGCATTAGAACTTTGTGGGGTTCCCGAATATCCTCAATTTTGAATTTGTGAATGTGTTTTCTTTAAAAAAGGAGGCTGTTCCCTAGAAACGCTAGTAACAAGTAACTCACTACAAACCGGTATAGGGAAACTTATATGAAGCCGGTGTAGAATTAAATTCAAGACCCGAATTGTCAATAATATACAGGTGTGCTATTAAAAAAAGACTTTTGCAACGTTGAATAGGTCCAAGTTTGTCTCTAAATTTAGAACACTCTGTATGATGAAAGTGTAGTTTGGGAACACACTATGGAAGCTCCATCTCAATGCTTATGGTGTTCCAAGTTTGAGTCCTTTATCTTTAAAACATGTTAAGTACATGGTATTGTAAAGAAAAAGAAGTTCCCCAAAATGTACAAAAATCACAATATCAGTGAAACGATTAAGATAGGTATAGGAAAACCTAATATAAACCTTTATAAAATTTTATGGTAAATCAGAATATGCATTAACATATAGGACATTACATTTAAATTAGAAAAGTTAATGGTGACTACCGGAAGCGATGTGACCTTGAAAATATTTTAAGATAAAGGGCGGTTGCGAATTACCTCAGACACCATAAATTCAATATTGAGGATATTCTGGAACTTCACAAAGTTCTGATGCACGGCTATTGTGAAAAACCCTCTATATAATGTAAATGTTTAAAGTGTCAATCTTTGTTAAAAAAAAATGACATACCACCAAACGGTATGAAAGTATCTGGAAAAAAATATATTTTAAAGTAGTAGCCCATGACTTGTTAACATGATACGACTACTAAAAACGGAAATATTTTAATGACTACTTGATTCAAAGTATTATATTTAGTTTGAAAATGACTAAATGTAGGAAATATAAACAATAGAAGAGTCTTGAGAAAAGTAGAGATACATTTATAGCTTTTGTAGACCTGAAAAACACATTTGATAATGTGGATTGGAAAATGTTGAGTTGAATTGAATTAGGAAGATTAGTGCATTATTCTTAATCTATACAAAAATCAACATACCATAATAGATATTAACAGATATTAAATTGAAGCTAAAATAAGGAAAGGTGTATGGTCAAGGATGTTCATTATCACCATATTTGTTCAAGGTATTGATAGAAGATAAAATAAATAGGCTCAAAGAAAAGACAGCAGAAATAAAAATAAATGGACAATTCAATTTCATAAAGCACACAGATTACCAGATGACACAGCACTGATAGAATAAATGGAAGGAGAATTACAAAGGACACCGAGTGTGTTGGATAGTGTGTTAAAAAAGAAGCAAACTGAAAATTGAAATGACAAAAATAAAAGTAATGAAGTTAAGGATAGGATGAAAAAACAGATATAAAGCTAAAACTTGGGGTTACTTAAATGTAGCATTGATCAAATGCTAAAAGCTCTAAGCTTTCCAACAAATTCATTAAACTGACTTGATATTGTTAAATACAGTACTTGCAACAAAAATTCACTAGACTAATTACCTAATACCTGTATATGATGTTTTCTGCCAAGTGCAACGAGTATGTTAGATGCAGGTACTTGAATTACAGGATCATAAGCAGGATTTTTAACCATCACATCAAAGCTAAATGTTATCAAATTCAATATTGTATCTCCATCAATTTTAACAATCTGGTCAATACAAATAGATTCCATTATAATTAATACAGATCCAATATGTTCATCACTGGGTTTCGGGGTTCTTTGACAAAACTGACAACAAGAGTTTAATACTTGATTTGCATGCTTTTCAGCTAACTTCTTGATAGAAGCGTTAACAGTTTCTGTTACTAATATACTTTTGTCTCCAAGAGCTTCCAGCAGCATACCAATGGCCACTAAAATAGAATTAAAAATTATGAAAACTTTAAACTGATTTAAAGAATGTAAGGGAGAACATAACAAGCAGTAATATTGTAAAGCCAGAGAAAAAAATGTTTGTATTTAATATTTATAATACTTTAAATGTATTTACCTTGTAACTGTGATTCGGAATTTGCCTTGCCATCACCCTGCATTGTGAACTCTTTAATATTTAATAATCTTACTGGAAACTAAAATGTGTTATCATTATTCTCCTCGTCCTGATACGATAATTGTTGATAATTCATTTTTTATTATACATAACCTAAATTATTTTGCTGGAAAAATAAAAACCAATAAAAAAGAAGAATTTTCTTTATTTCATAGAGCACGGAGCTTTTTGTCATAAAGACGTCGTGAACAATGAACTACCATTGGACCTACTACCATATTCCGACTTTACATTGTTTTCGATGCTACGATGATGTAACCATAAAGGAGATATAATAAAGCTAGGTTCATAGTTAATACCTTAAGCCTAGTTCATACACTCGCGAATTGAGAATTGCGGAACTATTTGCCATTTGTCCATTTTAAATAATATTACGATATTATTTAAAATAAACCAATAAGGAAACGTTTGGCTGCGATTTCGCAATTCGCGAGTGTATGAACCTAGCTTATGTACACCAGATTCCAACGTTGTCTCAACGTTAGCTAACGGTTTCTGTTACGTCGACTGAACGCATGCGTTGACAGCTAATGTTTTGCCTAACGTACGCTATTTTTTCCAACGCAGAACGCAGATCACAAGTGTTTATTCAGTTTAACGCATTGTCACAAGATAAGAAACAATTATTATGCAGTCGTATTGTCTTAAAGCGGAAATTGCACACTTTTTAAAAGTGATTCATGATGAATACAACAGATTTTTATACAATATAGTCGAAATTTAAGAAGCTCATGAGACTTTCCAAGCTAAGTAATACTGTTGTGTGTTTATTTATTAATACAATTTTCAGAAATATATCATGCATGGTATATGCTACTTGTAATTGACGCATATGACGCCGCGTTGTAGTTCTCATGATACAAATAACGAGAGATATGATATTCCGACTACCTATTTTTAGACCCGTCACGCGCATGGTGTCAAGTGGTGAGTCCAATGCAACAATAATATGCTGTCGTTCAGTGGGGTTTGACGTTTCATCACAACCTCTTAACAAATTACGTATTTTACTAATATTTAAGTGCATACAGTTGGAAGTAATAAAAATGCAAAAGATTAAATTTAGTGCTGCGATCTATATTATCTGAAAAAGGCAATATAGGCGTAACTTCAACCGCATTAAGCTAACGTCAATGACGTATAGAAACTTTTTGATTGCGAATGACTTTGTTTTAAGTGTGTAGTTGGACTTTTATAACGTTACTCACCGCGTGACGTCATAGCAGGGGGCGGGGCATATGCGCAATATCATATCTCTTCTAAGTCATTATATCATGGTAGATGGTAGTTCTAGGGTTAAGATAAAAGAACAGAAAATAACTTAGTTTCTTCAACCACAAAGACAAATGAAAAAAACTTAATGTTCAGTATAGCTTGATAAAAACAATCAAATCCCGGATGAAGTTAGGAACAGGCCTCTTGAATAACTAAATAAAAAATTAATGTGCTTTTGACAAATAGGACATACTACAGAGTGAAGGAGTTCTTCAATGATAAACTTTACACCGCTGATTTTAAGGTTTTCATTTAAAGCTGTTAGTATTGTTACGTTCTTCGGGGTTCTGGATTTGTTTAAACACAGCTTTTCAAACTACTAATTTATTATAACGAACTACTTTCCAAAACCACAATTAACTAAAGTATTTATCTCTATTACTAAATGTCTATAGCAGTGGCGGCTCGTGCTTGGGTAGGCGACAGTGCCGCGAATTCTGAATTGCAAAGCATATTCCGCTTAAATAATTTATAAAAATAAAAAAAATGTCTGCGTGTTTCTATTTAAATTGGTATTACTTCAAAATAGTTAATTTACGCGACGTAGGCCTCCTCCTCCCCTCACAGCCTAACCATATCTCCACCTCGTTTGAAAATGGCAGTTACTTTTTATAAATTAAATTTATACGTCTGTCTTTTATTAATGAGAATTTATTTATTATATTATTCGCAAATTCATCTGAATCTTTATCTTGGAGAAAACATCACAACTCTTTTTCTATCGAAATAAGTGCAAGAGTTGATAAGCGGCCGTTCTTCATCGAATTTCTACTGTAAGTTTTAATACGCTTTAAACAAGAAAAATGTCTCTCAACTGAGGTACTTGTTGCTGGAATCGTCGCGATTAAAACAAATAGTTTATAAGCCTCGGTAAATATTTTTCGGAAATCGTTAACCACAAAATTATTTTAAATTGCTACCACATTTAGTTTTTCAAATTGTTCTTCGTAATTTATAACCTCTAGCTCGTTTATCAGTTTCTGTTTATCGAACGTATTTTTATAAAAGCTGGTTAAAGTAGTTATTAGATAACTTGGAGAATCCTTACGGTATTCTTTAAATTTTGATGAATCAGCTAGAGAAAGAAATAATTGTTGACATATTTGCAAATCTGACTTCTATTTAAGTTGTAATATTATCTATTACTTCATAAAACAAAATACGCAGATGTTTTTTCATCGTCTAAAGCAGTTTCAGATAATTTGCGTCTCTTGTGTGGTGGGTCAAGATTAGTGGCAATTTTTAGTCCCGCTTTTTCAAATAATTTATCAAAGGTTGACTCATTTCTCAAGGATTTAATACGATCCCTGGCCAAAAAGATTTGATTTTTGCAATAATTTATGTCTAATGACTTTTTAAAAGTATATCAAATAAGAAATCTGTATATAAACCGTGGTTAAAAATGCAAACTAAATCGTTCGTAAATCTAAGAAAACCTTTCGCCCCATTTATGGACTTCGCCGCTTATGATCGGTCGTCAATAATTATTTGAAAAACAATTTTTAGACCCTCCCATTCAGAGTCCAAAACATGAATAATCTTAGAGCGTAAACTCCCATCTAGTTTCAGAAGACGGAATTCTTTTTCCTACTATCGAATCTAGTATAAACGTTCGTTTTGCAGACTGATGAAAAAAGCCTGGGATTGAAGTTGCACTTGCAAAGAAAATACGACAATTTTTTATATTCTTTGATCCGTTTTGCAATACTAAATTTAATCTATGCGTGCTACAATGGGTGAATAAAGCTGAAGGAGCATCATCTTTAATTATTTTTTTTGCAAGCCGTTCAAAGAAGCTGACATGACACTGTGCTGTCATAGCATTGCCCAACTAATTTATTTTTAAAATCGAAAGGATTTAAAACGGATTTTATTAAAACATACATTGCATCAGCTGTTCTGTCTTCACTTACATCATAAAAGCCTAGAAATCTCTCTTTTATCTCGCCAAATTTATTTACATATCTAACTGAAATCGCACACTGAGATTTTTCTAAAATATCTGTGATATCATCTGCCTGCACTGCAAAAAATAAAGATTCTCTAATTTCCTGATGTATAGTTTCCATAAGATGTTCCGAAATACAAACAATTAAGTCGTTTTGCATGGTTTTGGACAAGCCAGAAAATGTATTTCCAATTTTTCTTAAATGTTCTTGCATTTCTATATCCCTTTTTATCAATAAAATGTTTCGCGAAAATTCCCCGCATTAAAGGAGTCAGTTTTTTCGTTATGTCCCCTAAATGATAATTCCTGTTTTGCTAAAAAGCATGTAATGTGGGAACTAGTATACCAGTGCGTGTTGAATGATCGCGAAAAAGATTGGCCGTGTTTATGATCGGGTTGCACAACGTTAATAGCTGGTATAGGTAGACCTTGAATCATAATATCTCTACGGTCATCATCTTTACATGTAGAAAATGGATTTACTATTAACGAATAAATGATGTCATGAATTGGAAGATCCATTATTTATAAAATTCTAAAAGTTACTTATTTTACACGTCAAGAAAACAAATGGAAAAAGAATTATAATACTTATCCGTTTGTAGATTTGTAGTTTCACGTAGACACCATATAGATAGGCCTATGGGCATCAAGTGGGTAACCGAATTCCAAATTCACTGAACAGAATAGGTAGATCGTAGAGCTACTTGCTGACACCTGTTGTGTTATTATACAGGTTTGTCACCTTCGATTTCACAGTTTAACATAAAACACATGCGTAGTCGTAGCTCTAACAAAACATCGCCAAAGTCTGATTCTGTCTCTGAATACAATGCTCGTTTGAACGATTTAGTACGAAGCCAGGAGCCACACAACTCTATTTCACAAGTTTTGGGAAAATGACCTCTAAAGACCCGACTTTAGAGGTTATTTTCTCCAAATCCACTCTAGCGGAATAGTAATGAGGCACCAGTGCTTGCCACCTAACAGCTATGCATATGTCTCGACTTTCTTCACGTCGTACAGCAGTACTACTGCTGCAGTAGTTGTAAAAAGAGAGAGAAAGAGAGCGAGATCTAATGTTTTCAAGATTCACATGAAATTTAGGCTACGATACTGGGCGCCTACCCCAGTCTCTTGTTAGACAGTGTTTTCTTATTAACGGGTGGCCTGGATCGTATCGGCACAAATTTCCATAGAGCTGCTAATAAAAGAAACCTTTATCACATTGGAACGAGAAAACTAGATAGGCATCATAGTATTATTATTTATTATATTATATATATTTTTTAATTTAAGTTTTCTAAGTTTCTAAGTCAAGGTAGGCGGCACCTACTTTGCTTACCCCGACCAGCCGCCACTGGTCTAGAGTTTATTCTCGCCTTTATTACTTTACACTACACTGATTCGCTTAATACTCTATGATCAGTTATTCTGCACAAACTCAATACGGAACTAAGTCACAAAGTTCTAAAAGGATTTGTTTTTACCTTTTGGGCAAGTTGTCATACAACCGATATACAAGGGGTATCTGAAAATGCAATATTTTTAATATCGCCCTGCAGCTTGGAAACTAAGAGGGCTATGCATTTTTTGTTTGAAACATGTTTCGTTTCCCACCAATTGCAAGCAAAATGGGGCACTACATGTTCAACACCCAGTGGGTATATGGAGCTGATTATGTTATTATTATTAAATAAACAAATAAAAAGATAAATAATGCACAAGCTATAGATTAACATATTTTATTAAATTCAATAAAAAGCAGGAAACAAATAAAGTAAGCAAATAATCTTAAATACAATAGTATCTCGTTCTTTCAGGGAAGACCAGACTGAATGTAATTTGAACAATATAAAATACGACCCATTGTTCGGCTGGAGGATATTAAATTAGGGATGATCAATACTCAATAGATCGAGGTTTTACTGTACGTGTCTTATAATATAATCAAAAAATGCTCATAATGAAGTTTATAGTGTAAAAAGAAAAAATTAAGCAAACTAAATATAGTTTAAAAAAATACACAAAGTATGAATGTAATCTTAAACAAAGAACATTGGCAAGTCATTCCTGATCTGGTCTTTAATCTGAAATTTCTTCTGTTCGTTCTCAAGGTCGTCCATATTTAGATTAGCATATTCAATGTAAACCTTGGCCCTCGCAGCTGCTAGATGTGCATAATATGTAGGTGCAGGGTAACTCACTGACCTATTACAACGAGTGAAAAGATGACAAAGGTTGTATGTCAATTCCTCGATAGTGTCATGATCTAATTTATTGTCATCATAAAGTGTACAATATTTGGTTGGTTTAGCTACACCTTGAATACTCGCATGAGACACCAAATAGAAATCCTGCATGACAGGATTTGTAATATCTTTATCAACAAGTGTACCAGCTGGCACATTACAGTTTCTGTCCTCCGAATCCCTGGGATCTACAGGGAAAAGTCTAGTGTGATGTCTCTTCTGCACCACTAAAAATGTGATTTTAGGTTGGTACTCTTCCTGAAGAGACGTACATGCACTTCGGATGGCATTAATTTCTTCCCTTTGAACTTCTGCAAACTGTCCTTCAGAGACACCATCTCTGAAGAAAACAATCCTGCGTGGTTTCGAACCCCTATTCTTCTTATAAAAATACAACAACTTTTCTCTAGTTATGTCTTTCAAATCACCGATTATCTCTAGTTTGGGCGACTGAAGCCTCCAAGAAAGGTGATAGCAGAAGGCTTTACGATCATAAGATGAAGTTACAGCAGCAACACTAGGTATGTTCTGTGAGTCTGGACTCGGGTGGGTGACATCTGCACCCATTATCATTATCGGTTCGTTCATGATATCCAAGGTCTTGGTTAGATGATGGTTGATACCATTTAGTTTACTGTTGACTTTAAGCAATATGTTTGCTACTGTCTGACTATAATTTCTAGATGTGTTGGTTAGCGTTTTTACTTTTATGCACTGTGTAAGAAGACCTGTATACAGTTCAGCAGTTGATTTAACCATGGAATATTCTGGTGAACTGTTGCTATTGGGAACAACCACAAATACAATTATGTATTTCTCTTTCTCAAATTTTTGAAAAATTTCCCTTATATTATTTCGCTGAAGAGATTGAAAGGGTCTGGTTGGATCATCGGCAACATTCATACCATTGTCTTTTGTTAATATTTTTACCTGCAAAGAGATAAATAAAATATTTCAACAATCGTAAGAAATAGCTTACTTTTCACACTATATATAGGATCTTCAGCGAGTTCATTAGAAGTTTATTACCTTCTAGTCCGAATGCGAAGGAGAACATTTTGGTTTGTTCATAAGCAGTTATGTGAAATCCAGTAAAATTACTTTCAAGCATATGGCCCGTCCGGTTAAACCATGCACTTCGTTAATTAAATAGAATACCATATATGTTATTGAATTTTTAGACTGCATCGAATTCTAGATCAAATCTTATTAAAGCACCATACGGCAAAAATGTGACGTTTTCGGGTTAATTTGATTTTTTTTTGGAAAATGTTCAAAATGTGACTACAGTGTTTGGTAAGACATAGCTGCGCTATTAGGTTAGGTTAGGTTTGAATGTGAATGGGCCATACCGGTCCCTCCACTGCGACCATAAGGTCTATTGTGGCTCACGCCAGCCTCCTGCAGAGGTCGATAATCTTTGTGGGCGAAAGTTGATCCAGATCTTCCGGAGCAAGCTTTGTCTTGCCAAAGAAAAGGTATCTAGCCCTGTCCGCGCAGGACAGGAACACAGTACGTGCTCTGCTGTCTCGTCACTCTCCATACACAGCCGGCACTCAGTTTCGTGACCGACTCCCAATTCGGTGCATGTGTTGACGCAAGCGGCAGAGTGCTGTATACAGGCCGACTAGAGTACTCAGTTGTCTGTTTTCTAGAAGTGTTTTAACCCTTGACTCAAGACAGGCCATTTATGAAGGCCTTAGAGTGAGCTAATCCTGGCAGATTTTGCCATTGCTGGATTGTCATTCTTTCTATCCTGGTCTTTAAGGTGTGTTTTGCTGTGCATGCTGTTATCCACAGCACCGGTTCTGGTTCGATAAAGTCCCTCTGGGCACCACTTCTGGCAAGTGTGTCGGCTGCAACATTGCCATCATGGTCCGAGTGACCCGGTATCCAGACCAGCGACACCTCATTACAGCTGCCCAGTTCGTTGAGGGCAGATTTACAACTCCATACCGTTTTTGAATTGCAACAGTAGGACCCAAAAGCCTTTATGGCAGCTTGACTATCTGTATATATCTTTATCGATTTGTGTGTGCACTGGTTTTCTATACTTCCCCTTGCACACATCTCGATGGCATACAGTTCTGCCTAGTGTATGGTGGCGTACTTGCTGAGGATAGTTGATAGTCTAGCATCGGTGTTGCCCCCATATGCGCCGGATCCTACTCCCATATTGGTTTTGGAGCCGTCAGAGTACCAGCAGAGATTGGCTCTCAATAGGGTCGTTTGATTTCGTTCCCAGTCCTCCATTTCCGGGAGGACGGTCTTGAAAGACAGATCTCTACTGATCTTTGTAGGCATCAAGTCTGAGCCCATTCCCAGAATCCCATGATCCTCAATGTCATCAAGGAGTCCGGACCCTCCCAGACTGAATTCCTTCAGCATGCTATCGGCCGTTTGTTTTAATCTGTACGTTGTCCACCTGGCTACCCTCTCCAGCCATATGTGAAGAGGTGGAATATTAAGGAGGACCTCCAGAGCGGCTGATGGTGCAGTGCTTATCGCTCCTGTTATCATCAGACAAGCTTGTCTCTGTAGATGAGCCAGTTTGGCCCTCGCGATACCACGAAGTGCCTTGGGTCACCAAACTATGACGCCATATGTTATCATTGGTCTGATAACCACTACATAGAGCCAGTACATCTGTTGGGGGTTTGTTCGCCAGTTACTTCCACAGATTCTATAGCATGTCCACAGGGACAGTTTAGCCCTGCAGATTACATTCTCTAACTGTATGTCCCAGTTGAGCTACTTATCTAGGGTAACCCCCAGATATTTTGCTTGTTCCATAAATGGAATCGTTTCCCCCATAAGAATAGGTGGTTTTACTCTGTCCAGCCTGCTTCTTCTGGTAAATGGAACAATAATCGTTTTGCGGGGGGTTCACAGACATCTATTCCCTCCGGCACCAATCATTCACTACATTTAGTGCCTCTTGAAGAGTACTTGCTAGTTCCTCCTCAGATTTGCCTCTAACCATTATGACTAGATAATCAGCATACGCCTGGACCTCAACCTCCCACAGCCCCAGGATAGCCAGCAAATCGTCCACAAAGATGGACCACAGCAGGGGGGATAGAACCCCCTGAGGGGACCTCCTCGCAGCACTGAAGCTGACCACCTCCCCCTGCAGCGAGGCAATAACGGTCCGATTGTGGAGCATGCTTCCGATCCAGCCACAAATGGTAGGTTCCACCCCTCTAGCGATAGTGGCTTCGTAGAGGGAGATGGGTAATGCATTATTAAATGCTCCTTCAATGTCGAGAAATGCAGCCACCGCCACCTCCCTGTTATCCAGGGAGTGTGTGATTTTCTCGACGTGGTTAGTGAGTGCTAACTCAGTAGATGTGCCAGTTTGGTAGGCATACTGGTGGGTATTGAGGGGGTTGCTGACTATGATGTTCCCCCCTAATGTGTCCGTTCAGTATTTTTTCCAATCCCTTCAGGAGGAATGATGTAACACTGAGTGGTCTCAGTAATGTAGGTAGGAGGTCATTACGTCCCAATTTGGGAATGTAAACCCCCTAATCACTGTCCAGCTGGATGGAATATAGTTCCAAGTCAGATTGGCTCTATACAGCCTAGTAGGACTGGAACCACCCCATCCTCCCCTGGCGCCTTGAATGGCTGGAAATGTTTCACAGCACATTTCACTGCCGAGGCTGTAACTATTCTCCGAGCAACCTGCCAGTCCTCCCTTTGAGGGCGTTTAAATCTTGCCACAGTAGAGACTGAAAAAACTTGGTCCTAAGTAAGCACAGTTAATGTTTTCAGTACTTACACAATAGCGTTCCATACTAAGTGCCCAGCTGGGGGCAACTTATTTCATTCATAACTTGATAGTTTCAAATAGATCACCTTATATTTTTCTGCTTGGTCTCATTGCACATTAAAATCCCTTGGAAATTTGTTCTTTTCCTATACCTATCTCTTGCCATTTCTGAGAAAATATTGATTTTTACTTTACATTATGCTGCAGAAATTCAGACATCTGGTCAGGTCAGGTCAGGTCAGGTCAGGTCATACTTAGTCGCTTATAACCATCAAAAATCGAATAAAACTAAACTGACACTTTCTGGTATGTTTCATTAAAATATCTTGAAGAAGAATGGGAAACACCCTGAAAATTCCCCATAAACTTCCATGATTTATTTAAATTTGCTATTTATTACTTACTTAATTTAATTTATTCATTTAAACAGAAAAAGCATCTCCATATTACATTTTAAAAAAACAGCTTACTCTCAACGGTTATAAAAAAGAAAACAAGGTTGAGAAAAACCCGAGATTAAAAAAAAAGCCCAGCCCAGTGGGTTTTTTTTTTTGGGTAATTTTGGGTTTTTTCAGGTTTTTTAAATAAAGTATTTTGGGAGGCTTAAATAAGCTCTCATTATTAGTATTGTGAAACTTGTGCATAAAACTTCTTTAAATTTGAGACAGATGATTCCTTTTGCTTTACCAATTTAATTGACCTGTAATTCGCAAATCATAACCCAAAATTGAACATATTTTTGTTTTATTTTCAATGCTGATTAATTATAAATACTGATATGTATTTTACAAATACAAGCCGGCATTAATGAAAATACTAAATAAAAGAGGGATATAAAATTTGGGGTTATAATAACTGAATCAAAATGCGTTTGGATGCATGGAGAAAAGAAAGCGGCTAATGTATTCTTTATTTATTGGCATTTTACTTGAAGTTGTGGCTAATATAAAACATATGGAAGGCGTATATTTATTTATTGCAATATGATTTTTAGCAGAAACCATCATTCTGGTAGATATCAACATCGATTCTAAGGCAGACAGCGAAGTAACTAGATAAACAGGAATTAAACGATGTAAAAGGACAGAGCAATCTACATTAAATGAATATGTAGTTAAGACGACTCCTGAACAAAAGCAGCATATTGACCAATATATCGCAAAATTATTTTATGCCAACAATGTTTCATTTAATGCTGCTAGAAGTAAAGTGTATAATGAAATGTTTCAAGCATTGCGTCCTGGGTACATGTGCAATGCTCGGGAGCGGGGCTCGATGGGATGTCGCCTTGAGTCGAGCATTGATGGGTGTCGGGTCTAGACGAACCCGGTGGAGAGCTCAGATCTTTAGGGGTGGAATAAAACTAAGGGTTGAGGCCTCTTCAGTGAGCTTCGAAACGGACAAACGACCTCACTTGGATGCTGCTCGGATGCAGGACTTCATGATACTGCACCGAGTCAAACATTGACGGATGTCTGGTCCAGACAAACTCGGAGAGAGGTTATCTCTCTTTGAGCTTCGAGACGGGCAAGCGACTTCGCTCAGATGGCAGTACATCTGTCAAACAAAGTTTCACCTCCTAGGTGTCGTCTCCTGTCGGAAGCTCGATTTGTTGGGTGAAATTTAAGCTAACGCTGGCAGGTGTTGGACCTGGACGAACCCGGAGGTGGCTGGGGTCTCTAGGGGTGGATTACACCTGAAGACTTGGGCCTACTCTGTGAGCATCGATACAGGCTAACGACCCTGCCTGGATGCTGCTCGAGGGCAACACTTCATGATACCGCCTCGAGTCAATGAAACACTGGCGGGGGTCTGCTGCAGGAGAGGCTGGGGGGAGGCAGATATCTCTGGGGAGTGATATGCACCCGGAGTTTGGCGCCTCCACTGTGGTCTCAGAGACTAACAATTGGCCTCGCTTGGTTGTTACTCAGGAGCGGGGTTCCAGATAATACCGCCCTGGACTGAGCCCTGGCGTGTGTCGTGTGTCCAGACGTCCTGGGGGGTCTGATCTCTGATGAGTGGTAAACACCCGGAGTTTGGAGCCCATACTGTGTGCTACGAAACGGACGGACGGCCTCGCTGGGGTGATGATCGGGAGCAGGACTCGATGATATGTTAGGTGTCAGGTTTGGAAGAGTCTGGCGGGAGCTGAGATCTCTAGGGGTGGATTACAACTGGAGATTAGATGCTGCTCGAGAGCGGGACTCCATGATACCACCTCGAGGCAAACACTGACGGATGTCGGGTCCAGACGAACTCGGAGAGAGGATATGTCTCTTTGAGCTTCGAAACAGGCAAGCGACTTTACTCAGATGGCAGTACACCTGCCAAACAAACTCTCACCCTCAAGAAAAGATCGACTCCCTCAGGGAGCTGGAATTGATGGGTGAAATCTAAATAATTGGACGTGAGCCACAATAGACCTAGGGTCACGGTGGAGGGACTGAAATAGCCCACTCACAATAAAAATCTAATCTAATCTAATAATGAAATGTTTCAAGCATTGCGTCCTGGGTACATCCCACCGGATCGTTTTAAACTGGCTGGTTCACTCTTGGATACAACTGCAGAAGAGATTGGCAATAAATGCGTGGCACAACATATTTCGGATAAAAATCACTACAGAGATAAAGAAAATCTGAAGCTTATAAAAAATACCAAGGCAACAGGTGAAATTAGACACCAATATCTATATCTCTAAAGCCATAAATAGCAAATTTGCTTAAACTGTGCTCCGCCACTGATTAATATTTCACTGTTCACACTACCTCTTTGGTGTAAAATGTATAAGACATTCCAAAACTCGGTAGCTACATTTATAAAGGGATTTTTAAAAGGACTTCCAGCAATTAAACTATAGATAGCCTAAGGTTTGCTTGTGATTTCTCCCTCTTTAGGTTATCGGTCTTTTACCCAACACGTACTATAAATATAACGTATAGTAGTTAAGTAGTTTAAAATTTTTTATTCTCTCATGATGCTAACTTTGTTAGTGACACGATAGCCACGTCTCCAAAATATGTGTTGTGGTGATCTGGGTTCTCCAAGTGTACTTATCGCTGTATATTATTTGAATTCTCGCAAATTTATTTCACGATACAGATATGCACTCAATACTTACTTGTTTAATAAATTCCGCGACATCCCTTTCAGACAATGGTTTTCTATCAACACATGCTATGGTCCATTTACCAGCAAAAGATTGTGGTTTGATAAATTGGCTTTTCTCTGCCCTCCACACACCCTTACTAACTCTTACAGTTCCTGTTGCATAGGTCAAACTAGGTGGATCTAGCACACGAGCATCAATTTTTTTAAACTCATTTCCTACATGAAAACCAAATGCCTTCACAACATCATTATCGTTGTGTTGTGCCAGCTGCAAAGAGCTCATAATTTTATTCTTACGTTCTGCTGTATTTGTAGCAGCTTTTTTTATCATATTACTGGTTTGCTCCTCATTTAGCTTCCTATTGATTGCTTGACCTCTTTGAATTGTGCACAGTTCCATTGGGAGCAAAATTTTATCTTTACGTTCTCTTGATCCCACCCACAAAGTAGGCATGTTTGGATATTTAAGCTTGTATCTGAAATCAATTTGAAAAAAAAAATAGTTCCCCTTTTTAATTCATAATAAACAAAACATGTAAAAAAAAAATAAGATAATTTCAATAAGCTTTATCTTTCAGTATAAAGTACCTGTTGAAATTATTAGATTAGTCACGGAAATTTTAAATTTTAGTGAATTTTTGTATGAAGATTGGTTGCCTTTTATATTGTAGGGTTGGGCAAACCTAGTGCTGCCATCTACTAATTGACGTCGTTATCGTAAATATATTATATATATATATATATATATATATATATATATATATATATATATATATATATATATATATATATATATATATATATATATATATATATATATATATATATATATATATATATATATATATATTAGTCATGTTACCTAAATAGTTTATGTTTATAGCAAGTCAGTGTATATGTTAAAACGCTGTTACGTTAACATAAACTAAACAGACCTAAAATTAATCTATCCTAACAATAAAACACAATGAACCAACAGACAAAACACAATAAAAAACACATTAGTCGTGATCAGAACACTGGCATAACAGTATTAGTATATTCACCGATGGAGTAAAAACAATGCTGCAGAATAAATGAGTATCATATACTTGAAGGTTTCAAAAATGAACAAACCTAATCTCTTCTGGTAAACGATTATATAAATCAATTTCTATAAAGTTTCTAAAAGATATATTTAAACGATAATGCGGTACCGATAGTAGAATATATAACTCCGCAAAAAAAATCCTGCAGTCTCATGTACCGTCAAAAGAGTGGCATAGATATACATTGAAGGAAGAGGCATTATTCCATGCTTTACAAATAAAGGCTGACAATGCTACCTGGGACCTACACCCCCCCAACAAGGACGGACACAGTCTGTGCCCGCTCTACAGGATAGGGGATCGCCGAGGTCCCTAATAAGTTGGGCGGAGAGCATGCTGGAGGACAGGAGAATCTCGCTGACGTTGAGGTGCCGGAGGCTGGACTTTGGGGTTACGGGCGGCTGTCCTCAGGGCAGATGCCTTTCGCCTCATCTCTGGTGTCTGGTCATCGATGGCCTCTTGGAGCGGCTCTCCAAGAATGGTTTCTACCCCCAGGCGTACGCTGATGATGGGCTGGTCTAAGTCACCGGCAAATTCCTCGGCGTCGTCTGTGAGTGCATGCAAGCTGCCTGTAGCATAATTGAAAGGTGGTGCAGTGAGCTGGGACTCTCCGTAAACCCGCCGAAGACGGACATGCTCCTATTCACCAAGAAAAGGAATATGGAGGGGTTCAGGGCGCCCGTAATGTTTGGAAAACCTTTAGCTTTAGTGCGGAAGGTCAAATATCTGAGGGTGGTCCTGGACTTCAAACTAACATGGGGGTCGCAAATAGAACGAGTAGTGAGGAAGGGAGTAGCTACCCTCTGACAGCTGCTTCGAGTGATAGGGAGGACTTGGGGACTTAACCCTCGGATCCTCTTGGTTTGGTGGTGTGGTGTGAACCAAACAACTACCAGGAAGCTGGCCAAACTCCAAAGGCTGGCAATCCTGGGTATCACAGGCGCTATAAGGATGACACCCTCAGCCGCGCTAGAGGTCTTGCTGATGCTGCCACCGCTTCCCATCTGTATCAGAAGGGAGGCTATGGCATTGCATCTTAGAATGCGAGACTCTGGAAACTGGTGCGGAGAGGGAGCAATAATAGGACATGCAAGAGTCGCCAAGGAGGTGGAAAAGGAAATTCCGATTTCCGCCATTAAGGTACGGAATGCAGAGGACGATATTAGGTTGACTAGGCCATATACCCTCAAGATCCCCAGTAGGGATCAGTGGAGGGAAAATGGCAACCTCATTTTCCCTCCACTGATCCCTTCCGGCCCGCAAGCCTGGTCTGTTTTACCAACGGATCGCGGCTGGAGGATTGGAGGATCAAGAATCCTTCGGGGCAGGAATATATATCGAAGGCCTGGGGGTGATCGAGAGTTATGCTCTGTGCGCATATACCACGGCATTCGAAACGGAGGTGTACGCTATCCTGTCTGTGGCCAATAGACAGGATGTGAGGATGAGCCCCGAGAAATGTGTATACATTTGCTCGGATAGCCAGACGGTCCTCCGGGCAATCTGCGCGGCCAGAATAAGGCCAACATAGGTTCAGGAGTGCGCTGACGCTCTTAACGGACTAGCCAGGGCAAAGGAGGTGAAACTGGTGTGGGTTCCGGGACACTGTGGTGTAGCGGGAAATGAGATAGGGAATGATCTCGCAAGGCTTGGTTCCCGGCGGCCGTTCTGTGGCCCAGAGCCTGCGATAGGCGTAAGTAGGAAGACGGTCTCTGTCGCCTTATACAGATGGACTGAGGCCATGGAGAGAGGCACTGGGGGTCGGTTGGTGGCTGCAGGCAGGCGAGGGACTTTGTGCAGGAGCCAGACAGACATAAAACTGTCTTGCTACTCGGTAGGAGTCGACCAATGCTTAGACGCATCCTTAGAGTGCTGACAGGCCACTACGCCCTTAGGGATCCCATTTGTCAGGAATGCAGCGAGGATAAAGAAACGTCTTACCACTACCTGTGTGAATGCGACGAATGGGACTCTTCGAGCAACATTTTTCGGTTCGAAGACTCTGCAGAGGAATGAGGTAAGTACCGTCCAATTGAAGACCGCCACGGCCTTCATTCCGAGGTCGAGGCGGTTTGGAGACGGAACCGAGGAAATGTAGAGCATGGTTGCTGGGGTTGGCAAAAAGGGTCCATTGTAGCCTACTTGCTTGGCGTTAGCCTCCCCACCACTGCTACTAATACTACTACTACACCCTTCAAAAGCCGGATAGCCTGCTTTTGAAGTCTAAAAATGGTTATGGAGTGGGTAGAGTTACCCCATAAAATAACACCTTAACTCAATCTAGAGTTAAACAACGAAAAGTATGCAGCCTTCCACACATATGGGCTCGCTAGGCGCTGTAATTTACGCAACAGATATAAAGTAGCAGAAAGTTTTTTGCTTAATTGCTCAACGTGAGGCACCCAGTTCAAGTCACCATCCAGCCAGACCCAATAATTTTACAGGCTCTTTATCTGCTATGGTACGATTTGATGAAACAATAAGCTGCTGTGTCTTATCAGAGTTGAGTTTGAGTCTGTTACTAGTGTACCACAGCTCAGCCGAACAAGTCGCCTCTCCAATTGAGTCAGTCATATCGATAGTATTTTTGTGCGAACTAATAAACGTGGTGTCGTGGGCATTACACATAGTCTTAAATGGCATCATGTAGTAATACAGATCATTAATGTAAATAATAAATAAAAGTGGTGACAAATCCGAACCCTGGGGCACACCATGCCCAACCAACCTAGATTCAGTGTTTCCCTAACGGCAAAAAAAATAATCTCAGCAACAGTGCATCAATTAATTTAATTAGATTTTTGGGGACAAAGCACCATCAAGTACCAGTGTTTATGGATGGTTTACAGATTTCAATCGTGGCCGTATTCTGCTCAAGGAGGAATTCCATGAAAGTCTGATACTGCAAAATAGTTATGTAACTTATCGTGAGGTATGCTTGGAGATTAGTTGGACCAGCATAATTTAACAGTGCATGAATATTTGGCTATAAAAAATATTTGTTTGCGTTAGGTCCCGCATAATTTGACAATCGCTCAAAAACAAGCTCGTGTCAATTGGTTGCAAGAAAGGCTAACAATTCGATCGCGGTGGTTCAAAACATGTGTATGTCATCATGACAGGTGACGAATCATGGATCTGTGTATGAGCCCAAAAGTAAGCAGTCTCGACTGTATAGGTCTTCCAAGATGAACCAAACCCAACAAAAGTCGTTCTTGCTTGAAGCACTTCGAAGCAAATGGTCACCTTAATGTATTCCCACATTGAGAGAGACAGGCGATCTGACATAAATGGTAAAGTGTGTTTGTTAAATTTCAAAGTTTGAGTACGATTTGAAAGATATGATTTAACCCAGTTTTTTGGTGGTCCCCTAACACCATATTCCTCTAATTTTGTTAGCAACCAGTTGTGATTTATGCAATCAAAGGCCCCTTTTCAAGTCTATAAAAATTCCTACCGGTAATGTACCCAAGGCAAGTGATTCGTTTACTTCCCGTATAAAACTGTATAGAGCAGTATTGATGCTTTTGCTTTTTAGGTAACCATGTTGTTTCTGTAAATATGGAAAATTGATTGAAAAACGTAGTAAGGAGAATACAAATAGACCTTGCATATTAAAAATAATTAAAACCACATATACGATGTATGTCTTTATAGTGTGGGTATTTAAGCATCATTATACTTTACTTGGTATGTCGACAGTGGCGGCACGGAAAAAGGCGTAGGCATTAGAACTATATCAGCAAAATAAAGGGGTGTTCAAATCCTTGTAGTGACAGTTCTTTTTCTATTTTTTTTAATCCTTTTATCACATTTTTCAATTTTAATATTATATAATCAGATTATCTGATTAAATTTTAATAGCAGATCAGATTGTTGTTGTTGTCCTTACTTGCTTGTTTTCTTCCCTGCAGCCGTTTCGCTTTATACAGCATCTGGGAGTTACCCTAGATAAGAAGCTCAACTGGGACATAGTTAGAAAATGTTATCCGCATGGCTAAACTGTCCCTGTGGACCTGCCGGAGAATCTCTGGTAACAACTGGGGAACAAACCCCCAACAGATGTACTGGCTCTATGTAGTGGTTATTAGACCAATGATAACATATGGAGCCATAGTTTGGTGGCCTAAGGCACTTCGTGGAATTGCGAGGGCCAAACTGGCTCATCTACAGAGACAAGCTTGTCTGATAATAACGGGAGCGATAAGCACCGCACCATCAGCCGCTCTGGAGGTCCTCCTTAATATTCCCCCTCTTCACATATGGTTGGAGAGGGTGGCGAGGTGGACAACGTACAGACTAAAGCAAACGGCAGACAGCATGCCGAAGGAAGTCAGTCTGGGGGGGTCCGGTCTCCTTGATGACATTGATGGTCACAGGATTCTGGGAATGGTCTCAGACTTGATGCCTACAAAGATTAGCAGAGATCTGTCTTTCAAGATCGTCCTCCCGGAAAGGGAGGACTGGAACCGAAATCAAACGACACTGTTGAGAGCGGACCTCTGCTGGTACTCTGACGGCTCCAAAACCAATTTGGAAGTAGGAGCCGGCGCATATGGGGGCAGCACCGATGCTAGACTATCAGCTAGCCTCGGCAAGTACGAAACCATACACCAAGCAGAAGTGTATGCCATCCAGATCTGTGCAAGGGAAAGTATAAAAAACCTGTGCACATACAAACCAATAAAGATATATGCAGATAGCCAAGCTGCAATAAAGGCTCTTGGTTCCTACTGGTGTAATTTAAAGGTGGTATGGAGTTGTAAATCTGCCCCTAACGAATTGGGCAGCTGTAATGAGGTGTCACTCGGACCATGATGGCAACGTTGCGGCCGACGTGCTTGCCAGGAGTGGTGCCCAGAGAGACTTTGTCGGACCAGAACCGGTGCTGGGGATAACATCATGCACAGCAAAACGCACCTTAAAGACCTGGACAGCAAGAATGACAATCCAGTATTGGCAAAATCTTCCAGGATTAGCTCACTCTAAGGCCTTCATAAATGGCCTGTCTGAGTCAAGGGCTAAAAAACTTCTAGAGTTAAACAGGCAACAACTGAGTACTCTAGTCGGCCTGTATACAGGACACTGCCGCTTGCGTCACCACATGCACCATATTGGAGTCGGTCAGGAGACCGAGTGCCGGCTGTGTATGGAGAGTGACGGGACAGCAGAGCACATACTCTGTTCCTGGCCGGCAGCGGACAGGACTAGATACCTGCTCTTTCGCAAGATAAAGCTTGCTCCGGAGGATCTGGATCAACTTTCGCCCACAAAGATTTTCGACCTCTGCAGGAGGCTGGATTTGTTGGGCGAAATATAGACATTAGGCGTGAGCCACAATATACCTTATGGTCGCGGTATGGCCCACTCACATACAAACCTAACCTAACCTTATACAGCACCGTCAGGAAAAAGCCGCAGAAAAAATCCGTACGTCTGTATTTAAATCTGAATGTATAATTTTAAGTTATTTTATTAGAGAATTTTTATGTAGATAACAAATATTTATGAAAGAGCAAATTTTCTTAGAAAATTTTATTCATAGAAAAAAAATTGTTTACTTTTAGAATTATTTTGAAGGACATACAGTTCCCGTTTGCCTGTCATTTTTGTTGGTTTTAAATCCTACATAAAATATTTTTGATAAACAGTTTGGTAGACTTACCGTTTATGATTTAGAAAATATTCTAACACTGTCATAGTTTTACCATCTGCTTGAAATTTGACAACATTGGCAGGCTGTCCTAATCCATTTATTCTATATGGTCGCCTACTGCCAGGAACACCTGGTATACTGTAATCCACTTTGAGAGTAGTTAAAAACTTCGAAACTTTTTCCAACTGATCTGTTCGCAATGGCCTATTCAAAACATCTTCTGTTATTGAATGTCTCCAGTCATCCAACACTTCTAGAACGGCCCTCGGCACTTCCTGTGCAGTAGGGAAACCTTTATGGGCTACATCTACATTTAATAAAGTTTCCCAACCTCGAACAGCTGTTTGATAAAACCCATAATACATTTCCATTCCATTACCCAAAGGAATAATTCCACGTGGTGGTGTAAAAAATGATCTTCCTACAGGGATACAACGTGTTACCGGTGCACTTCTCAATACAATATCCACACATTGTAACGCATTTTGAATAGTTCCCAAAGTATTACGCTTATCTTGGAGTACCCACAAATCAATATTATTTGCTTGCTTTATTGTAATTTCAAACTCTCTGTCACGGCCATCTTCCACAACTTTCACCCTAGCAGTTATTTGATTTTTGCCAGTTATAGGGTCAACCAATTCCCGAGGACCTGGAGTGTACATATTTTTTCTTCCATCAAAAGCAAAATGCTTTCCAGGAAATTTCGCGAGGCGGAACTGTTCAAGTGCAGGACGCAAAAGTTTCTTAGGCAGATCTGGCTTAAAACTTACATCATAATGTAATACCCAGCGGAGATTACCTAAATCAAGCTTTAGATGATTAACTTCGACCCAGATCTTTCTGCCTTTTTTGCCAGGTACAACAAGCGGTGCCTGAACTTCCACTGGCTTAGAGATTGCACCCTTGGCTAATTTCCTTTCCTCGCCTGCACTTAACCTTTCCAAAGATAAAGTAACTTCTTCAACTTTCTTTTCCTGCGAAACAACCTGTGGTGGTCCACCAGGACGTTGTTGTTGCTGAGAGGGTTGTCCACCGGGACGTTGTTGTGGTTTAGAGGGTTGTGCACCAGGACGTTGTTGTGGTTGAAAGGGTTGTCCTACCTGTGTCTGGACAGGTTGCATAGGTTGCTGTCCAGTGTAACCAGGTGGTAATGAAGATGGCTGTAACAAAACATTTCTTGACTTATATAAAGAAATATTATGTTAGCAAGTATCAGTTGCAGAAAGAACTTATAATATTTTAAATGACTGGGCCTTCTATACAACAGTAAACAGCCGATTTAAAAAGTATGGTTCACATAATCTGTAATGTAATATCATGTTTTGCATCAAAATTCAGGATGTTGACCTAATGGCCTATTAACTATTTAAAAAATATATAGTGTGATAAAGTAAACACAATTATAGATCATTAACGTAATAAATAAGAAGGTAATTAACAACCGCAATGTTTGAAAATAATAATAATCCATCCAGCTAGCGGTGGATCTCCACAAGACGCAGCTGGCTGTGGCAGTGGTGTCATGGTCGAGAACATCACGCATCGCACGAGCAGACAAAGTTGGACGGAATGGATACGTTGGCTGTGGCTGGTGTATAGGGCAGGCGACCAGAGACAGTCTCCTGCAGGTACAAAAGACAAGTGGCAAGCTAGGCGGAGAATTACGGCCATTAGTATTCATGGGTTAGCAAGTCTTTATGCTCCAGCCCGAGCACCAGGTGCAGTAGCAGCCACCCCGAGACAGCAGTGAATTGCTGAACACCGTGGTCAGCCCTAAGTTAGAAGAGTTGGAATATTTATTTTAGGCAGGTCGACAGTATCTGGTGCAGTGTAGTTACGACACCAGGATGAAAGTGGTTCCCATGAGCTGGATGTCTTCTTGTGCTTTAGATTGTCTTGTGCGCACGACCCTCTTCAGCGGATGCGATGTTGAAAACTCGTATGTGGGATGTGCTGTCTGGTGGCCGTTGTTCTTTTTGTTAATTGAAGTTTATAGGTATCGTCGTCGAAATGACACCTGATGCAGCTCGTCTTTGTCTAGGTAGCCTCGCTGAGTCATTGGAGCCGGGGAAGCCGCCGTTCGCTGCCGCAGATGCCTCCAGGCATGACTGGAGGAATCTCTGGTTGCTGTCTGAACCTTTGGTTTCCTCAGAGGCGTTGGGGATCAGCGTTGAGCGAGTTTTCCGCCTATGAATCATAAAGGGAGCGATAGGGCCAGCGGCAATTCACATGGTGGACGTTTACGAGGCCACTGTCTTAGCACTGATAAGGGGCTAAAGCAAGGATAGGTAGTTTCACCACAGGATTGCAGGTTTTTGGGTTAGCGCCGGCAGGTTCACCCATGGAAGGCGTGGGCAGAGAGTCGTGGCTGTTTCTTTCAGGTGCATTTCTTAGTTATTGTCTAGGTAATTCCACTGCAGGGCCTGGGAGCTGCGGGTGCTGCCATTCACTGCCATTGGTGTTCTTAGGTGGCCTGGAGAAGTCTGTGGTAGCATTCCCAGGCTTTGATACCCTCAAAATCGTTAGAGAACCAGGTGCAGCAGACATTCCCACGCGAATCGCAACAAAAGCGATAGGGCCAGGGGTGATTCAGGTACAGGTGAGTGTCTGCAAAGCCGCCCTCTTGTTATCGACAATGGACTGGAGCTGAGATATTTCTTGGCTACAGTAGGTCGGAATAGAGCCGTGGGGTTAGCACAACCGAAATAGTCAGGCGATCCCCTGTCTTGGCCTGGTTGAGGTCATCGTACTGGGGCATTCTGACATGCCCGCTTCCTTGTGGGTAGATTATTGGCAAGGGGTGCCCGTCTTCTTCACGGGGTAGTGTCCCCCAGGTGTTTTGAGTGTGAGGTATGGACAAGAAGTCGTAGGATATACTTTAAAATGCCCTACTTGTGTTTTATATGAGTGTCTTTATGTTTTGAGTGTATATGAATTTATTTGATCCTATTATTTGTCTCATATATACAAAATCATCAATGTTATCATCACCATCAACATTTATTTACACCTAGTGTGTGAATTTTCCTCTTATTATATTTGTTTTTAAAATATTTTATCTCTACATTTCAGATTGATTTCAAGAATTCATTGGACCTGCTCTTCAGTATTTTACACAAACCGTTTTGACTGAGATCAGTATTCTGCATGATACCACCTTCGATATCCACTTACATGGCTGCCAGGTTTTCCACAGTATTGACATTTAGTGGCAGTGTTAGTGTTTATTTATTTACTACAAATACTCAACGGGAATTATCCCTAATTAAGAGTATGAATACAATACATATCATACACTATAAAAATTAACAAAGTAAAGTTCTACTAATTACCAAGCAGCGATGCAACGTGTCTCATCTCAGACTCACCACAACACAATATGTCTATTGACTAATGCACGCTGTTATAAATGGAGCACGATCTGTAAATCGGTGAGTTAAGCCTAACATTGGTCCTAGGTGGCGGTAGATAAAAGAAGTCGTGTCTTCTATAAACCAAAAACTAACTATTAAATAATAATAATACAGCTATTCGAGAGAAAGACGTGTGCGCAATCTAAATTTTATGAAATACTAAAAAAATATATCTTTCAACACATATATAGAGTCACACAAAGTATATTGTAGATATTGACTTAAAGTTTGGCAAAATGCATGTTCTCGGCCTGACACAATACAAATTTTGACCTTTCATGCTTTCTACCAAGGACTCAAGACATATATATGTATATGTATATATATATATATATATATATATATATATATATATATATATATATATATATATATATATATATATATATATATATATATATATATATATATATATATATATATATATATATATATATATATATATATATATATATATATATATATATATATATATATATATATATATATATATATATATATATATATATATATATATATATATATATATATATATATATATATATATATATATATATATATGAGGATGTTTAGATCACACGCATTCCTATATTCAGCATCTTTGCATTTAGAAGTATGATTTATGATTGTCAAGGTGTATAAATATCATAGATAGAGAAATGTATAATATAATACATGTATGTATACAATCCCAGATTCAGACAAGCATGAGTGACAAAATCAATTTGGAAGATGATAAAGAACATGGAGATTCTTTGTAAGAGATTTACAATAAATAGAGATACATGACTGTCTGCACCTGACAATATGAACCGTTCTCAGATCTCTAGAACACGAGAAATACATCCACATTAACAGGGTACAACTTCACCCTGTGATTACCCTAATCTAATCACCGGCTACACTACCGTCACCCAGCATCCAGTACGCGACATTCTAACAATACTAGCCATTTAATACTAGAGGTAAGTCCATGTAATTCTTAGCACTCTCCAGCACTGCACATTACACATGACTTTAACCTCTACAATAACGTTTATAATATTTTAATTAATTAATTAAACAATTTTTGTTTATCTATAAACTTACAAAAAATAATATCTCGGCATATTGATCCTTCCTTCTCATTATCTAGTCCCTACTGTTTGCTTACATATTAAAAGCCTCTCAATACTTTTGGATACTGAATAACGAATGCTTTATAATAAGGAAAAAACAAAAGAAAAGTATAAAACAAAGTACTGAGACAAACTGATCAGATCGAAATCATTCAGTCAAGAACATCATCTTAATAATAATAAAAAAAATCATGTAACAATGCTAACTTAACCTGAACAAATATTATAACTAAACTGTCAACTATTCCTTAATTAACTTAAATAGCTTAAATTTATTTAAACTACCAGAAAACATCAAATAAATCTACTTATCAATTGACCACATTACTTCTTCGTTGCTGCTCTTCTTGTCAGCCTTTTCTCACTAATATTGTTTACTCTCGCAGCAGCTGTTGGCCGAGTTTGTGAATGCTCTGCCGGCTGGTATGCTTCAAGTAAAGGTGAGCCTGCCCGTGGGAGTGTACTGCCTTCTGATAATGAACGTCTGATGCTGTGTATCTGATCTCCGTCCTCCGGCTGCTCCTCTAACGTATCCTGAAGTTGTTCAGCGGTGTATACTTCATCATTTACATAGAGCTTATTTCCTCTAATTGATGCATTTTGTTTTCTGTTCTTAGCTATTTTTAAATGTTGAACCAGTATTTTCCTTCCCTGCTGTTCCTCTCTTGTCAGGTCGTGTGAAACAAATATTGAAGTGCCTTTAAATTTATGAGACTGTTTCAAGATCTCTACTTTTTTTAAGAACGTTGATAGTTCCACTTTTACGACCTTTTTAGTTTTGCCAAATATGTCCACACTATTCACATCATATCTTTCCAGGTTAACTTCCAATATTTCCTTAAACTTCTCTGCAATAATCTCCAAGACTGTGTCCCTATTATTACTATCAGTGGCCAGTCCATGCACAATAATATTATTTCTTTTGCTTTTCTTCTCTAAGTATTTAACTTTGCTCTGTAGCTCCTTGTTTTCAGCTTCAAGGTACTCTATCTTTTTACTAGCTATTTCAACTTCATGTCTAAATAATCTAAATTGATCTTCTATAAATGCCTTGATTTCCTTTTTGTTAGAATTTATTGCCTTTAGCAAATCATCATTTGATATTCCAGTTGATGCACTCATATTATATAGCAATAGTGTTGTCTCTTACAAAGCATATGGATTCAAATATATATTGGGAATACACTATAAAGTGTACCGTTTCCATGGTGAGACAGGAATAGAAAAGTTACACTTGATAAATAATTGCAATAGGTGTGGTACTTGGCTAAACACTCCTACGGCCTCACATTTTGCCCACTACAACAATGTAGGAAACAAATAATCTGTCGCAGATCACGAAATCACGACACATATGAGCTTTAACTACTGCAACTCTAGGTACAAGGGTCATTGTAAGAAAACAAATTAAACAATGCACAATTTAAGAAATGAGGTCCTTTGGACACGTGAATAATTAATAACCCGAACACCTTCTTTTGTGTAGTAAAAGCAAACCGGTAATACAAGCTACTAGCCCCAACAACAAGAACAGCCGGACCAATGAAAAAGCCCCACGTGCTGGGACTGGAATATTCCAGTGAATTCCATTGTTAAGTTTACCTCAAATTTTAATGTTTAAGAGAGAGATAGGTGTCACGTACTGCTAAACTATTGAAAAAGTGTGAAATGTTTAAAAAGTTGTAATGTAAATAACTGGACAAAGAAAATGAACTGAAAGGTAAAGATAGTGTCAACATGCATGTAAGATGTCAAACTTTATCTATCAGCTGTCGGTTTATCTAAAACTGTCTGTGAGCTTCTCTGCGTATTCATCAAACTTGTATATAATTTATGTAAATAAACCACCATCAATAACAATTTGTCACAAACACAACAAAATAGATTAAATATCATGTCATGTGACATTATCCCCACAGCAACGAGTTTCAATATAAATTTATATAATGAACTCCCCTAAATTTTCAGTAAAAACATCACCTCTTACATTTTATATATATTTAAGAAGCATCTTGTAAGAGAGACAAACTTACATGTTGTGCTTGCATTCCTGGTGGCGGTGCCTGCATACCCAGGTGAGGTGCCTGCATACCAGGGTGAGGTGCCTGCATACCAGGGTAAGGTGCCTGCATACCAGGGTGGGGTGCCTGCATACCCGGGTGAGGTGCCTGCATACCCGGGTGGGGTGCCTGCATACCCGGGTGGGGTGCCTGCATACCCGGGTGGGGTACCTGCATACCCGGGTGGGGTGCCTGCATACCAGGGTGGGGTACCTGCATACCAGGGTGTGGTGCCTGCATGCCAGGGTAAGGTGCCTGCATTCCCGGGTAAGGTACTTGCATGCCCGGGTAAGGTACTTGCATGCCCGGTTGGTGCACACCAGGGTGAGCTGCCTGCATGCCTGGGCCATGCTGAGGTGGCTGTATGCCTGGTGGATG
This sequence comes from Tillus elongatus, assembly GCA_964006375.1. Lineage (NCBI taxonomy): Eukaryota > Metazoa > Arthropoda > Insecta > Coleoptera > Cleridae > Tillus > Tillus elongatus. Next base: position 37,789,975 of record OZ023265.1, read on the forward strand.
TTGGGTGACTGGCATGCCTGGAGCACGCTGGGGTGGTTGCATACCAGGAGCACGCTGGGATGGTGGCATGCCTGGAGGGCGCTGGGGTGGTGGCATGCCCGGTGGAGGTTGAGGCGATTGCTTGCCTTGTGTAGGAGAACCCCTGCCATTGCCCAAAGGAGCTCCTCTGCCTAAAATAATTTTAAAGATCTCTGATTTATTTAAATGCGTCAGTTAATTCAATAAAGTATGATGTGAGCAACACAAAAGATTCTTTAGACTATGAAGTCGGCTTACAAAATGAAAAACAAAGTTACTGGCATTTATTCATGTAAGTCAGTGAACAAAAAAAAAACATGTATAGTGTATTCCAATTTCAACGAACTTGGAATAAAACCACTTCTATTTTGAAGTACTAAAATCGGGTTGTCCCTAGACGGGAACTTACATGATATAACTAGGCTGGAGCAATGGTGTGTCACAAAAATGTAATTACTCTGAATGTATGTGTGTTCTGTTCTTTCTTTTTCAAGGTTGATCAATGCGATGCAAAGGTAAATAATACACCACTCAGCAAACCCTAGCACTATTAGAGATCTAGGTGTTATTTGTGATAAAAGATGCCATTTAATGTTTATTATATTGAGTGTGTTAACAGATATTACGGCAGCTGGTCTTATACTGAGAGCATGTAAGCCTTTCACTGATTATGACCACTTCAGATGCTTCTACTGTGTGTTTGTCCGACCACATCTAGAATATGCCACTGTTGTGTAGAGCCCATTTTATTTTATTTTTACCAATAAACTACATTATAAGCACAATTGGAGAACCCAAATCTCCACATTAAAAAAAAACAAAAAACCTGATGATCGTTTCACTAACCACTGTTTTAAAATGTGTTGTGGTGATTTGGATTCTCCAATTGTGCTTATCAGTGCTCATCACAGGTTCAAATTTTCACATAGTGAATAAACTACAAACTTTTTCTTCAATTGTCGTCACACTAAGTAAACTGTTTTACAGAAAACAATGTGAATAAATGTAAATGCTAACAGAATCGACTACATGAAAATAAATTTTTTGTCAGTTTTCAAACTGATGTGTTCATATTTTCTTTCACTTACTATTCATGTAACTCAATATAGTATAGGGTTTTCCAATAAGAGTTACCAGATGTGATCATTAAACAAAACTAAAGGTGTGCGAAGCTTCGAAATTTCGAACCGAACCCGAACTCGAACCGAACCTTCAGTTCGAAAAAGTGTTCGCACTAGCGATGTTGACGTAGTTCAAAATATGTAATTCTCCAAAATAGTTCGAAGTTCGTTGCTCAAAAATACTTCGAAATTTAACTTTAAATGCTGCCAAAGGTAGCGAAGTTGCGGCCCCGTTAACTCGGTGGCAGCGTTTTAAACTCGTTATCGGTCACATTGAGTCGATAGTGTAATTTTAGCAGATTTCACTCTTGCATATTTTTGACAGTTGGTGGGACACATTGAGACACGACGGAGCCATTTAGCAATCACAGAATTATTTTTCTTATATATCCTAGCCTCCCAACACCTTATTCAGTAATAACATTATGAGGCTGCGTTCGAAGGCGATCGGTAACGTAAGTTTTCAGAATTTATGAGGATAATTGCAGATTGTCTTTGGAAAACACTGGTTTCAACATGCTTTATTTCACATTGAGCCAAAACAGTTACATATTCACAATCAGGAGACAAGTTCGGGACACAGCAAGTGCGTTATGGTAGTGAATTTACATAAGAATAATATATATAATATATTAAGTTCAAATTTTAAGTGGTTATTTTATACCTATCATGCTCACTTTGAAACCTCTCAATTTGTTTGCTAAAACTGCCTAGCCAATGCCAAACAACAACAACATATTCATAATTGAGCTTATCTATAGATCCAGAAATCTAAAAGTTTAAAATATTTTTTGTTTTTGTATTTTTGATTTAACGTTGACCCATCTTCACAATGATCAGCACCGGAAGGCATTTTCACCCAATCAACCTGCAAATTTGTCGAACCCTTCCTCTTTGTAAAAAGAATGGAAATCTTTTACATATCAAATATTGTATGTTACAATATTCCTAAATTTGGTATTTAAGGAAATGATATATGAACACTGAAGAATTTTGGGTAGTTCGATGTTCGATTTTGAATTTCTAAGAAGTTCGAAGTTCGACTGTGAACCTTAGACATACTATTTCAGAGGTTCGAAGTTCGAGGCAACATATTTGCTTGGGTTCGTTTATAGTTCGGTTCGAACAAAACATGGGTTCGCACACCTCTAAACAAAACTAACCTTAACTTTGTCACGAAGTGATTAATCCTGGAGAGATTATCCGGCCTAATTTACCGTCATAGCCACTGCATTATGATACACCATAAACTGCAATTATCATTTGCGAAGGTTGGAACAGAATACTTAGTAGGGGGGGCAATTAGGCGGCCGCGATTTTGGAAAAGAAGTGTGGCCGGACGGAAGACCGATGAAGAGCTCTCAGTTCTAGAGTCACTGCGAACAAGCGAGTACGTCGGCGATAAGTAAGTGGAATTGTAAAGTACGTGAGATGTGAGAAAAGAAGTCCACAGCAGGGAGAGAACAGTATACCGGTAAGCAGAAACATTAGCGAGATCGCCGATTCACGAGGCCACCGCCGCAGCGTTTTGTTTAGCGAGCATCGTCATCGGAGATTGCCCCAGGTAGGTGAACGTTTAATACTATTTAGCGAGCCCGTGGTGGAAATCTTAAACGCTCCACAATGACACTGGGAACCTTCGAGGGGACCGTTTCTTCCCTGTCTCCGTTCGCGGGCTGCTCTGGGAGTTAGGGGCTGCATTTCGAAGTTGCGGTTCCCCCGGGATCGCGGAGGCATTCGGCCGCACGAAGGCGCTAGAGTCGTCCCTGTCGTAGTGAATGCATTATCCGGGACAGTCAAAAACAGCCCTTCGGGCGGTCACCCCTGTGTTCCTTTGAGAGGATCGTAACCAAGATATTCCTAGACTGTGCTGGATTTGTATTGCAGCGACTGCGCTGGTCCGGATCGAAACAGCCAGGCGGCGCCTGGCGTTCCGAGCCATCCGCGGCCCCGTTCAGTGGGTGTAAATCCGGGAACAGGGGTGGGCCTCTTCCGCGCCGAGCAAGATTCCCCGAGCGTGTGAGTGAGAGCGTATGGATGGTGGGCCGTAGATAATACTTGATGGTGCCATACATATTAGAACGCAGCTAGCTTAGCTTGATGTAGTGTCCGACACACCCTGTATGTTGCAGGCCCGCTTGGGAACATCCGCTAGTATTCACTACCTTGCCACAACCCCGCACCGCTTAAACCTTGCTGTTTTGACCCCCGTGTAACCCGCACGTAGCTTTGATAGTCAAATAACCACCTCTGCCTCCTCATGATTCCCTGGTAGCAGGGCCCCGTTGTTTTCTTTTGTAAATAGATTTTATTTTAGGTTACTCAGCATTTCATTTAAACACTCCAGAATATCCGCCCAAATAAACCTTACCCATATATCTAATAAAGACCATAACCAGAAGTCCCGGGGACTTCGTCTTAACTTAGGAGGACCCTGTCTCCACTAGAATCTACCCTGGGCTTGTGTGTCCGTCGACAGCGACTTGGGAAAGGGGTGAATATCCCGAGAGAGCACGCCTACTCCCTGAAAAAAACTCTATAGGCGTTGGCGCTCGAACAGGATCCCGTAGTAAAGCCGTGTCCCGGAAGTAATCCCGGAAATTCCCCATACTAGGGAAAACTAGTATTAACCCCCGGCCACCCCGAGTGGCCGTTACAACTTCCAAAATTCAAATATCATCAATGAGAAGTGTGAATGATTACAATGATTTAAATTTTGATTCTGAAAGTACTTGAAATATTTTATCAGGTATACCTACTCGATAAAATTGGAAATTCTATTATTGAATAATTTCACAGTCAACCAATGACTAAGTTATTCCCTGTAATTTAACTACTCATTTTAAAACGTCAAAACAAAAAGCTGTGGTACATTGTATTGAAGGTACGAGTGCGGGTCAATAAGTCCGTGACTTTTAGAATGAAACACAGGTTTTTTGACAAAAAATCATTTTATTTATCAACAGACTCCTTTGAGCTCTATACACTTCGTCCAACGTTTCTCCAATTTTTTTATCCCTTCCAAAAAATTAGATTTGTCGAGGTCCTCAAAATAGGTATTTCTTTGCGAGATGATTTCATCATTGGAGTCAAATCTCTTTCTGCCAAACCATTTATTTGAGTTTGGAAACAAGAAATAATCACTCTGGCTAAATCCGGAGAATAGCGCACATGAGGGAGCAATTTGTAGCCCAATTTATGCAGTTTTGCCATGGAGACTACACATGTGTGCACCCTTGCATTTTCTTGGCCAAATGCGGTCGTTTTTTCTTCAAATCGACATTGAATCAGTCCAATAAATTGGTATAATATTCGCCTTTGATTATCCTTCCCTTTTGAAGGTAATCAATGTGGATTATACAGTGTGCATCCCAAAAAACAGCCTCCATGACTTTATTGGCTGATAAACCCACCTTAGCCTTCTTCGGCGCTGATTCGCACAGAGAAACAGATTGTTTTGACTGCTGCTTGGTTTCTGGTGTGTTATGGTGAAAACATGTTTCATCCACGGTTACGAAACGGCGCAAAAACTAGTCCCTATTGCGGTCGAACGAGAACTACTCCTTCGAAAATGTCACACGATTGTGTTTGTGGTCAATTGTGAGTAAATGCGGCACTCATCTTGCGGATAGCTTTCTCATACCCAAGTGTGTGTGATATGCCTATGGCTTCCACAATCTCTGATTGGCCAACACCATACCGTGAATTTTTTCAATTGTTTCGGGTGTAGAGACCTGAATTGGACGTCCAGAACGTTCAGCGTCATTTGTGCTTGTATGGCCACAACTAAATTCATTAAACCACTTTTTTACCATGGAAATTGATGGTGCAGAGTCCCCATAGTATTTATCAAGCTTAGCCCGGTGTGAGCGGTGGTTTTTTTCCGCAAAAAATAATGTTTGATGAGAACACGAATTTCACTTCTTTCCATTTACCTTATAACTCAAGAGGTTGTCTGCTTTCAATGGCTATTTAACACAAACTAAATGACGCAGCTTGTTCAAAATTTGAGAGGAGACAACTGACAGATGCTTGTCGACAGGGGCAGTGTTGCCCTTCCTGTGAAGAGGCGGGAAATTCATTCGAATTCAAATATCTACTCAACATTTAACATCCGATCGTCTGATACCAATCGTTTTACTCTTTATTCACACCCTGACGAAATTAGCCAATTATAAACTCTCAAAATCCAAGATATGCACTACTGGGTGGGATGTGCGAATATGCCTGAACCGAATGACATTTTACTTTCACGCCTTTATTTACCTTTATGTTTCTTTTATCAAAAAAGAGGCCCAAAAATATTGCAGTAGCTGTGCAATCGTATACTATTATAAATTACGTGTTCATTAACACCTCAATTTTATCTGAATCGTTCATGTTCCAACCTAGAAGTAGAAAGTAGAAAACAGATACAGATGTCAGGTAAGGTTAGCGGCGGCCAGTGGCGGCTCGTCCGATGATGCAGGTGAAGCACTGCTTCACCTATATTTTTCGGTTAAGCTAAACTTTTTTATTCAAAATTTACCATAATTTAATTTTTTTCATTCTCTCAAATTCATTTGGCACAACCACATAAAAATGTCTTGTTACGTCGCGCCGCAGTTGATAATGTATTTTTATAGTAATTTATGGTACAATATAATTTGCAAACCCGCCCCTGATCACCGAATTGAATGTATACATGCCTCAGCACGCAGCGCTTACGTATTGCAGACCGTAGACTACTCAAGAGCGTTAAGCAACTGCAAACTGACTGAGCCAGATTTAATCGCATACAAATTCTGAATCTGTTTCGGGATGCTTGCATGAGGCGGTTGCTATGGCAACGGCACACGCACTGGTAGGTTGGTGTTTATTAGTCACAAAAGTGATGCAGAGTTCTGAGCCTGCTTCAAAGCTTATTGTCCGTCGTTTGTTTAGATTGAGTCGGATCGTCAGAGGCGTATTTTTATTTTTACTACATTGCGGTTAAATAATCTGGTATGTTTCACATTTACAGACTTTGAAAAGCTGGACTTTTCATGTTTCTTTTTGGTAAGTGGAATTGATTTGTTTATTCTCACCTCTAAAATAATAATTTCATAATAATAAAATTATGGCCTACTAACTTAGCTATACGAGAATTTGTTACCCGCTCTCGGGGCGGCGCATTTTATTTTCCGGGGACGGCGCCGCCATTTGGAGAGAACTAGTATCTGACTGGTGCCTGATTTATTATCAGAATGTAAGAGGTATTCGCAGTAAAGTTGATGAGTTTTTTTAGAAGTACACTTGCTTGCAATTATGAAATCATTGTGCTTACTACAACATGGCTTAATTGTGATTTTTTAAACAGTGAACTTTTTAGCAATAATTATGTACCTTATCGCAGAGATAGGGACCCTGTTTTAACTGGTTTTTGCAGAGGTGGTGGTGTTCTCATAGCTCTTTCGGATAAGCTGAGTGGATCTGTGATTAACGCTGTATCGGTTCCTTATTATGAAGACTTATGGATCAAAATGGATTTATACGACAATAAATTAGTGCTGGGGGTGGTATATTTTCCTTCTTGTTTTGAGGCATATCAAAGTTTTGTCAACAAGTATGAACACTTAAAAAAATACTTATAGTGGATCTAGGTTTTTGATTTTTGGTGATTTTAATCTGCCACATATTAGTTGGTTTTGTGAAGATGATTTTATGGTGCCTCATTGTGGACAGAATATATGTGCTGAAATTGTGACCGACTCAATGTACTTGTTGGAAATGGAACAAATTAATGCTGTGCAGAATATTAATAATAAAATCCTAGATCTAGTATTTTCTGAGTTCCACGAAGTCACAGTTGAAGAGAGTACAAATCCTCTATCTCGAGTTGATCTGCATCATCCTCCTTTGGAAGTCACAGTTAGTTTTACGTATCTTCCCTCACTCAGGAGTGAAACTCAAGGTGAAACATTTGATTTTGACAAAACTGACTATGCTTGTGTGAATCAGTGTTTCTTGGATTATGACTGGACTTTTATTGATTACTCAAGTGATCTTGATCTGTTAACACATCAGTTTTATAATGTGTTGTATAAGGCTATTAGCCAAAATCTTCCATCTAAAACAGTGAAAAGTTTTAAATATCCTCGGTGGTTTTTATTTTATTTTATGCTTTTTATACAACGTTGTGAAATTTATTGTAAGTACTATATTTAATTTAGTAACTTATTATTGTCACATATTATTAGAAATGCCATATTGTATCGCCCTAACGGGTTTTTTCACAAAACGTTCTCTTTTAGCGCCTATAACTCGGGAATCATTGGGAATACGAGAAAAATGTATATAATCATTTTTATAGAAAATTTGATAAGCCTTAATTATGTATATAATCAACTTTTACCTCCGACCAACGGTTCTCGAGATACTAACGAAAAACCAAAGAAAGTGCCCTATTTTCGCTAATTGCCGCTAGAGCTCGCCTCATATTCATGAGGACTTTCGGTATATTCATTCTTAGGTACCTCTAAATAAGTGTGCGAAGTTTCAAAAACTTTCGGATTTTTCAGGAGGTTGGGTCATTTTTTTTGAGGTTTTTTGACTGGAGTAATTCCTCTGCAAACAATTTTTAAATTATAAAGGTTTGATGACATTCATGATGTTGGAATGTCAACCAGTGATTTTCGACATATGTCGCCCGGCGCGTCGTTATTAATATAAATTTTCGATAGCTCATAATAAAATATGTTATTTTAAATTATAAAACTGAAAATTGGTAGTTAGCACATCAAAGTTACCAGTCTGACGCTACAGGTGATATAACTGTATCCCCCATGTAGGTTACGTTAGGTTAGTATGTGAGTGGGCCATATCGGTCCCTCCACCGCGACCTCAAGGTCTATTGTGGCTCACGCCTAAAGTCTATATTTCGATAGGTCGATAATCTTTGTGGGCGAAAGTTCATCCAGATCTTCTGGAGCAAGCTTTACCTTGCCAAAGAGCAGGTATCTAGTCCTGTCCGCTGCCGGACAGTAACACAGCATGTGCTCTGCTGTTTCTTCATTCTCCATACACAGCCGGCACTCGGTCTCCTGACCGACCCCAATACGGTGCATGTGGTGCCGCAAGCGGCAGTGTCCTGTATACAGGCCGACTAGAGTACTCAGTTGTTGTCTGTTCAACTCTAGAAGTTTTTTAGCCCTTGACTCAGACAGGCCATTTATGAAGGCCTTAGAGTGGGCTAATCCTGGAAGATTTTGCCAATATTGGATTGTCATTCTTTCTGTCCAGGTCTTTAAGGTGCGTTTTGCTGTGCAAGATGTTATCCCCAGCACCGGTTCTGGTCCAACAAAGTCACTCTGGGCCCCACTCTTGGCAAGCGTGTCGGCCGCAACGTTGCCGTCATGGTCCGAGTGACCCGGTATCCAGACCAGCGACACCTCATTACAGCTGCCCAATTCGTTAAGGGCAGATTTACAACTCCATACCGTCTTTGAATTACACCGGTAGGAACCAAGAGCCTTTATTGCAGCTTGGCTATCTGCATATATCTTTATCGATTTGTGTGTATCCAGGTTTCTTAAACTTTCCCTTGCACACATCTCGATGGCATACACTTCTGCCTGGTGTATGGTTGCGTACTTACCGAGGCTAGCTGATAGTCTAGCATCGGTGCTGCCCCCATATGCGCCAGCTCCTACTCCCAAATTGGTTTTGGAGCCGTCAGAGCACCAGCAGAGGTCCGCTCTCAACAGGGTCGTTTGGTTTCGGTCGCAGTCCTCCCTTTCCGGGAGGACGATCTTGAAAGACAGATCTTTGCTGTTCCTTGTAGGCATCCAGTCATCAAGGAGTCCGGACCCTCCCAGACTGACTTCCTTCGGCATGTTATCTGCCGTTTGCTTTAGTCTGTACGTAGTCCACCTCGCCACCCTCTCCAACCATATGTGAAGACGGGGAATATTAAGGAGGACCTCCAGAGCGACTGATGGTGCGGTGCTTATCGCTCCCGTTATCATCAGACATGCTTTTCTTTGTAGATGAGCCAGTTTGGCCCTCGCAATACCACGAAGTGCCTTAGGCCACCAAACTATGGTTCCATATGTTATCCCCCATGTAACCGCCATGGTAATAAATTTAAACTCTGAACTGACGGGAAAGAAATTTCCTAACTTTACTAATTTGGTCCATTATATTTTAAAACGCCCTGTGTGACTTTCAAAGCAAGTAAAAGAATTAACATACCTTTCATCTGCCAAACGTTGGGTTGCGGAGGTATCTGAGACATTGGTGTTGTTTCCCTTGAAGAAACTGACGGTGTTGTTTCCCTTGATGAAACTGACGGGGTCGTTTCACGTGAAGAAAGTGATGGAGTCGGTTCTTTTGAATCTATTTCCTCTTTTTGCTTTTTACCCTTTCCTTTCTTGCGACTTTTTTTGCTAACAAATTCGTCAAACTCTGGTTCGGACGGCTCTGCAGGTGGCTGCACTGCCTGTGGTTTGCCTTGCTCTGCCTTCTTGGACTTGTCCTCGGATGGCTGCACAGCCTGTGGTTTCTCTTGTTGTGGCTTCTTTGAACGGTCTTCAGGTGGGTGTGATGTACTAGGTCCTGGAGGACCTCCTGGTATGACATAGGATATCATTTTATTATAGGAAAATATTTTTTTAAAGGAAAAATTTTTTCATACGTATATTATTATATATTATTATTATTACTTTTTCTTTTTGTACTTATCTAAAATGGGCTCCTGTCCCGTAAATAAATAAATAAATAAATAAATAAATAAATATAAGACTTCTTTATAGGAAAAGAAGTTATAAGTCACTGTAATATTGTACAGATCGTGTGCTTGTTTTAAATGGTCCAGAAAATGTGATAACTTTTTTCAATGAGCATTGTGATAAACTTTTTGCAGAAACTGTATTTTTAGTGAACTGATTTATAAAACTACACAAATGTACACTGTGCAAAAATAAAAATTGTTCGGGGCACAGCAAGTGCGTTATGGTAGTGAATTTTCGTAAGAATAATATATTAGTGATTTAGCTTTATATAAAAAACTCTGGACGCAGCAAGTGCATTATGGCAGTGAATTTTTATTAAAATGCTTTGAATATCAAACATGTCTTTTTAATGCAAGCAGTCATCAATTTGGTTACCGGTATAACCTATATAGTAGAAACAATGTGCCATATTTTATCAAAATAACTTATTGTTTGAAAATGTACAAAAATTTTCCGACAATAAACTTTAAACGTTGGTTTCCTAGCCAACAAACCTTAGGTTAATAGCAAATTGAGTTATTGAAATTTGAAGCATTTAATGAAAATTTGCTACCAAAACGCACTTACTGAGTCTTGATTTTTTTCTTACAAATATATTTCGATAAAAAATGCAATAAAATAAGGCTGTTCGAAAAAAAAATATTGTAGGGATCACCAACGACTTATGGGCCAGGCGGTGATTGTCAAAATAATTTTATAAGACACCCTATAATTAAGTTATACAATTTTTTTCTCGTTTCTTGTATAATAATTATTATATTCAGCTTTACTGTAGAAACGCGTCACCCTGTATATATGTAAACAGATCAAAACTGAACGTAAACCCAGATATGGATTCCAGGGGGGCTAGTTTGCGCTCGAATAAATCTTTTTAAAATTTTAAAGTCGCGGTCTCCTCACCAACGAATTTTTTGTACGAAAATTATCTAACAATTATGGACCGTTAAACCATAAACTTAACTAAAACTACCGCCAAAGCATCAAAGAGAAAATAACTAACCTATTGCATATCAACACCTTTTGTAAAACTTCGATCCTTTATATGTGTTGATAAAACATAACAAACACTGTTTAATCCACCCACTAACATTAATAAAGGAATAATTTGCACTTGTATATAAAAATTTCCCAAATAACACAAATAATTCGTCGACTCAAACAAATAAACGATCTCATATCATACGGTAAACGTCAGTTACAGCGTCTAACAGACCTGCGCAATATCAAATGTTCCGTTACCAGGGCAACGACATACTAGATTTCATATAAGCCATTGTTAATGAAACGCGGTGACTTAAAAATAAATGTTTAAAATTTAAATAGCTCAGTTTTCTGTAAACCTAGAACGCTGAATTTTGGCACATAGTTAGGCCTTTCCCAAAGCAATATGTACACCAAATTTTATCGAAATATCTTTGTAATTTTCAGAGAAAACAATTTTTTTCAAAAGAAAACTCAAAATTTTCCCGAAAAAACTTGTCCGATTTTCCTGGCTAAGGAACTCATCCAAGCTATTAATAAAAGGAAGGCACTTGCCGAGTTTAATTAAAATCGGTTAATTATTTTTTGAGTTATCAGTTGGATATATGTATGTATGTATATATATATATATATATATATATATATATATATATATATATATATATATATATATATATATATATAAACATAAAAATCGAAACTGACCCCGGATATGGGTTCTAGGGGCCCAAATTCGCGCTCATTTGCAAAAATTTTTGCAAAGTCTCGCCATCGATACCTCTCTATTAGTGAATTTTTTAAAATAAAAATTCACTAAAAGTTATAAAACATTACTTTATTTAATTGGGAATAGTAAGAGCCTCGGTAGTTCAGAGGTAAGAACGTATGCCTCTGAACCGAAGGGTACTGGGTTCGATCGCAGGGTTCTCCTTTCACTTTTTCAGTACAAACCATAACATTAACATCAACCGAGGCTCTGGCATTGTATTTGAGCAAATTGAATGTCTGCACGTTCCGCCCTTCTGAGGGGGCGTAAAGCCGTCGGTCTCGTGTTCATGCGATGTTGGGCACGTTAAAGATCCCTATCCTCCTTAAAGAAAGGCAGTGCAATATCGAAACGTAATTCGCTTTTTATTTTTGGGTGGAAAACCATGCGAAGAAATAAAAGCAAAGTTGGATGCTGTATACGGGGACCCTTCACCAACAATTGCAACCGTGAGATATTGATTCAATTGAGAAGCAGCCAGGCCGCCGGCAGACGTGTTTACCCAGGAAATCGTTGAAGAGGTCTGACATGATTCTCGCTGATTGCCGAACTAAAGTGAGCGTAGTAGCAGAGGCCATAGGCGTGTCATACGGAACGACAATGAATATTTTAAGTGCCGTGATTGTTCACTGTGGACAACAAGCGAATACGACTGTCAATGCATTGTTGTGTAAAAACATTGACAAAATGTTGACATCTGTCAACATTTTTTGACATAATGCAGTGACTATCGCCTGGTGAACTCACCCAATGTCGACCCAGGCTTTGGACCTCTTTAACAGAATTTCGCCCCCACTCTGAATGGCACACAGATACCCTTTTCCAGTAAAGTTAAATATTTAGGAATCTTCTTAGACCAAAAACCGAACTGGAGCACACTTGAATAAACTCTTTTGAGAGCCACATTGGCAATATGAACTTGCCGTAGACTTGTATTACAAAACGTAAGAATAGTGTCAGCGTGCATGTACGATACCAAACTTTATCTATCAACAGTCATTTTATCTAAAACTGTTCGGGAGGTTATCTGTAAATTCACCAAAAAAAAATTTGGGTGCTAGATGACAACACACAAAACCAAAATATATTGTGTGGGAATTTTTGCAGAATAAATTTGCTATTGAGGAGACCGCCACTTTTGAATTATGAGCGCGAACTAGGCCCACTAGAACCCATATCCGGAGTTAGTTTCAGTTTTTATCTGTTTACATATGGGTGACGTATTTATAGGGGGAAACTCAATATATCCGTTACTAAATACAAGATACGAGAAAAAACTGTATATGTTCATTGTAGGGTGTCTTGAGCTGCATCTTATAAAATTATTTTGACAATTACAATACCTGTAAGTCGTTGGTGATACAAATTTCCTTTTTTAGTTAATTTCCGTAGAAAAAATTCACTAAAGGTCGCGAGTTTTGAATTTTGAAAAAATTCCTTCAAATGAGCGCAAACTAGGCCCGCTAGGACACATATACAGGGTTATTGGAAGTTTCGTCGAAAAACTTTTTGTGAATAATTATATCTTGGCAGTTGGGTAAATACCTTGAACATTTTAAGTTTACTTTCGGAAAATGTTTGTACTTTGCAAATGATAAAGTTACTTTGAGTAAATATGGGGCCTACTTTGTTTCTACTATATAGGTTATCCTGGTAACCAAATTTGATAACTGGTTTCATTAAAAAAAGTATGGACGCAGCAAGTGCGTTATGACAGTGAATTTTCATAAAAATGTTTTTAATAGCAAATATCTTTTTAATGCAAGCAACCATCAATTTGGTTACTGGTATAACCTATATAGTAAAAACAATGTACCATATTTTATCAAAATAACTTATTGTTTGAAAATGTACAAAAATTTTCTGAACATAAAATTGAAACCTTTCCGAGAAAACTGGTTTCCTAGCCAACAAACCTTCGGTTAATCGCAAATTGAGTTATTGAAATTTGAAGGATTTAATGAAAATTATCACCAACGACTTATGGGGCACCCTGTGATTGTCAAAATAATTTTATAAGATGCAGCTCAAGACACCCTATAATTAACGTATACAATTTTTTCTCGTATCTTGCATAATAACAATTATATTGACCTTTACCGTAGAAATGCGTCACCCTATATATATATATATATATATATATATATATATATATATATATATATATATATATATATATATATATATATATATATATATATATATATATATATATATATATATATATATATATATATATATATATATATATATATATATATATATATATATATATATATATATATATATATATATATATATATATATATATATATATATATATATATATATATATATATATATATATATATATATATATATATATATATATATATATATATATATATATATATATATATATATATATATATATATATATATATATATATAATATATATATATATATATATATATATATATATATATATATATATATATATATATATATATATATATATATATATATATATATATATATATATATATATATATATATATATATATATATATATATATATATATATAATATATATATATATATATATATATATATATATATAATATATATATATATATACTTGCGACATTTTCTTTACATAATCCGTATTTGTTTCAGGTTCTTTGCTTAAATGTAGCGAATTTTGACGTTTCAAATCGCGACTTTGGCATTTTGAGAAAAACCCCTTTTAGTGAATTTTTATTTAAAAAAATTCACTATAGAGAGGTATCGATGGTGAGACTTTGCAAAAATTATTTCAAATGAGTGCGAACTAGGACCCCTAGAACCCATACCCAGCGTTTATTTATATATATATATATATATATATATATATATATATATATATATATATATATATATATATATATATATATATATATATATATATATATATATATATATATATGTATCCGTCTGATAACTCAAAAAATAATTAACTGACTTCGATGAAACGTGGCAAGTGCCTTTTTTATTAATGACTTGGATGAGTTCGTTAGCCAGAAAAATCGGACGGGGTTTTACGGGAAAATTTTGAGTTTTCTTTCGAAAAAACTTTTTCTCCGAAAGTAACAAAGTTGTTTTAATGAAATTTACTGTATATGTTGCCTCAACCTTACTACGTACCAAAATTCAACTTTCTAAGTTTAGAGAAAATTGAGTTATTCAAATTTTAAATTTTCTTTCGAAAAAAATTTTTTTCTCCGAAAATTACAAAGTTATTTTAATGAAATTTTGTGGATATCTTGCCTTAGGAAAGACCTTACTACGTATTAAAATTAAACTCTCTAAGTTTATAGAAAATTGAGTTATTTAAATTTGAAGCATTTAATAAAAATTCACTATCATAATGCACTTGCTGCGTCCCGAGTTTTTTTCTCTCTCTTTAAATCCCTGTAACTTTTTTGGTGATTTTACCTACTGCAATAACATAATCTTCTAATTTGCATTAGTCATACATGGCATTAATCATTATACCTTGCTCTCTTTTGGGGAACGTATTTGCTGGATTGATTTTATTGCGTTTGCATAATTAGTTGTGGTGTCTGTAGTAATTTGTGGTTCACACTGATTTGTAGGCTCTACAAGATTTTGCTTGAAACCTTTTTCTACAGAGGTTTCCCATTTTTGTGTTGAGTAGTGTATTCGTCAAGTAAATGAAAATAACTCATTTAAAATATTCATATTGGCGATAAAAATCAGCAAGATAAGATGTTTATATATTTATCAAGTTGTAGTGGCTATTCGAATGTGACCCTTATTGCATACTCTTAGGTTTCCTTCGAATGTTGTTAGGACAGAAAGGAGAAAGGAAAG
Organism: Tillus elongatus; assembly: GCA_964006375.1. Taxonomy (NCBI): domain Eukaryota; kingdom Metazoa; phylum Arthropoda; class Insecta; order Coleoptera; family Cleridae; genus Tillus; species Tillus elongatus. The sequence goes on from OZ023265.1 coordinate 37,805,464, forward strand.
TAAATAACTAGTATACCCATCTAATTGCGAGACACGTAGTCGTCACAGTGTCTAAATTTCGTTATTTTAAACACACCGGTAACACTAAAAAATGTTATTCACTAACTTGAAACTCAAAATCGTACTTTACGCTACAAAATTTTCGAGATTATTTGACTATTGTGACAACAATTTATCAACTACTTATTAGGTATATTATGAAAATGTAAACATAGATAATCCTATCAAATTACCTTTTTTTTTGTACCAAAGTTAATTAAGCACCTATTTAAAATTTGTCTTCAAAAATTCGTTAAAAAAATCACAGAATCCGATCAGTTATTAGAATTGAATAAAAAACTTAAAAACGATTTTAACTGATCCCTACATGGATCATGGTATGTGATTATAAATAATGTAAATACTTCCAAAATTAGAATCTGTACCTATCGAGTGTTATATAAAAGTTGAAGCAGAGGGCATGCCCTGCACATCTGTAAAGTAAAATACAGACTGATTTGCTTGAAAAATGGAATTTTCACATTTAGCCACTATTTGAGAGTGTCCCTGCATATGGCATCTCGCTTTTTTTCGAAGAGTACTATAAACAAAAACCTCACTTCAAGATAAAAAATTCTGGACGCAGCAAGTGCGTTATGGTAGTGAATTTTCATTAACATGTTTTTAATAACAAATATGTGTGTTTTTTTTTAAGAAAGCAGGCATCAAATTTGGTTACCAGTATAACCTATATAGTAAAAACAATGTGGCATGTTTTATCAAAATAACTTTATTGTGTGAAAATGTACAAAAATTTCCAAAAGTAAACTTAGTGTTCCCGAAAAAACACGTTTCTTGGTCAACCTTATAGGTTAATAGCAAATTGAGCTGTTCAAATATGAAACATTTGATCAAAATTCGCTACCATAACGTACTTGCTGCATCCAGAATTTCTTTTCTTACAAACATGCATTATATTTCGATGGAGAAGGCAAAAATGCAATAACATAAGGCGTGTTTGAAAAAAAAAAAAAAAAAAAAGAAAAGAAATTTGTATCACCAACGACTTATGGGCCACCCTGTGATTGTAGAAATATTATTTTAAGATATAGCTCAAGACACCCTATAATTAATATATACAATTTTTTTTCATCTTAATATATATAAATCTCGTGTCACAATGTTTGTCCTCAATGGACTCCTAAACCACTTAACCGATTATAATAAAATTCGCACACCATGTGCAGTTCGATCCAACTTGAGAGATAGGATAGTTTAAATCTCAAATTATAGTCGCAATTTTAATTTATTGCTAATTATTTGTCTGTTATTATTTGACAGTCGCAATTATCTGTTAACTCCAAATGATTCTAACAGATGTCGATACCTTTCGACTGGGTTGAGTAAGTAATCAATAGATGGCGCTGCTATGGTAAATCTACGAACGTGTCATATAAGCTACATTTTAACAGCATAATTACCACGTGTTGTTGACGCTATAAAATTAATTAAATTTATTTTGTAGTGAACGAAATACCGTATAATTCAATTATTTCCACTTTTTAAATTTTTGGTGTTAGCATAGCCGGCCACGTGTTACTTAGACTGAAGTGTAAATTGCATTTGTTAGATACTAGATAGATAGATAGATGATACTGGGACTTTGGGTATTCAATGCTAATTATAAATGTAAAACACTCATTCGCTGGTATAAGTTCATAATTTATTATCACGAGTTGAGTATTAAGTATATCACAGTCACGTTTTTACAGTATATATAGATATAAGGTTATCCAGGAAAAACCATGCGGTCCTTGGGTCCGATGGAGAAAAACTGGATTGCGGGGACTGGTTCACTGAAACAGATCACTGAAACACACTGATATTTATAGAGAGATGCGATAAGATTCGATAAGATAAGATGATTGATATATTAATTCATCGATGTGTTAATTAATAGGCGATTAGATATTGTTGTCTATACACAAGCCCATGTGCACAATATGGCAGGCAGATACGTAAGCTTGAGTGAGAGGTGAGGAGTGAGAGAGAGCGATGATTAAGTCCACTGACCCGCCGCCTAGATTATAGGTTGGAAGCTGCGGTCGGTAATGGAGCGTCAGGCGGGAGATTTGAACAGCATTCATATTATAATGAAGATAATACAGTAAAATTAATCCTGTTTTTTACTTATTTGTGCTTCATTGATCAAAACTTTATAATTTAATTTAAATATATGTATGTAAGTATTATCACATAATTATAAAATTTAATTAAAATGTCAATGCAAAAATGATACACAATTTGCTACACTTTTTCAATAGTTGTACAAATATTTTTTTTTATTGTTTTTATTTAACCTCTATTAAAAAATATTTAGCACTTATTATTTCAATGTGCTATGATAACAAGTTTTTCAGATTTTTTTTCTTATATTTAAACGAATTAGTATTTCAATTCTTATTGAAATTATTATTTAAACTCTATAATTTAAATATGTACATGTCAGTATTATCACATAATTATAAAAGTTAATTAGAATGATTTTCAATTTTTTTTTCTCATATTTAAACGATTAATTTATTATTTTCAGTCAAATGCCACGGAAAAAATCTAACCTCAACAACACGAGCACCAGAGAGGCACGACGCAAACGTATTAAAAGAGCCCATCAGTTGGCAGAACAAATTGAATCAAGAAATCCAGCTCAAAGAATCAGGACAGCAGAAGGTCATGCACAAGAATCTCAAGAACAGTGTAACGAACGTCTTCAAGAGAATATCATAAGAACAAGAGCAGCAGGAGAACGAGACATAGCCACAGTAGGAGCACAGGAACAATAATTTCAATTTATACATGTAAGTAATATCACATAGTTTTATAAAAGTTAATTAATATATCAATGAGAAAATGGCACAAAGCTCCCCACACTTTTTCAATAATTGTACAAAAATGTTTATATTATTTTTATTTAACCTCCATTGAAAATTATTTTGCACTTATTATTTCAATGTGCTATGATAACATGTTTTTCAGTTCCTCTTTCTAATATTTAAACGATTAAATTATTATTTTCAGTCAAATGCCACCGAAAAAATCTAACCTCAACAACGCGAGCAGCAAAGGGTCACGACGCAAACGTGTTGAAAGAGCTCAGCAATTACCAGAACAAATCGAAACAAGAAATGCAGCTCAAAGAATCAGGACTGCAGAAAGTCGTGCACAAGAATCTCAAGAACAGCGTGACGAACGTCTGCAACAGAATATTACGAGAACAAGAGCGGCACGAGAACGAAACATAGCTACAGTACGAGTACTAGATCGACAAAGGCAATGGATCAGCCGCTCATTAACACGTGCATCATTCGTTCGGCTTGCCTTTGAATATACACCAGATATTAACTACTCAGCGCATTCAAAAATTGCTATCGGTGGAATGGATAAAGTATGTCAATATTGTCAGGCATTGAAATTTCGGAATGAAGCAGCCGGCATGTGCTGCGCATCAGGAAAAGTTGTGCTGTCACCTCTACCCGCTCCGCCGGAGCCTTTATTATCCCTTCTTACTGGCAATTCAGATGATTCCAAATTATTTTTGCGTAAGATACGCAAATTTAATTCTTGCTTCCAAATGACGTCATTTGGGGCAACTAAAATTTGCGATCGTGCATCCGATGGACGTCATTTTGAAACTACATTCAAAATTCAAGGCCAGGTGTACCATAAAATCGGATCACTGATGCCAATGCCTGATAACAATCCGAAATTTCTTCAAATTTATTTTATGGGCGATTGTGAAGAGCGCGTGACGACTCGGTGCCTGTATAATTTTATTGAACAAGCAGAGGAAAGAGCAATTGTGATATTATAGGAAAATTTTTTAGAAGATCACAATCAACTAATTCAATTGATCAAAAGAGTTTCGCCACGACTGCAAAATGACAATTATCGAATCGTCATAAAAGCCGACAAAGTACCATTAGGTGATCATGCTGGTAGATTCAACGCTCCAACTGTTGATGAGGTTGCTGTTATCATGGTTGGTGATCCAGTTGACAAAAGATCTATAAAAATTACACGGCGAGACAACACTGTCAGTACGATTTCGGATCTACACCGTTCATATGACGCACTACAATATCCATTGATATTTTGGCAAGGACAAGATGAATATCACCTTAATATCAAACAGTATGATCCAAATACCGGTAAATTTGACAATTATCTATTTACTTTCTTACTGTATGTATAGATTTTAATTTCGTATTGCATTTTATTTTTTATTTTTTAGGTGATTACAGAAATAATAAAGTTAGCTCAATGAACTACTACGCACACCGAATAATGGTTAGACAACATCAAGACAATTATATCCTTCGATATCGTCAGCTGTTCCATCAATACATTGTTGATATGTATGCTAAGGTCGAAAGCGAACGCTTGCGATTCCTTCGATTCAACCAGGCAAAACTACGATCGGAAGAATATATTCACTTACGAGATGCTGTTGCTGGAAACATCGATGGAAATTTAAATCCCAATGACATCGGTAATGCTTTCATTTTACCTTCAAGCTACATCGGCAGTCCACGGAACATGCAGGAATACATACAAGATGCGATGACTTACGTACGTCATTACGGCCAACCGGATTTATTTATTACATTCACATGTAATCCGAATTGGGAAGAGATACAAACTTTACTATTGCCAGGACAACAAGCCATTCATCGTCATGATTTAACTGCACGTGTGTTTAAACAAAAATTGAAATCCTTAATTGATTTTATTGTTAAATATTCAATTTTTGGTATCACACGTTGTTGGCTGTATACGATAGAGTGGCAAAAGCGAGGTTTGCCTCATGCCCACATTTTGGTTTGGCTTAAAGATAGAATCCGTCCTGAAGAAATCGATCAAATAATTTCAGCCGAAATTCCAGACCCATTAATTGATCAAGAATTATTTGATATTGTCACCAAACACATGATCCATGGGCCATGCGGTGCTTTCAACATGACGTCACCGTGCATGGAAAATGGAAAATGTAAAAAAAACTTCCCAAAGCCGCATACGAATGACACGATCACGGATATTGATGGTTATCCTATGTATCGCCGCAGATGTACTGAGAATGGTGGCCACACATTTACAATGCGACTGCCGAACTTTCCAAATCAAGTTGAGTTTGATAATCAGTGGGTGGTACCATACTCACAACTACTTTCAAAAACTTACAAAGCTCATATCAATGTTGAGCTTTGCAGTTCTGTTAAATCAATTAAGTATATTTGTAAATATGTAAACAAAGGCAGTGATTTGGCCATATTTGAAGTACAAAACATAAATAAAAATGACGAAATAGCACGATACCAAATGGGCAGATACATTAGCAGCAATGAAGCTATTTGGCATATTCTCAGCTTTCCCATCCACGAAAGAGATCCTGCTGTCCAACATCTGGCAATACATCTTGAAAACGGTCAACGTGTATACTTCACTGAAGAAAATGTTCTCCAAAGAGCGTTCGAAGCTCCGAAAACGACTCTAACTGAATTTTTTACATTGTGTCAAAAACCTGATGTTTTTGGCCAATTCGCGAAGACATTGGTGTATGGTGATGTTCCACGTTATTTCACATGGAACAAATCCAGTAAAAAATGGGAGCCACGGAAACAAGGAAAACCACATCCTTACATTACAGGCATATTCAAAGCTAAGACATTGGGGAGACTTTACACGGTACATCCAAAGCAACGTGAGTGCTTCTATTTACGTTTGTTATTGGTGAATGTTCCCGGACCAACGTCTTTTGAATTTTTACGAACAGTTAATGGTCGAGTATTCAATACATACCAGGATGCATGTCGTGAACTGCAATTGCTAGAAGACGATAACCATTGGGACTTAACGCTTGCTGATGCTGCGTTGACATCAACACCGAATAACATTCGTCAGTTGTTTGCAATTATTTTGACGACATGTTATCCCTCGCAAGCACAAACTTTGTGGGAAAAATATAAAAATTGTATGACAGAAGACATCTTGCACCGAATTAGACAAACAAATCAATGCCAAAACATAAATTATACACCAGAGATGTACAATGAAGCATTGGTCTTGATCGAGGATTTATGTGTTCTTATTTCAAATTTACCACTTAATCATTATGGTATGCCATCACCTAATCGTCCAGCCACCGACTTAGTCAATACCGATTTACAACGAGAAAATCAATATGACCATGGAAGTTTAGCAACAATTATCATGAACAGTGAACCATTACTGACAGCAGAACAAAAAATTATTTATGATCGGATTATGCTGGCTGTTGCTGCTGAACAAGGCGGTTTTTTTTTTCTTGGATGCACCCGGTGGAACCGGTAAGACATTTTTAATATCGTTGATTCTTCCAAAATACGGTCGCAACAAAAAATCGCATTAGCAGTAGCATCGTCAGGCATTGCGGCTACTTTACTGGATGGTGGGTGAACAGCACATTCAACATTCAAGCTGCCATTGGACGTTCATAATAAACCAGATGCAATGTGTAACATCAAAAAGAATAGTGGAATAGCTGCAGTGTTGCGGAAGAGTTCTATAATAATTTGGGATGAGTGCACAATGGCACACAAATATTCACTTGAAGCATTAAACAGAACTATGCAAGATTTAAACAGCAATAATAAACTTTTCGGTGGTGCTATCTCACTTTTGTCTGGTGACTTCCGGCAGACCTTACCGGTTATACCTCGCTCTACTTTCGCGGATGAGATTAATGCATGTTTGAAACACTTCGATTGACCATAAATATGCGAGTACAATTGCAAAATGATCCATCAGCACAAATATTTTCCGAACAACTACTAGATATTGGGAACGGTAAAATAGAACTGCAACCAAATACGCAATGCATTAAACTACCAGACAATTTTTGCACTGTTGTTCAGGATAAAAATGAATTGATTCAGAGTATTTTCCCGGATATACAGAATAATTATTTGAATCATGAATGGCTTAGTCAACGGGCGATTTTGGCAGCCAAAAACGTTGATGTTGACGAAATTAACTTCCAGATACAACAGTTGTTACCAGGCGATCTGATGTCTTTTAAATCAATCGATACTGTTGTTGATGAAAATGAAAGTGTAAATTTTCCGATTGAATTTTTAAATTCATTAGATATCCCTGGAATGCCACCACATAATCTTCGATTAAAGATTGGTTCCCCTATTATTCTCCTCCGTAATTTGAATCCACCTCAATTATGTAACGGTACGCGTTTGGTCATCAAAAAGATCACCGGAAACATTCTTGAAGCAACCATTTTGGCTGGGAAGTTTAAAGGAAAAGTGGTCCTGCTGCCACGTATACCGATGATACCATCAGATTCTACCATACCCTTCAAAAGGCTACAGTTTCCAATTCGTTTAGCTTTCGCCATGTCTATAAATAAATCTCAAGGTCAAACAATGTCCATTTGTGGTTTAGATTTGGAAAATCCATGTTTCTCTCATGGGCAACTATATGTTGCGTGTTCACGTGTTGGGAAACCGTCGAATCTATTTGTGTTAGCTAAAGACAGGTTAACCAAAAACATTGTGCACCGATTGGTGTTAAATTAAATTGAAATTGAAAGTATTTATAATTCAAAAAAAATAGATATTAATGTTTAAAAGTTTAAGACTGTCTGCCTTGCCTACCTCATTCATGAGTTTAAGCGTCACATGTTATTTACTGTATTATACTGTAATATACTTATATTTGTTATAAAATTAAATGGAAATAATAAATCTGATAAATTTTTATTTTGTACCTATTGATTTCTGCTTAATATCAAGTGTAAGAACATTTTAATTAATTGTGTTCAACGTACTTCCCCTTCAAATCTCAATCCAGTGAATTTGTATACCAACATAAACATTTTCGTCTTTGTTCGTAAATAATTTCATTGTACTAAAGGGTTATAGTAGTAGAAAGTCAAATAAGGAGATCACCATATTTTTTTACAAATACCATCTGTGTGAAAAAGCATAGTGGACTCCGTGACTGATGTTCTCTTATTGTTCCTCTTAGATTGTTTACTATAATGTAATATAACAAAAACTTTAGCCACAGCAACGCGTGGCCGGGTCAGCTAGTATCTTATATAATAACGGATATATTGAGCTTTATTGATTTCAAAGCATTATATACTTGAGTAGATTTCGTTCTCAAAACTTATTGTTGTTTATACACAAAACACTCAAAGCAGACCCTGATGACCTGACGTCGCCTGACCAAAAAATGTAAAGGATAACCGAAAAAAGCACAAAAACATCCAATTTACAAAAAAACAACAAAAAAAAAACACAATGTTAGTTTAAATTTGTCCTCTGTGCGTCCGGGGACTAATTAAAAGAATAGGCCCAAGGTAGGTTAGGTTAGAATGTGAGTGGGCCATACCGGTCCCTCCACCGCGACCATAAGGTCTATTGTGGCTCACACCTAATGGTCTATATTTCGCCCAACAAAGCCAGCCTCCTGCAGAGGTCGATAATCTTTGTGGGCGAAAGTTTATCCAGATCTTCCGGAGCAAGCTTTGTCTTGCCAAAGAGCAGGTATCTAGTCCTGTCCGCTGCCGGATAGTAACACAGCATGTGCTCTGCTGTTTCTTCATTCTCCATACACAGCCGGCACTCGGTCTCCTGACCGACCCCAATACGGTGCATGTGGTGCCGCAAGCGGCAGTGTCCTGTATACAGGCCGACTAGAGTACTCAGTTGTTGTCTGTTAAACTCTAGAAGTTTTTTAGCCCTTGACTCAGACAGGCCATTTATGAAGGCCTTAGAGTGAGCTAATCCTGGCAGATTTTGCCATTGCTGGCTTGGTATTCTTTCTGTCCAGGTCTTTAAGGTGCGTTTTGCTGTGCATGATGTTATCCCCAGCACCGGTTCTGGCCCGATAAAGTCCCTTTGGGCACCACTCCTGGCAAGCGCGTCGGCCGCAACATTGCCATCATGGTCCGAGTGACCCGGTATCCAGACCAGTGACGCCTCATTACAGCTGCCCAGTTCGTTGAGGGCAGATTTACAACTTTTCGAAGAATAATATAAACAAAAACCCCACTTCAAGATAAAATACAGCATGTTACATTTCAAAAAGTTGAGTTCCAGGAGCTTGAATTTATTATATATTTATAAAAGAAAACCTCCCTGAATATGTCATTATCATGGGACGCTGCTATCTATTTGTAAAAACGGTCTATCAAAATTTTCGATATGTGCCAAAAACGTGAAAAGTTTCAGAACAATTGAAATAAGAGTAACTCGAAACCAATGAACGATATAAATTTGTTTCCTTACAAACATGCATTGGAGTTTAATGAAAAATGCAAAAATGCGGTAATATAAGGGCTGTTCTATAAAATAAAAATACAAAATTGTATCACCAAGCCCGTGATCGTCAAAGTAATTTTGTAAGATGCAGCTGAAGGCACCTTATAATTAGAGTAAATACTTTTTTTCGTATCTTGTATAATAACAGATATAACAGCTTTACCGTCGAAATGCCTCAGCCTGTATATATGTAAACGAATAAAAATAATTTCACATTTCCCAGAAGTTTTTATGATCAGTTGTTTGTTTTTCCATGACTTTTTGTAGAAAGTAGCTAGTTGGTCCTGGCTTTAACTTCAACTTGGCAGATTCATTTTAGCAGGGTTTTTAAAACTGTTTTAATAGATCTGTGCAAAAAGAGATGATTTTTTTAACAACAATTCCCGACTGATAGCTTCAGATGATTGCTTATATATTACACTCGGGTCAACAGTAAAAAAGCATCTGCAATAATACACTTGAGTAGATTTCGTACTCAAAACTTATTGTTGTTTATACACAAAACACTCAAAGCAGACCCTGATGACCTGACGTTGCCTGACCAAAAAAATGTAAAGGATAACCGAAAAAAGCACAAAAAACACCCAATTTACAAAAAAAAACACGTTAGTTTAAATTTGTCCTCTGTGGGTCCGGGCACTAACTAAAAGAATAGGCCCAAGGTAACTCCTGCCTGTTGTAAGAAGCGACTAATTGGAGTCAAACACTCGCGGGGGTCTTGTCCAGGTGGACCTGGTGGGAGGGGGATATCTCTGGGGAGTGATGTGCACCCGGATTTTGAGGCCTCCACTCTGGGCTTAGAAATGAACAATTGACCTCGCATGGTTGTTACTCGGGAGAGGGGTTCCAGATGATACCGCCTTGGGTTGAGTGCTAGCAGGTGTCGTGTGTCCAGACGACCTGGAGGGGGTTGAGATCTCTGATGAGTGATATACACCCGGAGTTTGGGACCCCCACTGTGTGCTTCGAAACGGACGGACGGCCTCGCTTGGGCGATGCTCAGGAGCAGGACTCAGTGGGATGTTGCCTTGAGTCCAGCACTGGTGGGTGTCGAGTCTAGACGAACCCGGAGGAGAACTGAGATCTTTGGGGGTGGATTACAACCAGAGATTGAGGCCTCTTCTGTGAGCTTCGAAATGGGGAAACAACCTCACTTGGATGCTGCTCGGATGCGGGACTTCATGATACTGCCTCGAGTCAAACACTGACGGATGTCTGGTGCAACTCAGGGAGAGGTTATCTCTCTTTGAACTTTGAAACGGGCAGGTGACTTCGCTCAGATGGTAGTACATCTGTCAAACAAAGTTTCACCTCACAAATATCGTCTCCTGCAGGAAGCTCGATTTCTTGGGTGAAATTTAAGCAAACGCTGGCTGGTATCAGGTCTGGATGAACCCGGAGGGGGGCTGTGATCTCTAGGGATAGATTACACCTGGAGACTTAGGCCTACTCTGTGAGCTAACGACCCCGTTTGGATGCTGTTCGAGGGCGGGACTTCGTGATACTGCCTTGAGTCAATTAAACACTGGCGGCGGTCTGGTACAGGTAAGCCTGGAGGGAGGCGGATCTCTGGGGAGTGATATGCACCCGGATTTTGACGCCTCCACTGTGGGCTTAGAAATGGACAATTGGCCTCGGTTCGTTGTTACGGAGCGGAGTTCGAGATGATACCGCCCTGGGTTGAGCGCTGGCGGGTCTCGTGTGCCCAGACGACAGGGTGCTGTGATCTCTGATGAGTGGTATACACCCAGAGTTTGGGGGGCTCACTGTACTACGAAATGGATGGACGGCCTCGCTTGTAGCCTCTCAGGTTTAGGCGAGCCGGGGGGGTGGGGGGGGGGCTGAGATCTCTAGGGGTGGATTCTGCCTCGAGGCAAACACTGACGGATATCAGGTCCAGACAAACTCGGAGAGAGGTTATCTCTCTTTGAGCTTCTAAATGGGCAAGCGACTTCACTCAGATAGCAGTACATCTGCCAAACAAACTTTCAGACTTTCACCCTCAAGAAAAGATCGACTCCAGCAGCGAGCTGGAATTGATGGGTGAAATTTAAAAAATTAGACATCAGCCACAATAGACCTAAGGTTGCGGTGGAGGGACTGGAATAGCCCACTCACAATAAGTCTAATCTAATCTAGTTTATATTTACTGTACATGACCAGCGATTAACCAATAATGCACATAACTTGGAATCCTTAAATTTTACCTATTTATTTTATAGATCCTCAATAAAACTTAGATAACAGTAGATCATTTAGTAATCCTTTAGTTTAACTCTCTCCACTTGCTAAACATATGTCAAGATCACGTGAAAACGTGTGCATTGTTGCCAGGTTGCCAGATTCCCAACTGCCGGTTGCTCAACCCCTTCTCCCAAAACGTTTCTCACCTAAAAGACCTGTGTCTGCATAATTAAAAGCTGGAGGAAGGAAAAACTATGAGCAACAATGTCACATTCTCTTCCGCAATATGGTAGTCTTGCAGGAGCTAAATTGAAGGATTACTGACAGTTTAATTATGGAATGTGATCTCGTTCAAAATGACATGTATACCATGGCATCACAGTGATACCGTTCCGACTATCACTGACCATGGGGCATCGCAGTGATGCCACGCAGGGTTTAACTTGTCAATTCTGCAAGCAATTAATTAGAACTTAACTACTCAGTAGTTAGTGCGGCGATTGTTAAGAGACGGGTCCCGTCCATGCATCGCAAGAGCGGCATTGCGGGACGGTGCTTACTGCTATAGTGTCCTGTCTGACCTGACCTGCCCTGACATCACAAAATACACAGGGTAGGTCAGGAAGATCAAGTCAGGCAGGACAGTAGAGCAATAAGCACCGTCCGGCAATGCAATTCTCTCAATGCATGCAATGACGGGACCTGTATACTTGATGACCGCCGTTAGTGCTGTATTTAGAAAAAAACTAAAATGATAAGAAATGAAATCACATTTAAAAAAATAATAAAAATTACCAGAAGCAGGTTGCTGCTGCGGTGTAGATGCTTTAGGGTCATCTTGCCCACCACTTGATTTATCTCCCTTGCGACCTGAAAGAAAACACTAATATTGAGCCACATCATTATTATGTTATGACTGGCACTACATTAACTGTATTGCCACTTCAGTAGGCTTAATTTTATTAACAAACTAATCTATCACTCACAAATTCTAGTTAGTAGTCTATACCTACAGTGTCACAAGTATGAATATGAATACCTGCCCTATAGGAATAATTTCATAAAAGCAAAACAACCATTGGTATTTTGTAAAAGGCGATATTGCAGGGGATTCACAGGATTACGTGTCTTTAGCAATAAGTTGTGCAATCATATATTTAGATCATTTTTTTGCCCAAGTTCAATACAATGATTACACAGAAACCTCTATATGCTAAAATATGTTATTACCTTTCTTTTTGCCCATTATTTCTTGGTTCTTTGATGTGGCAGAGGAAGTGAAAACCTGAATTTAAATATAACAAATTCTTTGTAAATATGTCAAACTATAATGTCACTTAACATTCACCAGCTATTAGCTCAGTACTGGTACTGGTATCAAAGTTAAAAGTCGATAAAAGGTAATTGTACCAAAAAAAAATGGTTACAGTAAACAGTAATGAAATTAGCAAATTCCTGTACAAGACACAACGACACAACTGTCACACGACAAACGACACATATGATCTGAAATCTGAACGAGTCGTAGATTAGGTGATCAAGTAATCAATAAAAAACTCAAACAACACGCAACACACATTAATGATGATTACTAGAACGGAAGTGCGGTGGATGAAGGAGGAAGAACAGTATAATACGAAACTTTTTTTGTAGGTTTTGTCGTTTACTACGCATGCGAGGTCTTCTGTCATTCTTGCCCACTGGAAGGGAATTGAGAATAAACAATAAACTTTTCTCTTCTACGCTCTTAGGCTGGAAGTGCAAAAGATACTTATAATGAATAAAGGTCGAGTTCATCAGCCGCCAGCAGCTGCATTGTTATGTCAAAAGATGTTGACAACACATGATACAAATAACGAGAGATATGATATTGAGACTACCTAATTTTAGACCTGTCACGCGCATGGTTTCAAGTGGTGAGTCCAATGTAACAATAATATGCAGTCGTGCAGTTGAGCTGGACGTTTCACCACAACCTCTTAACAAATTACGTATTTTACTAATATTTAAGTGCATACATTCGGACGTAATGAAATTGAAAAAGATTAAATTTAGTGCTGCGATCTATATTATCTGAAAAAGACAATACAGGAGTAACTTCAACCGCATTAAAGTGACGTATTGAAACTGATTGCGAATGACTTTGTTTTAAGTGTCTAGTAAGACTTCTGTAACGTTACTCACCACGTGACGTCATAGGAGGAGGCGGAGCATATGCGCAATATCATATCTCTGGTAAGTCATATATCATGTTAACAACAGGCGTTTAGGAAAAGTAACCGGGTAGATAGTAGACATTACAGTGACTTGATAGAGACAGTGTGGCCATTAGGTGGTATCATTTTGGGCGATTCGGCCGCCATGTTTTCTCCACATTTAACATTGCGCTTATGGAAGAATAGTAAAGAATTGCAAATAATAATGAATTGGTGCATTTTAGAAGAAAACTGTATAGAACATTTTCGGTAGAGAATTATTTTTTGCTCCTAATAGACTAGTCGCAATGTTTCCTATTTAGATACGAATCATTAAAATTGTTATAAAATAAATTTCCTAGTCAATGGATCTATAGAAACTGTTTATGTTATAAGGTTGGCTGCATTGCCGACAGACCGATCTGATGTGATAAAAAATCCGCCGACTTCTCCAAACACAAAGTGTTTGATTTTGATTACATTCATTATTTACCTGTACGAAGTGGTGGGTACAGGAGTTTTTAAGTTATTTTAGCTTGTTCAGTAATCAATTAGCACTTTAGTTAAAGACGTTCAACTTTTTTCAAGACTGGAAATTATTTTCCGGCAGTTGTTTTCTTTTGTCCAAACACAAAATATAAGGTTGAAATTATTCTTTGTTGAGAAAATGTTAAGTGACTGTTCAGATGTAATGCATATTTTTATTTTACCGTGTCATAACCTGAAAAAAATGTGAACAGGTTTGTTGTGTTCAGGCTAAAATAGTAAGTAAAAGGCTAATTTCAAAAAAAATACATGCTAGCAAAACTAATGAGTACTCCTTTATGACCATCGAATAAAGTTTTATAATTATTTTTGCATTTTCTTACCCTTCCTTGAATTTGTTAATGATTATTATTTGTATAAAGATCATAAACTATGATTTTGTAATGTTGAATGATTCATATAATTATTCATTGCCAAATTGTTCTGGTGTTATTTAAATACAAATTTGTTTACAATTGATGACAATCCGTCAACGTCACTTCATCAAATCGGTCTGTCGACAATGTAGCCAAACTCATAACATAAACAGTTTCTACAGATCCATTGACTAGAAAAATTATTTTAAAGCAAATTGTAATGTGTTCTATCTGACCAGGAAACATTACGACTAGTCTGTTATGAGCAAAAAATAATTCTCTGCAGAAAAGGTTCTATACAGTTTTCTTCTAAAATGCACCAATTCTTTATTATTTGCAATTTTTGACTATTCTTCCATAAGCGCAATGTTAAATGTGGAGAAAACATGGCGGCCGAATCGCCCATGTCCACACTGTCTCTATCAAGTCACTGTAGTAGACATGATATAACGACTTAGAAGCGATATGATATTGCGCATATGCCCCGCCCTCTCCTATAAAGTCACGTGGTGAGTAACGTTATATAAGTCCAACTACACACTTAAAACAAAGTCCAACGCAATCAAAAAGTTTTTATACGTCATTGACGTCAGTTTAATGCGGTTGAAGTTACGCCTATATTGCCTTTTTCAGATAATATAGATCGCAGCACTAAATTTAATCTTTTTCATTTTTATTACTTCCAACTGTATGCACTTAAATATTAGTAAAATACGTAATTTGTTAAGAGGTTGTGATGAAACGTCAAACCCCACTGCACGACAGCATATTATTGTTACATTGGACTCACCATTTGACACCATGCGCGTGACAGGTCTATAAATAGGTAGTCGGAATATCATATCTCTCGTTATTTGTATCATGGATAGTAGATATCGGTTACACCGCAAGTGTTTGAAAATGTAATCGGTTACTCTGTCCATCGTTCGAATATTATACGGTATCTACCCGGTGCATCAACCTGGTGCAGGATTTTTGTACTGAACCAAACAGTCAGTAAATTGAGTTATATAGAGAACAAACTTAATATTAATAATTTAAATTAATATACAAATTGTCTAAAGTCTAACCTATAAACTGGATGTAAATAAATAATAATACTAATACCAATACCCTAAGGGCCCTAAGGTATTTTATTTTCATTCATTCATTTCTCAATCGTTACTTGAAGGAATGTGAAGGTGTTGTATTGGCATTTATTGGATGTTTATGTTTATAGTAGTGAGTGTAAAAATATGCAACATAAGATACATAATTTTCAATGGCGCGGAGCTTCTTTTTGCAATTTCTTAATGTATAATAAGTCGTAACTCCTGTTAATAACTCTTCGTCGCTATCGCTGTCTAATATTTCAGTTACAATATTAACTAAAGCTATTTTTTAATATCCATACTGATATATTAATATTACTACTTCAAAGTTCAAAGCCAAAATATCATCAAACAACAAAGACGAACCTTTGACAGTTTAGCGGTTAGCGTTTGTCATTTAAACACATTTAAAAGTGTTCGAAAATTACTGCACCGGATCCATTTACCATAAAGCCAGCTGTGTACCGTAAATAAAATTGTAAAATAAATACACTTATCCATCAATTATGTGGGGTAAATTAAATTATTAATTTATAAGAATTTCGGGGTTGGGGTCCCTGACTACATGCCTGCACAAATGCGTTTATTTTGTTCATATTTTTTATATAACAGGACTAATTAAAACCAAAATATAAATCATAAACATTATTTATTTATTTTACGCCATACGCTAGTTCATTATTGTGTTTTTATTGCTTAGTTACCAACTACATAATTATGTACTTTATGCCCAAGGGCCATAAAGTGTACTTTATGGCCCGCGCGGGCAAAACGTACACTTTATAGCCCGCGCGCACATAAAAACAAATAATTTTTGTTTCACTTCTTTAATAACCTTTATTAATGAAATTACAGATAATGGAATAAAAGTAATATGTAAATATTTAATGAACATTATTTAGTCGAACTAAGATAAAATTGACAGTTCTGAAAAGATCCGGTGATGGTTAGGTTGCCTTCAGCAAACGATTATTCATGTTTCATTGTTTGGGTATGACTAGTATGACATAAAATTTTGTATGCACCGCTGGTATAAATAGAGGTGTATGCCCTCGAGCGACTTACAAACCCTCGGGCCGGAGGCCCTCGGCTTTGTAAAATCGTCGCTTTCGGGGCATAAACATCTATTTATACCCTCGGTACATAAATAACTATTGCTTATAAATAATATATTTACTACTACAAATAGTTATGGTCATATTTGGAATTACTTGAAATATATTGTTCTGCTTTTCCTGTTATTAACATATTATTTATAGTTGTTACTTGTTTTTTATTTGGTTTCTTAATGTTACTTTGACGTTTGCTTTTCTTCTGAGTGGAAAAGAAACGCAACTGGGGAATAATATTCTTATTGGCAGATTCATTTTTATTATTACAACTTTTAAATGAGGTATTGCTAGATATTGGTAAATCGACCAAATTGTGTAAAACATTTAAATGCATATGTATTTCTAAAATTTTAGAATCAACTAAATTGTTAAAACTACAATTTTGTAACTTTATAAATGTTTCATTAATTTTATTTATTAAACTTGTTGATGTTTCATTTTTATTTTCTGTTCCACTACTAAGTGACATTACAAAATGTTTACTGTCTTCTGATAAATCTTCAGAAACATTAATAATTTTTTCAATTTTTGAATTAGTTTCACACATTTTGACGTAGTGTCTATGTTTACACATTTTTTATTATATGTAAAATCTTCACAAGTACATGTGTACATGTGAATGCATATTTGACATTTAGAGCAAATTAAGGGACATGTTGAATTGAGGAGTTTATTCACCAAGTATTTGTCTAAGTCACCTCCTACTTCCCAAGTTATATAATCTATAATGCACTGTCAATGTACTCTGCTTTGTAACCTGATGACTTTTAAATATTTCTCGATGACATCTTGTATTCTTTCCTTTTATTAGTTTTATTACTCTTTCCACGCTTTTATCTCTTATAAATTTTAAAATTATATGCAAACCCTTTTTTTTGTCCCACAGGGCTTGTCCGCAGTCTTGCCGCCCCAACAGCACTGCAACCTTTGGTTGATTGTGCATACTCTTAGTCTTACTCCACCCATTCCAAAATCACTGTGCTTTGAACTAGTCTGCACAGCGATTGGTAGGGTCAAGTTTTATATTGCTCTGTCTCCGGTCTAGACTGACCGTAGATCAGTTGTCTTTTGCGGTCCAGAGCTTTACACTCGCACAAGATGTGCTGGGCTGATTCCTCTCCCTCGCCCCAGAGTCTGCATGCGAGGTCCCCTTCGAACCGCCTCATTTTATGCAGGTGTTTCTTGATGGCCATGTGTCCCGTCAAGAGACCTGTTGTGTTTCTGAGCTGCCCTCTGCTAAGATTTAGCAGCTCCACAGCTCTCTTTGAACTGGGTCCGTCAATTATTGACTTCCTATGTCTGAGCCCTGGACAGTCCGCCCAGTACACCTTGTGTTGATTTCTGACCCAGGACTTAATGGCTTCCCTGGCAGTGCTCTTTGACACGCACAGAGCCGGTTCTGATCCCATAAATGGTTCTGCTGACCCTCTCTTCGCGAGACTGTCAGCTTCTTCATTGCCTTAGACCCCCGAGTGACCCGGCACCCAGATGAGGGTCACCTCATTCTGCCTAGCCAGGTCGCTCGTCTCGTCTCGGCACTCACTCACCAGCCAGGAAATTACCCGTGGGCTACTTAGTGCCTTAAAGGGTGCCTGGCTGTCTGTGGCTATGAGGACCCGCTTGTTGTTGTAGCCCCTCCTCTTGTTCTCCCGCACACAGTGCAGGATGGCGTACATATCGGCCTGAAACACCGTTGCATGGGCTCCGAGGGAAATACTATGACTTACCCTCGGTCCTTCCGAGTAAACACCTGCCCCCGTCCCACGCTCCCCGCCGGATCCGTCCGTGAACCAGACGAGCACGTTCCGTGGTATGCCCTGCGTCTCCTCCCGCCATGCCTCGCGCTCGGGGATTTCCACTGTAAAGTTGTTTTCCCTGCACATTCGCGGGCTCGCGAAGTCTGACCTCATTTCAAGCATGGGCTCCTTCACGATCTCCTGAATTTTGCAGTGGCCCCTGAAGCCTGGGTTGATCTTCAGTCTACCATTGCAGGCTAGTCTGTATAGTCCTAGCCTGGCCATGCAAACCCTTATCCAATCGTTTGATTCTTTTACGATTCATATAAAAGTATTTTATCGTTTTGTGCATGGATTCGAGGTGCATGTTTGTGTTGACGCCTGACGATTTTCTATAACAATATGCCCAATGTTTACAATTGTTCACATAGTTAATTTGGAAATAGTGACCAAAGTTGCAAGTCTCCTTATCTTCCAACATTAATGTTATAGCAGTTACAAGTTTTGTTTCAAATTCATGTTCATTTAACTCTTTTTGTAGCACCTTTAACGTTTTGTACACTTCTGCTCGTTTTTCTTTTTCACAAATTTTAGACAAATTCATTTGCTATGCTCGGTCAACATGCCACGAGCAAAAAAAGACCATTATATGAAGCCAAGCATTATAAAAAGTGTCTGTGATGTCAGACATAAATGTCTTATAGCAGATATATTTCTCACTTTTTGTTGAACGCTTCCAAAGAAAATTTTGTAAATGTGTGTTCTTTTTATTGGAGAACATGAAGGCTGTAGGAAATCCTTGGCCAAATTCATCTATTACCATAATAATTGTCAATTCGAATTCATATATCTATAGATATAACATTGGGTCCAAATTTTTTAAGCATCATCTGTTGAAACCTATTCATGATTACCAGACAAAAGTCATGTTCTTCGAGAACATTAGAGGCTTCACCCTGTCTCTTATAAAATATTACAGGATTTTCTTCAGTTGACATAGCTTTACATTCTTGAACCCAAAGCTCCAAAGACATTGCATCATTGTGATATCTTGTTCCATCTCTTGCTTCAATGCAATAACTGCATTAGATGTTATCAACATCTTTAAATGTTAATAAACCTATCCGTTTAAGGACTCTTCTATCCTGTCCCTAACAGAGTGAACAATTCTAGAAAAAAATTTTATATATTATTACATTGACATATATTAATTATTTTGAGTTTTTAGATACATAGTTTTATATACTATATTCTTACCTAGTTTTAGTTACTCCTGCAACTAGTTTAGATGCAATAATGCTTCTATCATCCTTTGAAATTCTCAAATGTCGCAAATCGAGACTGACCATAGTGTGTCTTTTGAAAGTGTATACATATGTTTTTCCCATTATCTAATAATTTTAACTGACTAGTGCAGGCGAAATCCAATTTACAGCTTCTCTGACTCTTCAGGAGACGTTACCTTTGGTAAGAACATTGCTTTACTATTAAATTTATTACTTATTACACCTAACAATACCAATTAATACAAATGTCACAAAATAGTGCTTGAAGTCAGCCGTGAGTTCATCAATCTCCAACCGCTGAAATGTGGGATTATTATACAATAAATGTGGCAAATAATAGGACAGGAGTACCGCGATGACAAAGTATTCGATAGCCTTCACTAATTTTTCCGTTGATAACAGTAATGTAACAGAAAAACAATTAAACGTCGCGTTTTTAAAGCATTTACAAAACTATATAAGTTTCTTAAATGAAACACCCTATCGATTATATATGAATTCTTGATCAGCAGTTCTATTTGAAACAAAAAAATTGATGTTTTTATACCTATAAAATGTAAAAAAGCTTCTTAGTATAATATGCTGGTAACATGGAAACAACAAACAGCTAAACAAAAATTATAGTTTATTAATTTTGTAAATCCCAATGCTGCACTTCAACCATCAGGATGATCAAAATTGATTGAGACACAAGAAAACACTTTTATAAGATATATTATCAATTATTAATCATTCTTCGTTGTGTTTATATTTATTAAAATTCATCAAAAATAAGATATATAGTTGTTTTAATAAAAGTTGGTACGCAAGTTATCTCATATAGAGACTCTACTGTGTTTGCGAACTAGTCAAGGGAAAGTCGATATCTAAGCTAAAAAGTATGGTACTGTTAGTATATTTTGCTATGTTAAACAATCTGTTTATTTTATTGATCTTTTTTAGAATTCATCAAATATAAAAGGGGGCTTTTCTTCTCCTACTACTCGCATACAACCAACATCAATGCATAAACCACAAGAAAAATTTCTTGGGAACAATCCCCAAGAAAGTTATTGGACCTGAGGCGGGGTAAACATGATTTTAAGGAGGTGTAGCTGCAAAACGGAATTAAGATTATTTAGATTCCGCTAAGCTGTTTTTTGCATTAATCGCGTCTGCTTCCCTGTCCGTCACTCCTATTCACTCCTGGTCCCGTAATCGTTTTGGCTGTTGTTTACAAGAAATTGTTCATTCTTCTTGTGGTTTATTCATCCAAGGTGGGTTCTAAGCACGTTTCTGAAAAAAAAAGTTCTAAAAACCCTCCGTGAGCACATCTGAAAAATTACAAGTATTATTGTATATTATTAATTTACTTATTGGGCTAGCACAATATACTATTATTTTAAAATTAAATATAAGATGCCTGAGTTTTTTGCTTGGAAATTGGTTGTAGGAATTATAAATTTACTATTTTGTATGTGTAAAAATACATACCTACATTATAAACTTAAACAGTTTAGTTATTGTGATTAGTTGCATGTTCATATACGAGCAATATCCAATAATGTATAAGTAAACGCTAATAAAAAAAAAAAAACTAAAAACCTATGTTGTGGTTTAGAAGAAAAGCATTTTGCCCAATTTGAGGCATTATGAAATTATAATTTCATAAATATTAATTAATTTTTTTTAATCATTTTCAATGTAAACCAATAGAATCTATTAATTTGAAATCGATTAATATCCTAAAACTTCAATACTTTCTGTTACTATGTGAAAAAAAATCTTAATTTTAACTTGCTTTAAATATTTAATCTTGTTGTAACTTCAAAAAGAACATAATTTTGAAAAGGCGAACATAAAAAGCCTGATGGTTTCAATATTTCGATGCACTATTATTACACTAGGGTTCAAAAAACTAAGTAAGTGTACAGTGACTTGATAGAGACAGTGTGGCCATTAGGTGGTATCATTTTGGGCGATTCGGCCGCCATGTTTTCTCCACATTTAACATTGCGCTTATGGAAGAATAGTAAAGAATTGCAAATAATAATGAATTGGTGCATTTTAGAAGAAAACTGTATAGAACATTTTCGGTAGAGAATTATTTTTTGCTCCTAATAGACTAGTCGCAATGTTTCCTATTTAGATACGAATCATTAAAATTGTTATAAAATAAATTTCCTAGTCAATGGATCTATAGAAACTGTTTATGTTATAAGGTTGGCTGCATTGCCGACAGACCGATCTGATGTGATAAAAAATCCGCCGACTTCTCCAAACACAAAGTGTTTGATTTTGATTACATTCATTATTTACCTGTACGAAGTGGTGGGTACAGGAGTTTTTAAGTTATTTTAGCTTGTTCAGTAATCAATTAGCACTTTAGTTAAAGACGTTCAACTTTTTTCAAGACTGGAAATTATTTTCCGGCAGTTGTTTTCTTTTGTCCAAACACAAAATATAAGGTTGAAATTATTCTTTGTTGAGAAAATGTTAAGTGACTGTTCAGATGTAATGCATATTTTTATTTTACCGTGTCATAACCTGAAAAAAATGTGAACAGGTTTGTTGTGTTCAGGCTAAAATAGTAAGTAAAAGGCTAATTTCAAAAAAAATACATGCTAGCAAAACTAATGAGTACTCCTTTATGACCATCGAATAAAGTTTTATAATTATTTTTGCATTTTCTTACCCTTCCTTGAATTTGTTAATGATTATTATTTGTATAAAGATCATAAACTATGATTTTGTAATGTTGAATGATTCATATAATTATTCATTGCCAAATTGTTCTGGTGTTATTTAAATACAAATTTGTTTACAATTGATGACAATCCGTCAACGTCACTTCATCAAATCGGTCTGTCGACAATGTAGCCAAACTCATAACATAAACAGTTTCTACAGATCCATTGACTAGAAAAATTATTTTAAAGCAAATTGTAATGTGTTCTATCTGACCAGGAAACATTACGACTAGTCTGTTATGAGCAAAAAATAATTCTCTGCAGAAAAGGTTCTATACAGTTTTCTTCTAAAATGCACCAATTCTTTATTATTTGCAATTTTTGACTATTCTTCCATAAGCGCAATGTTAAATGTGGAGAAAACATGGCGGCCGAATCGCCCATGTCCACACTGTCTCTATCAAGTCACTGTAAGTAAGTGGTGGACATGCCGCCACCTAGTTGCAGAACCAAGTAGTATGCTGTCACGCCAGCTCCAAATAACACAAAGTGTTAAAAAATAGAGACTGGATACAGCTAACTAACAATTTAGAAAATTGTCAGCCCTGGCCCATTTCTACCCCAATATAGGGACAAAGTATGTAAGACTCGATGCATTTTCGCAACAATTAGAACCGTAAACGGGTTTCGCTGCAATTAGTATGCCGTACTGAAGAGCTCTAAATAGAGCGAAACCCGTTTACGGTTCTAATTGTTGCGAAAATGCATCGAGTCTTACTAGGGTTCAATTGGGAATATATGCGACGTTTCCGCTCTTCTCTCTAATTGGTCGAGAGTAACAGATTACCTATCTAATCTATAAACCTTGCTCTATGGTAGTCTTCTTTCTAGTTAGTAGTGTCCTCTTTCTCTTTCTCTGTTCTATGCTCTATGCTCTATTTTATAGATAAAATTTTGTAATTTAAATAATAATATTTAATTTAATATTAATATTATTATTTATTTATAAATCTGGATTCAATTCAGATGCTAGTGACTGATTACGGGATAAGGATATTTGTTATAATTTAATTCAATAAATAAGTCCAGTGTAGGTCATATTCGGGGTCGAGAAATGGCAACAAATTACTGATACCAAGAGGTTTGAAGTTTGAAATAACTATAAATTAAATTTTGTATGAAGATTTATAATAATTGGACCTTATTATTATGATTTAGGCCTCTAATAAGTTAATTAGAAAAGAAGAGAAATGTAAGAGTTCTTAGCTACATTCGATCAGTAATAAGATTTTATTTGTTTGTTTGTGATATTGTTTGTGAGTAGGTATAGATACATTAATTATCTATTTTTGAAACTGTGTATGACATTTTTGCCTTTTTAATATGTTTTAGATTGAACAAAAAAATGTTAACAAAAATACTACGCTCTTCTGTTAACATCTATAGAGTGTCTGGGGAGAAGTTGTTTTATGGTAATAAACACAATAATTTAGCAACCATTCAATGCTTTTATAGTTATGATAATCAGCAAAAAAGAGGTTATAAAAATTTTGGTCACAAACCCGAAAAGGAACCCAGATTGTCAAAGATATACTGTTCTGTGCTTATAACTTTATTTTGTCTTCCATTAATTGACTACAAATGGTGAGTTAATATTGTCTTATAACACTATACACTATGTCATAGTTGTGGCAGGACTTAATGTTAGATTAAAATATTTGAACGGATATTTAACATCACATTTAGTAATCTTCTGGTTAAACTTATTTGTTTATCTTCTATGTTAATTTAGTAGCCAGTTATGCAAACATTGAATAATTCTTAAATATCACTATACAGTTCCACATAAGGAATGTACTGGTGTCTGATTATTTCAATACAAATGTGTATGTTTGCTTCAGTGGCACAGTTTGGATGCATGCTGATGCTACTTAATTATAATTGAGCATTGTTGGACTGGGATAGGGGTTTATAGGTTTTGAATTTCGTCCACCATCACTATCCTACCTGCTACTCTCCTAAGCGGTGCCGCGTAGCACACGTCTTGAAATTCGATCCTCGTATACTTATTAATGAGTCTAAATTACCCAATTCGCGATTTGGTAACAAAGTTAGACGAACAGGAGCCGATATCATCTGATGCCTCAAATAATCTTCATAGGTTACTGATTTATAAGATATGATTTACATTTCATGGGTTTAGGAATCAGATTAAAATTTTACAAAGTCCAATTGCATTGGCCATTAAATATTCTTCCGGTCATGAGCGAAACATGTCCAGTTAAATTTGAACCGGAACAGAAGTTTTCAGCTAAGTTTTAAAAAAATGAAATTTGAAGATTTGTGAATGGTCAAAAATTTCCATTTATGTTTACTTTAAAGTTAACTGGTGTTTGTGAAAAAGTGGCAATAGATTTTGTTTTTATTATTATTGCACCTCTCATGACTTTTTTATCCATAGGGTCAAGCGAAACTTATTTCCCCGGGTGAAAGCAGATAGTGAAAATGTTGAGGGTGCTCAAATAGAAGATATTGAAGATAGTAATGCAGATGAAGAAAGCAAGAAAAAGAAACACCGTCGTGAAAAGATTGGCTTTCGGGATCGCAAAGTAAGAAAGAAATAGATACAATTTGTTACATTATTTTAAAAATAATTTTTGTTAGATAATAGAGTATGAGAATCGTATGAGAGCATACTCGACCCCTGATAAAATTTTTCGTTATTTTGCCACTGTTAAACTAATCCATTATGAGGGAACCGAAGTATATATGACCCCGGATGACTTCCTCCGTGCAATCACGCCTGGAATGAAACAGCCAGACGGTAATTGAACAGTCCATACTTTACAGTGTGCTTGGTGCAGGATGACTACTAATTTCTCACTGTCTGGTTTATAAGGGAATAACATAGGTTTAAATTGTTTTAGAATAACAAAAACACCCCATGTTTGCCTCAGTTTAAATATCATTAAATTAACTAGACATTTAGAGTACAGCACATGTTTTTTTTTTAAATATATTTGTTGACTCCCCTCAGCAACTATTCCGGTTGTTAAAGAAGGTAAATCGATTGTTGTTGCCCTATGTGGGTGAAACTGTTCCATAGTAAATAAAGACATAGAGACTTTCTCTGGCTTCATGAATGCTTGTCTTCTTCGCCGCAACTAGTTTTGCCTTTTATGGTTGCAGAGAAGAAACCAATAATTTGTGAAGACCAACAAGAAAATGTCTACATATGGAGGAGGTGTTCCAGCAGTAAGAACTTTGTTACAGTTATTCAAATCCCCCCACCCCCCCAATTTTAAACCAAGCAACATCCTAATCTATTATAAAAAGAGTTCCTCACATTTGCCAAGTGCGTGTCATTAATTAGGGCACACTCAGCACCTATAGCTTCTCTCAAAGAATTAATATGAGTCGTGGGTTTTGTATATTTTGTTCTTCAGGTGACCCCACAAGAAAAAATGGACCAATAATTTGGTTTTTAAATATTCCGGCCCAGATATTAATCTTTTGAGGATACTCTGACTTTCCTGTGCCCAATGTTGTGTTTTTTGGACATTTGGTTCGTTGTATAAGGTGAACGTGCACTCATCAGTAAAGCATATTGATGACAGAAAGTTTTTTGCATGCTTTTGCATATCGTAATACAATTCAGTCCTTTTTTCTTCAACAGCAAATATCTCTTGATGACACTGAGGCTTACAGGGATGATTCTTGTGCTTCTTGAGTATCTTCCACACCCGTGATTTGGAGAAACCCACTTCAAAAGATATTTGCCTTACACTTAAGGACAGATCCACATTTATCATTGCCAAAACACGTTCTTCTAAGCTATCCGATTTTTGTCTATTATTTACGATATAATATTCTGTCTTTAGGGAAATAATGCAAAAACTGACGTGAGGCATTCATCTTTCTCAACTGAACTACTTCCAGAAAATTTAAGGAGAGGTTAGGTCTAATCTAAAAAAATCTAGAACTGTTCTTCTATTCACTGTCAATTTTTTTATTAATAATTAATATAATCTATCATGCACTGATAGTTTTCTTTTTTATTTTGCAAGATGTTCTGGTTCCACCTCCATCTCTTCACATATAGCACCCAACTTAGTTTATAGTGACATGACAGTGTTTTTTGTTAATTACTTTACAGATGATGAAATCATTGCAGCTGCTAAGAGAATTAAGAATTAATTAACATGCCTTGTGGGTCTGATGTTGTTCCCGGCTTCTTAGTGAGAGACTGCTTATATGCTTTTTTGTATCCACTTAAGAAATTTTTTAAATTCATTCTTAGATCCAGCACCTTCCCTACAATGCAGAAGCTACCACGAGTTTTCCTGTCTTTAATGTGGGGGATAATAATGATCCATCAAACTATCAACCAATGGCCATACTGTGGGTATTCTGTAAGATCTTCAAAGCCTGCCTCTTTCAGCGAATACTGTTTCACATCACAAACAGACTCTCCTTTTCTCAGTACGGTTTTATCCCATAGAGATTAACTATGATGACAGGTTGATGTTATGTATACTGACCTATCTAACACTTTTGATTGTCTAAATCATTATGTTCAAATTGACAGGCTAATGGCTATGGGATTCTTTTAGCTTAATCCCTTCCGATCTTACCTGAATGGAGTAAAGCAATTTGTTGACGTTAGGATCTTCCAAACTAACATCCATAACATAAGTTTCAGAGTGCCGCAGGATTCTCTACTTGGTCCACTACTCTTTAATATGTTTATCGACCTTGTTAAAATTGTTTTACATGTTCTTCTTTTAATATATGCATATTACATTAACATTTTTGCAAGTGTAGATGGCTGTGTGCAGCTCCAGAAGAGTCTTGATGTCTTTGATGAATCATGTTGTTGGAGTAATCTCTCTGTGAATTTTTAAGTGTTGTGTGATGTCCTTTACTAGAATTAGGAAGTCAGTTACTTTCAGTTACAATTTAAGACAGCTTGCACTTAATCACCCTGGGACAGTTAGAGCCCTTGGAATTGTTTGCTATGTAACTATATCTTTTAAACCACACTAGGGGCGGACTGTTAGTTCTGCTTAAAAAACTCTTGGGTTTCTAATAAGAAACAGCCAAAATATCTCCTTGACAAACACCCTTTCTCTCCTCTTCTTTTTTATAGTTGGATCCCGATTTGAACATGGTGTTGTGGGCTTCCATTTATGAGATTCATGTGACAAACCTTAAATCAGTACAAAGGAAAATTCTAAAATTTCTTAGTTTTCGAGAAAATGGTTGATATCCTCCTATTGGTTTTTCTCAGAAGGGTTACTTCTTTGCTTCAATTTGCAGAGTGTGGAGATGCGCAGGCACCGCAGTTTTGTTATATTTCTTTCATATAAATTGGTTAATTCTGTATTTAATTGTCCAAACCTACTCCAGCAACTTAATTTCAATATGACTCACGTTGCTGTTTCAGGCACATTCATGATTTTCCCACAACTGGTTCATAATTACTGGAATGTGCAATGACTACCCTGAACAGCAAAGCAGCCTTGATATCTTCTAATGTAATATATCAGAGATATAACTGTTTTTTACACTGATGTAACTAGTGGATGTATCTTGTAAATTTTATTCAATTGTTGTTTGTTATTTCCTTTTCTGTGTCGGTCCATTTTCAATTTGGCTTTTAACCCTTTGAGTGCGGAATTAACTTGTTTTGAAATATTTATTCACCACATAGTAAACACAGTTCTAAAGTAAAGAAGATGAGACAAATGGAGTATAAAAAATGTGCCATGTCAATACTTTTTCCAAAAAATGGTGGTTACATGAGGCAACCAGTAGGAGTAATGACCCACTATCTGGAGATAAGATGAAATATTTTATTGTCACAAACAGAAAATACTACAAACTACTCATTATGATAAGAGAAAAAACAATTTCTTTTGTCATTAAGACATAGTCCCACTTCACATATATTGCAGCTCCACATACTTCTGTGTGCATCTTTCTTGGTGCTACATAACACACATCTCTTAGAAGTACTGTAAATGGGCATGTGGGATGCCTTGTCAACCCTTTTCTCGAGTCGAATAAATTTCCTGTAATGGGTTACAACTTCAAATGATTTTCTGCCTTTTTTCTTTTGCACATGCCTCGCAGCAATCATTCCTGACCAACATTTATCCTAAACTGCTTCAAGTCAAGGGTTGAACCACTGGATCTCTTTTGAAATAAAATATAAGCATTTACCACCGTGGTATCGAGGAAATGCCAAAGTATGCAATGATACCACTTTTTACTCTTCCTATCTATTGCATAACATTTCTTCAGCATATCGACTTCGTCAACAGAACCCATATGTTTATTGTAATTACTAACAAGTCGAGGGCAATTGATTTCTTCCAATGAACCATCCTTATTCTGTCTCTTGGCAGTGATTACATCTTCAGGATCTTGGTAGTTGGAGAAAAAGTATACTGGCTTCTTGTCTTTCCATTTCAAGCATCCATCATATTATCAGTCATACGCCAATCATACTGACCTGTGATAAGCCACTTATCTTCCAGAAAGTCCAGGTAAATATTTCTTTTCTTTTTTTAGCGTCCCACAACCATAAATTTGATCTTGATTCAAATACCACAGCAAAGGAACACTTGTAAAATAATTATCAAAAAATACTCGATGATGTTTGTTTTTCAATTCTTTTGTCAGGTCTCTCACTACCCTTCTACCTAAATCTTTTTCTGGTAGATCTCCTATTTTCGCTGTATATATTTGAAATTCACAGACGTAACCTGAATCATCTGCACGGAGCCATACTTTATAACCACGTTTCGTGGGCTTTGCTGGCATGTATTGTTTCATACATGATCTACCTTTGTATTTGATCATACTCTCATCAACGGCTTGGAACTCTGATGGTATATAGAGCTCCTTGTATGTTCGCGAAATGGTTGTCAAAAGTGGCCCAAGTTTATAAAGTTTATCATAATTTGCTTCACCTTTCTTCAGTTATAATGAGTTGTCAGCAAAATGTAGATTACTTAGCACCCAATAAAACCTGTTACAACAAATAACTTTCGAAATGTAAGCATCTCTGATTTCTTGTTGAGAGGACCAATAGTCTCTCAAACTTGGTAACTTCTTTACACCCATTAGGATATTCACTCCAAGAAACAGTTTTATTTCTTCTCATGAAGTAGGCTGAAATGCTCTGTTTCCTTTATTCGTATTTTTTTCAGTTGCATACAAATTTGTGTAGAACACTATCAAATCCAATAAATCATCTGGAAATAGACACAAAAAAACATCAACGGAAAGTTCAACTGCTTCTTCTATATTTATTCCACTACTTTGTGAATCAAAAATAGGAGGTTCCTGATAAAAATTATGTTTTGACCACGTCACTGGCAAGAATGTGCTGGATGGTGAAGTATGTAGTCATTCAGCTAAAGATGCAAGAGGTTCATCATTCCTGTCAATTTCTTGATGTAAATTGTCAGTTCTTGCTTAATCTTGTTTCAGTCAAAGTTTCAGGTAAATTATAACTAGTTACATCTACCTGTTCAGTCAGCATAGACTCGTGAATAATTTCAGTATCATCTTCATCACCAGACAAATAGTCGTCTGCAATGGATTCTGAATCTGATGGAATTTCAGCCAAAATAGCATTTACTTGCTGTTCACTCATTGCTTCCAACTCTGCAAATGACCATAGTCGTTTTGCTGCAACCATAAAAATCGATTCTAAATTGCTATGGAAATGTGTATTTCCCATTTCAAATTACTAAATAATGATGTTATTGATAATTAAATTTGGGTACTATTAAAATTAGGCGACCGAGGCAAACATGGAATTTTGATTTGAAATGAACTCTTAAGTATTTAACAATTACTAATTTAACAATACTTCTCTTGCATGGCTTGGCAGATAATCGAATATGAAAATCGCATAAGGCACTATTCAACGCCAGACAAAGTCTTTCGGTACTTCGCTACGCTCCAAGTTCAGGGTGCGACTGCTGACCAGCATGAAATTTTCATGACTCCAGATGACTTTCTTAGATCTATGACTCCTGGTATCAAACAACCAGATGGTTAGTTGGTGTTCTTTAAATTCGTTTTTTACTTTTTTTTACAAGTAGCTTTTTCTTTCATTTTTTTCTATAAGTAGTTTCTTATTTAAATAAAATTTTATTATTTATTATAGTTGATTTATTTAAAGGTAGTTACTTGCTGTTGCTGGAACACAGGTTATATATTGTAATAGTAAAAACATGTTTTTTTTTCAAATTATTCATATGTTCGGTAAATCGGCACGTTTATTAAAATTTCTAAGCACAGGATGTTCAGAAACCGCGCCAATGTTTGTATTCTCGCTTTGGATTGGTCTCGGCGACAGCCAATCAGCATGCGAATGAATTACGCCATACCTACTGACCATGCGCGCACCCAATCGCAATCGCGCTGGTCCCTTTTTTTTACCCTTTTCTTTGTTGAACGCAGTAGTAAAGACACGCATTTTTATATTCTCCGCAGAAAACTAGTGCTTAACCTCGTGTTTAGTCTTGATGAAAAAAGCGCCTCCGTGGCCATGCGGGAAAGTCGATTCAGACTTTCCAATACGGACTTGGGGGACGACGGTTCGAGACTCACCGCCGGCGGATGATTTTTCAAATCACTCTCGTCGTTGAGATCGAGCTCAAGGTGGAGGGTAGGTTAGTTTAGATGAGCAAAAATGGTCAGCAATTGCCTAATTGCCAGTAAGCATCTTACCTTTACCTTTTAGTCTTGCTGATATTGGTTTTATTTTAATGTGCAAACCCTCATCCTTCCCAAACTGCTCCTTTTTCTTTAGCACAGAAATACATAAAATTACGCAGAGCTCTATTATTGGATTGAACATTTGGTAAGTACTCAGTTTATTTTTTTTTCATATTCAGTTCTCATACACAATATCCCGCTTGTTTTATTATTTTTTCTTTCTTTATAAAGTAGCCGCTTACTTTAGTTGATTACGCTATAACCCGCATTGTCACACGTGATTACAGTTATCTGCACGCCTATTTACATTACCCGCTAAAAGACTTTAAATTTACCCGCCTTCAAATATATATATATATATATATATATATATATATATATATATATATATATATATATATATATATATATATATATATATATATATATATATATATATATATATATATATTTAAATTTTTATATTACACGCCTGCAAACCCCGCTTTTTTTTTATACATTTAATAATAAAATTGTTTCGGTCAATACTCAGCGATAACCAATTGTCAACAAAAATCCTGCAAATAATATACATGTGCCACAAAATCAGTGTAGAGAAGACTGCCCCGGGTCTTGTATTTCTTCGAGGCGGGGCAAAACTCAAAACTGTCACCCTTGTCCAGCGCTCATTCTCCTTTAAGTTTTTCGATCAACTTCTAATTTTTTTTTAACTTATTTAAGTAGGGTAAGATTTTTGATAAATTGTAAAATCTTGTTTCTATGAAGAAATTATTTGTCATTTTACTTCCCCATCGTCAATACCTGTGGAAGTATGGCATTGGCGAAAGAAACTTCAAAAAAAAAAAATGTTCGCTTAAACGTCATAAAAAGTATCAAAACATAGAAAACATTATTTGGGACCGAAATTTTTGTTTGTCAGTCTGTATGTCTGTAGCCACGATAACTTTAGAACGAATTGCAATAACATCTTCAAATTTGGTATACAGTTAGCACCCGACAAACAAACGGTTCTGATTGTTTTTGGGTAAAATCGCTCCGGAGTATAGGGGATTTGGTGAAAATGGACGTTTTTTCGTTAAAAATCTAGTAATAAAATGTTTTAGAGTTTGTTTATTAGAAAACTTCCGATCTCATCAAACATCTGGTATTCTGTGCTGAAATTAAATTAGTGGTTGAATGTGTGGGGGTGGAATATCGGTGTCAGAAATTTCGAATTATTATTTTTTGCTAAAACGGCGTAAAAAGTCTCAAAACATTTATTTATATATATATATTTATTTTATTTATTTATTCATACATCATTCAACAGCTTAAAAGCCAAATTAAGGATGGGCTGATACACAAAACAGAATAACAAACAATACTAAAACAAACTATACAAAAAAAGATCCACAAGTTACATCGCTTTGAAAAATATTTTGATCTCTGATATATTACAGGAGAAGATATCTAGGCTGTCTGGCAGTACAGAGTAATCATTGCACATCTGTTAGATTGGAGACGATCACAGCAATCGTATATGAGCCGTGGGGAGATAGAATGTGTCAGGAAAACATGCTGTAATACGAGGCACATTGAAATTAAGTTGCTGAAGCAGTCAAACATAGAATTAACCAATTTGTATTAAAATATAACGAAACTGCACCGCCTGCGCATCTCCAGACTCTGCAGATTAAAGTGAAGAAGTAAACTTTTTTGAGGAAAACCAATAGAAGGATATTGACCATCCTCCCGAAAGCAAAGAAATTGAAGAAATTACCTTTGTCTGATTCTAGATTTGCCACATGTATCTTATAGGTAGACGCCCACACAACTGAGCCATATTCAAATCCGGATCTAACCAGACAACGAAAGAGCAGAGAGAGGGTGTCAGCAAATGATAAATTTTTGCTGTTTCTTATCAGAAACCCAAGAGTTTTGTAAGCAGCACTGATAGTCTGCTCATAGTGTGGTTTAAAGATAAGAGTTCCATCAAAAACAATTCCAAGGTAATGGGATGCTTATTTCTAGTAAAGGATATTACACAACACTTAGAAGCATTCATCGAAAGACCACTCCGACAACACCATTCATCAAGGATCTCAAGACACTTCTGGAGCTGCAAACAGTCATCAACATTCGAAATACTTGCAAAAATCTTAACATCATTTGCATACATTAAAAAGGGAACATGTAAAATATATTTAACTGGGTCGATAAATATATTAAACAGTAGCGGACCGAGTATGGCACCCTGCGGCACTCCCGAAGTTATGTTATAGGTGTTAGATTTGAATCCCCCGACCTCAACAAATTGCCTCCTTCCATCCAGGTAAGATAGATCAGTATACACAACATCAACCTGTGAAGACCGGCCGAGAGTGGATGCAATGAACTGTGAAACATTAACTAAATTTGTCACAGTCGATCTGCCCGGAATGAAACCATGCTGAGAAATGGAGAGTCTATTTTTGATGTGAAATAATATTCTCTGAAAAAGGCAGGCTTCAAAAATCTTACAGAAGACACATAGTATGGCTATTGGTCGATAGTTTGATGGATCACCATTATTCCCCGCCTTGAAGACAGGGAAAACTCGTGACAGCTTCCAAATTGCGCGAAATGTCCAGATGACCAGATCTAAGAATTAATTTAAAGATTTTCTTAAGGGGAGTCAAGAAAGCATATAAGCAGTCACGCACCAAGAAGCCAGGAACTAGATCAGGAAATATTACCTTTAATTCTCTTAGCACCTGTAATGATTTCATCATCTGTAAAGTCATCAACAAAAAACACTGTGATGTCACTTGAAGCCAGGCTAGCGGTTATAGGTAAAGAGATGGTGGTGGAACCAGAACATTTTGCGAAATAAGAAGCAAAACTATCAACTGCCTGTGGCTGGTTAGATGAATTCTTAATAGAAAAGTTTTGACGGCACCTAGAAGAACAGTTCCAGAACTTTTTAGGATTAGACCTAACCTCCGTTTCAACCCTCTGGAAGTATTTTACTTGAGAAAGATAAATGTCTCACTTAAGTTTTTGTCTTAGTTCCCTAAATTTATTTACAAACTCCACAATTCTAAACTTACACCACAACGAATACTTATCTTTGATACTAACCGTAATTTCTTTAGAGAACCAAGGGGAATACCGATTGCATGCACTTGGAGCAGTTAAGTCGTAAATTCTGGAATAGAAAAAGTCAAGCATAGAATCAACATCCCGAAGCTCGTCCATACCATCCCAGCACAAGCCGCCAAGCTCTGCATACAATCCGAAAAAATTACATTTTCGAAAATTATATGATCTCTGCCCAGTGTTACCAACAGGGGAAGAGATCACTGAACCTTTGACTGGAAATTCTATGACTAAGGGGGGATGATGACCATCAGGAATCACAGGCAAAACCATGTCAAGAATTCTATTGTTAATATTCTCAACATGATTAAATTGTACAAAAATTTTGAAAAGCAGACACACGAGTGGAGGGGTCATCCTGACGACAAGAAGCATATTCAGGTATGTTAAAGTCGCCAACTAAGAATGTCTCACGGCCGCATTTTATGCACAGGGACTCGAGAGCTTCAAACAATAGGCAGTAATCATTAATTGGAGTATTGGGAGGTATGTAAATAACAAAAACATTAAGCGAGGCCCGATGATCCAGGACTCTGATCCCCACAATATCGATATTGGAAAGAGTATCCAATCTGCCACAGTCTCCAAATATCAAGGCGATGAGTAACAAAGCGAGAATGTACAGCAAGCAGAACACCACCTCCCCTAGTCTTGCAAAAGGAAGAAAGATCCCTGTCGGATCTATAGACAATATAGTGAGTATCAAACAGTTCGCCACAATAAATATTACTCCAGCCAAGTCTGTGAAAGCAAAATAATCAACATGGTGTGCCTGCAAGCAAACACAAGAGTAAACATCATTAGTTCGTGTTCGGAGGTCCCTGACGTTTTGATAAAGTATGTTAAATTGCTTCTTTGTCAAACAGGCGAAAGGGGAAACTTCATCACATATAAAAAACTTTATTCTCGAACAAAAAATTTTTTGTCTGTCGGTCAGGTCAGGTCTGTCGACTTTTCGAATGAACTGAGATGTCATCTTCAAATTTGGTATAGAGTTAGCACCCGACAAAGGACCGCTTGGAATTGGTTTTGGGTAAGATCGCTTCAGGGGGTAGGGGATATATGAGGGGTAATTTGGGGAAAATTGACTCGAGTAATATAACGTTTCAGAAGTTTATAGGTACAGAAATACGAATATTTTCTTTGTGGTCAAGTCACGGATCCTAAATTCATTTCATGAGGATGTCTTTGTGAGGAGAGAATATTATCACAGCTGTGTAGAAGTTATGATTTAATTGCAGCATTATTTTTGTTGCAATGAAAAAATTATATACATAAAAACTAAATCACTAACACCATTAAAATATTACCAGGTTAGTAATAAACAAAACTAAAATTACTGTGTGAGTCTTTTTGTTCTGCATCTAAGTCTGTGGCCTCATTATAAATAATTTGATGAGCGATTTAATTTTCCATTGCAAGAATCACGAGACTTGATTAATGTTCCTGGCTCATTGATCATCGTATATAGTTCGTAATCAGTTTAGTTTGCTAAAACTTTGCTCATAGCTTGCGAATGCATTCTTACCACTGAACCACCAAGGCTCTAGTAGCAACTTTTAAGTGTTTGGCGCTGTCGGGGAAATGATAGACATTAAATATCGACACAAAACACATTTTCAAACTTGGTGGATGATAATACATCAACTCTAACTTACAATAATCATTTAATTTTTTTATTTTTAAATTATAAAGGAAAAACGGTATCTTTTTTAATACACACACACACACACACACACACACACACACACACACACACACACACACACACACACACACACATATATATATATATATATATATATATATATATATATATATATATATATATATATATATATATATATATATATATATATATATATATATATATATATATATATCCAACCGATAACTCAAAAAGTTATTAACCGATTTTGATGAAACTCGGCAGTAATCTTTCTTTTATTAATAGCTTGGATGAGTTCGTTAGCCAGCCCTATCGGACCACTTTTTCTAAAATAATATTAGATTTAAAAAAAAACTATCTCAAAAAGTAACAAAGTTATTTTGATGAAATTTTGTTGATATGTTGCCCCCGTAACTGCCCCACTACATACCAAAATTCAAGTTTTTAGGTTTATAGAAAATTAAGATACAAATTTGAAGCTTTTATGGAAATTCGCTACTATATCGCACTTGCTGCGCCCCAAAAATAATTTTATTTTGAATTATAAAGGAAAAACATGAATTAAATGAATTAAAAACATCAGTGAATAATAGAAAAATATTTTAACTTATGACTATCAATTATTATTATCATTATGAAAATAAATGATTAAATACTTTAATATTGAACGACAATTGTTCATAATCGCCACCATTAACTTCAATACACCTTGATATATTTTATTTTTTTATTTTAATACACCAACCAACAGCGTGAAGCCAACTTACGGACGGGGACATACAAGACATATAAAACAATACATTACATTACTAAGTACAGAAACAACAAGCACGCAATCACTTTCGGGTACAATATAAGAGGGCTTGCACTTGACCGCCCCGGGACAGTTAAGGACCTTGGAATTGTTTTTAATGGTACTCTATCTTTTAAACAACACTATGAGCAGACTGTCAGTTCTGCTTACAAAACTCTTGGGTTTCTGATAAGAAACAGCAAAAATTTCTCACAGACTGACACCCTCCTCCTGCTCTTTGGCTGTTTGGTTAGGTCCCGACTTGAATATGGCTCAGTTGTGTGGGCTCCTACTTATGAGATACATGTGGCAAGCCTGGAATCAGTGCAAAGAAAATTTCTAAAATTTCTTAGCTTTCGTGAGGATGGTCAATATCCGTCTATTGGTTTTCCTCAGGAAAGTTTACTTCTTCGCTTTAGTCTGCAGAGTCTGACGATGCGCAGGCAGTGCAGTTTCATTATATTTTTATATAAACTGGTTAATTCTGTGTTCGACTGCCCTAGTCTGCTTCAGCAACTTAATTTCAATGTGCGTCGTATTGCAGCACGTTTTCCAGGCACATTTTATCTCCCGACTGCTCGTACACGATTGCTGCGATCGTCTCCAATTTACCAGATGTGCAACGATTACTCTGTACTGCAAGACCGCCTAAATATCTTCTCATGTAACATAGAGATAAAAATGTTTTTCAAAGCGATCTAATTCATGACTCTTTTTTTGTATTGTTAGTTTGATTATTGTTAGTTATTATATTTTGTGTATTGGCCCATCCATAATTTGGCTTTTAAGCTGTTGGATGGTGTATGTATAAATAAATAAATAAATAAAATAAATAAAAATAAAATAAATGTCTTATGAGAGAGAACAACAGAATATATCCAGACTGTCCTGCAAATTGGAGTCATTTCTACACATATAATAGACTGGA
Organism: Tillus elongatus; assembly: GCA_964006375.1. Lineage (NCBI taxonomy): Eukaryota > Metazoa > Arthropoda > Insecta > Coleoptera > Cleridae > Tillus > Tillus elongatus. The sequence goes on from OZ023265.1 coordinate 37,843,241, forward strand.
GACGATCTCAACAGCTCCGTACGTGCCGTTGGTAGATGAAACGTGTTGATATACCGCGATTCTATGTGTGCAAGATTAAATGTTATTGACTCAAGTAGAGAGTGACAATCAAGGGCTGAACTGACAATTTTAAAAAGAAACACAATGCAGCTGTGTGTGTGTGTGTGTGTGTGTTGAACGTTTCATTCATCAACCACAGACTTTACAATGCAGCTGCACCATCTACTGTCCTCCAGGCTAGACAAGTTAAAGCGCTTCAATAAATCACTCTGTAGATAGCCAATACACGGGTATTGACCATCAATTGAAAAATAAGAAATATTTTCAAGGCTATCAATGTGCACCAAGTACACCGGAGACAAACTACCAAAGCATATTCAAGGCGGGACCTCACCAGTGCCTTGAAGAACAACATCAATGTTTCGTGAGATGTAAAATCTCTCCTACTCCTATTTATACAGCCTTATATGCAGAGTTTATAATGAATTCATAATGATTCCGAAAATGAGATCATAAGGTCGAAAATCACTCCAAGGTCATGAACTGTGTCAGGAGTGCCAAGCTATGTCTCTGCAATTGGTAGTCAAATAAAATTGGCTGTTTGTTCTGACTAAAGGACATTATACAGCACTTAGCAGCATTTAAGGTAAGAGGATTCTCACAACACCACACAGAAAACTTCAAAATATTGCTCTGTAGGTGTATGCAGCTGTCTACACCCCTAACATTTGAATACATTTTGATGTCATCAGCGTAAATTAGATAAGACACATCTAAGATCTGTGACACTTGGTCAGCAAAAATATTAATGAGAAGAGGACCTAAAATGAACCCTGAGGGACTCAGATGGTGTGTCATAAGGTTAAGATTTAAAGCCTCGTATCTGAACGAATTGTTTCCGACCCCTCAAATAAGACCCTAAGATTTTTATCTATTGGTAACTAAAAGCAAAGTAATGAAGTCTATTTATAGAATAGAGTGATTGACTCTTATCAAAGACCTTTGACAGGCCCGTGTATATAACATCAACCTGCGAAGAGCTCTCAAGTCGATCAGCAACAAACTGGTTAAAGTTGGCCAAATTTGTGTATATCTACCAGAGATAAAGCCATGCTGATGCAACGAGAGTTTAGATTTCATATGAAAGATTATATGTTCATACAGGCATGCTTTCAACATCTTACAAAAATTACACAATATTACAACCGGTCTATAGTTAGAAGGATCAGAGTTGCCCCTAATTTGAATACAGGTTGTGCTAAAGTATTATTTTCTATCGGTCTGTGGTACAAAATGCATAACTACTAAGTAAGTAATTAATTAAATAAGAAAATAGTTAAATACAAACTATATAAATATTTGCTAAAATATTTTCACCATGAAATATTTTAAGGCGATTTATATTTAATTAAACAGGTATTTCATACGTATTATCTTATCCGGTTGTGATAAGGTGATAAAATTCCAAGCATCGCGCAGTTTTTGGCCGCCTGTGAAATTCATATAAAAGGAGAAGCAACGCAGGACAGAGGCAGTATTGTTAATTCAGCTGTTAAGCTATTAAGTCGCCACAAGTCCGCTTAAGTTTACCGTCCGACCGCACCTGTGTCTACCGATTTCCGTATCCGCAAATATTGTTATATGTGAGAAATTGTCCGTTTTAATTAATCTGTCATCCCGTCACTCCAGTCTACACTTTTTCGTCTCCGCTGTCCCCTGCTTCGGCGGAGAAGTTATAGCTAGTATTCTGATGTTGTCGATCGCGGTGTACTGCCGTCCTCGCTTGAGTGAAATACCGCTCGTATCATATACATCTGACCGAATCCGTACGCTTCGTCAGCCACTAACCTTTACCGCTTTAGCGAGGGCCACATTCCGATTGATGTTAGTACCCGCATATTTTATTTGTACATATTTTGTAAATATTGTTCTGTGTATATATATTTTGTAAATAGTTTCAAATCTGAAATATAGGGTTGGGTAAATTAAAGACCTTGATTAATTCTTATCTAACCCCTTAACATACAAAATCTGCTACACCTTTCGTTAAAACAGAAGTGGTCGAATCACGCCGAGTCAGCGAATGAAGCCCGCTCACTCAGGGGTCACTAAATTTAGCCTATATTACCTAAAGGCTACCAAACCCTTCTCCATAGAGTTACCCAGGTACTTTGATCGTTATCTCGGTCAGAGTTAAGTGAAGAGGTCGCAGACATCCTCAACAGGGAGTAAACCCTTTAAAATCTGCCGCCCGAGATCCTCAGATAGTAACTGTCAATCTGTGTCACCGAAAAACGGTCTGCAAGCCAAGACCTCGTCACAAGGTATTACACGAGAAATCTTCCATTTGTTGGGAAACGTACCCATTGTAAGAATCAAATTAATTATTTGCTTTAAAGCAGTTAAAACAGGGTATAAACAATCCTCAACAAACCACCCGGTAGGAGGTCTGGGCCGAAGGAGAAATTTTGCCTCATTTTCTTAGCAGCTGCTATGATCTCGTCATCAGTAAAATGCTCAATGGTCAATACAGCTGAGAAGTCCATATTAGAATTGGAAGCCATATTATATGCAGGCCAAATCATTTAGAAAAATAGGGTGCAAAGCCATCAGCAGAAGCCTGCTGACCACCTGAGTCAATAGTGGGGCAAAGCCGACGATCCCTATACGAAGCATAGCTCCGGAATTTTTGAGGACACAGTTTTATATCTTCCTCAATCTTGCCGAAAAACCTTCCCCAAGAAACCCCTATATCATTTTAATTTCTCTCGCAGCTCTCAAAATTTAACAAGGAACAAAGAATCGCCAGATTTTTTAAATTTCTGCCAGTAAAATCTTCTACGTTTAATTGTGGCCCTAATCTCCTTCAAAAACCATGGAGGATAAGGATTTTTTCCTGTCAAAGAGGTTTTAGCAGGCCGAAGATTGTATACTTTGGAATAAAAATAAGCAGTCATAGAGTCGACATCGCCAAAACCATCCAGCTCATCCCACGCTAACTCAGCAAAGCCTGCGTAAAGTGCCGGAAAGTCACATCTATGAAAGTTGTATGAGCGATGATCAGCGTTGCCCTCGACTGATGACTAAGTATATTTAGGTTTAGAATTAAATCCCTATGTTTTGCCCTTTGTTATCTTAGCTGTCTTACCGTGGTCCAATTGTAGTCTGTTTCTATAAAGTTGCCTTGAGGGACCCTAGGCATGAAGAATTGTGACCCAGACCATCTGTATTTGATTTTGATGAAGATTTAAAAAAATTTGAAAAAAAAAATTAAATAAATAATATTCAAACCCATACAATAATAAATAAAAACAAAAAGAGTACATCAAAATAGAGAAAGAGAAATAAATTGCAAAAATTATTTATAGAAAAAAATCAAATAGAATCATGTAAAAATGATATATGTACCTACATTTATGTACCTTAATTTAGTAATTACAAGTAGTTTTCAACCCATTTTGTTATTCTCTACTTTGAGTAGTAACCACCCATGGTTAAACTGCGCTGCCATAACAGATAAAGAGACAAAGACTATTATTAAAATATTACCTGTGCCTCAGCCAACAGTGAATGTATTATTTTTCTGTATTTAAATTAGTAAAACGACCATGCTCTGGCCCTTGCCTTCAATTTGCATGTTTCTGTGAATAACATTTTATTTTTAGCGAATTTTCATATTTTATTTATGTATATATGCATGCATGTAACATTACATTTTGTTTTGGTATGCCAGATATGTTAGTGAATTTTTTATATGTGCAGATGTTTTCTTTTAACTCACCTATTATTAAACAAAGCTTATTAAGTACCAAATTCTCAAATATTTTTTTAGAGTAAGAACGAAAGTTACCCATACAATATGTAGGGGTAGATTAGATTAATTAACCGCCTATTAAGGCCGATCCACACCAATAAAAACTTATGTTGTACGTTGTATTTTAAAACTCGGCACAAATTTGAATATGGTCATGTATTTTCCCACGATTGTGCGTCATTTTCGGTGAACAACACCTATTGAAAATTCAGTATTAATAATTTATTCAGTGGTCAGCGTTCAATAGTGACACTTAATTTGAATGAGAAATTCATAAGTAATTAAAATATAATATGGAATGGAGCAATGATGATTCATTGCACCTCACTGAGGAATATTCAAAGTTCGACTTGCTAAGGAATCCCAAACACTCTGAACATTTCAATAAAATTAAGAAAAGTGATGCATGGAACGAAATAGCCAAAGTGTGTAGTGTTGGCGTTGAGGAGGCGGAGGAAAAAAATGTCAAGCTTGTTGGGGTCTTTCAGAAGAGAGAAGGCGTTTGGCAAAATAAAAACTCGAACAAGGTCCAACCAACTTGATGAGAACTTCAAAACCTTCTTTTGGCATGCACATGAAATTGTAAAATTGTGCCATTGTTTCATCAGCAGCTTGCGTTCCTGGTATTTTCTCACCAACATTTTGTTTCCTACACAGAAAAAGTTGGGTTGTCCAGTAACATGGTTCCTTATTACTGTTATTCACTCTCTTTGTTCGATGTAAATAATGTGATACAATTATGAACAATGCACATTTCTCACAGAAAAGGTTGTCCAGTAATATCGTTCCTTATTACTGTCATTCACTCTCTTTGTTCGATGTAAATAATCTGACGCAATCATGAACAATGCACATTTCTTTTTAAGATAATCATAAGAAATGATCAGTCACTAAAAAGGCTATTTATGTCGCTAAATATAACAAAACTACACAACTGTGCGACACAATATTTTTGATGTTGACTAGAATCCCAGATTGTCGCTCTAGACATACCCAAAGCATTTGACCAGGTCTGGCACGCAGCGCTGCTTAATAAACTTCCGGCCTATGGCCTACCACCAAAACTCTGTACCTGGACAGCAAATTTCCTCTCCAACCGGACCATTACTGTTGTCGTGGATGGCCATTCCTCTAAACTGTATCCAATTAATGCAGGAGTTCCTCAAGGTTCAGCTTTAGCCCCTACTTTGTTTCTTCTCTACATCAATGACCTCCTCTCTAGCACATCCAACCCAGTTCACAGTTACATGGACGACAGCACCCTCCACTCAAATATACAATATTCTAAGCCTGTCTCTCTAGCCCAATTAGATGAGGATCGCAGACTCATGGAGGGTTCTGTCTCCGTGGATCTCCAAAAAATATTAGACTGGGGAAGTAGAAATCTTGTACAATTCAACCCCACCAAATCACAGTCTTGCTTTCTTTCTCATAAGAGATACACCAGCTCTAGACCCATCACAATGAACAACCAAGTTATTCAAAGTAATGAGTCCTTTTCACTTGTTGGCATTTCTGTGGATCGAAATCTCAATTGGCACTAACATGTCACATCAATTGTAGAAGTGGCTGCTAAGAAATTAGGTTTCCTTTTCCGGGCTCGCAAATACTTTTCACCAGCTAATCTCTATACCTTATATACTTCACAAATAAGACCAAACCTCGAATACTGCTCCCACATCTTGGGTGCTGCTGCCGCTTCTACACTCGCTATCCTGGACTCCATTCAAAAGAGAGCTATACGTCTCATCGGTGACCCTACCCTCACCCAAAGGCTGCCATCCCTTGCCCATCGACGTGCCGTTGGTGACCTCTCTCTCTCTTTTATAGATATCTGCACGGGCACTGCTCAGAGGAGCTTTCCTCCATAGTGCTCCCACCTGCTGCCCCCAACAGATCTACCAGGGGAACAGAGCGAATGCACCCTTTTACTGTCCAGGTCACCAGACTTCGAACATCTTGTTATGCCCGCTCTTCTGTCCCGAGGACTTCCAAGTTGTGGAATTCCTTGCCGGCACATGTTTTTCCTTCTCCTCCAAACCTTCAAGTCCAGAATTAACAAGCTGCCTCTTTCCTCCTTGTCAACACCCACGGTACGATAGTATTTAGGCTGTAAGCCCTCGTGGTAGTTTTAGGAGTCTACTGTGCACCAAGTGGAAATTTGGTCAGCTTTATGCAAAGCAAATTCTTTATTTTGATAGAGAGGTATCCAGGCAGAAGAATAATAGTAGCAGGGGATTACAATATTGATCTATTAAAAAATAAATTAACGAATCTCATTAATTTATTAAATAGACATGGCATGTGTGACACAGTAAAGGAACCATCTAGAGTATATGGAGTCTCTGCAAGCTGTATAGATAATGTCTTTGTAACAGAATCACTTGCTGTCTTTGATGCCAGGTCAGTGCAGCTGCACTTATCAGACCATTATGGGCAAATTGTTGATCTGGAGATCCTATCGTTCTCTCCACCTAAAACAAACAAATTCATAAAAATTAAAAAAGTGAATGATACAAACATTAAATTATACATAGAAAAGTTGGAGCAGATTAACTGGACATCAGTCTTAGAATGTGAAGACGCTGAAGAATCTTTTGTCAGATTTAATGACATTATTAAATGAGAATTTGATTATGTTTTCCGGAAGAAGTTATCAAAGTAAACCGTGACTGCAAAACCAAAGTAGCTCTTAAAAGCAATGATTCTAGAAGATTGAAAAACATTCTTGAATGCTTTTCAAACAGTAAATAAAGTAAGAAAGGATAAGGAATCAGACGTCTGTTATAAATATCTGAAGAATGTATACAGTACTTGAGGAAATAAGAAGGAGAACAAATGAAGAATATACAAATAGATCGGCAAACAAATCCAAGGCTACGTGGAAAATTATACACCAAGAGACAAACTTAAACACATAGAACTAACAAAGCTAGTAACTCTCGTTTATCTGCAGAAGACTTCAGCTAATGTTTTTCAAGTAATGACAACAGCTTATCGGATGCTTCAAATAACACACTGAAATCGTCAGTGTTAATTCAGAAAGCCAGATCCAGTGGAAGTTCACTATTCCTAGGCCCGGTAACTGAAGAATAGGTAATGCAAATAGTCAGAGACATTAAAAATTAAGATTCCCGAGATGTGTATGGTTTTTCAACTAAACGGAAGGGGACCTCGCATGCAGACTCTGCGGCGAGGGGGAGGAATCAGCCCAGCACATCTTGTGTGAGTGTATAGCTCTGGACCGGAAAAGACAACTGATCTACGGTCACTCTAGACCGGAGACAGAGCAATATAAAACTTCACCCTACCAATCGCTGTGCAGACTAGTTCAAGGCACAGTGATTTTGGAATGGGTGGAGTAAGACTAAGGGTATGCACAATCAACCAAGGGTTGCGGTGCTATCGGGGCGGCAAGGCCGCGGACGAGCCCTGAGGGAACAAAAAAAAACCGCTAAGGACCTATATAAGTAATTGTAAAGCCGTTAACGAAAGTAATAAATAAATGTTTCGATGCGGGTGTGTTCCCAGACCTTTTGAAACTGGCAAGGGCAATTCCACTTTTTATAAAAGGTAATCCAGGTTTGTGTAGCAAATATAGACTAATTTGTGTTCTGTTGCAATATCAAAGATTTTTGAAAGACTACTAAAAACAGAGTTGTGGATTTCTTGGAAAAAAGCGAGTTGTTTCATCCAAATCAGTTTGCATGTAAAAAATCTAGCTCCAAGTTATCTGCTTTAGTTGGTGTAGTGGAAGGCATACTGGAAGGTTTGGAAACCCAAAATAAAATACAAATGACTTTCTTTGACTTGAGCAGAGCATTTTATACCGTAGCTCACCAGTTATTGCTTGGTAAACTCCACTACTATGGTGTAAGAGGTGTTGTCCTGAATATCTTGAAATCATATCTGACAAACAGGAGACAAATAGTAGATTGGAACAACAAAACATCTAGCAGTGTTCAGATAAAAGCCAGAGTACCACAGGGTTCCGTACTTGGTCCAATACTAGTTATTATATATATATATATATATATATATATATATATATATATATATATATATATATATATATATATAAATGACCTAACACATAGTGTTTCTTGATATTGTTCTGGATACGTCTCTTAAATGGTATATGTATATAGACTGTATGTGTGGACAGCTGTCGTGTATGGTGTATGTTGTAAAGAGACTAATGAAGGATGCAACTTACCTGGCGGCGAGGACAGCGTACTTTGCAAGCTTTCACTCACTAGCATCTTATGGAATTCTGATATGGGGCTCTTCACCTCAGTTAGCGAAGGTCCTGCTGAAACAAAACAAAAAAGCTATCCGAGCACTGAGTAATGTGGTACCAATGGAGAGTTTCAGGGAGCTGTTTAGGCAACCTGGTATCTCGACGATAGTAAGTGTTTATACAGTTACCTGCATTTTGTATATGTGTGACAATAAAAGCACAATGGAAAGAAATAAACAATATCATGCTTATAATAAACTGTATGGTAACGAATTGTCCATTCCACTGCACCAAAAAGGAGCTTCGCAGCATGAAACAAATCATCTCATTGTTAAGAGACAATCAGAGTTAAAAATATATTCCATAATAGAACTAGGTGGCGGCACGTTGCTGCGTGTCTCATCACTCACTTAGTGTTGGAAGGCTGGCTACCATAGCCGTTTTATTTTATAGGTGTATTTTCGCTACAATTGGTATCCCGTACTGAAGAACTCTAATGAGAGTGAAACCGGTCTATGGTTCTAATTGTGGCGAGAATGTAGCTTTCTATAATAGAGTTAAGAACTATTTGTTAAATGGGATTTTTTATAGCCTGATTGAATATTTTAATTAGTCAGTGTTCTTTCCTGTATCATTGTATGTTTCTGCTTTTGCTTTGCAATTTTATACAGTTGTGTGTATTTTATGTAATTGTATTTAAGTTGTGTGAGTTTGTATAGATTGGACTTTATTGTTGTGGTTTTATATGTTTGTTTTGTTCATAATATTGACTTTATTTTGTTTGACTGACCATGTAATTTTGATGGTGAATAAATATGATATGCTATGATAAGGAATAAGAAAGTTGATAATGTCCTAAAGAAGGCGAAAAGTTGTTGAAAATTTTTGAGTTTACTATCAGATAGAAAACTGGAAATGGCTGTGAGAATGTGTTTTTAGTTTGTTTATATGAGTACAAATAGATAGTTAAAGGTGCAAATGGTCTTTTTCAGTTTTTTTTTTACATTTTCTTGAACGAAAGTTGCAGGAAGTTTTTTTTTCTGGACCATGTTAAATAGGACAAAATTTAGCAACTTCACTTAAGTGAAGATTGGAACCTGTGATGAGCACTGATAAGTACACTTGGAGAACCCAAATCACCACAACACATTTTAAAAGACCTGACGATCGTTTCACTAACCAAGTTAGCGTCATCAGAGGATGAAACATTCTAAATACTTAAAAAACTAACATCAACTTATATACCGGATCTCAGGTAAAGAGATCGAACTGAGATGAGACACTAGTCGTAGGCAAATTCCACAGTGTATTGTATTTTTATCGCCGGACAAGGTCATTGCGCTATCCCTACTGCTTTATCTAAAAAGTGTCCATCTGTAATAATTTTGAGAAGGTTTAATGACAGCTAAATTAACAACGATTTCTTTGGCGGCAATAACTGTATACTTAAGTTATCGGTAGAACGTGCCGAAAACGTGGGAATTTTATTTAGCAAAGCAATCGATCAAGTGACTCGTAATTGGCGCTGGTGAAGTGTTCATACATTTTTTGTTGTAACTATATTTCGCAATATATACGCTTTCGAACCCATTTAGCTGTCCTGGTTTTATAACATTTTTTATTAATTTCAGATTATCTTTATCAACGTGATGATTATTATCCCAAATATGTCGGGCGACGGCAGACTTATCTACAGTACCGTAACGTAATTGGGATATGTGTTCTTTGAATCTAATTCCAATCGATCTTTTCGTTTCTCCGACATATTTCAGATTACAATCTTTACAACTTATTTCATAAATTCCCGACATTTTGTCCACGCTATCCTTGTCTTTTGGGTTACCTAGCAAGTTTTTTAAGGTATTTGTTGTTGAAAATGTTAGCTGTAAGTTGACTTTTTTTAAAATGCTGTCTAGACCCCTCGTGATTCTAGGTTCATATGGTAAGCAAACAAAGTTTTTTTCCGATTTTGTCTTCTGAACGTCGTTGATTCCGTCAACATTTTCTTTGTTTTCTGTTTGTTGATTAATTTTTCCACTAGGAAAGCAGTGTATCCGTTATATTCGGCCACATTCTTAATATAATTTAATTCTTTGGTATATCTACTTTTGTTTAAAGGAAAATTAATTAACCGATTTACTAAAAAATTCAGGCTGGCCTTTTTTTGTGCGTACGTATGATATGAGTCGTTCGGGATGTAGCTTAAGGTAGTGGTTTCTTTTCTATAGACATCGAATTCTAAAGTGTCTTTATTCTTAATAACTAGTACATCTAAAAAGGGTAGTTTATTATTAATTTCTAATTCGTGGGTAAATTTTATAGAACCAAATTTATTGTTTAATTTGGGAATAAAATCTTCTATTCTGCAAATGTTTGTGTTAAACACCGCAAAAATATCATCCAAGTAACGACACCACACTCTAGGAAAATAACCACTTTCACTTTCAAGATCTGTTTCAAATCTGCTTATGAAAAGGTCTGCAATAAAATTAATATACACAATAAAAAAATTAAACAACTGATTAAATGTCAAATTAAAAATGAAAAACCAGTTCCTCAGAAAATTGACATCGTAGAAAATCTTTCTTCACAATCATTTAATAAAGAGGAGATGGACCTCCTAAACAAAGGGTTAAAATTCGGTATACAGTCACAAAAAGATGATATTGTAGAAATAGTTGCTGGTATTGAAACGGGAATTAGAAAACTTCTAGAACCGGCAAAAATTTTTTATTAGAGAAGCGTGTAAAAGTAAAATTTCAAAAAACTTGAAAGAAAATAAGTCCACAAAAAAACTAAATTGTAATCAAATGAAAATACTTAAACGATTGCGAGAGAAAGATTGTTTCTATGGTAAAGCAGATAAAGGCAATAAGGTAGTGATTTTGGACAAAAACGATTATAAAGATAGAGTTTATAACGCCATAGCGACAGGACCGTATAAAAAACTAAATAAAAACCCGCTACCAAAAATGATTTCGGACGTTAAAAATAGTCTAAAAAGTTGTCACAATCTCATATCAAAGGACTTAGGAAGAAAGTTACAAGTTTCTAATCTGAAAGTTCCCAAGAAGTACGGTCTCCCAAAAATTTATAAACCGGGAAATTCAATTAGACCTATTGTTTCGGCTATAGATTCCCCGACTTATAATTTAGCTAAGTGGTTGACAGATGAGTTTAAAGGTTTGCCTGTCAAACAGAAAAGTTTTTCAGTAACAAATTCACTTGAATTTATTAATAAGATCAAAGAGGTTAAATTGACTGAAGGCGAGGTTTTAATTTCATTCGATGTAACCTCATTGTTTCCTAGCGTTCCCACGGAGCAAACTTTAACATATTTAGAGCAGTTGCTAAAAATGAATAACATAAATGAAAATGTCTGCAAAGAGTATTTGACTCTAACAAACCTTTGCATCAAACAAAATATTTTTCAATTCAACAATGAATTTTTTCAACACACACAAGGCACGGCAATGGGCAATCCGCTATCGCCATTTATTGCAGACCTTTTCATAAGCAGATTTGAAACATCTTGAAAGTGAAAGTGGTTATTTTCCTAGAGTGTGGTGTCATTACGTGGATGATATTTTCGCGGTGTTTAACACAAACATTTTCAGAATAGAAGATTTTATTGCCAAATTAAACAATAAATTTGATTCTATAAAATTTACCCACGAATTAGAAATTAATAATAAACTACCTTTTCTAGATGTACTAGTTATAAAAAATAAAGACACTTTAGATGTCTATAGAAAAGAAACCACTACCTTAAGCTACATCCCGAACGACTCATATCATACGTACGCACAAAAAATGGCCAGTCTGAATTTTTTAATAAATCGGTTAATTAATTTTCCTTTAAACAAAAGTAGATATACCAAAGAATTAAATTATATTAAGAACGCGGCCTAGTGGAAAAATTAATCAACAAACAGGAAACAAAGAAAATGTTGACGGAATCAACGACGTTCAGAAGAGAAAAATCGGAAAAAACTTTGTTTGCTTACCATTTGAACCTAGAATCACGAGGGGTCTAGACAGCATTTTAAAAAAAGTCAACTTACAGCTAATATTTTCAACAACAAATACCTTAAAAAACTTGCTAGGTAACCCAAAAGACAAGGATAGCGCGGACAAAATGTCGGGAATTTATGAAATAAGTTGTACAGATTGTAATCTGAAATATGTCGGACAAACAAAAAGATCGATTGGAATTAGATTCAAAGAACACATATCCCAATTACGTTACGGTACTGTAGATAAGTGTGCCGTCGCCCGACATATTTGGGATAATAATCATCACGTTGATAAAGATAATCTGAAATTAATAAAAAATGTTAGAAAACCAGGACAGCTAAATGGGTTCGAGAGCGTATATATTGCGAAATATAGTTACAACAAAAAATGTATGAACACTTCACTAGCGCCAATTACGAGTCACTTGATCGATTGCTTTGCTAAATAAAATTCCCACGTTTTCGGCACGTTCTACCGATAACTTAAGTATACAGTTATTGCCGCCAAAGAAATCGTTGTTAAATCATTGAACCTTCTCAAAACTATTACAGATGGACACTTTTTAGATAAAGCAGTAGGGATAGCGCAAAGACCTTGTCCGGCGATAAAAATACAATACACTGTGGAATTTGCCTACGACTAGTGTCTCATCTCAGTTCGATGTCTTTACCTGAGATCCGGTATATAAGGTGATGTTAGTTTTTTAAGTATTTAGAATGTTTCATCCTCTGATGACGCTAACTTGGTTAGTGAAACGATCGTCAGGTCTTTTAAAATCTGTTGTGGTGATTTGGGTTCTCCAAACTTCACTTAATTTAAACTTACCCTCTCTTTACCTTCGATAATAAGTAAGGCTAGAAGTTGAATCTCCCTGTATACATGATTGCTTATAACCAGAAACTGATTCAAAAATATAAAAACATGTTTCACTTCAATGTCAATTAAACTTCATAATATTACCGTGATTTGAACAAAGTATCGATTCGATTAAAATTGAAATCTCAGCAAAAAAATTAATTAATAAATAATAGAGCGTGGGATAAGATGTATAGGTGGCTCCTAGCCACAGCTACTTAATTTGATGAATGAATGAATATTTTTTTGCACTTAAGCTTTGTTGAATAATTTTTCAATACAAGTTCCACATTTTTAAATTATTACTATAGTTTGTATTTCACATATTTATTTTACAGGGTTGGGTCTAGACCAGTATAAACGATACGATCCTAAGGTAGGTCCACTCTGAATTTATTTTACGATAGATAATAGTTACGATATATCACTTTAATTCTTTGAGGACTTGTACATTTTAAATTGTAACACGACAACTGTAGCCTTAAAACTGAACAAATTTTCTGTCCTATATCTTGAGGATTGTTCTTTAATTTTTCTGTACCTATATTTTCAGCACAGTACTCAGGTAATGAAGTAAATCTAAGACAACTTTTGGCACATGCTTCATTGGCAATTAAGGGCATGGCATATGTAGGTGCAACGATGAAATGCATGGTGTTACTTCATCTATAAAACATTCTTGTAGACAGTAGATTCTTATTGACTCTTAATGTGTGGTAAATAGTCATTTTTTATGTTTTTATTTCTTAAAAGTAAAATAATAAATAAAGATATCACACTTGTCGCAAGTAAAGAAACTAGGCCAACCTTTAAAAATGACATAATCAAGTTATTATGCTTTTTTAATTATAATAATAATTATTTTATCAATGCAACAGAACATATCGGATTTCAGGGTTAAAAATACAAAAGTAGATAACACTGCAAACAGAATAAGAAAAATTATACAAATACAAATGCTAAACCAGCAACTAAAATTAACTACAAAATGGCTTTACCCGTTTATACACATATGTATAACAGCTTTGAGACGGTTCTAAACCTCACTTAATATTTCTGACAGCTTGTTAGCTTCCGGGGTGGAAAACAGTAAATATAGGGACATAATACTCACTTGAACACTCTGTAGATAACAGTTTGCATGTTTTGGTATATAAACAGTTTGTTTGTAATGCACACGTGTAAAACCTTGGAAATGCGCCAATTACGCTTTCACTTCTGTTGTAGTTAAAGGTTTAATACAAATAAACAACCCTCTTCATCTAAGTTCACTTGTAAAAATTAACCTAAGTCCAAAACAGTAAACAAATAAGTTGGAGGTTTTGTTTACATTTTTAATAAAAGCAATTGTCCTTAGGTATGTACTGTCTCCTCTCTTTTGACTATCCATGTTTTTCTATCTCACTCTTCAGTGTATAGTGTCCTCTTTTTCATTCTCTCTCTTTCTACCAGATATAATTTCTAAAATTTAATAAAATTCACTTAAAAGAAATATTAACATCTCTCGTATCACTTCTTATCAAAAGTTTTTCTTTGTTCTCTGAAAAATGATTGATATCCACATGAAATGATATTTTAATTAATAATCCTGTAACTAAACAGTGAAGTTGACTGCAGCTAAAAGCTGGATTTTGTCACTTTGCAATTAATTACTGTAGTTATTCAGTGTAGATTGTTTATTTTTTTTGTGGAACAAGAAATCTCATCTATTTGGGGTTTCTTGTCGGGGGGCTGAAGTCTGGTGGTTTCTGCCTTTACTGGGTCGGCGCCCAAAGACGTTGAAGGACACGGACGTATACCCAGATAAGTCCACGAAGTTTTGTTTGTTTGTTGGATATAACTGTTGCTGAATTTCACCTACACTCAGCTGATTATTAGGCTATACATACCCTTAAGTTAATATTTGAATCTTGTATTTGTGTGTAAACTCGAACAGTCGACTATAAGGGGGATCTCTGCAACCTTGTTAAATTAAGTCAAATTAACAATTATATCGGACATAGTAACACACTTTTTACCATCGCTGAGTGTCAGCCTAAAAAGACAACAGTTAATCAATGTAACAATTCCTAACTTATAGTGTTGAAATTCCAACGATTAAAATTTCACTTACCGTTGTATTTAATTAGTTGTCGAATAATTTGTAAATCACTAACCCTAAAACTGTTCTTTTACATCTGTTTTCCCTTTTTCTAAATTGTGACGGGCCAGAAGCCGGGCAAGCTTTCATTATTTTATCAAGAAAACCCGTAACTGCTTATCCAAATTAAGTGTCCACCATTGGTAACTCTGTTATTATATAATGTTATAAAATTTTTTGTCAGCAAATTAGTAATATTTTTAATGCTTCTTAACATAAAATAATTGAGCGTCATGTTTTCGCATTTGGAAGTAACATAGCACTTTTTAAAATGGAAACCCCTGTATATATTTTTTTTTCTGGTCTGCGGTTCTAATTGTAGTAGGAATATATCTAGCTTTACATATTTTTTCCTGTTAACATTTCGATTTTTAAACATAACAGCTCAAAAAATTGTCTTCTAAAGTAAGAAAAAAACATCGATATTTCAATTTCTAAATATCATTAGTATTAAAATAGTAAGAAGGCTATGAAAACCACATGACCTTCACAATGGCATTATGATAGGCACTGAATCGCAGAATTGGGGATCCATGCTTTGGAAAACAATGATGACTCTTTCAAATATCCAATTGTATGTTTCTTATTTCCCTTGAAGAAAAGTGTGATATGTTAGAAAATCATCTTTCAGGGCAAGAGAATACTACATTAAATGAAGAGTGGAAATTAGAAAGGGCCTAAGTGCCAAAATAAAAGTTTTGAGATAATAGAGAAAAACTAAATAAAAGTCAGATAAGTTTTTTAAGGAAAGTTTTATTAAGTATTATGCATTTAAACCGAAACGAAAAACCTACTTCTTAACAAAAATTTGCAAACTAAACTTCTTATTACAAAAAAAAAACTGTTTAAACAAGTAAAATTAGGAAAAGGCCTAAGTGCCAAAACTGATTTTAAGTATAGAAACATTTATAAAATACGTTTAACTTCTTTTTTGTTTGTTCTTCTAAACCATTGTCTTCAATCTGAAGTAGCTGTTTATAAAAACCTTGGTGTTCTGGATTTTGAAGATAAGGAATCATGCTTCGAAGATATACCTTTTTGTTTTCCGACACCTTGCTTTCTGATGGCAACTTCATTATATTAACCTGCCTAAGTCTAGCAAAAGTTTTCCCTTTCTTTAAAACATTAACTTGCATCTCTTCTTGATAATCAGAAAATGAATAACTAAGGTTATTAATAATTATATTGGCCTTACGACCTTTCTAAGGAAAATGCTCGCGCACATACAACTACCGACATATACGAGGGGCTCTTATAAAGGCAAAATTTTAATTTTGGCGCTTAGAACGTTTCATAGGACATAAAGCATGGCACATAGAAAACTGAATTTCGGAAAAAATGGCACTTAGGCCCTTTCTAATTTCCACTCTTCAAATTATATTCACTGTGCATTCAACCATATGAGCGGTATTTTCTGAAACTACTGAAAAGGGCAAAAAGAATTTCATGAGAAGCAAGACCATGAAAATTGCCGTTATTGCATATTTTGAAGCCTGCCATGAGAATTCCATACCAGATATTGTCAAAGATCCTACCTTGTCTTGTGGTACTGTTAATAGGAATCTTAAAAAGTACAGATTTATTTGTTATAAGTACCAATCAGTTCAAATGCTTTTGGTGGCAAATGTAAATTACTTTCGTTATATTTTATGGAAAGTTATTTACATTCTGGCGACAGAAGGTTACCAATGGCAAAAAAAGTCTGTATCCTCCACCAAAAGCGTTTGAACTGTTCGGTATTTATAAGGAATAAATTTGCACTTTTTTAGATTCCTATGAGAAGTACTATAAATCAAAGTGGACCCCTTTACAATATATGACATGAAATTCTCATATGGCCACAGCACGAACACATCAGTGCACTCACCAAAATTAAGCAATGATGGGGATGGTCAGTACTTGGATGGGTCCCCGGGAACACATTGTGCTGTTGAATGCCCTTGGAAGGCAATGGCAAACTATCAAGAATACTCTAGTTGAGTTAAGAGTATTTACTTTACTTTCTATGGAGTGATGAATCAAATTTCAGAATGACAATAGAAAAACCATTATTGTATCACCGAGGTCAGGACAAAATTTTTTGTTAGTACATCCAAGAGGTCCACAAGTCAGTTTTAGCTTTAACGTTCAGTGCAGTTTAATTGGTTAAGGAATTGTTAATCCGTTTTTGACGAACTTTGATGTAAAAAAAATAATTCGCTAATAAAGAGGTATCGGTGGTAAAACTTTGCACAAAATTTTTCAAATGAGCGCGAACGTCCGTTTGAATTGTTATATGTTATATATATATATATATATATATATATATATATATATATATATATATATATATATATATATATATATATATATATATATATGTATGTATGTATGTATGTATCTATGTATGTACCCGACCGATAACTCAAAAAGTTATGAACCGATTTTGATGAAACTCGGCAAGAATCTTTCTTTTATTAATAGCTTGGATGAGTTCGTTAGGCAGCTCTATCGGCCTAGTTTTTCTATATAAAAAAAGATTTTTCCGGAAAAAAATTGTATCTCAAAAATTTGCAAAGTAATTTTGATGAAATTTGGTTGATATATTGCCCTCGTAAATACCTTACTACATACCAAAATTCAACCTTCTAGGTTCATATAAAATTTAGAGTATATAAAATTGAGTTTACAAATTTGAGGCATTTAATGAAAATTCGCTACCATAACGCACTTACTGCGTCCAGTTTTTTTTTATGAGGACACTAACTGGTGAAAATTACATGTAATCTGTGACAGAAATTATTAATAATTTCTTAGACCAACTGGATCTTTTAAGTAGACAGAATTTGCATTTTTAGCAGGATGGCGCTGTCCACAACAACTACCTTTTTTAATGATCAATGGATAGAAGCAAATAACGCTATTCAGTGGCCTCTCATATAGCCATGACATGCCGAACATAACAAACTACAGACAAGCTTTTGCTACTATTAATTAAAGAGCCTCGGTGGTTCAGTGGTAAGGACGTGTACCTCTGAACTGAGGGGTACCACGTACGATTCCAGGGTTTCCCTTTCACTTTTTCAGTACATACTGTACAATTAACATCAACCGAGATTGTGGCTTTATATTTGAGCAAGTTGAATATTTGCACGGTCCGCCCTTCGGAGGGGGCGTAAAGCCATCGGTCCCATGTCCATGTGATGTTGGGCACGTTAAATATCCCTACCCTCCTTACAGAAACGCAGGGGTTCGGTAAAATTTCCAGGATAGTGAGGTGAAACTGCTCCCTGGCGTCGGTGATTGGCCATAGTCGCGGAAATAGACCGACGTTAAATTAGAAAAAAATACATATAGTACAGAGTACCCAGCGACCTGAAAAACCGGGAAAAATCAGGGAATTTGAAATACGTTTGTGGTTGATCTATAAAAGTTCCAAAATCAAGATGGATCATGGACGATATTAGATTCTATCTTGTCTAAGTAACAGGGGCGGCTTGCCCATAAGTGCTGTTAAGTACTGTGCTGGTGCTGAACAACCAAAAATAATTCAACAATATTTTTCCTAATTGGATAAAACCATTAAAATCCTCATTTATTGTCAGGAAATAGATACGTTGTTGTTTGAAGTCTCGCGATTCTCTGGCGTTGAAGATTTGAGCAGGAGATCAAGCGCCAGACCACAGTTCCAGTCAGGCAATTGGATATTGAAAAAATGCAAGTCTCCTAGACCGGTCAAAGAAATCACTGTCTAACATCGTTGTTCTGTAGGTCATAATCGAGACGTTAGATGGGCGCCGCTGGCAATCCGACGGCTTCGGAACCGCCGAATGTACGCTAGAAAATAGCTGTACTTATCGCAGATCGCAGCCGTTTACCTGTTTACCTTTCATTTAGCAAGACTGCATCTGTATTTCGTATCGTGTATATTATATTCATGATCGTAGTATTCATAGGACTTTCCTGTTTGTGATTTGTGTTAAAATGGATGTAATGTTTGAGTTACGTAAGACTAAGTTTTGTAAACCTATTTACCAGGAACAATTAGCAAGACAACTGAAAATTTAACGTAGATATACAGGCTGTTGTAAGGCTAGATGTATTCTCACCACAATCAGAACCATACACTAATTAGAGCTTGTCAGTACGGTATATTAATTGTAGCGAAAAAAACACCTCACAGAACATAGTTAGATGTAAGACAGGAGTCCCCGTCTCGTTGCGGAACCAATTATGTTGTCACGACAGCTCCAAATAACACAAAATGTTGTAAAATAGAGACTGTATACAACCCACTAACAATTTTGTAAATTTGTCAGCCCTGGCCCATTTCTTCCCTAATATAGGGATAATGTATGTAAGGCTAGATGTATTCTCACCACAGTCAGAACCATAGACCGGTTTCGCTCTAATTAGAGCTCATCAGTACAGTATACTAACTGCAGCGAAAAAACACCTATAAAGCAATACGGCTATGGTAGCCAACCTCACAGCACATAGTGAGATGTAAGACAGAAGTCGCCATCTAATGTTTTGCAAATATTTAAGGGTGTGGATCGACATGAAAAATTAATGATCGTTTGATTTACAAACTATGGTCCAAAAATGTTCTGTTACGAAAATACGGGGTTTTAAAGTTTTAGGGAAAAAAATTGAAGTTAATTAATATTTCCGAAACCACTTGAGATTTTTCAGTGATATGTATTACGGAGATATGTATATTTTTCAATAGAAAAATAATTTACAGCTTTCATTTAAGTAGCATGCGTACGGGCACTGACTTGGATAATTGTGATTAAAAAAATGGTATGCCAATATTTTTTCTCAACTAAAAATTGTTTGCATTCCCCGTTCAATGTGAAACATAAGAGTTCTCTGGAGTTGTCTTCCTGCGACGCGCCGTTTTTGAGTAAAAAAAAATTAAAACCATTATATTGTCCGAAAAAGTTAATGTAATTATTGTGCCATAAAATTATCAGCTTTCTTAAATCAGCATTTTATTTATCATTCCATTTTTTCATGCAGCATCAGCGGCCACTGCTATGTAACTAATATGAAGTTGTTTGGCAAGATATTTACATTTATCTCAAAGAAGCCTGAAGTCCTGGAGATTTGATAAACTATGAGAGTGTGTATGTTTTCTATGAACATCTTTCTTACTATAAATAATACTTCAACTCTTTATTCAGCCAACGAACCTCTCGAAGCAAACATACAAAATGTCGCAAAGTGCATCTACAACAGCATTTACAGTATTCAAGATACAGTCCCAGATAAGAGAGTAAATAATTATTGATTTAAACATAATCAGTTTTTTGAAAATTCCATTTAAAATATATAGGATAAGCTAAAAATGTGTAACTAAAAAATTTAAATGTTATGCTTGCTATGTATAGAGTAATGTATTAAAATGTAAGCAGCATACGAGAAAGGTGGTAGGGATACAATGAGGCAAATAGATTGGTAAGACAGAGTCACGCAATTGTCAGCTGGCTGTCTAGTTGATGTCAACTTCACAGATCTAGATATCTAATGTTTATACACTCAAATGTCAAATGACTTAGCACTGTCTATCCTTGTCTAGGTGACATAAATGACCACATTTTAGGTAGGTTTTGGCTTATCTGTCTAATTGCGGATACATGATTGGTTTAGATTATCCATTACTTGATGTTAAGTTACTTTCTGCCATCGCTGATTGAACACATAAATAGGCCAAATGTTGAAAGATTCAATTCTTGAGACTTTTGAGGCAAATAGATTGGTAAGACAGAATCACGCAATTGTCAGCTGGCGCTCTAGCTGATGTCAACTGCACAGATCAAGATATCTAATGTTTATACACTCAAATGTCAAATGAATTAGCACTGTCTGTCCTTGTCTAGGTGACATAAATGACCACATTTTAGGCAGGTTTTGGCTTATCTGTCTAATTGTGGATACATGATTAGTTTTGATTATCCATTACTTGATGTTAAGTTAGCTTCTGCCATCGCCGATTGAACACATAACTAGGCCAAATGTTGAAAGATTCAATTCTTGAGACTTTTGTTATCCCATATTTTGGCACTTGTTTGTTTTTACAAATTCGCATGTTTTTAATAAGTATCATGTGTATCTGTTTGAAATTCGTTTTTGTAGACTTTGATTAAATATTTTTTTTCGTTTTTGCTGGCATATAAAAGTTGTAAGTAAGCAATGTTTTTGGTAATTGGCATTTTTATGGACAGCTGAATAGTGTAGTTTTATAGTTTTCTGCATTCGCTTTTCGGTATTTGTTTTATGGTTTCTTACTGTTCATTTTGCTAATGTTTTCTTTTTCTTTTCAATAGAGTGTCCAGCAAAAGCTGGAACTAACTTTAGATGAAGACAGCATATTTTATAAACTGGGCAGTTCTGGATTAATAACATTTTCTGATTATATTTTTCTCCTGACTGTGTTATCAAGTAAGTAGAGCAGTTGAATGTATTTTGTTTGTTTAACCTATTAAAATTATATATTTATAGCCTCCAGGCGTCATTTTGAAATAGCATTTCGCATGTTTGATTTAAATGGAGATGGCGATGTGGACTGTGAGGAATTTGAGAAAGTGGCCACTTTGATTCGGCAACAAACAAGTATAGGATCTAGACATAGAGATCATGCTACAACTGGGAACACGTTTAAGGTATGGTACTACATAATGAGAATAAAGTAAATGTTATGATTTACTTTTAACAAATTTAACAAATAATTTTTTATAACTCGTATAAATACAGACTGGGAAGCTTATAAACACATTCGTAATTATACATTCATGGTGGTTAGAAATGAAAAGGGGGGATATCTATAGTCAGTGGAGTTGCGGAATAATCCACTTAAATCTTGGCAGGCACTGAAAGATTTGAACGTTCATGGCTTTTAAGCAATTGCCTAACCTTTCTGACCCACAAAATATGACTGATTATTTTGTTCCTTTTATTCAAAATGTGAATAATAATTGTGACAACTTGAGTTTTTTTATATTTCAACAACACACCACGAGGGCTTACAGCCTAAATACTATCGTACCGTGGGTGTCGACAAGGAAGAAGGAGGCAACTTGTTAATTCTGGACTTGAAGCTTTGGAGGCTCAGGGGAGAAGGAAAAACATGTGCCGGCAAGGAGTTCCACAACTTGGAAGTCCTCGGGACAAAAGAGCGGGCATAACAGGATGTTCTATGTCTGGTGACCTGGACAGTAAAAGGGTGCATTCGCTCTGTTCCCCTGGTAGATCTGTTGGGGGCAGCAGGTGGAGGAACTGTGGAAGAAAGCTCCTCTGAGCAGTGCCCGTGCAGATATCTATAAAAGAGAGAGAGGTCACCAACGGCACGTCGGTGGGCAAGGGATGACAGCCTTTGGGTGAGGGTAGACGATGAGACGTCTAGCTCTATTTTGAATGGAGTCCAGGATAGCGAATGTAGAAGCGGCGGCAGCACCCCAGATGTGGGAGCAGTATTCGAGGTTTGGTCTTATTTGTGAAGTATATAAAGTATAGAGATTAGCTGGTGAAAAGTATTTGCGAGCCTGGAAGAGGAAACCTAATTTCTTAGCAGCCGCTTCTGCAATTTATGTGACATGTTGGTGCCAATTGAGATTTCGATCCACAGAGATGCCAACAAGTGAAAAGGATTCATTACTTTGAATAACTTGGTTGTTTATTGTGATGAGTCTAGGGCTAGTGTATCTCTTATGAGAAAGAAAGCAAGACTGTGATTTGGTGGGGTTGAATTGTACAAGATTTTTACTTCCCCAGTCTAATATTTTTTGGAGATCCACTGAGATAGAACCCTCCATGAGTCTGCGATCCTCATCTAGTTGGGCTAAAGAGACAGGCTTAGAATATTGTATATTAGAGTGGAGGGTGCTGTCGTCCACGTAACTGTGAACTGGGTTGGATGTGCTAGAGAGGAGGTTATTGATGTGGAGAAGAAACAAAGTAGGGACTAAAGCTTGATAGAATTCTATAGTCAAAATAATATTTGTGAAGCAAACTCCTTTGTGTTTACACTTACTACTGAAGAAGAGGTTGGCAGGATACTTAAGAATATCAAAACTAACGCTACTGGGGCTGATAAAATTGCTTGTGCTATGTTTAAGCATTGTAGTCCTTTTCTCAATAAATTCATTGTTATTATAAACTCCTATATAGAAAGGGAGTACTATCCTCTATTGTGGAAGATTGTTAACGGAATGCCACTGCCTAGGCAGAATGACCCTAAAGAATTCTCAGACCTCAGAATCATCAGTATTTTGTCAATTTTGTCTAAAATTTTTGAGAGAAGTATGTATAACCAATTATTTGGTTAGAGTAATCAAGTAAAACGAGCACACTAATCAATCCAGCATCATTAACGTCTATAACGTCAGTAGCGACATTAACCAAAGCAATGCTCACATCATATCCCCTCCTGAATCCACATTGTACATCAGGAAAGAAATTCTTGTCATTAAAATAACGAATTATTTGGTTAGGTATACATAATACTAATAATTCTAAAGTCTGTGAATTTTTGAGGGTCATTCTGCTTAGGCAGTGGTATTCCATAGCAATCTTCTACAACAGAATAAAGTACTCTTTTCTATATAGTCTAAGAACCAGAGGTGAAAAAATTCTCTGAATTTACACAAGCTGATTTTTTGATAGTTAATTAGGTACGCTGTGCACGTACACATATTCTGGTCTGTCAAGCGAATCTTAGAACAGGTGCCACAGGTGCGCCAACAAAGATGTCGTTTTTATCGGGGTAATAAAATTAATTTATAAAAGCTGATAATTGTTATACAGATTCTATATTGTATAACAATAAAAGTTATGTCAGTCAGTCAGCTGCATACGGGAACAGAGCTAGTCAGTCAGTTCGAATGTGTGTATGAAAAATAAATAATGTGCAATTTATTTACAAAGCTTGGAATTTTTTTTTGTGGGTATATATTGATCTGTTTAACATTAAAAAAATAGTCAGTCAACTGTTTTGTAGAACAACGTGCGTCAGTCAGCGAAAAAAAAAAATCAAAATTTTGTGCGCGCCGGCGGCGTTACAGGCGGCATGCTCGCTCTGCTCCTCCCATTATTAGTGAATTTTCTTAGAAAAAATTCACTAATGAGGAGATCTCAACTTTTGAATTTTGAAAAAATTTCTTCAAATGAGCGCGATATATGACCCCTAGAACCCATATCCGGGGTCAGTTTCAATTTTTATATGTTTATATATATATATATATATATATATATATATATATATATATATATATATGTATGTATGTATGTATCACACCGATAACTCAAAAAATACTGGGCCGATTTTGATAAAATTTGGCATGTACCTTTCTTTTGTAAATGGCTTGGATAAGTTCGTTAGTCAGGAAAATCGGACGAGGTTTTCCGGGAAAATTTTGAGTTTTCATTCGAAAAAATTTTTTATCTCAAAAAGTCATAAGCCGATTTAAATAAAATTTGGCATGTACCTTTCTTTTGTATATGGCTTTGACAAGTTTGTTAGTCAAGAAAATCTGACGAGGTTTTCCGGGAAAATTTTGAGTTTTCATTCGAAAAAAATTTTTATCTCAAAGAATAATAGGCCGATTTTGATAAAATTTGGCATGTACCTTCCTTTTATAAATGACTTTGACAAGTTCGTTAGTAAAAAATTCGGACGAGGTTTTCCGGAAAAATTTTGAGTTTTCATTTGAAAAAAATTTTTATCTTAAAAAATAAAAATCTATGATAACCAAATTTGGTAGGTAGGTTTACGATATAAAAAGTAAACTATACACCAAAATTTAGATTTCTATGTTACAAGAAAAAAAGTTATAATAAAATATTTTGTGCCAGATCATTTCTATGAAAATTCACTACCATAACGCACTTGCTGCATCCAGGCTTTTGTTATTTAAAATATCAGAAAACTATGTGAAATTCTAAGTTGTAATTATAAATTAGTAATTTATTGTTTTATTCAAACATATAAGTATATTAATAAGGCTAACAGACAATTTATTTCTTAATTTAATATAGTTTAATGTCTTTATAAATAACATTTTATGCGAATATATTTGGAAGATTATACTAAAAAGCGCACAGCGTAAATAAGAACCCGAATTTTCGTACACAATAGCTAGGATTCGTGTACCTTCCCTTTATTACCTGGGTGACATTGAAGGAGAGAGGACATTTGTCCCACTATCGAAGGCCTTCTACTGGCAAAATTTAACGGTTTTTGTGCTAGAGAAGAGCAGTTGAAGATGCGATCGATAATGTGTGTTCATACACACATTCGAACTGACTGACCAGCTCTGTTCCTGTATGCAGCTGACTGACTGACATAACTTTTATTGTTATACAATATAGAATCTGTATAACAATTATCAGCTTTTGTAAATTCATTTTATTACCCTGGTAAAAACGACATTTTTGTTGGCGCACCTGTGGCACCTGTTCTAAGATACGCTTGACTAACCAGAATATGTGTACGTGCACAGCGTACCTAATTAACTAGTAATTTGGTGTAATATCGCATAATTGACTGGAGCAGTCGATTTGTCATATTCTTTTGCATAAAAATTACTTTAGTTTTCTAAAATGTCACAAATCATTAAATTAAAAGAACAATAAGTAATTTGAAAAATTCGGTTTTCCTTTGAATAAATTCATTACTATTTCGAATAAATTAAATCTAAAAACAGATTTGTAATCAGTGCATTACCTTGTCGACTCAACCGATTTTCTATACCTAATAATAACGCAAATAGCAATAGTGTGCCAATAAAATATGACAACCTGTATGCACACAACCACCAACAGTCCCCAATGTCGCGCATAAAATGATGGATATCATTTTCAAAACTAAAAAGGTACGAAAGGTGCTCTCTTTTCTTAATACCAGGAAAGCCTCTGGCCTTGACGAGATCCCAGCAATTGTTCTCAAAAAATGCGCACCAGAACTTGCTCCTGTCCTGACTAGTCTGTTTCAGATATCTTACAATAAAGGCATATTCTCTAGTAATTGGAAAACTGTTTGAGTACAACCCATCCCCAAGAAAGGATCCAAAGCACTTCCTAGCAACTACAGGCCTATTTCTCTCTTTTCAGTCGTCTCTAAAGTGATGGAAAAGTATATAAACACCGAATTACTAAAATTTCTTGAAAAACACAGTCTAATCCACAACAGGCAGTATGGATTCCGTTAGCGCAGATCGACTGCCGACCTCCTTTCCTTTGTCACCCATTCTTGGAACAAGTCTATGGAACTACATGGTGAATCCCAGATTGTTGCTCTAGACATATCCAAAGCATTCGACCAGGTCTGGCACGCAGCGCTGCTTAATAAACTTCTGGCCTATGGCCTACCACCAAAACTTGTTACCTGGACAGCAAATTTCCTCTCCAACAGGAGCATTTCTGTTGTTGTGGATGGCCATTCCTCTAAACTGTATCCAATTAATGCAGGAGTTCCTCAAGGTTCAACTTTAGCCCCTACTTTGTTATTCTCCACATCAATGACCTCCTCTCTAGCACAACCAACCCAGTTCACAGTTACGCGGACGACAGCACCCTCCACTCATATATACAATATTCTAAGCCTGTCTCTTTAGCTCAATTAGATGAGGATCGCAGACTCATGGAGGGTTCTGTCTCTGTGGATCTCCAAAAAATATTAGACTGGGGAAGTAGAAATCTTGTACAATTCAACCCCACCAAATCTCAGTCTTGCTTTCTTTCTCATAAGAGATACACCAGCCCTAGACCCATCACAATGAACAACCAAGTGATTCAAAGTAATGAGTCCCTTTCTCTTGTTGGCATTTCTGTGGATCGAAATCTTAATTAGCACCAACATGTCACATCAATTGCAGAAGCGGCTGCTAAGAAATTAGGTTTCCTCTTCCGGGCTCGCAAATACTTTTCACCAGCTAATCTTTATACCTTATATACTTCACAAATAAGGCCAAACCTCGAATACTGCTCTCACATCTGGGGTGCAGCTGCCGCTTCTACACTCGCTATCCTAGCTCCATTCAAAAGAGAGCTATACGTCTCATCGGTGACCCTACCCTCACTCAAAGGCTGTCATCCCTTGCCCACCGACGTGCCGTTGGTGACCTCTCTCTCTGTCTTTTATAGATATCTGCACGGGCACTGCACAGAGGAGCTTTCCTCCATAGTTCCCCCACCTGCTGTCCCCAACAGAACTACCAGGGGAACAGAGCGAATGCACCCTTTTACTGTCCAGGTCATCAGACATAGAACATCTTGTTATGCTCGATCTTTTGTCCCGAGGACTTCCAAGTTGTGGAATTCCTTGCCGGCACATGTTTTTCCTTCTGCTCCGAACCTCCAAACCTTCAAGTCCAGAGTTGCCTGTTTCCTCCTTGTCAACACCCACGGTACGATAGTATTTAGGCTGTAAGCCCTCGTGGTGTGTTGTTGAAATTAAAAAATATATTAAAAAAACATGTCAACATTTAAAAATTTATTTAAATTATATTTAAAATTATATATGCAGTCTAGTGGCTGTAATTTGCTCTTGTTTGCATTCTAGGGAGTTAATTCTGCACTGACAACTTATTTCTTTGGTCCAAATTTGAAACAGAAATTGACAATAGAAAAATTCTTAGACTTTCAAGAAAAACTGCAAAAGGAAATTTTGAGTTTAGAATTTCAAAGAAAGAATCCAGATGAAAATGGTAACATAGCCGAGGTAGATTTTGCAGAGTTGCTTTTAGCATATGGTGGCTATCCTCAGAAGAAGAAGGCCAAAATGTTGAAACGGGTGAAGAAAACGTAAGTAGCACTAACATAGTAGTTAATTGATTCTGTCAAAGATATAACTGTTTTCAAATTAACGTCTCATTTAATGTTTGCTTTTAGTACAAATGTTTTTTTTTTTTGTTGAGGTCATTATATAGGGTGTGGTGGTCATCACAGTTTCTAATCTTCACCCATGGAAAACTGTTTTAGTTTGTTGACAACTGCCAACAAATTAATAAAGAAAGTAAAAACAAAATAGTTTATTAGGGAGCCTTACATACTTTCGCAAGATGCAGAAAGTGTTGAAATATGCTTTGAAACTTTATGTCTATAATTTTAATTCACATTGCTTTCTGCAGAACATACCAAATGCTCCACATGGGAACACAATGTCAGATTAAGATTTATATGATCACCTTTCGTAGTTTTTGGGAAAAGGTCTGCTTAAATGTACATGCTACCATTATCTAACAATTGAAGAGTTTGGGAAGAAAATGATCCATAAAAATTGATGGATTTTCCTTAGTACTTTTCCCCTGTACTTTATATTCTTTCAAGCTTACATCATCATTTTATGTAACTCCTATTTTTATGCTACAGAGACAGCTCATAAATTGCGGCCTGAAGTACCCATTTCTCTTGTTCAAGTACTAGTTGCTGCACTCATTGATGGTATAAATATGTGGCTCATTGTATTTTGTAGTAATTTATGCATCATGTGAGTGGAATCTGAAATATCCCTCAATTTTGATAACTGTGCTGTGATAAAATACGTCATTAAATAAAAAGAAAAACGGCAAAAAAAGTGTTTGCAGGCGTCACTTCTTCAATATTCTGGGCCTTCATACACCACGGTTAAAAAATGGACTAGTTTATTTCAACAAGCAGGAGAGGTGACCTGTGACAACAGTAATCCCAGAAAATATTGAAAAAGTTGAGAAACTGGTATTAGCTGATCGAAGGCTAAAATTATGACAGATACCTAATGAATTGCAGATATTTTTTTAAATTTCAACAACACACCACGAGAGCTTACAGCCTAAATACTATCGTACCATGGGTGTCGACAAGGAGGAAAGAGGCAATTTGTTAATTCTGGACTTGAAGGTTTGGAGGTTCGGGGGAGAAGGAAAAACATGTGCCGGCAAGGAATTCCACAACTTGGAAGTCCTCGGGACAAAAGAGCGGGCATAACAAGATGTTCTATGTCTGGTGATCTGGACAGTAAAAGGGTGCATTTGCTCTGTTCCCCTGGTCAGATCAGGAAAGGTGTTGGTAACATTTTGAATGAGTAATTGAGCGTGATAAAAATTGGTGCATGTTGGGTACCGAAAACACTCATTCCACTCGACAAACAACTACTTGCAAGCAGTGCAGAATTTTTAAATTTAGCTGGAGGTAATCTCGACAAAATTTGCACTAGAATAGTAATCGTGGAGGACACCCGAATCTGTCAGTATGATCCAGTGTCGAAACAGGAATCCATGCAGTGGATGAAAATGGGTCAAAGGCCACCGAAGGAATTCTAGGTGATAAAGTTGTCTACGAAGCTTTTGACGACTTTTTTTGGGGTGATGAAGGTGTTTTGCTGCTAGATTATCTGTTTAAGGGGACTATGATCAATAGTAGAGGTGTGCGAAGGGGTTAAGGAGTCGCGGGCCAAAGGACTCCAGGGGGCAAGCTGAGGAAGTGGAAATAACAACATAAACTCCCGATGAAGCTTTCCCCAAGACCGTCATGCGCGGTAAAAATCCGCATCCTGCACGAGGTGACCCTGCTAATAACTAAACATGACGGATCTAGACAAGGAGGTCGAACTAAACTCCCCCAATCTACGGTGTCACGTGACCCGTGCCTATGGATGGATGGCACCAGGGCGATGGTGTCGTGAACGGAACCTCTGGAGTACCAGGCAACCCTCCAGAGTAACCCGCCTTGCACCACACAAGGGGTTCTGATGGTGTGGACAGTATTTCCCCCATTCTCGTGGGAACAACATGAAGATTATAAATACATATAAAACCAAAACCAATGAGGCTCGAGGAGTGGCTCCGGCTACAGACTTGAGCCTTGAGTCTATCCCGGAAACGGAGACGAGCCAGGGTGCGGCAGCGGACTCTGGAGGTCCCACGACCGGCGTAGATACGGGGGATCAGGGGGTAGCTTCGGCCAGAGACCTGTCCCCGACACCCAAGCTGGAGGCTGGGTCCCACCGGAGGGCGGCGAGCTCCGCGGACTCCGGGGGCCCCTCCACCAGTGAGGACTCTACTGTTAGAGTAGAGGGACTGCCCCGGCAGTCCAAGCGTCTTTCCGGGGCGCAAAGAAAGAAGCTCCGGAGGGCGCAAAAAATGGCGGCCGGGACCTGGACGGTCGAGAAACCTGTAAAGGCGCAAGAGGGGAGTGCGGGTCAGAAGAGGACGCGCTCGAACTCTAGCACGCCCACTACAGACAGACGTTCCAAAAGGGCCAGGGTGCCTGTAAAGGCGCAAGAGGAGAGTGCGAGTCGGAAGACGCCGCGCTCTGGCTCTAGCACGCCTACTACAGACAGACCTCCCAAAGGAACTAAGGCCGGAACACCGGCGCAGACTGGCTCTTACAGGGAGGCTGCGGAGGGCCTCGGGATGGCGGTGATTGACAGACGCCATCCTGAGGTCACGCTAGACCAGGGGAAGGCGGACCTGATCCAGGCTGCGGTGGTAGCTGCAGTGGACTCTCTTCAGGAAGGGGAGAGCCCGCCTCAGTTCCACCGGACGCGCCTGACGGGGGGCATCCTCTGGATAACCTGTGCCGGCCCGCAGTCGCGGGACTGGCTGCGGAAAACGATCGGGGGCCTCGGTCAGATTTGGGAGGGGGCGGACTTGACAGCCGTCGAGCCCAAGGAACTCCCAAAGAGACGCAAGGTCCTCGTACGGATCCCTGACACCGTCCCGCAGGAGACGGTGATCAGCAGACTTAAGATCCAGAACCCTGAACTGGGGACGCAACACTGGTCGGTTCTAAGCAGGAAGGCAGAGGAGAAAGGACAGACGCTCGCCTTCTCGATCGACCCGACATCTTACAGAGCCCTTGAAGGAACCTCCTTCAAGGCATTCTGGGGCATGGGAAGGGTTAGCTTCCGCCCACTGGGGAAGCAATTAAGGGTTAATGGGACTTAGGTTCCTTCAGGTCAACCTCCAACACAGTAGGGCAGCCACGGCCGGACTACTAATGGCTCTGAGGAACACGGATGTGGCCCTCATCCAGGAACCGTACTCCTACAAAGGAGAGATCAAGGGACTCGGCGGAGCTAATGGAAAGCTCATCTACAGCAGGTCCAGCGAGAATCCGAGGGCCTGCATTTTTGTCAGGGAAGGGATAGAGTTTCTCCCTCTAATGAATTTCTGTTCCAGGGACCTGGCAACGATCAAAATCCTCTCCACCCAACGAATTGGAGCAGCTGATGGTGGGTAGCAGAGCAGGTGGATGGCAGACCATCATCGGCATGGATGCGAATGCGCACCATGAGTTGTGGGGTAGCTCGGACACAAACTCTAGGGGTGAGGCACTTTTACAATTCTTTATGAAATTTAATTTAGACATATTGAATAGAGGTAATAAACCGACATTCGTCACAACACGGCGTGAGGAAGTTTTAGACCTAACAGTTTCCACCCAGTTTCTGGGTGACTTTGTTAAAAGCTGGGCTGTGTCTGGGGAAGTGAGTAGCTCAGACCACAGATACATCCGGTTTGAAATCGCCAAAGTCGAAAGAGAAACGGTATGGTACCGGGACCCCCGCAAGGCGGACTGGGAAGCCTACAGGGCAGACCTAGCTGTGGAACTGCGGGGGGTTGAGAGGGCCATAAGGGATTCAATAGACCTCGAGATTGCAGCAGTCCAATTGCGAGACGCAATTACCTCGGCCTATAACGCCAACTGCCCCCTGAAAATGAGGGTGTCCACCAGGAACGTCCCATGGTGGAACGAGGACCTCAGGCAAAGGAGGACGCAGGTTCGTAAGCTGTTTAACGCGGCCAAAAGGTCGGGAGCATGGGATGAATATAGACAGGCCCTATCGACCTATAACAAAAGACTGAGGGACGCCAAGAAGGAGTCGTGGAGGAGGCACTGCGAAGAAGTGGAAAACACGTCCGAGAGTGCCCGACTACACAAGATCCTGTCTAAGGGCCCCCAGACTAACATAGGCTCCCTTAGAACACCCACGGGAGGCTTTACAAGCTCGGGGGAGGAAACTATGGAAATTTTACTCCAGACGCACTTCCCCGGCTGTAACATAATAAACCAATCACCTCCGGACTGGGAACACTCAGAAATAGAGGCGCCTTATAGGCGGGCATCTAGAGTAGACTGGACAGTCGCTAAAGAGGTGGTTACCTGGAGCAAAATCAGATGGGCCATTAACAGCTTTAAGCCATACAAATCGCCGGGATTTGATGGAATAATGCCCATCATGCTCCAACAGGGGATAGATATACTGGCGCCGGTGCTTACCCTCATTATGAGGGCCAGCCTGGCTCTGGGGTACATTCCGAGGGCATGGAGACTGGCCAGGGTTGTATTTATTCCTAAACCTGGGCGTCCAACAGACCAGGCAAAGTCCCTGAGGCCAATAAGTCTCATGTCCTTCTTGCTGAAAACAGTGGAAAAACTGCTCGACCGGCACATTAGGGGCGGTGTACTGGAAGCATATCCTCTACACTGCGGACAATATGCATACAGAGCAGGATTCTCAACAGAAACAGCACTGCACCAACTGGTGCTGAAACTGGAGAATACGCTGGAGAACAAGGAGGTGGCGCTGGGGGCCTTCCTAGACATAGAGGGGGCCTTTAGCAACACCTCGTTCGGATCGGTTCTGGCAGCTGCCCGGGAGCGTGGAATAGAGGAGACCTGCTGCAGGTGGATCGGTTCCATGCTCAGGGACAGGGCGGTGTTCACCTCACTCGCGGGAGGGACTCTGCTGGCGGGGGTCGCGGCGGGGTGTCCGCAGGGGAGCGTTCTGTCTCCCTTGCTCTGGTGTCTAGTCGTGGACGGCCTGCTGGGGAGGCTCTCGGGAGGGGGGTATGAGGTACAGGGCTATGCGGACGACATTGTCATCATAGTCCGAGGAAAGGTCACACAGGCAGTGTGGGAGCGTATGCAGACTGCACTGAAAGTGGTGGAAGGGTGGACGGTTGATCAAGGGCTCGGGGTGAGCCCCGAGAAAGCAACCGTCGTGCCGTTTACGAGGAGGAGGAAGTGTGAAAGCCACAGAACTCTCACTCTATACGGTAGGAGCGTTCCAATGGCCAGGGAGGTAAAATATCTTGGGGTCGTATTGGACTCTAAGCTAACCTGGAATGGTCACATTGGAAAAATACTGCGTAAGGCAGTCATGACCTTAGCCGTCACTAGGCGGCTATATGGAAAAACGTGGGGACTAAGACCTAGTATGGCCCACTGGCTGTACACAAGGGTGGTCAGACCATCGTTAACATATGCGGCACTGGTCTGGTGGCCTAAGGTGACACAATCCAGTGCCAAACAAAAACTAGGCAAGATCCAAAGGATGGCTTGCCTAGGCATCACAGGGGCCATGTCTTCAACCCCAACAGCCGCCATGGAGGTGTTGCTGGATCTACCCCCCCTACACTTCGTTATTATGGGAGAGGCCAGGCTAGGACTATACAGACTAGCCTGCAATGGTAGACTGAAGATCAACCCAGGCTTCAGGGGCCACTGCAAAATTCAGGAGATCGTGAAGGAACCCATGCTTGAAATGAGGTCAGACTTCGCGAGCCCGCGAATGTGCAGGGAAAACAACTTCACAGTGGAAATCCCTGATCGCGGGGCATGGCGGGAGGAGACACCGGGCATACCACGGGACGCGCTCGTCTGGTTCACGGACGGATCTGGCGGGGAGCGTGGGACGGGGGCAGGTGTTTACTCGGAAGGACCGAGGGTAAGTCACAGTATTTCCCTCGGAGCCCATGCAACGGTGTTTCAGGCCGAGATGTACGCCATCCTGCACTGTGTGCGGGAGAACAAGAGGAGGGGCTACACCAACAAGCGGATCCTCATAGCCACAGACAGTCAGGCAGCCCTTAAGGCACTAAGTAGCCCACGGGTAAATTCCTGGCTGGTGAGTGAGTGCCGAGACGAGACGAGCGACCTGGCTGGGCAGAATGAGGTGACCCTCATCTGGGTGCCGGGTCACTCGGGGGTCAAAGGCAATGAAGAAGCTGACAGTCTCGCAAAGAGGGGGTCAGCAGAACCATTTATGGGACCAGAACCGGCTCTGGGCGTGTCAAAGAGCACTGCCAGGGGAGCCATTAAGTCCTGGGTCAGAAACCAACACAAGGTGTACTGGGCGGACTGTCCAGGGCTCAGACATGGGAAGTCAATAATTGACGGACCCAGTTCAAAGAGAGCTGTGGAGCTGCTAAACCTTAGCAGAGGACAGCTCAGAAACACAACAGGTCTCTTGACGGGACACATGGCCGTCAAGAAACACCTACATAAAATGGGGCGGTTCGAAGGGGACCTCGCATGCAGACTCTGCGGCGAGGGGGAGGAATCAGCCCAGCACATCTTGTGCGAGTGTATAGCTCTGGACCGGAAAAGACAACTGATCTACGGTCACTCTAGACCGGAGACAGAGCAATATAAAACTTCACCCTACCAATCGCTGTGCAGACTAGTTCAAGGCACAGTGATTTTGGAATGGGTGGAGTAAGACTAGGGGTATGCACAATCAACCAAGGGTTGCGGTGCTATCGGGGCGGCAAGGCCGCGGACGAGCCCTGAGGGAACAAAAAAAAAAAAGAGGTGTGCGAAGCTTCGAAATTCCGAACCGAACTCGAACCGAACCTTCGGTTCGAAAATATGATTGCACTAGCGATGTTGAAATAGTTCGAAGTTCGAAATATGTAATTCTTCAAAGTAGTTAAAAGTTCGTTGCTCAAAAATACTTCGAAATTTAACTTTACAGGCATTGAATGTTGCCAAAAGTAGCGAAGTTGCGGCCCCTTTAACTCGCTAGCGGCGCTTTAAACTCATTGAGTCAATATCGTAGTTTCAGGAGATTTCTCTCATGCATATTTTTGACAGTAGATGGGACACATTGAGACACGACGGAGCCATTTAGCAGTCCCAGAATTATTTTTCTTGTATATCCTAGCCTCCCAACACCTATTTATAATTGAGCTTATCTATAGATCTAGAAATCTTAAATAGTTTCAAATATTTTGTGTTTTTGATTTAACGTTGACCCATCTCCACAAAGATCAGAACCGGAAGGCATTTTCACCCAATCAACCTGCAAATTTGTTGAATCCTTCTTTTTTGTAAAAAGAGTGGGAATCTTTTACATATCAAATATTGTATGTTATAATATTCCTAAATTTTGTATTTAAGGAAATGATATATGAACACTGAAGAATTTTGGGTAGTTCGATGTTCGATTTTGAATTTCTAAGAAGTTCGAAGTTCGACTGTGAACCTTAGACATACTATTTCAGAAGTTCGAAGTTCGAGGCAACATATTTGCTTAGGTTCGTTCATAGTTTGGATCGAACAAAACATGGGTTCGCACACCCCTAATCAATAGTCAATACTACACTAAGGCATGATTTTCAAGGCAAGCCTCCAAGGACGCAGTCTTTATGGAAATTGACTACCCACGCTACAGTCCAGATCTGATCTTCCTTTTCCCCAATTTAAAAAACCAGTTACGAAGCCGCAGATTTGCCTATGAGGATGAGGTAAAGGCTGCTGTGGAAAGGCATTGTGAAGAGAGCAAGAATATTTTTTAATAGTATTAAAGCTCCTTGCACTAGCTGTGATAAATTTATGTCCCCTGGGGGATTATATAGAAAAATGTTTGTTAATACCCTAGGCCGAAAATTTATCAGCATATTCCCAAACAATAATAGATACTTTCAAGCGCAAATTAAAAAGAAATATTCTTTTAAAATTTTTTGTCCTAACCTCAAAGTTGAGAATGTTTTTATCGTGTGACGTT
This sequence comes from Tillus elongatus, assembly GCA_964006375.1. Classification (NCBI taxonomy): domain Eukaryota; kingdom Metazoa; phylum Arthropoda; class Insecta; order Coleoptera; family Cleridae; genus Tillus; species Tillus elongatus. The sequence goes on from OZ023265.1 coordinate 37,879,059, forward strand.
TATTTCTTATCCATTTCAATGTCAATTTTCCTTTTTTTTTTCAGTTTTAGGGATCATGGTAAAGGCATCTCAAGAGAAGACTACTTGAATTTCTTTCATTTCCTTAACAATATAAATGATGTTGATACTGCCCTGACTTTTTATCATATTGCTGGTGCATCTATAGACCAAGCAACTCTTAAACATGTTGCCAAAACTGTTGCTCATGTTGATCTCAGTGACCATGTAATACATGTGGTATTTACCATTTTTGATGAAAATCGTAAGTACTTATATTAAATTGTAGACAATATTATAGGTTTATCGAATTTATGTTTGGATTCTATAAGCAATTCTAATAATAGTTTTGGTTGCTAGATGATTGTAGCCGATACTCGATGTAGATCCATTTTTAAATATTTAATAAAACACTTGAATGCAAGATTTACACTACAAAAGTATATTGATAATAGTTTATTTCCAGGCTGTTTTGCTGTGGTTTAACTTACTTAGTGGGTTGCTAGGTGTTTCGCCAACCATAGCTGGTGATTTCGTCAGTAGCTGGACTGAAGAAGCCAGCAGCTATGATTTGTTGGAAATCATTTTGTATTTAAGCTTAATTCACATGAAACCATGTACCAACCACAACTAGAAAATCAACCAATACAGTTTCTACTTATATATTCTCTGTACTCACAACAAGTCAAACCTGTAATACAACAACCATAATTTCCCTCGCCTAACTACCTGTATATGTGGACTCTTTCACACACATAAATACACACCAAACTTGCTCGCATATACCCTCACACGTGCACCTGCATCTATCACATGTACTCACACACAGTTACATAAACCCCTGCAAAGATTTACATCAACAATACGAGTGATAAGAAAATTCCTTGAACGCTGGCCAAATTATTCGGTTTCCGCTTCTAGTGTAAAAAAAGTTGTTACAAAATTTATGCGTACTGGGAGTGTTTTAAATGTTAAGAAGACAAAATCCGACCTAAATGAAGAAGACAATGCTGCAGCTGCATTAGCTATGGATTCTGTTAGGTGTTTTCCGAAATTATCATTAAGAAGAAGGGCATTAGAAATTGGCAATATTAGCAAATCGCATTTGCAACAAATTTATCGTACCAACAAGGTGAAACCTTTCAAAGCAAAACTTATACACACTTTGGAAGAAAATTACGAGTCAAAACGATTAGATTTTTGTTTATGGTACGGCAAGCAATATCTACAAAATCACAATTTTGGCAGAAGTATTATTTTTTCGGACGAATCCACTTTCACCACTAATAGGGTGGTAAATTCCCAAAATGCACGGCGTTGGTCTATGGAGAATCCAAATTATAGAGTTAATTGCAGAAGACAATGCCATAAAAAAGTAATTGTGTGGTGTGCTGTTTCTTACACTGAGATAATTGGGCCATATTTTTTTGAGCGGAATATGAACCAGTACAGTTATCTGGAAATGCTGGAAAATATTCTTCAAGACGATTTGCATAACATGTCACTAGAAGATAGACAAACAGCATACTTTCAGCATGACGGCCACCCAGCACATGCAACAAGAATCGTTCGAGAATGGTTAGATCGCGAATTTCCTGGGCGGCGGATTGGTCGATATGGGCCAATACCTTGGCCTCCCAGAAGTCCCGATCTTACCTTATTGGACTTTTATTTATGTGGCTATCTCAAACAGAAAGTCTACGCGGCTCCATTAAACAACGATCTTGATTTGTTGAAACTGAGGATCAGAGAGGCAATTGACAGTATTCCAATTCAACATATTCAAAATGCCTACAAAGCATTTATGTGTATCGGTTGGTGGCAGCACATTTGAATAATTTTTTTATTTTTCATTGTTCGTTTTGATTTTTGTTAGCAATAAGCGTTTTGTATTTTACTAATAAATTATTATTTAACATTGCATGGTTACTTACTTTGTGCACCTGCGTTCAGGTAAAAAGCTCCATGTTGATAGGGAAAAAATGTTAATAATTTACTTGAAAATTCAAAGTAGGCTGATCTGGCTGAAAATTGAGAGCCTGTCATAAATTTTAATTCTAAACAAGTTTTGTTAATAACTTTTTGCGGTATTTTCATAAACGAAGGTAGTTTACTCTTAACACATTTAATTGAATCAGTTCTAAACCACCCTATATATTAATTGATTTTGTTCATTTCCTTAAGATCTTAGTTTAAGACAAAGCAGGAGCGATTCCCAGAATATCATATTCTAATTCAAAAAAATTTTGTCACTTATACCTTACCCACACTCAATCTGTATATATTATATATATATATATATATATATATATATATATATATATATATATATATATATATATATATATATATATATATATATATATATATATATATATAAACATTCCGTCAAGAATCTCATAGTTTTATTTTGTGAAATTTTGTATGTGATGGTCCCACCTCAAATGTGAGTCCAGGGTAACTGTCAAATACACTGCCTTTGTCATGCCTGTGACCTTCAGTTTTTTTTTTTTTTTTTAGAACAACAATTTAAAACAACATGCCCAGAGCCTACATAATTATGCATATTACGATTTTTATATTTACAATGGCTTAAAATATTTGTTCTGGCAATTTTTCATGAACTTTTTGAGATCCCACCCAGTAATTCATTTACATCACCTAGTTGTGTTATTTGGAGCTGGCGTGACAACATACTACTTGGTTCCGCAACTAGGTGGCGGCACATGCACCACTCACTTGGTGTTTAAAGGCTGGCTACTATAGCCGTATTACTTTATAGGTGTATTTTTGCTGCAATTAGTATGCCATACTGAAGAGCTCTAATGAGAGCGAAACTGGTCTACGGTTCTAATTGTTACGAGAATGCATCTAGCCTTCCATTTCAATATACTTATGAAAACTATTTTTATAAAACACAAAACTTATCTGTCTGGATAACCAGAATCAGATTAGCAGGGCTTCGGATTGTCACGATTCTACTGTATTATTTTAATTTAATCCGAATTGATTTACAGGTAATTTGTAAATTGTTTAATGTGGCTTATGATTTCAGAGGATGGCCAACTAAGCAACAAAGAATTTATTGCTGTGATGAAAAATCGTTTACTTAGAGGTCTGGAAAAGCCCAAGGATACTGGTTTTATTAAGTTTATGCAATCTATTATTAAATGTGCCAAAGAAACTAAACCGGCAATTTTAGATTATTAAAATGATTGTAAATTTTAAACTAACAGATGTAGATTTTTTTACCTTGCTCAAGCCATTGTATTGATTTATGGTATTTTATCTTATTAAAATTTATATTTTTTCCTGCCTCAATATATTTCAGATATACTATCGTTAATACGGTGGGCGTTTAAAGAATTATATGTTTTGTTATACATGATAATTCGCTAAAGTACAAACATATGTTGGCCAATATCTTTTGTTTTTAAGGGCTTAAAAATCTTGCCATATCGTAACCAAGAAAAATACTTATGTGTCCTTATTGAGATACATTAATGATAGATTTGGTATCTAAACTTAGAATTAAAGAGGATTGTTATCTACAGTATATTGTTAAGTGTTATAATTTGAAATAAATACTGAAAATATTGTCTTTGTGTTTTTAAATCGATTTATTTCTGATTAAATACTCATTGAAAAGGCTTATTTTCCAGACAATAAAATTTATTAGTTTTCTATGCGTTTCAGCCAACTAAGTAACTAAGTAGCCATCTTCATGGGTAAAGCTAGAATCACAATAAAAAAGGTCTGTCAGAAAATGTTGTCTTCTGGTGGGCGATTTTTTTATTTTTTTTAAATTACAACAACACACCACGAGGACTCACAGCCTAAATACTATCGTACAGTGGGTGTCGACAAGAAGGAAAGAGGAAACTTGTTAATTCTGGACTTGAAGGTTTGGAGGTTCGGAGGAGAAGGAAAAACATGTGCCGGCAAGGAATTCCACAACTTGGAAGTCCTCGGGACAAAAGAGCGGGCATAACAAGATATTCTATGTCTGGTGACCTGGACAGTAAAAGGGTGCATTCGCTCTGTTCCCCTGGTAGATCTGTTGGGGGCAGCAGGTGGAGGAACTATGGAAGAAAGCTCCTCCGAGCAGTGCCCGTACAGACATCTGTAAAAGAGAGAGGTCAGTGGCACGTCGGTGGGCAAGGGATGGCAGCCTTTGGGTGAGGGTAGGGTCACCGATGAGATGTATAGCTCTCTTCTGAATGGAGTCCAAGATAGCGAGCGTAGAAGCGACAGCGGCACCCCCAGATGTGGGAGCAGTATTTGAGGTTTGGCCTTATTTGTGAAGTATATAAGGTATAGAGATTAGCTGGTGAAAAGTATTTGCGATCCCGGAAGAGGAAACATGTTGGTGCCAATTTAGATTTCAATCCACAGAAATGCCAACAAGTGAAAAGGACTCATTACTTTGAATAACTTAGTTGTTCATTGTGATGGATCTAGGGCTGGTGTATCTGTTATGAGATAGAAGGCAAGACTGTGATTTGATGGAGTTGAATTGTACAAGATTCCTACTTCCCCAGTCAAATATTCTTTGGAGATCTACAGAGACAGAACCCTCCATGAGTCTGCAATCCTCATCTAATTGGGCTAAAGAGACAGGCTTAGAATATTGTATATTTGGGTGGAGGGTGCTGTCGTCCGCATAACTGTGGACTGGGTTGGATGTGCTAGAGAGGAGGTCATTGATGTGGAGAAGAAACAAAGTAGGGGCTAAAGCTGAAGCTTGAGGGACTCCTGCATTAATTGTATACAGTTTAGAGGAATGGCCATCCACGACAACAGAAATGCTCCGGTTGGAGAGGAAATTTGCTGTCCAGGTACAGAGTTTTGGTGGTAGGCCATAGACCGGAAGTTTATTAAGCAGCGCTGGGTGCCAGACCTGGTCTAATGCTTTGCATATGTCTAGAGCGACAATCTGGGATTCACCGTGTAGTTCCATAAAATTGAGCTAAATGAAGCACAATGGTATCAAAACAATCAATAATGACAACAGTAAAGCTAAGCTATTGTCTGGAAAAGAAGCCTTTTCATTGAGTATTTAATTATGTCTACCCCAGACTGTTTGACGTTTAGAAGTGAAATATTTATTTATATATTGCTATTATAAAAGATATTGTTGTGGCTGATACTTGATGTAAATCAATTTCCAGGTATTAATAAGTGTGTATGTGTGAATCCATATGTGTGTGTGTAAGGCTGGTATATATGGATATGCATATATTTGTATATATATTGTCACATCCGTCTCTATGAGAATTAGGTTGAACTCTGTCACTTCTATGGTCACAGGCAGCTTGTAAAGTGTGTTGGTAAGAGCGAACACCCTGGAATTATATTTCTAGAAGGAACCAGAAGTGACGGGCATGGAACAATGCAGAAAGGTCTAGAATCTCTATGGACAATATAAATAGGCAAGCTGAAGATAGAGGGAGTCATGAACTCCGTCACTTCTATGGTCACAGGCAGCTTGTAAAGTGTGTTGGTAACAGCGAATATCCTGGAATTATATTTCTGGAAGGAACCAGAGGTCACAGGCATGGAACAATGCAGAAAGGTCTAGAATCTCTATGGACAATATAAGTAGGCAAGCCGAAGATAGAGCGAGTCATGAACTCTGTCACTTCTATGGTTACAGGCAGCTTGTAAAGTGTGTTGGTAACAGCGAACATCCTGGAATTATATTTCTGGAAGGAACCAGAAGTCACGGGCATGGAACAATGCAGAAAGGTCTAGAATCTCTATGGACAATATAAATAGGCAATCTGAAGATAGGATCTGGACGGTTTCGGCGGTGTCGACTCTATGACTGCTTATTTTTATTCCAAGGTATAAAATCTTCTGATTGCTTTTGTTCCTAAGACCTCTTTCACGGGAAAAAATCCTTATTCTGCATGGTTTTCGGAGGAGATTAGGGCCAACATTAAACGTAAAAGAAGAAGAAAATTTCGGTAAGATTGAGCAAGATATAAAACTGTGTCCTAAAAAGTTCTGGGACTATTCTTCTTATAGGGATCTTCGGCGTTGCCCCACTATCGACTCAAGTGGTCAGCTGCTGATCACTTTGCACCCTTTTTTTCTAAATGCTTTGACTCTAAACCTACATTAATATGGCTTCCAATTTTGATGTGGACTTCTCGACTATTGAGCATTTTACTGATGACGAGATCATCGCAGCTGCTAAGAAAAGCCAAATTTCTCCTCCGGCCCATACCTACTGCCGGGATTTCTTGTTACGGATTGTTTATATGCTTTTTTAACTTTAAAGAAAATATTCAATTTGATTCTTACAAGGAGCACGTTTCCCAACAAATGGAAGATTTCTTGTGTAATCCCTGTGTTCAAATCAGGGGGCAACTCTGATCCTTCTAACTATAGACCCATTCCTATATTGTATAATTTGTAAAGATGTTTCAAGCATGCCCGTATGAACATATAATTTTTCATATGAAATCTAAACTCTCGTTGCATCACCACGGCTTTATTTCTGGTAGATCTACAGTAACAAATTTCTAGTGATGGGAAAAACGGTTATTTACTATTAACAGTTGAAGCCGTTAACGTTATTTAATAATAACCGTTGAAAATAACAGCTTCAGTTATTTATCTGTTATTTTTAATTGGATAGTCGATCGATGGTATCCTACATTCCCAAATCTGTGAGCGAGAGCGAGCACACTAGTATAAATGCATTGTATTTTTACCCCGTTATTTCACGTAGTGTATAAATCTCAAATTTTGTCCATATGAAAATGAAACAAAGGGTTAAGAAATTATAATAAGCGTGTCGTAAATCTTTTGCCACTCTGAAGTGAAACTTTTAGAAATCAGAAAGGAGTCTTATATTAGTATTTACTTAGATGTTTTAGGAATTATAAACTAGTCATTTCTAACAAATTTATTTTATGAGGGGTCTTTACGTAAATGTCAATGCCACAGCAAGAATCAATAAATATCATTATTTATCACGTCTTGGGACGTTAGACGTTCGATCTTTTATTGCAAGACAGCACTAGCTTCAACAAATAAATGCTTTATACACTACTACACTACACAGGCAGAGGGAGTGATTCTAAGAACGGTAACGTACTTGATTTTTCAGCAAATAACAACCACTCTGTAAATTCATGTGACATCGATCTGAGTATTTTATTTTTTTGTGATGAAACTAACAATTTTATGAGAAAATCTGAAGACATTAAAAAGTTGCTAAATGAATCCTTCTTTTTAAATCATTTTTTTAAAATAGAAAACGGTACACACAATAAAAAGTAGTGAAAAAATAATGTAAGGGTAGGTTTTTTCACCCTCTTGTGATAACATTATAGGGTTATAAAATCCTTTTAAAACTGCCATTTTGTTAGCCTTATGCATCTGTAAAATTTCGTTTTTTTTTTAAATTATTCCATTATGGAGAAATTTAATGAAAACTTTTTTTTGCCAAAATTTCAAAGGGCTGTAACTTGGAGGAGAAGGGGTTTCAAGAAAAACTTAATAAAAAGACACCCCTTATTTTTCGCCAAAGAATCACACTAAAATTTTTCGCATCAATTTAGAAACAGCTGTATATATATATATATATATATATATATATATATATATATATATATATATATATATATATATATATATATATATATATTCATTTAATTTTTTATATTTAAATGTATATAGATATTAAAAAATGTATCATTATATTTTTTTTATTAATTTGATAACTATTATCAGACAAAGAAAATGACGTGTTAACTGTTTTCTTAGGTAATGTATATAAATTTAAATAAATAAGTACTTTAATTTCACGTGAAATAACCCTATTTTGTGTTATCTATAGTCAAAGTAATGACACGTTTTTACAGAAATTCATCTTTTCACCCAACATTTTGTATTATTAAATATTTGGCTTTACATACTAGTGGGAAACTCAACTGTTTCAAAAATGACAGTTTCTCTCTCTCAGTTTAACAGAATAACTCTGTTGTAGTGTCCGTATGCCGTATCCCCGTCAACAACCGGTTAAAATTAAAATTAAACCGTTTTATTGTACCGAAGATCCTACGTTCCTAAAGCTGTGAGCGAGAACGAACACACTAGTATAAAAACTCTGGACGCAGCAAGTGCGTTATGGTAGTGAATTTTAATTAAAATCTTTTTATTGCAAATATGTGTTTTCTTTTTAAGAAAGCAGGAATCAATTCTGGTTAGCAGTATAACCTACATAGTAAAAACAATATGCTATGTTTCATACAAATAACTTTATTCTGTGAAAATGTACAAAAATTTCCAAACAATGTAAGGCTGGCTCAGAACTGACACTGATAGAGGGAATCCGTCTGTGTTATTAAAAGAAAACATTGTTTAATCTATTTCAATTGAGCAGATTTTCCTCGTTAACGAACTTATCCAAGCCACTTGCCGAAGGAAGGTACTTACCCAAAATCGGCCCATTATTTTTTGAGTTATCGGTGTGATAATACATATATATATATATATATATATATATATATATATATATATATATATATATATATATATATAAACATATAAAAATTGAAACCGATCCCGGATATGTGTTCTCGGGGGCCTAATTAGTGCTAATTTGAAGGAATTTTTTCAAAATTCAAAAGTCGAGATCTCCCCAATAGTGAATTTTTTTAAAGAAAATTCACTAATAACGTGTTAAGTATAATGTTATGAAGTAAAGTCCGCCCTATACTGTATACCCATACATATTGAGCATTCCCAGTCTCAAGGCTATTCATCCCGTTAAATGGTTAAATAACAGTCGCCCATGAAAACCGATGTTTATTCATCGAACCTAGTTGCAGTGGAACTGAAACAGATACGAGTCCGAATTCTAGTTTAGTGTAAAAAGCGTTATTTTTTAAGCTGTTATTTTTATCAGTCCATAACTGGTAGTTACCGTTGCGGCTAGGCAACCGGTAAAAAAAAACCGACAGTTAAATAACGACCCATCACTACAAATTTCGCACCTTTACCTAGTTTGTTGCTGATAGACTTGAGAGTTGAGAGCTCTTCGCTGGCAGATGGCAGATGTTATATATACGGACCAACGACGTACTATACGTCATTGATACGGACCTGTCAAAGACCTTTGACAGAGTCAGTCACTATTGTTATAGAGTTCATTACTTCGGTTTCAGTAACCAATTGATAAAAACATTAGGGTTTTATTTGACAGGACAGAAACAATTCATTCTGATTCGAGGCTTTAAATCTGAACCTTATGACACACCATCTGGAGCCCCCCACGGGTCCATTTTGGGTCCTCTGCACTTTAATATTTTTATTGACCATGTATCACAGATATTAGATGTGTCTTATCTAATTAAGCTGATGACATCAAAATGTATTCAGAAATTAGGGGTGTTGAGTGTTGACAGCTGCATACACCTACAGAGCAATATTTTGAAGTTTTCTGGGTGGTGCTGTAAGAATGCCCTTACTTTAAATGTTGCTAAGTGCTGTATAATGTCATTTAGTCAGAACAAACAGCCAATTTTATTTGATTACCAATTGTATGGACACAGTTCGTGACCTTGGAGTGATTTTCGACCATGGACTTTATAATTAGTAGGGGGGATTTGACATCTAATGCTTCGGTATTTGGTCTCCGGCATACTTGATGCACATTGATAGCCTTCAAAATATGCAGAGAAAGTTTCTGAAATTCCTTAGTTTTTCAATTGATGGTCAATAACTGTGCATAGAGTGATTTATTAAAGCACTTTAACTTGGCTAGCCTGTAGGTTGTACAGCTGCATTGTGTTTCTTTTTAAAATTGTCAGTTCAGCCCTTGATTCTCACTCTCTACTTGAGTTAATAAAATTTTATGTTCCACATATAGAATTGGGGTATCCCAACACGTTTTAACTACCGACGGCACATATGGACCTGTTGAGCTCGTCTCCAGTCTATTATATGTGTAGAGATTACTCCAATTTGAAGAACAGCCTGGATATATTCTGCTGTTCTGCATTTCTCATAAAGAATTGTCTCTGTATTTACTAGTGATGTAATGCAATGTATTGTTTTATATGTCATGTATGTGTCCATCTTTAAATTGGCTGCGTGTTGTTGCATGTGAACCATAAATATTTGAGCAATTTTTAGTTGGTCTGGCCAATGTATCAACCTTAATATTGAGTTAAAGAGTACTGTTAGATACTTTATACCTTTCTCAGGAAGCTGCTTGAGTATTTTTCCCGTTATCATATCATATCCAGGAGATTTCCTGATGTTAAGGCCAAGTATTTCTTGTGTTACTTCAGCCACTCTAAATTATTTAATTGGTGGTGACATTTGGCATGGAACTCCAGTTGCGGTAAAGTCGACCGTCACCAGATAGTCTTGCACTACATGATTTGGAGTATTTGCGGGATGTGGAGTGAAGACTGACTCAAGGTGTTCATTCTGTCCCACTTTTCAGATAAACCAGTCGTCGGTATGAATGTCATACTAAATTCCCTGCAGAAATCCTGCAAGACTGAATCACTGACTCCTTCGTTCTGTACCAGTAAACAGCAGCACCCACTAGATGTGCTCTTGCACACTCAATGTAATTATCTGGCCAATGATTCAAATTCGCGCTTGCTTCAATGTTCCTCAGCCACATCCTAGCTGAAATAACGTCCTTATCTCCATCGAAGGTTCCAATGACCTTTGAAAGATCAGCCATTACATGAAAATTACTCGGGTTATTCAGGTGATCATTCGTTCCTGTAGTTGAACTCAGAGTTAGCCGCTCCATTAACGTCATAAGGATATATCATCCCGGCGTCTGTTCTCCGTCATCATTACTTGGAACATACGATTCATATCAAACTCCCTGGTAGGCAGGTGCTCCAAATGCACCATGCAAACTATCGTGGGTATCATCCATGATAAAAATACCGAGAGCGAGAGATATGATATTCAGACAACCTATTTTTAGACCTGTCACGCGCATGGCGTCAAGTGGTGAGTCCAATGCAACAATAATATGCTGTGGTGCAGTGGGGTTTGACGTTTCATCACATACTCTTAACAAATTACGTATTTTACTAATATTTAAGTGCATACAGTTGAAAGTAATAAAAATGAAAACGATTAAATTTAGTGCTGCGATCTTTCTTATCTGAAAAAGACAATATAGGCGTAACTTCAACCGCATTAAACTGACGTATAGAAACTTTTTGATTGCGAATGACTTTGTTTTAAGTGTGTAGTTGGACTTCTGTATTGTTACTCACCACGTGACGTCATAGGAGGGGGCGGGGCATATGCGCAATATCATATCTTTTCTAAGTCATTATATCATGGGTATCATCTAACTGTTGGTTTTTGTTTCCATTTCCAGAAACAGAGCTAGTATTATCTATTTCTCTTTCGCGTTCTGTCATTTTCCACTAAATTCATGCCTAATATACACCGTCTGGCACCACTGCAATATAATTCGGCTCTCGTATTCTGTTCTGTTTATACGTCAAACTATCACGTATCTATGGTTATCGATGGCGACAATAAGAAATGACAGGTAAAACTTTTGGCGGCAGATCTCCCACAAAGCATGCAAATTTTGGTTCTTTAAATTCTTGTATTGATACAACACTCTCAAATCTGTTCACATGCAGGCAGAACAAATGCCAAACGCATCGATAGTACACATGATACAAATAACGAGAGATATGATATTCAGACTACCTATTTTTAAACCTGTCACGCGCATGGTGTCAAGTGGTGAGTCCAGTGCAACAGTAATATGCTGTCGTGCAGTGGGGTTTGACGTTTCATCACAACCTTTTAACAAATTACGTATTTTACTTATATTTAAGTGCATACAGTTGGAAGTAATAAAAATGAAAAAGATTAAATTTAGTGCTGCGATCTATATTATCTGAAAAAGACACATAGGCGTAACTTCAACCGCATTAAACTGACTTATAGAAACTTTTTGATTGCGAATGACATTTAAGTGTGTAGTTGGACTTTTATAACGTTACTCACCACGTGACGTCATAGGAGGGGGCGGGGCATATGCGCAATATCATATCTCTTCTAAGTCATTATATCATGGATATGTACATACCCATGATATAATGACTTAGAAGAGATATGATATTGCGCATATGCTCCGCCCCCTCCCATGACGTCACGCGGTCAGTAACGTTATAGAAGTCCAACTACACACTTAAAACAAAGTCATTCGCAATCAAAAAGTTTCTATACGTCAGTAATGAGGTTGAAGTTACATTCCACTTCGTCGCCTATATTGTCTTATTCAGATAATATAGGTCGCAGCACTAAATTTAATCTTTTTCATTTTTCTATTACATATATATATATATATATATATATATATATATATATATATATATATATATATATATATATATATATATATATATATATACGCACAAGACAAGTATAATAATTAAGAGGAGCCCTTAATCTGCTTTGGGGATACACAAACTTAAAAAAGTAGGGAACACGTTCGCAGACATTTAGAGGGCGTTAACATTCATAAACTTGATTTAATCATCATGTTCCATAATCACAGTATAGTATTCTGATTTTAAAAAATTACTTCCAACTGTATGCACTTAAATATTAGTAAAATACGTAATTTATTAAGAAGTTGTAATGAAACGTCAAACCCCACTATACGACAGCATATTATTGTTGCATTGGACTCACCACTTGACGGCATGCGCGTGACAGTTCTCAAAATAGGTAGTCTCATTCATGATACAAATAACGAGAGATATGATAATGAGACTACCTATTTTTAGAACAGTCACGCGCATGGTGTCAAGTGGTGAGTCCAATGCAAGAATAATATGCTGTCGTGCAGTGGGGTTTGACGTTTCATCACTACCTCTTAACAAATTACGGATTTTACTTTTCTTGTGCCAATATATGTAATATAAAAATGAAAAAGATTAATTTTAGTGCTGCGACCTATATTACCTGAAAAAGACAATATAGGCGACGAAGTGGAATGTAACCTCAACCGCATTAAACTGACTTATAGAAACTTTTTGATTGCGAATGACTTTGTTTTTAGTGTGTAGTTGGACTTCTATAACCTTACTCAACACATGACGTCATTGGATGGGGCGGGGCATATGCGCAATATCATATCTCTTCTAAGTAAGTCATATCATGGTCTCATTATCATATCTCTCGTTATTTCTATCATGATACATACCAACACCAACAGTTGCACTAATTTTGCAACAGGGACAACTCGCACTTTTTCAACACTATTTACGGCGTTTTCTTAATACCACTTCTGAATATGTTAGGGAACTACAACTTAATTCCTATCTCTACAAGGCAACAACCCTCTTAATTAAGGATATACCACAACTTTTTATTGTTCTGACTCGCTACTACATCAGCCAAAACAACACCTCTTCTTCTGCAACTGGTTAAGGTGTTACCAGCGATTACATACTAAAACGTGAAAATTGAGGATATCTGATGAAATAAAATTGTATAGCACCGTATATATTATCATTAATCATTTATTAGTGGTCAAAATTATACATAATGCCTTACAAAGAAGCTGTGCTTGTGCTTGTATCAACATAATTTTGTAAAATCCTCAATCACACCCTCAAATCAATTGAATTTAATGTCACTTTCTGAATTTTGGTCGATCTTGCTTTTTCTTCTCTTTCTTCTTCCACAAACATTTTTATAATCGTTACAAAGACTTATTTTCACTCTCGCCTCATTATTTCTCTTTATTTCAACCAAACCTTCTTAAAAAATATAATTCTTTAGCACATAAATTTTGACATTTTACATGAATTTGTATATTATTTTTTAAATATTTAAACAAAGACCGTTACCACCACACAAGTGACTCAAGCCTGTAAGACCATCTTAGAGAACTTGACAATCGGCCTGATCCGATATTCTAGAGAACATATTTAGATCATCTGCATATAGGAATAAGCAGTTTACGCTGACAAGATCCATACCATGTTGTTAATAAAGTGAACGAACAAAGTAGGTTCAATAATTGAGCGCTGATGCACTCCTGGATTTAAGATATAATCACGCGAACGGTACCCGTTTACTCCACATAATGTTTTCTTTTTCTTCAAATAGGGAGCGAACAAAGACACCAAACCAACCGAAAAGCCGTCTCTGCCCAATTTTAGTTAAAGAACTTAATGATCAAGGCAATTAGAAGCTTTGGAGAAGTAGTCTGTGTATATGACATATCAACTTGAGCACGATTCCCTAAAGTTAATGCATCGACCTGCGTGAATGTTGATACATTTGTTACTGTTGAACGACATGGGAAGAAACCATGCTGTTCAGGGGTGATGAACGATATGCGATCCAGATGACTTATGTATCGAAATATCTTCATATATTATTTTCCATCGGTTTGGGAATGTGCTCTCATTGACTCTCTTGATACAAAAATCAAGGGTATTAGTGGCTCAACCAAAATATTAATGTACAATCTTTCACCAGAAATCCTGGGAGATCCCCGAGCCAGCCGAAAGGTAGAGCTTAATGTTTTTGCCTCTTTGGGCACATCCGGAAGAGCAAGTCTAGAGACAACTATAATAACAGTTGTATGATCTTTGGCTGATTGTTTAGGAACCGAGAAATGAGTGTGCCTAATAGTGATGGGTTATGCACAATCAACCAAGGGTTGCGGTGCTATCGGGGCGGCAAGGCCGCGGACGAGCCCTGAGGGAACAAAAAAAAAAAAAAAATAGTGATGGGTCGTTATTTAACTGTCTGCTATTTTTAGACGGTTGTCGAGCCGCAACGGTAACCACCAGTTATGGATTTATAAAAATAACACTAAACTAGAATTCGGACTCGTATCTGTTTCAATTCCACTGCAACTGCAGGTTTTAACTATTTTTTAATATTTTAACTATTTAACGGGATGAATGGACATGAGACTGGGATTGATAAATATGTATGGGTATGCCATGCAGTATAGAGCGGACTTTACTTCATAACATATTACTTAACACGTAACACGTTATTTATACTAGTGTGCTCCCTCTCTCTCACAGCTTTGGGAATTTAGGATACTATCGATCGACTATCCAGTTCAAAATAAACGATAAATAACTGAAGTTGTTATTGTCAACGGTTATTATCAAATAACGTAAACGGCTTCAACTGTTAATAGAAAATAACGGTTTTGCCCATCACTAGTGCCTAAAACAGGATTAAATGTAAATACTGAAAAACTCCACCGCTCCTTGTATTTAGAAATCATTAACCAATTTTGATCATAGTATCCGATTATAAATGTAAATATTTCCAAGACTAGAGACTTTATAGGTCTAGGAAGTGTTATACAAAATTTGAAGCGGAGATAAGAAACACAAAGTACAGGCTGTTCCATTAAAGAAATCGTTGCAGCATTTTGATTTTTTAGTGAATTTTCGTAGAAAAAAATCACATGGGGAGATCTCGACTTTTGAATTTTGAAAAAATTTTTACAAATGAGCGCCAACTAGGACCCCTAGAACCCATATCCGGGGTCAGTTTCAATTTTTATATGTATATATATATATATATATATATATATATATATATATATATATATATATATATATATATATATATATATATATATCACACCGATAACTCAAAAATAATGGGCAGATTTTGATAAAATTTGGCATGTACCTTTCTTTTGTCAATGGCTTGGATAAATTCGTTAGTCAGGAAAATCGGACGAGGTTTTCCGGGAAAATTTTAAGTTTTCATTCGAAAAAAATTCTTATCTAAAAAATAATGGGCCGATTTTAATAAAATTTGGCGTGTACCTTCCCTTTGTAAATCACTTTGACAAGTTTGTTAGTCAAAAAAATCGGACGAGGTTTTCCGGGAAAATTTTATGTTTTTAATCGAAAAATTTTTTATCTCAAAGAATAATGGGCCGATTTTATAACATTTGGCATGTACCTCCCCGTTGTAAATGGCTTTGATAAGTTCGTTAATCAAAAAAATCGGACGAGGTTTTCCGGAAAAATTTTGAGTTTTCATTTGAAAAAAATTTTTATCTTAAAAAATAAAAAATCTATGATAACCAAATTGGGTAGGTAGGTTTACGATATAAAAAGTAAACTATACACCAAAATTTAGATTTCTATGTTACAAGAAAAAAAAGTTATAACAAAATATTTTGTGCTAGATCATTTCTATGAAAATTCACTACCATAACGCACTTACTGCGTCCAGGCTTTTTTCAAATTTAGCTTCTATTTATCAAGGAGTCTCGATTTTCTCAACAAATAATATAAACAAAAACCTCTCTGAATGCGTCGCTTTCATGGGACTTTGCTATCTATTAGTATCACGACTTGTAATATGTCCACAAATGTTGCAAAACAATTGAAATAACTCAAAAACGATTAACGCTATTGTGAGATGTACGACAGGGTCGCCATCTTGGTGCGGAATCAGGTAGTATGTTTGTCACGACAGCTCCAAAAAACACAAAATGTTATAAAATATTACTTTATAGGTGTGTTCTCGCTGTAATTAGTATACCGTACTGACGAGCTCTAATTAGAGCGAAACCGGTCTGCGGTTCTATAATTCTGGTAAGAGTACATCCAGCCTTACGATTAACGATGTCATTTTTTCCTACAAACATGCATTATAGGTTCGATAGAAAATGCAAAAATGCTATAATATGAGGGCTATGCGTTCTATTAAAAAAATAAAATTTGTATCACTATAGCGACTCATTATATGGGCAATCCTGTGATTGGCAAAATAATTTTATAAGAAGCAGCTCAAGGCCTCCTATAATAATTAGCGTACCTATATAATTTTTTATATTTTTCCTTTATTTCCCTTAAATGAAATCACCCAGCTTTCAGATTCATGTTCTGATCTTATAGACAGTAAAGTTATTTATTATAACTTATCTGCTTAAACTTTATTTACTGGAGTTAGGTACCTAACGTTATACCATTCTCAATTACCGAGTGCTAGCTAATTCTTGTTGAACTAATCAACATCAACAATGGACAATGACCAAGGAAAAACTCATTCCACGACACAACCTTTCACGTAATTTTATTTTCCGGATAAAATTAACTTTTCCATTTCCACCAAGGTAGGGGAAAACGATTTATCGCCAGGCGGTTGGCGGTTGGCAGTGCGGTTTTAGTGCTCGAAGGCGTAACATCTAAACGTAAGAAAATTATATTTTCTTTATTTTTTTATCGTTGATTTTCCCCCATAACTTCTGCGTCCTTAGGAGTATGTTATTTTTAGCTTATTACTTAACTTGTTTAACTTATTCAATTACTATGTCCGCTAATTTAATTCTCTTGCTATTCCCTTATTATATAATGTCTGTCTTGTTAGGATAGGTCGTATTATCGATCAGCTGAATTGTTGTATTTTTATCGTCAAGTTTGGCCTTTAAACTGCTTATAATTTAATGACAACTTTCTAGACATGTTTAATTTTAATCACGAGACGTTATCTACATAATTGTCTATTACATTTCGTGTCGTTCGGTTTACTTGCTTTAAATTTTTAATAAAGGCAGCATCGCAAACCCTATTAAATTAAATTGACGCATTGACACTGACGTAAGAATTTTATAAACGAACGAACGCTCTTTCGTTTTTTAGCCTTTATCTTTAGTACCGCGAGCTGCATTTCACCTTAGTGTTAGTGCCAAAAATTGGGGACAAATTTAGTATTGTGACGTTCGTATATTGTTTTGTAACAAAATTTTGAGTTAAAGGTATACCATTAAAAACATTATTCGGAGAATGTGAAAGTTTAATTTGTATTTTTGACCTTGTTCTTGACGTTTATGTTTCTAGGTTAGAACTGTAATAAAATATTAAGGTCTTTTCAATTCTAATTCCATTACTATTTCAAATGAACTAATGCATGCTTTACAATTGATAAATCATGTCCGATTAATCATTATTGAAAACTTACCTTGAATTAATTTCCTGTACGTAATTGGAGGTTATTTAATAACTAGAGTTTGATTTTGTGATTCAGATCATGCATCGAGCAAGATCATTGATAAAAGGGCTAACAGGCCCCGAAGGGCAGAGGTTCGCAACATGGCTTTTGTCAAAAACAACAACACCAGCCTTAGCAGCTACACCAAGATATTACAACGTACCTGCCTCACAACAAGAATCGTTTTTGAATGGTAGTTCTGGCCAGTATGTTGAAGACATGTACAATGCCTGGTTGCAGGATCCATCCAGCGTCCATACCGTAAGTTCTTTATGTTAAATTTATGTGAAAATGTTCGTGATATTTGGATGAGGTGTCATTTTTTTTTTTTTGTTTATGATAAATAAGGTTGTTTATGCGACCTAAAAAAGATTGTTGCAGGATAAAAATCAGTGTTTACAGTTAAAGTCAGCTCAGGTCATGACATGTGATGTGACGTGAAATATGATAATAATTATTGGGCGGTATCAGAATTCAAATAAATACCAATGCTTTTTTAAAGAAAACTGAATCTGTGAGAATATAGGGGACAGTCGACTTAACCGCAACCGGAATTGACCAAAACGGCGCACACTACAAGAAAGCTTATGTTATGCAGAGTAATAATGTGAAAGAAAATTTACGGAAAAATCATAAATAACAGAATAATTGAGAAATAAAGTTCTCAAAAATGCCAGATTTTAACGTTTCGAACTGTCAATTTACAGCAGCGATGCCACATTTAATATTTAATCCCAAGAGTGTTTTGCCGCTTTAAGGAAATGAAAGATCTAAAATGCTTTTTACACACACTCCTGCCGACCTGACCTTCTGGACCTGACAACACTGCCTATCTGCATGAAATATGTCAACGAAACAACAGTCATCACCTCAGGTGCAAAAATATACGCTTTTGTTGCAAATCGAAACGTTTTAATTGCGTTTATCATCAGGTTATTAAAAATGAAATATACCACATTATTTAACTTTATTAAGGTATGTACAACTCATTGATTGTTGTTGCCCTTACTTGGTGAAACTTGTCCATATTACATATAGACTTGGAGACTACATCTCTGGCTCCACTGTTGGTTTTTGTTTTTGTAGGTGAAGGACGTAGCCAGCGTGTAAGCTAACTGGAGCAAGTCGCCCTTACGAATTCTGGATGTTCTAGGATGTTCTTCAACGTTTCTGTGACTATAGTTTCGCTGCTTGACAGCATTCTCAGACAGATAAAAAAGTGAATTAGTACGAAATCATGACAACTACAAATAAAGATCTGTTATGTTATGATATGATGTTTTGATCAAAAAATTTATCAAATTGAAAATAAAATGAAACACAGATGACAGATGAGGCTTTCAGAATGTCTATGTGATGTATGTCAATATTTAACATAAAAATAGAACTAGCCTATAATAACTATGATAACAGTTATAACAATAAAATAACTAAACAATAACAGTATAAAAGCAGTCTCTATACAACGAAAATATCAACATACATCAATTCGTTATCTTATTACAACTTTTTTGAAAGAATAGTTAAATTTATTTTCTTTGACTTATTTAATTAGAAAGAAGAATATCCAAGAAAGAGGAATTCATTAAATCAGTTTGCTGGTTTAAAACAGGGTAGCTATTGTCGTGTGTGTGCTTTTTGACTTCTAAAGCTTAAAAAAAGTCTAGTTTACATTTGTCTTTATAAAAATGTTGTGGTTGTATGCGGTTATTAACTGTAGGTCTATGTTTGGTATCAATAATATGTTTTGCAAATGTAAATTTGTCAGCGTGGATTTTATTAATAACTTTCACACAAATATTAAGTTTACTTTAGAAGAAGAAGCTAACAGTTGTATAAATTTTTTAGACTTAACAATTAGAAAGTAAAAAAATAATTCATTTGACTTTTCAATATATAGGAAACCAACTTACACTGACACAACCATACCATACGATTCATGTCACCCTTTTTCACAAAAGCTGCCAGCCTACCATTCTATGATACATCGTGCATTTTCAATACCTATGTCACAAAACAATTTTGAAAAAGAAATTTCAATAATTAAGCAAACAGCATTTCATAATGGCTACTCTGTTAAAATAATAGATAAAATGATAGAGAGAAAAGATTACAAATTAGCGATTAATTTAATTTTTTCAAATATTAGAGACAAAGAAGACAACATATGTTTTGATAACTTATTTTGGAACTATTTCACAAAAAATTTCTAAAATTTTAAATACCTGTACAAATACAAAGGTAGCTTTTAAATCTTACAACACGACACGTGATTTTCTATTTAACGTGAAAGAAAAATCTTGTTTCCCGACAAAAGCTGGAGTTTATAAATTAGCTTGTACACATTGTAACGCAATCTACATAGGTCAAACTTCTAGAAATTAAAACACCCAGAACAAAGAACATATTTCTGCATTTAGAAATAACCACGCTGACAAATCTACACTTGCAAAACATATGATTGATACTGAACATAAACCTACAGTAAATAACCGCATACAACCACAACATTTTTATAATGACAAACGTAAACTAGACTTTTTTGAAGCTTTAGAAGTCAAAAAGCACACACACAACAATAGCTACCCTGTTTTAAACGAGCAAACTGATTTAATGAATTCCCCTTTCTTGGATATTCTTCTTTCTAATTAAATAAGTCAAAGAAAATAAATTTAACTATTCTTTCAAAAAAGTTGTAATAAGATAATGAGTTGATGTATGTCGATATTTTCTTTGTATAGAGACTGATTTTATACTGTTATTGTTTAGTTATTTTATTGTTATAACTGTTATCATAGTTAGTATAGGCTAGTTCTATTTTTATGTTAAATATTGACATACATCACATAGGCATTTTAAAAGCCTCATCTGTCATCTGTGTTTCATTTTATTTTCAATTTGATAAATTTTTTGATCAAAACATCATATCATAACATAACAACAGATCTTTATTTGTAGTTGTCATGCTTTCGTACTAATTCAGTTTTTTATCGGTCTGAGAATGCTGTCAAGCAGCGAAACTATTGTCACAGAAACGTTGAAGAACATCCAGAATTGGTAAGGGCCACTTGCTCCAGTTAGCTTACGCGCTGGCCACGTCCTTCACCTACAAAAACGAAAACCAACAGTGAGCCAGAGAAGTAGTCTCCAAGTCTATATGTAGTATGTACAACTGTTTTTAGGCCATATTCTATTATAATCACGCTAATATGTAGTTGCGGTTAAGTCGACTGTTCCCACCATATATTTAAAGTGTGATTTTTTGTCAACATTTGTTTCTCATTTTATGTTTTAAACATAGTTTGTACTTGACAGAATCATGTATCTGATGTCAACTTTAAGCATATCAAAAATTATTTTCTAAAATTTGGCGATGAAATTAAAAGAGTTGTCTCAATAATCATTTTGAAATAACTGTGGGTAATCCTGTAGATTGATATGAGAATAATGCACATTTATCAAGTGCATGTTCAGAAGGAGCATGTCAGGCTATTTTAATTTCACATTGCATTACTGATAAAATGAATGAAAACCTCTATAAATTTTCTCTATTAAAATTCGCTAAAAACTATAACAAACTTTAAAAACTCTGGACGCAGCAAGTGCGTTATGGTAGTGAATGTTCATAAAACTATTTTTTAATAGCAATAATGTGTTTTTTTTAAGAAAGCAGGCATCACATTTGGTTACCAGTATAATCTATATAGTAAAAACAATGTGCCATGTTTCATCAAAATAACTTTATTGTTTGAAAATGTACAAAAATTTCCGAAAGTAAACTTAAAGTGTTCCCGAAAAAACTCGTTTCTAGGTCAACCTTATAGGTTAATAGCAAATTGAGCTATTCAAATATTTAGCATTTGATCAAAATTCGCTACCATAACGCACTTACTGCGTCCAGAATTTTTTTTCTTACAAACATGCATTATATTTCGATGGAAAATGCAAAAATGCAATAACATAAGGCGTGTTTGATTAAAAAAAAAAAAGAAAATTTGTATAGCTAATTTGTATAGCTAAGACTACTGCCAAGCGTCAGAGAAAGGGTCTATTTGAAATGAATTTTCTGGAAACATTTTATTAAACTGAAGGACAATGACGGTTGAAACCAAGACATCAGGGTTTGTAAAACATTCTTCTTGAGACATTTTATTTCCATAGCCCATACTAGATTCAAGTTCTTTTCCTAAATGTTGCCAATTTTGACGTTTAAATCGCAACTTTGACGTTTTGTGAAAAACCGCAATTTATTTTTGTTTAAATGCCTATAACTTTTTTGTCTTTTGACCTACAGAGTTAAATTTTGGTATGTAGCTTGCTCTATAATGATATAAACCCGCGTATAAAATTTGGTTGCCCTTACTTTGTTAATTTTGGAGATATAAAGTTTTTTTGAAAGAAAACTCAAAATTTTCCGGGAAAACCTCGGTGGATTTTTCTGGCTAACGAACCTATCCAAGCCACTTGCGAGAGGAAGGTACTCACCAATTTTGACGTTTAAAATCGGGATTTTGACGTTTTGAGGAGAACCCAAATTTATTTTTCTTTAAATGCCTGTAACTTTTTTCTCCTTTAACCTACGGAGCTAAATTTTGGTATGTAACTTGCCTATATGATATAAACCTGCGTATGAAATTTGGTTGCCCTTACTTTGTTAATTTTGAAAATATAAAAAAAATCGATTTTTTCGAAAGAAAACACAAAATTTTCCGGGAAAACCTCGGCGGATTTTCCTGGCTAACGAACTTATCCAAGCCACTTGCGAAAGGAAGGTACTCACCAAGTTTTATCAAAATCGGTCCATTATTTTTTAAGTTATAGGTGTGACACACACAAATATATATATATATATATATATATATATATATATATATATATATATATATATATATATATATATATATATATATATATATATATATATATATATATATATATATATATATATATATATATATATATATATATATATATATAAACATATAAAGTCTGAAACTGACTTCGGATTTGGGTTCCGGGGGTCCTAAATAGCGCTCATTTGAAGAAATTTTTTCAAAATTCAAAAGTCGGGATCTCCTCATTAGTGATTTTTTTTTAAGAAAATTCACAAATATTTATTTATATTTGAGAAACACATGAAATAAATATAAATGTCTTGCATTTTAAAAACAAAAGTATTAATTGTGTATCCTATCATATAATTTAGGAGAAAAAACAGTATTCAAGTGGAACATTGTCTATATTTGTATAGGTAAAAAAAAATCATTGAGTCAATATTTATAGGTAATGCATTGGAATGAGATAACTGTTTTTTAATTTGAAATGTTGGTTATCTATTAATAAATAAGTTTTAATAATAGATTATTGTTGTTTCAATATTATCAATAAATTTATTATAGAAATTATGTTGATTAATTTCCCACTCAATAAAACATTCTTTTTTTACTTTCTGGCCTTGTAAAGTCATTAAAATAGAATAACGAGAAAAAATTACTGTTTTTTACATCAACACTAATATTTGAGTTTGTTGATTCACTCCTTAAAAAAACATAAGGAAAATATATTTTAACAAATTTTCTAAAACAAATCGCTAATAGGTGAGAAATGGACTGTCAAAAGCTGATTGATATTTTTTACTCTTGGTTTAAAGTTGTTAATTTTATAATTAATACGTGTTATTTAAATATAATGAATATTTGTATATGGTGTGTTAGTAGTTTAGTTTAAATGACAATAATAGTTAAGTGTAATTTTATATTTTTAATTAAATTTTTGATAATCACTGATAACTTGTCACCTAGACCTTTTGAATTTTGAATTAGCAAAGTACAATACAGCAGTGTGTTATAGGGGTAACGTACTACTTTTTCTCATTTCTTTTGTTTTTTCATCTCCTTTTCTCATTTCTTCTTTGGATTCTTCGTCTTTTTCTAGCCTCTTCATCTCTTTTTCTTATTTGCCATTTGACTTCTTCGTCTCTTTTTCTAAGTTCCTTTCTTATCTCTTCGTCTCTTTTTCTCATTTCTTTTTTAGCTTCTTCGTCTCTTTTTCTCAGCTCTTCTTTCGTTTCTTGGTCTCTTTTTTAGCTTCTTCATATATTTTTCTGGCTTCTTCTTTAGCTTATTTGTCTCTTTTTCTTATTTCCTCTCTTGTCTCTTCGTCTCTTTTTCTCATTTCTTCTTTGGCTTCTTCGTCTATTTTTTTGACCTCTTCATCTCTTTTTCTCATTTCTTCTTTGGATTCTTCATCTCTTTTTCTGGCATCTTCATCTCTTTTTCTCATTTCTTCTTTGGCTTCTTCATCTCTTTTTCTGCCCTCTTCATCTCCTTTTCTCATTTCTTCATCTCTTCTTCTGGCCTCTTCTTTCATTTCTTTAATCAATTCCAATAGCTGGGTGTCCATTTTGGCTGTTGCGCTACGTGTCTTAGGCATAGACGTACTTAAAGCTGGTAAACAGTTTATTCTGTTTCAAGAACACACCCAGTTATGACTTACTGCTGACACTGATCTTCCAGATATTCTAGAAATTGTCACGTTGTTCAACGAATATTCTGGAAAATATTTCTACTAGCAGCTTGAAAATCCCACTTCTGACAGCAGTTGTTACGTTCCACGGGATTCTGGATTATTTGATTAACAAAACACAGCTTTCCAAACTACTAATTTATTATTACCAACTATTTTCCAACACCAGTGTCAACTAAAATATTTCTCTTCTCTATTATTAAATGTCCATAGAACTATATTCCACTGTTCGCCTTCTATGATCGCTTCCTATTCACCAACACTTACTGTTGACTCGCTTAATACTCTATGATCACTATTTTAAACCACACTATTCAATACTGAACTAACTTACTCTGCGCACCGCTCGTCTATTTATACTGTCTATAGAGATTCTAGATCTTCTATACTATTCTACACCGGTCACCTCTGGTCTCTTCTAGAAATATCGCTCCAGAGTGTTTGCAGTTACAAACACACTGCCATAGAAGTAACAAAGTTCCTAAACCTAATTCTTATAGACAAATGTGACTATATATATATATATATATATATATATATATATATATATATATATATATATATATATATATATATATATATATATATATATATATATATATATATATATATATATACAATGTAAGTATTTGTATGTATCCAAGCGATAACTCAAAAAATACTAAACTGATTTCGATCAAACTTGGCTAAATTCTTGTTTGGGCGAAAACCGAGGTCGACTTCGTTAATCAGCTTTTATGCTCAAGTTTTTCCGGTGGAAAATCGGGGAAAACTTTTTGAAAACGTTATATTTTGTAAGTAGCAGAGTAACTGGAATGAGACTTTACATGTGGCTAGAAATAGTGCAAATAAACCTATGTTGTGAATTTTAAGTAATTTGGTACACAATATTTAGAGTTTTTTCCAAATTAAATATAAAATCGCAAAGACATGCGTGTAGACGACTTAGTGGTTAAAGTCCAATGCCTGACAGACAGTAGTTAACTGTCACACGTAGATTGATTCATACAACAGGTATAAACCATACATCAACGGTAACCAAACTAAATATATACCAGGCATCAAACATACTACCTGAACCAACAATTGTGAAAGCTCCGCTGCAATTATGGAACGACAGGAAATTAAAAATTTGCCAAGTGATTGTTATTTAACTGGGTGATTCAATCAATTATTAAAAGACACTATATTTGTAGCTTTATGAACGGCCTCAAATACAGTATTAGCGCAGGATATATAGATTATGCTGTCGCATACTATACTAGAATGTAAACAAAATCAAGCCAGGTCTCTATAAAAAATGATTCTAAAATAGTTTCTTTTATCTTTAAACTTAAACATAAGACGTCATATAGGACCGAAACAGCCGTGGGATGTGTTTCAATGGTAATTCTACTAATTCTGTTATTAATTGTTACATATACTTTGATAATATCCCGGGCATGAAGCAAAACGTTACTTGACGTATGCCTAGATGGCTGAGAGGCGTCGCGCTTGCCTCATAAGCAGAAGGTTACGCGATCGAATCCAGCTCGATGAATGTATGATTTTTATATTTAATAATTACACACATATATATATATATATATATATATATATATATATATATATATATATATATATATATATATATATATATATATATATATATATATATATATATATATATATATATATATATATATATATATATTAATATATAAAATTATGTCATAGTAGGTGGTTAAATAGCTTGAAGAGGTTCGTTGGATAAGAAAATTGGACCAGTTTTTTGGAAACATTTAAAGCTTATTTTCGGAAAATTTTTGTACCTTTTCAAACAATAAAGTTATTTTGATTAAATATGGTATATTGTTTCTACTATATAGGATGTAATGGTAACCAAATTTGATGCCTGTTTTCATTAAAAAAAGACATTTGCTATGAAAAACATTTAAATAAAAATTCACTACCATAACGCACTTGCTGCGTCCAGACTTTTGGTATTTATTAACGATTTTCCATCTCACATGTGACCTTGCGCTGATGATGTCACGCTTCTGTTTAGGTCAAAAACTTATTTTGGGTTAAATAGGGAACACGATGGGGCCTCGGATCTCTCAAACAGTTGGTTTAGTGCTAATAAACTTAAGCTAAATCAGAATAAGACTCAGACCGTATGCTTCTCTTCAGCTCAGAATAGGGTTGTTGAGGGCAGTTAAGCTTCTTGGGGTCACTCTTGACTGATTGTTGACATGGTACATGCACTTCTCTTTCTACAGTGTTATTGTCTTATCTGTTTGTTTTGAGATGACTGAGAGCTTTGCTATCTGATGAACATACAGCGTGTTTCAAAAAGGTCTGCCAAAATTTCTAGGACATACGGAACACAAAAAAAGGGTAGTTTACTCTATAAGACTATTTCCAAAAATTCACCCCTAAGAAGCTACAGCCCCTAGAAGAGGACTCTCAAAAATGGTTTTTTGGAATTTTCTTCAAAACTACTACGAGTAACATAATGAAATTTGACACAGGGGTGTAGTTTTTTATGAGAAATATTACTAATTTGTTGGAATCTTCATTATTTAATTCAAAGGCGTACCTTACAAGGCGGCTGGAATGGTTCAATTGCCATATCTTTTTTGTGCATGGTTTTATATAATATATTTATCGGAAATCTCAAAGCGCTATTTATTTTACATAAAAAAGGTATTCTTGTTAAAATGTTTTAAAGTTGACCCTTTTTTAGTAACTTGCGGTTGCAAGTTGACGTGTTTTTCAAGCTTTTGAAATCACTTGTCCAAAATGCCTTCGAAAATATTTTGAATTTTTCTGCATATCTTCTAATAGCTGCATTTGAATTTCCCAAACACCCACCCAAGGTTAAAATCTCATCAACTGCGGTCCAGCATACATATAATTTGACATTCTTAAAAATAAATAACAGAAATAATAATGTGAGACTCACAATCCGTCAAACAATGTCAAGCTGATATCCTGCACATTTGACTAAGTCATGTCTTAGCCTACTTAACAGATTTTCAAAGGTATTTTGGACAAGTGATTTCCGAAGCTTCAAAAATTAGTCAACATTCAACTGCAAATTACTCAAAAACGGTCAACTTTAAAACATTTTAACAAGAATACTATTTTTATGTAAAATAAGTAAAGCTTTCAGATTTTTGATACATGTACTATAAAACCATGCACAAAAAAGATATGGAAGTTGAACCATTCCAGCTCCCTTGCAAGTTACGCCTCTGAATAAAATATGAAGATTCTAACAAATTAGCAATATTTTTCATAAAAAGCAACATCCTGTGTCAAATTTCGTTAAGTTACCTGTAGTAGTTTTGAAGAAAATGTCAAAAAAAACATATTTGAGAGTCTTCTTCTAGGGGCTGCAGCTCCTTAGCGGTGCATTTTCAGAAATAGATTTACAGAGTAAACTATGCTTATTATTTGGTGTACTATACGTTCTAGAAATTTTTGCAGACATTTTTGAAACACCTTGTATTTTGAATGTGTACTTTGCGATCTTGCATTCTCACATTCTTTATGGAGTTTTACTTTGGGAAGATTCTGCTCAATCTCAGAGGATATTCCTGATACACAAGGCAGCTATTCGCCTAATGTTTAAACTAAAATCTATTGAAAGCTGTCAAGAGAGTTTCAAGGTGCATAGAATACTCATTTTGCCATGCCTGTTCATATACTACACCTATCTAGAAATACATTCTAACTTGCATGGTTACATCATCATGATATTAGGTCTTCAAATCATCTGTTAATAGTAGTAGTAGTAGTAGTAGTAGTAGTAGTAGTAGTAGCAGTGTTGGGGAGGCTAACGCCAGGCAAGTAGGCCACAATGGGCCCTTTTTGCCAACCCCGGCAACCCAGCAACCTACTCTTCCTCGGTTCCGCCACCAAACCGCCTCGAATTGAAGGCCATGATGGTCTTCCATTGGATGGAACTTACCTGGCTCCTCTGCAGAGTCCTCGAACGTAACAATTCTGTTCGAAGACTACCAAAAGCCTCGCATTCACACAGGTAGTGGTGAGACGTCTCTTCATTCTCGCCACATTCCTGGCAAATGGGATCCCTCTTACACTTATCAAATGAGGTGCCTTCTAAGAGCACAGTCGCGTGTCAGCACCCTAATGATGAGGCGAAGCGCAGGTCGACTCCTACCGAGAAGCCAGACAGTCTTGTCTCTGTCCGGCTTCTCCACGAAGTCCTTCGCCTGTCTACAGCGACCGACCGACCCCCAATGCGTCTCCATGGTCTCCTCAGTCCTGTCTAGGGCGACGGAGACCGCCTTCCTACTTATGCCTATCGCAGGCTCCGGGCCCAGAATGGTCGCCGGGAACCAAGCCTTGCGAAATCATTTACCACCTCATTCCCCGCGACGCCACAGTGTCCCGGAACCCACACAAGTTGCATCTCCTTTGTCCTGGATAGTCCCGTAAGGGCGACAACGTACTCCTGAACCAGTGTTGACATAACTCTGGCCGCAGAGACTGCCCGGAGGGCCGCCTGGCTATCCGAGCAAATGTATACACATTTCTCAGGACTCATCCTCACATCCTGTCGATTAGCTACATACAGGATAGCGTACACCTCCGTTTCGAAAGCCTTGCTATATGCGCCCAGAGCATAACTCTCGCGCACCCCCAGGCTGTCGATGTATGTTCCAGCCTCGGACGATTGCTGCTCCTCCAGCCGCGATCTGTTGGTAAAACAGACCAGGCTTGCGGGCTGGAACGCAACCTAATTTTCCCTCCACTAATCCTT
Organism: Tillus elongatus; assembly: GCA_964006375.1. Taxonomy (NCBI): domain Eukaryota; kingdom Metazoa; phylum Arthropoda; class Insecta; order Coleoptera; family Cleridae; genus Tillus; species Tillus elongatus. The sequence goes on from OZ023265.1 coordinate 37,908,370, forward strand.
ACTGGGGATTCTGAGGCCATATGGCCTAGTGAACCTAATATTGTCCTCTGCATTCCGTACCTTGATGGTGGAAATCGGAATTTCCTTTTCCACCTACTTGGCGGCTCTTGCATCTCCTATTATTGTTCTCTCTCCGCACCAGTTACCAGAGTCTCGCAATCTGAGATGCGACGCCTTAGCCTGCCTCACTTCTGATACAGATGGGAAGCGGTGGCAGCATCAGCAAGACCTCTAGCGCGGCTGAGGGTGTCGTCCTCTCATTTGTTAAGTCTCAAGTGGGCATATGTCAGACCAATAGATATATAACCAGCTACCTGAGGATGTGCAGATTCTAAATGTTAATATGTTTAAGAATCGAATATTCAGTTTTTTGTCAGCATCTGATTTTTGTTTGGTTGCTGAGTATGAGGAATCGAACATGTCTTGTACTGTCTGGGGCGTTGATTAGTGCTTTTTCTTTTTAGGAGTAGCTGTGCAGCCTCTGCTTATGTTACATATTCTTAGTTTATACGTGTTTTTATAATTATTTATATTTGGTGCTTTCTGTTTTTTAACCCCTTAAGTGTGGATGCCATTTAACAAAAGTTGACCATCTGATGGGGAGCTTTTTTTTCTTCATCTAGTGTTTAGTTTGTTCATAAAATTATAGGTAGATCAGGTTTTCACATCGTTAGGTAAATTTATGGCACTTAAAAAATGCGAAACCAGTGACAGGTGATGCGAATGATTTAAAAGCTAAAAATTTACAAAATCAAAAAAAAAATCACTAATATTGCAATTTGATTGATATTATTGTCAAAGAATACTTTTTATGATAAAAACCATGGTATTAAAAAGTCAGTGGCATTCTTCTTCACAATCTAAATCGGAAAGAATATAATCCTCATCATCACTGGCAAACACCCATTGTCGAGCTAGTTCGATATGAAGCTGTTTAGTAAGGTCTAAAAATCTTTTTGAGCCATATCACTTTTACACAAGAAAATGTCAGAAAAACTCACACAAAAATGTTATTTGGTACACTACGTTTGTGAATAATTTAAAAATAATTATTCAAATATACATATGTAACTGCAAATAAAATATTGGCAAAGCAACATACAAACAGTTTGTTTGCAGTACATAGAATTATATTCTGTAAAGGAATCTACACAATCATCAAATCAATATAGAAATATGTTGCGTTTTGATCCCGCATACAGTAGTTTATGTATGCCACTGTTTCGCACTGATCTGTCAGAATTATGGATATTTAATTTTTGTTTGCCTACTTAGTTACCTCTATATTACTATTTCTATTTACTAATAGGTGTCGCTTGGGATGTCGAATAAAGTTATAATTTAAACCAGTTGAAATATATTATATTAATTATATTATTCCATACAGGCACTTTTGGGCACGGACCCACCGCATGCACTATAGTGCACAGGCCCACTTAGGGGGTTAATGTGTGTTACTGTTGGTAAATTTTATTTGTATGCTTATATTTGTTTTCGTTCATGTTGTAATCTTGCTATAATGGTCAATGACATGTTAAGTATAATAAGTTGCTTTATGTATACTTTTTTGTTTGTTGGAATTTTTTTACTTTTTGTATTTTTGTTATATATATTACCTATTTTTATTGTATGCCATGACTCCAAAATGTATTTTGCATAAATGGAACGAATAAATTGGTATTGGTATTTATTTTATTTTATTTCTTTTATGACTAATATGTATTAATATTATTAAAACAATAAAAAATTATTATAAAAGTTAAATTCCCCGCCAACATAAATAAAGAGTCAACATTTATCTCTAAAACTACATACATGAATCATCAACATGTCAATCACTCTCATGGCCTACTCTGACTTATTTATGGGATGACATTGTTATCTTATATAGTTAAAAAATTTTTAAACATTGCTTGTTTTCAGTCTTGGGATTCATTTTTCCGTGGAGCAGGATACCAGGCTCCTCCATCCCTGGCACCAACTGCCAAGAATGAGGTTCCCATCGGATCGTTGCTGCCTTCTTTGCAGCAGGGCACCGGATTGGGAGTTGGCGCTGTCAGTGATAAGGTTATTGAAGACCATTTGGCTGTACAGGCTATCATCAGGAGCTACCAGGTATGTTTTGATAATATTATAAGATTTATAATCAGTTTCCTGGATGATCATTTCTATTATGTTGCTCTTCTGCCAAATCACATGAATGACATTATCAATACAGTATATTACATAGCATGTTAGTTATGTTGTTTGCCATCCACAAGAATGTGGATTAATTTTAGCGTGGACATGCTAATATTTATATCAAATTACTTTCAAATAAGCAGTTAACAAAGTACATATAGTTGCTTTCTTGAGCTTTATCAATTTTTGTGGTTCGGGACCCACTATCAATTGTCGGTTCTTTCTCTCTGTGGAACACTATAAGATGATCCAGAACATCTAAGGCTTTTCAAGGAGTTAAAGAGAACAAATCAAGGTGGATATAAATAACTTTAGTTTTGCTACATACAATTCTTAACACTAAAACAGGGTTCCCACTCTTCTGGAAACGTAGGAAAACCAGGAGAAGTCAGGGAATTTATAGAAGAAAAAATTTTGTCAGGGAAAAATGGTGAAAAGTGATTAAATCAGGGAATTTTTGTCTCTGTCATGGAACAATTCTTTGTTTCCTTTTTATGATAAAAATAATTAAAACTATGTGTTTGCTTTTTTTGAAATTCTGAACCATTTATTTAATGATTTCTGTTTCCACAAAACCACAATAATTGTTTATTTTAAATTTTGCATTCATTGGCTTTGTATTTGAAATGGGGGTGTGTTTTCCGCCATGACCCGAAGACCTACTGTATTCCGTGGTAGTGTGTTACACATGTTGAGGGTACATTGTAAAAGATCAAAGTCACTTGCTCCTGTCCTGACTCGTCTGTTTCAGACATCTTACCATAGAGGCATATTCCCTAGTAACTGGAAAACTGCTGTAGTACAACCCGTCCCCAAGAAATGATCCAAAGCGCTTCCTAGCAACTACAGGCCTATTTCTCTCCTTTCAGTCGTCTCTAAAGTGATGGAAAAGTATATAAACACCGAATTACTAAAATTTCTTGAAAAACAGTCTAATCCACGACAGGTAGTATGGATTCCGTCAGCGCAGATCAACTGCCAACCTCCTTTCCTTTGTCACCCATTCTTGGAATAAGTCTATGGAACTACAAGGTGAATCCCAGATTGTCGCTCTAGACACATCCAAAGCATTCGACCAGGTCTGGCACGCAGCGCTACTTAATAAACTTCTGCCATATGGCCTACCACCAAAACTCTGTACCTGGACAGCAAATTTTCTCTCCAACCGGAGCATTTCTGTTGTCGTGGATGGCCATTCCTCTAAACTCTATCAAATTAAAGCATGAGTTCCTCAAGGTTCAGCTTTATAGGGGCTAAAGCTGAACCTTGAGGAACTCATGCATTAATTGGATAGAGTTTAGAGGAATGGCCATCCACGACAACAGAAATGCTGTTTCTTCTCCACATCAATGACCTCCTCTCTAGCACATCCAACCCAGTTTACAGTTACACGGACGACAGCACCCTCCACTCAAATATACAATATTCTAAGCCTGTCTCTTTAGCCCAATTAGATGAGGATTGCAGACTCATGGAGAGTTCCGTCTCCGTGGATCTCCAAAAAATATTAGACTGGGGAAGTAGAAATCTTGTACAATTCAACCCCACCAAATCTCAGTTTTGCTTTCTATCTCATAAGAGATACACCAGCCCTAGACCCATCACAATTAACAACCAAGTTATTCAAAGTAATGAGTCCCTTTCTCTTGTTAGCATTTCTGTGGATCGAAATCTTAATTAGCACCAACATGTCACATCAATTGCAGAAGCGGCTGCTAAGAAATTAGGTTTCCTTTTCCGGGCTCGCAAATACTTTTCACCAGCTAATCTCTATACCTTATATACTTCACAAATAAGGCCGAACCTCGAATACTGCTCCCACATCTGAAGTGCCGCTGCCGCTTCTACACTCGTTATCCCGGACTTCATTCAGAAGAGAGCTATACGTCTCATCGGTGACCCTACCCTCACCCAAAGGCTGCCATCCCTTGCCCACTGACGTGCCGTTGGTGACCTCTCTCTCTTTTATAGATATCTGTACGGGCACTGCTCAGAGGAGCTTTCTTCCATAGTTTCTCCACCTGCTGCCCCCAAAAGATCTACCAGGGGAACAGAGCGAATGCACCTTTTTACTGCCCAGGTCACCAGACATAGACTATCTTGTTATGCCCGCTCTTTTGTCCCGAGGACTTTCAAGTTGTGGAATTCCTTGCCGGCACATGTTTTCCTTCTCCTTCGAACCCCCAAACCTTCAAGTCCAGAATTAACAAGTTGCCTCTTTCCTCCTTGTCGACACCCATGGTACGATAGTATTTAGGCTGTAAGTCCCTGTGGTGTGTTGAAATATATATATATATATATATATATATATATATATATATATATATATATATATATATATATATATATATATATATTAAAATTAGTTACATAGGTAACATAGAAATTAATTTTTCAAACCAATAACAATGAAACTAATTTATTTTCAAAAACAAAAAACATCTGTAAATCATCAATCCAACCGAGTTTTTAACCACTACATTTTACAGGGTTCCCACTGAAAGCAGCATATGAAAATCTATTTCCCTGACTATATATATATATATATATATATATATATATATATATATATATATATATATATATATATATATATATATATATATATAAACCAGCCTGATCGGACATTCTTAAGATGGTTCTTTGTTTTTTTTTAATTAAAAAGAATAGTACATTTGTCAATTGTATAAAAAATTTGAAATGGCGGCTATTTTTTTTCCTATTGTTATTGGTTGACCAAATCTCTAATTTAGAAAGTCTTTGAAAATGGTTTTCAGCAGTGCTAAGTTAGCCTTTATTTGTTTATTGATAAAGTCAGTTATTTAAAAATGGCAGACAGTGTGTTTAGGTATCTATAACAATTTTCTAAAGATGATAATTTTCGTAAGGCTAGTATACTAATTAGTTTGTTTATTATGTAAAATAAATTCTCAAGCAAACTAAATTACAAGATGCTTTTTTCGTGTTTATCTTTTCAAGTTAAAAAAAAATCCACTTTTCATATTGCTTCGTTCAAACACCATATTATGTTTTACACTAAAACGAATTGAAATATAGTCTGTTGTGAATTCTTACTTAACATACTTAATTCGAAGTGACATTAATCCTAAAAAAAGTCTGGACGCAGCAAGTGTGTTATGCTAGTGAATTTTCATAAAAATGTTTTAAACAGTAAATGTGTTTTTTTTATATAAAGCAGGCATCAAATTTCGTTACCAGTATGACCTATATAGTAGAAACAATGTACCATATATCATCAAAATAACTTTATTGTTTGAAAATGTACAAAATTTTTTCAAAAATAAACTTTAAGTGTTCCCGAAAAAACTAGTTTCCTGGCCAACGAACCTTATAGGTTAATAGCAAATTGAGTTATTCAAATTTGAAGCATTGAACAAAAATTCGCTACCATAACGCGCTTGCTGCGTCCCGATTTCTTTTTTTAAACATGCATTATAATTTCATGGTCGAAATTTGAAACATTAAAGGTCAGGTCAGAACTGGCACAGACCGGGGGATTCGACTATCTAATTAAAACAAAGCATTGTTTAATCTATTTGAACTGAGCAGATTTTAATAAAAATTCGTTACCATAACGCACTTCCTGCGCCCAGAATTTCTTTTTGAAAAACATGCATTATACTTACGTGGTCGAAATTCGATACATTGGTCAGGTCAGAACTGGCACGGGCCGGGAGACCCGACTATCTAATTAAAACAAAGGATTGTTTATTCTATTTGAACTGAGCAGATTTTCCTGAATAACGAACTTATTCAAGCCACTTGCAAAAGGAAGGAATTCAACAAATTTGATCGTCCTCGGCGTATTATTTTTTGAGTTATTGGTGTGACACATAAATATATTATATATATATATATATATATATATATATATATATATATATATATATATATATATATATATATATATATATATATATATATATTGAAAACGAAACAGACCGATTTGCGCCCAGAGAATTTTTTTTTAAGAAACGCTGAAACATGTCAATTTTAATATTGAGGGGGACATGTTTTGACATAAAACTCAACTTTGTCACGTTCAACCCTTTCAGGGTGGTGATAACAACCCTTATATTTTAAATAGGGAACATGGGTCGAGTGTTACATCATTTGAAAGCTCTTTCTTTTCTGAATTCAGCACACAAATTTTTTTGGAAGTTTTATCAACTCGTTTAAAAATCATTCACATTAGAAGATGCAAAAACGCATTTCCCTCATTCCGCTAAGAAATGTGTTGCTAGTCAATGTTTTGTTGGTTTGTAAACAAAAAATGGTCTATCAGAACATTTCTTATCGGAATGAGAGAAATGTGGTTTCTTATTTCAGTTTATCGGTCGGTTTGATACTTGATAATACAACCGAAAATAAATTTCACAATGGTGAATTCTGTAGAAGAAAGAGTTGAAATAATTACTCTTTTTTCAAAAACGGTTGACCGTGCCAACCGTACCACAAATTTGTTTAATGAACGACATCCGAACAGACATGTAAACAGAAAATACATTTTGGAGTTAGTTGCAAAGTTTCGACAAAGTGGTTCAGTAGCCAACAAAAAAACGGGATCCCGAACGTGAATTTCCGGTTAGAAATGAGACTAATGACATTGAAGTTTTAGGACAAATTGCTGCAGACCCAACTTTGAGCACGAGAAAATTGGCCACTGTTTCAAACATCAAAAGAAGAACTATTCAGCGAATATTGAAGCATCATAAATTTCACCCGTATAAAATTCATCTTGTACAACAACTGAATGAAGATGATTTTGATCGGCGGCTGGAGTTTTGTGAAGTTATGACTGCACGAATAGCTGATAATGGGAACTTTCTGTTCAATATATGTTTTTCAGACGAATGTACGTTTTTATTAAACTCTACAGGTGATCGTCATAATTGTCGTTATTGGGCAGATAATAATCCAAGCAATTTTCACGAAGTCCACATTCAAACTCCACAGAAATTGAATGTCTGGACTGGCATTTTTGGAGACCGCTTAATCGGACCAATTTTTCTTGATGTCAATTTGAGTGGCGAAACGTATTTGGAGTTACTAGAAGGTATCGTTTACCTATTGACATTGTTGAAAATGATGATCGCTATCAAGGAAATCAATTAGTGTTTCAACAAGATGGAGCTCCTCCGCATTTTTCACAACGTGTTAGGGAGTTTTTGAACAGAGAGTTTCCAGGACAATGGATTGGGTGTAGAGGTGCTATTGAGTGGCCCCTAGATCACCGGATTTAACTCCTTTAAACTTCATTCTATGGGGTCATTTAAAGAGTAGAATTTACGCAACAGAACTGGAGTCTCTGGAAGAAAAACGACGACGCATTGTTGAAGAATGCTGTCTAATAACTCCACAAATGCTCCAGAATGTCAGAGCTCGTTTTGAACAAGATTTGTACTTTTGTATGGAAGCTGGTGGTCAACAATTTGAACACTTACCTAAGTGAATAAACAGTTTTGAACGTTAGGTTTTGTTTTTTAGTTTTTTTTTAACGAAAAATTGACTAATTTGTGCATTTCTTATCACAATGAATGAAATACGTTCTTGCAACTCCAACTGTGAATAATTTTTAAACGAGCTGATAAAACTTCCAAAAAAATTTGTGTGCTGAATTCAGAAAAGAAAGAGCTTTCAAATGATGTAACACTCGACCCATGTTCCCTATTTATAATATAAGGGTTGTTATCATCACACTTAAGGGGTTGATGTGCAAAGTTGAGTTGTATGTCAAAACATGTCCCCCTCAATATTAAAAATGACGTGTTTCAGCGTTTCTTAAAAAAAAATTTCTCTGTACGCAAATTGGTCTGTTTTGTTTTCAATGCGCCACCCTGTATATATATATATATATATATATATATATATATATATATATATATATATATATATATATATATATATATATATATATATATATATATAAATAAACATATAGTGGAAAACCGGACTCGGATTTGGGTTCCAGGGGTCCTAAATGCGCTCATTTGTAGAAATTTTTTCAAAATGCAAAAGTCGTGATCTCCTTATTAGTGATTTTTTAATTCACTAAAAAAAACGCTGAAATATTGGTATGGTGTTAGACCACAATAATGATCACACATTAGCTCAAAAAGGTAAATTTTTATCATATTTTATTTTTTATACATGTTTGTAATGTTAGTATTTTTTGTGTATTGTAACTTCCCTCTTGCTGAGTAGCTGCCAATGCTATTATTGGAAAGCAAATTTTAAAAAGTAAATTTTAAAATGTGAATAAGGAATTCACCACACAGAATCAAAATATTTATGTGTATGTTTTTTTAATACCGACCAAATAGAACTGATAATGTTGTTCATGTGATTTGGCAGTGCACCAGGATATTTTACAATATTTTTAGCTTTTAATTTAGTCTCGTTTTTCTATTGGCAACTATTCTCATTGCTTACCATATCACAATGAGACTGCTTGCTCACATTTGGGTATAATTTATGAAAACAATCAACTTTCTCTTTGATTAAAATTATACATTCTAATAGATCTTATTAGATTATAGATTTTGTACAAGATTTGCCTCAGCGGAAAATTATAATTTTTGAATAATTTAATTTTGCAATTTCACTGTTTCATTTTTGGAACTAAACTATGTGCACTTAATTTAAATGTTTAGATTGAATTGCACACTGTTTGTGTTAACAGGAGCGAGAGGACACATTTCTAACATGCAATTTTGACCTTGAAATGCAATGTAATAAATAACGCATCTGTAGATTATAAATGTACTTTGTTTATTTTTAACCTGTTTACTGTATTTGTTTTTTTTATAGTGTTTAGCATTTGTTTTTCAGTAGAAAAAATATAGGGTGTTTTGTGAGGACAAGAAGATTTTCTAAGGACGTATTCTGGAAGTCGAAATAAGCAAAAAATCTTATATAAACATGTGGCCGGTAATATGTCCTTTCCTAGCAACAGGGTGACAAAAAAATATATAAAAAAGCCATTTTTCTTAAATGTTTT